>CM065180.1:12497756-13705839 GCA_033026295.1 Channa striata
TTATTCCCCATTCAAATAGCTGGCCTCATTAATTTCATTAAGGCCACACAGATTTAAGTCTCCTTTGTTTCTGAAAACTTTAAGCCCAACGGCCAGGCACACATCTTGCTTTCTGGCTCAGACACAGGCTTTTGTGGTATCTACTGATACTTCTCAACCAACAGACTGCTTTTCAGTAGCCCCATCTATGGTCATAATTTATTTAATCATACTTTATTAAATTCAATTAAAGTTAAGGGGAAAAAAATCCTCTGATATTAATGTTTGAAGATTAAAGAATTATAAAGGGATCTGTATAACAACTTTTCACATATTTTGTATCTCAGGACTGAGAATGCAAAAAATCTAATCAACTAAACTATATTGGAGACTAGAATGTTTTTTACTCTATATGCCAATTGCCTGAATGTGATCATGGGACTAAATTATATATTATATATCTTTCACCCTTTTGTGCAAGATGGTTTGTTGCTTTTGCTTCTGGCCACAGTTATTATTCAGTAGCTGTCATGGTGACAATAACATTAGGCTACTCAGAGTGCATCATATGACATGATGTTCAACCCTAACTGATTCATTAATGTTTAATGTTACTGAGGAAAAAGATAATGACACTGTGAGAAAACCTGAGACCAAAAACACATTCGTTCTTGTTCTCCCTGCACCTTCTTAATTACATTTCAGTATGCTGGAGGTCACAGACAGTTCTCTCCGCCGTGAACTTCTGTTGCACATCCTGAAAGATGCTGCTTGTTCACACACACACTGAACCCAATTAACAAAACAGTGGAACTGGTTGTGCTTTAAACAGCAGACACCAGTTCAGAAAATAAAGTCAACATACCAATCGTACTCTCTTTAGTCGCTCCTCTAGTTGCTCTTGAGCCTCTCTCTCCCTTAGTATGCCCTCCAGTCTGCTTATGAGCTCTGCAGCAAACCTTTCCGGCTCCACGTGTATGTCCTTTGGAATCCGGTGTGTGCGCTGGAAAAACAAATGGCATAATTTTTATGTCCTTTATTGGGACCACCGACCTATCATATACAACTGCTAACGGTAAATGACCACTTATAGAGCGATTTTATCCAAAGGGCTTCACAATGTTGTTTGTCTTAACCCATTCACATGCCGAGGCTGGTGGCTGCCATGCAGGGTGCTCACTTGGGTCATGCCCAAGGACTTCAACACGTAGTTAGGAGGGATCAGGAACTGACCCTGTGGTTCATGGACTTACCGACAACAAGGACGCAGCAAACTGGACAGTATACAGTGTTTAAGTGGAGACACACCACCTTCATCTGGGCCAAAAAAAGTAGCAACACTAAAGCCCCTTTCAGACACGCACTGGAATGCTGACATTATCCGGACTTTTTCAGGAGGTGTATGTGTGAACGCAAATGTCCAAATAAAACGCTGCCGACATTATCTGGATTACATCCTTCCAGCCTGTGAGCTTGTGCGTGCAGCAAGCTGCTCTGTGCCCAACCGTTTGCAGCATAAAATCGAGCGAGTCGATGTGTTGATGATGTTTGTATCACTTAACTGGCACTGTCGTTGAATTATAGAACCCTTTTTTATTATTTGTACGGCTCTGATGTGCTGTAAACAAAACACTGCTTCAAAAATGTTTAATGTTATTCCAAGGTGTGCGTTGATTGCGCCCAGAAATGCAGCAGATTTTCACATTTGATTTAAATATGATATCTCTCCACAACTTCAGATGGCGTTGGGCTCTATTCACAATTATTCTATATATCTATGTTCTGTATGTAATATCGTACAGTTATTGTGTCTCCTATATGATCCTGATCGCTTGATGATGTTTATTATGCATAGCTATCTTCTTGGTAAAATATGCTCGTACTGTGTGGTTCAGCTGAGTTCAGATGAGAAAAAATTAAATAAGAAGAGCCTTTCTCTGTGAATTAAAACAGAGTGGATCTTTAACTATTTTATAAGGTTTTCAACAGTAGAAACAACATGACCTAGACTGACACTGTTTTTTTTTTCCATTTAAAAAACATGAAGGAACATAAACTCAGGAGAAAAATATATGCATATAAAATAACACGAACAATCATATAAATGGAGACACAAGAGACATTTTTTCTTCTCTGATTATACCATGATTATACAAAATTCAAAATCAAACTATTTTATAAGTAACGACTGGAAAACAAAGTGACATTAAAAAACATGACCTACAACGCAAATGAATCTTCATATCACCAGTGAAGTAAAGTCATGATTCATTTGCTGTGGCAGGAAAATGTGAGTGTCAAGCTTTGGGGATTTGTGCTCTACTGTACAGTCAATGCATTTATCCTAATAGCATGCTACATGAGGAGTTTTAATTTGACTAACTCTGAGGCCTAATTAGAGCCGGGGGTTTTCCTACCCAGAGACAGTCTAAGCTGCAGAGGCATCGGGCTGTCACAGGGGGAGGATTCATGTCTGCTAGGCTTCAGCGCACACAGCTTAGGAAAGCATCAAGCTGCATTTAGACAGCCTTCTTTTTCACCATCAGCTATTCTTATACTCCATCACAGGCCCTGCGACACAGCAGAGCTTAAATATGCACATCTCCAATGGTGGAAACAGAGAAAAATAAGGCAGAGACAGACAATTAAAGAGAGAGAGGTGTAGAGGCAGAAAGTGAGAGGGAAGGAAATAACCCATGAATAACTCACTGGAATATGAGGTAGTGGCACTCGCCCATTTGCTTTGGCACTTTCATGCATCTCCCGGCGATGCTGTTTGCGGTATCTGTAGGGTGGAACTCCATCTCTGGAATTAACAACAAAGACATTTTTTAAACATCCTCATGAATAAAGAACACAGGCAGCTTTGAAGTTGGAAGCTTTTCACTGCATTTTTGCCTAAAATGAACACCTAGTAAGTCTTGATTAATCAGTACAGCAGGACAGGTATTTTCACATGCTTGCTGTGTCTTTCCTGCACCACAAGTGGTCTGGCAGATTACGGTTACATACCAAACACATCTATGAACCTAATTCCATGTGGTACTGGTCGTGCTGGGTTTTACACTCTCTTGTGATGGAAGTTCTGGACCAATTAGGCTGATAACAGCCTCTAATCCATTCAGCTTCAAACACACTTTTGTCCAGTTGTGAAAGCTTTGAAGTTTCTTTGGCTCAATTCCCTTGCACCAGCTCTACACCTAGAAAATAGTCTTTTTCAAAACTTCATTCACCAGCAAATGCCTGGTTTCACACTCCATTGAAATACGTGCCCTGTTTGTAAGTGATCCCAAATGGTACAACATATCGTCTTTAGTCTCATGTGTGAGGACAAGGGTTCTGTGAAAGAAATATAAATCCAACTGACTCACTCAATTATGAACCACTACTGTAAAGAATAATTTGAAACATTAAAAACAATTGCATACAAAAAAGTGAACTATTCTGTTCTGAGTACAAGATAAAGACGCTGAAGTCAAAAATCTTGAATATTTTAACAACAATGAAATATTTATTCATATTTTCATACTGTATGCAAGTGTAAGTGTTTTAAATAACGACTGGGAATATTCCATAATACTACGTTCAGTTTTTCATTCCAATGACGAAACTAAGCTGTTGCATCCTGGTGTATCCTTTGTGACTTTATATTACAACGCTAATATAGTTTTAAAAAAGTCAGTAAATACATACACACTGCTGTCAGTTAGTGAAATTGTGTCTGCGTCGCTGGACATACTCTGCTGCTCACTATCATTTGCACTGGTGACTGGAGCCAGAGCATATCCAGTGTTGACATAGTATGGGTTGATGGGCTCCAGATATGGTGCATGCCTGGAAAAATTAAGAAATACAGGAAATGCTGAAAAACACATTTTCTGAAATAGACCATGATATAAAAAAATATGATAAAAAAAAGCTTTTATAAACAAAGATGGTATACAGTTCTTTCAAATAACGGGTCACCCAACGTATTAATATGTCCGGCTCGTTTGTTTTTAATTATTTCTGGACAACAACAGAGGCCTTATGTGCCAGCTGCACACGCGAATGAGCTAATCCCGGTTGCAGACTGACAGATGTCACTTATGAGTAGATGCAATTCACTGTGGGTTCCATTGTTTCTATGGGCATTGTTGAAAATATGATTAATGTAAAGAAATTACCAAAATTATCCTTAAAAGGTAGCAGAAAAAACTCTATATGTAGATACACGGTGTCTTTTCACCATTAACAATCTCTAATAATAAAAGGGTATATACACCACAATAAAAAGGGTTTCATATCTGCTTCTCTGGTTTAGTTAGAAGACTACAAGAGAGCTGGTGCCCCACTTGAATTATATGCAGCACACTTTAATAACGTCGAAAACCGCAGTATGCAACCTATATGTTTAAGTTAAATACACAACATAAAGGAGCAAACCACGACTTACCACTTAACTTGAAAGGAATCTGAGCGTGGCACATTCACATGGGCATTCTGCTGCCCAGCGATAAGAAAATACACTATACACTGAGGCTGACTAATTCATAATTTTTAAATCAATGTCATAATTGAACAGAACATCATTTTCACTTTTCAAGAGCTCTAATTAGAATGTTTCCTCTACAATATTAAGTGTGTTGTTAAAATTGCAATTGCAATATTGCTCTTAGAGAGCAAAAAACATACTTTGGGGCAGATTATGTTCACTAGATAGACACAAAATATTTGATGCAATTTGTAATATTGTGATTGCAACAATTAATTTAACTAATCCCCCGTGAATTCAATCCAATCTTGCATTTTAAAACAAAATATTGCAATAAAAATAAAAACATTTAGAAAGGCTGTCACAAAATCAGGCATTTTAGGCCCGTATAAACAGACAAATGGTCTGAATTCAACTGATTTTTTTGAACATACTAAATTCAAAACCCCTGAGCACTGAAAAGTGGAATATAACCGCCAGCCTTATTCAGATCACATCCTTTAGAAAACATCTATAGAAGAATGGTGGGGCTTCATTTGACAAGATATTTATTCTTAATCATTAACTTTGCTGAACACATTTCTTACAGGGCTTTATACACATGAATAATAGATGTTAGGCATCATCACTTTTTATTCAAATTGGAATTCCCCGAAGCATTTATCCCACGCTTTCTCCCTGTACCCAGAGTTCAAAATGAAACCTTTGCGACCAGTAGATTTTCATTAGCATTTACATTCAACAACAGTGAATAATTACAGAGGATGGGTGGGTGACGAGTTGGGTGAAGAGGACAAATAAAAAGTGTAGTCAACCCTATATGACTTTTCAAGTTGTGATTATAAAAAAGGAAATGACAGGGCTAAGAGGAAAACATGTTTTAAGTGCTATTTTTTTTTTTCGATCAAAGACAGATTAGATGAGCATTGCTGTCCCACAAAACTGTTTATAGTCCCCCAATCACTTTTATGAACACTTAACCAATAACCCCAAGTTAATGATTTGCAGTATAGGTTTAGTAATCATATGAGATCAAAGCAAATTAGATGAAACTGATATCATTTACTCTACAATGCTCCTAGGGCTCCATGTTCATATCAAACAACCCAAAACTGTGTCCAAAGCAAAGTCTGAAGTTTAGTTTTAAGGGCATATTTAACACATACAGTATGTTGTTAGAAAGATCAGTGTGGATTTAATTTATGAGAGCCACTGCTCATGGTCTCCCCAGCAGTAATCACAACTTCCACATGTCATTTCCATCTCTTTCCCTCTATCCTGCCTGGTTTCTCAACTGCTAAATACATGTGGATGCAAAAAGAAAAATACGGAAAAGAATATGCATTCCTTTTCTCTAACAGGTTTGACTGCAAACTCAACATTAATAAATCACGGTTCAAAAACCGTGATTTATTAATGTGGAGAACATTGGTTTCAAACGTATAAGAAAAACACTAAGCAGTTACACAATTGCTTGTTATCCACTATGCAGATTTTGGTCCCAAAAGATCACTCAACAATTTTAATAATAATGGCAAAGTTAAAGAATTCTTTCCTTTTCAAGCACACGTCTTCCTTGAATGAAAACAAAGATGAGCTGTTTAACATTTAGTATCTCCTCCGAAATTACTGAATAAATAAAAGGCCATTCTCCTCCTAGTCATCTGATTTCAGAATGTTTCATGTATTTTGTGTCTGTCTCTGAAGAGCTCAGACACAATTCATTTAGTTTAAGTTTTATAAAAGTCCAATGATTGATTCTAAAAGGCTAGTTAAAAATGAACTGTGTCTTTTACAATTCCAGCCAAAGGCTTGATTGCTGGAACAATATTATGGAAATAAAGAGTGGAACATTTGTGATTTGTCTCATATATCCATCAAGATTCCAATGAAATGCTGAACATCAAAGTGAATTGGGTTAATGTTCAAAACTAAATCTTACTTGCAAAACAGCATTTTGGTTTATTTTATATGATAACAATCGTTTGAGAAGCTAAATGCAAAAACTTGAGAATGTAAAGAAACATTAGATCGCAGAGGAGAAGGCAGCAAAAGGTCTGCAGCTGCCCATTCAATGGAAAAAATGTTTTACTTTACTTTATGATATTTTAACTAGTCAAGTGTAATCGGGATGTGTTCCATTCGATCAGTGATTCAGTCACAGAAAAAGTTTTGTCTGAGAGCTATTGTCTGTCTGTCAGCTGGCATGAATTCCTGTCCCGGCTCATAACATTGCTGCTGCAGGAGAAGAGGTAAAATCATTATGCTGCAAACTGAAGAGTACATCAACGTTATGATCTGCCACTCAATGTTTCTTAATGCAAATGGCCTCAATTGTTAACATAACATTATGAGCTTGATGTGTTTAAATGCCCAGTGACGTTAGTGAAGTTGTGTAAAGACGCTTGGATTTTAAGCTTGGTCCAAATGCTAAGCCACTTTTAATTTGTGTAACATTACTACAATTTCCTATCCCACAGAATCACCAAGTACGTAGAGTAAATTAATAAGCACATTCTGGTTATTCAAAACAAAGCTACACAGGACAGTATAAACAACCTACAGCAACCCCATATAATAACTACTAAAACCACAGCAGCTAAAGCAGCTAAAAGTAATTCAAAGCTTTTTGCATCCCTGCTTTTCCTACTGTGACATGTGAAATTTGTTCCAGACCTTTTGTTCTACTTTGCTTCTCATTATAAGGATCACTTGTATGTATTTTGTCATATGGTGAAAGATGGAAATTTTAAAGTTGTGGTGGTGCTTGATGAACAGAGATCTTCAGGAGAATATCAAAGTTTTCAAATCTCAGTGACAGTAAAGTCAAACATCACTTTGCACAATGTGCCACACAAAACAACTAAAAGAAAACAGGAGATGGCAAACAAATACCTAAAAATGAAAAAACGAGGGCATGTTCATAATTTATCACGTCAAATAATCTGTCATACCAAAGTCAGCACCAATGTGAATTATGCAAAGCAAAAAGATGACTATCTGGATCTGGAAAAAGAATTGTGAAATGCAAACAATTCAGTCATCAAACAATCAGTCAGTGAGATCAAAGTTGGTCATTCAAATGTATCTGCATTCAGCCAAGTTAACCTGAATATTCTGTAAAGGATAACTGGCACTGGATTAAACAAACAAAATTAAAATTGAATTTAAATGTAGTCCCATGATTATAAATCTTCGGGCACATTAAACTGATTAAAAGCTATTGTTGCTCAGCATGGATCATCAGACATCAGCAGGTTTGTCACTGGTGAGATTGTAACATTATCTGGTTGAATTTGCATTGCCCTCTTCCACTAATAGTGAACAGTATTTGGATTCTCACACACACGCACACATGCAAGATGTGGATATTAATGAAAATGATGTACTTGTAAAATGTCTCAATGTTGCAGTTTTTTTCTATTTTTATCTCTAGTTGACAAAACGTACAGTATGTGTGAAGAGGATTACAAGGATTTCAAATTCCATGGTAAATTGTTTCGGAGCAATATTTAGTTTTTAACCAAAATTTGCTGGGAGTTATTTCCCAAGAAATCGTGTGTCCACAGGAAAAAAATACACTTACTAGTGTACCTGCAAAAAAAACCAACAACGCTCTTCAACCTTCTAGCAAAAAGTTTTTTTGCGAACTCTAACATTTATCCACCTCTATGGCTGAAAAAAATACTGATAATCATATCCTACCATCTCAGTCTTATCTCAAATCTCTTGTGCTACACCGAGACTGTTTTCATTTCAAACTTGAGGCAGCGTTCACATTGGTGTGGGCTTTCAGGTTTATTTCTAATTCAGCGGTTTGAGGTGAAAAGCTGTGTGGTTAGAGCTGAAGTGAAGCTTTCTAGATTGCTGGGAGGATTTACCTGTACTCGTGACTGTCCTGGAATCCTGCACTGTTGGCAGCTCGCTGTGGTGCCGTCTCCATTAGCAGCTTCTGAGTAAGCTGGTTGCTTGGTGTGGGTTGACACTCAGACTGCTCCTCTGGCTCTTGGTCACATCTCCATTCTTCGTCTTCATTTAAAGTAGGCAAATAACCGGACAGTGCCTTTCCATTCCCAGAAACAGAGCTCTGGTCGCTGTACATCTTAGGGCTCTCTCCTCCTGTCCGTGTATATTCTAAATAAATGTCAGACTTGAGGAATAAAGGGTAACTGTTTTCCTCCATCATAGTTTGTATCTCAGTTTGAGCCTGGTCAAACATTGCAGGATCAATGTGAAGCTTCATCACACAGTCTTTGATGAAGGACTTGGTGGCTGGTTTGATCTGTCTTGAAACAATTCCATTATTGTCCAAAATGTATTTCTTATAAATAGCCTTGGCCAGTTTTATCTTCTTCTCCTCATTACCCTCATGAGCTTCGAGTTTACGGAAGCCGCTGCATGCAAACCAAAAGTCCAATACATCTGCACACTCCTCTTGCCTGAGGAACGTCCTAAACAGATGGATGCCATCCTGATCGTCCAGGAGGGAGTGGAGAGATTCTGCCCACTTTATGTAAGGAGGCGTAGGGGAAGCACTGCCCTCCGGCTCATAACCCAGATCCAGGTCGGGTCGCCTGGGTGTAGCCACAGAGGCCTCACATTTGAGACTTTCATTCTTTGAGGAAAAGCCAAGGTTGTTGAACTGGCATCCATCACTGCACACCAGCTCACCTTCTTCCCCTGGGACTGGAGGTCTAGGCGCATCCTCAGTGAAATTGCCTCCCAGGTCGGCTAAGTAGCCCCTTTTGTCGCTTATGCTCATAGTCCCAGCATCCATAAACCACGTTCCCATAGAGCTCACTCTGTCCAACTTTTAGATCCAGACCCCTGCTTATAAAACTGCAAAAAAATTCCTGAAAGGAGAAAAAATATGTAATAAGATGCAGTTTCATTACATCATTGAAAGGTAGAGTAGTGCTTGCCCTTAGAGGGCAGCCCTTAAAATTCATACATCTTAAGTGAACAACAAACAAATGTAATTTCTTCATATTGAGCAAAAGTGAAGATCAAGAAAATGCTGGCAGATTGTGCGGCATTTGCCTGCGTATCAGAGAACTAACACCTTCTGGGGGAATTTTTAAAATTCTGCTCGGTTTGCATTTTTATCAGATTTTCATGAAAAACTCATCATGTGAATAAGTTCTAACTGAATACTAGAACACATGCAAATTCTGCAGCAAGAGGATTTGAAAATGTGAGACACATTACTATAAAGATGTATACCCACAAAGCAGCCTGTGGTTGAGGTCTAGCTAGGGAACATTCTGTATGGTGGCCTGGAAATGTTAGCTTTATACAGGCAATAATGGGAATGTTTTATCACATTCTAGGCCAACAACTGCATTTAAACTAGTAAATTAAAAAATGGCAAAAAAAAACTTACAAATGGGTTCAAGAATTACCTGAACAACATTCACACATTTGATCGGCCCTGCATTTGCAAACCTGAGGCTTCTAATGTATTTTGATAGTCTACAGGCAGCTTCCTACCATAGGTTACAGATTCACTTGAGGTTTATAAAGTCAAGGATAAGGCAACATTAGTCTCTCTCTAATATTAGCTGACATTAGCTAGACTGCAAATTGTACTTTATTGATCTTTGTGTCACGTTCTCTTCTCATTTGACTCCCCTGCTGTCATAGCAGAGGGTCAGCTGCTGGATACCATACCTAATGATTTTAGGGTTGAATATCTCTTTCAAGGACACATCCTTGTGCTCATGCATTGTCCTTAGGTCATCCCGCTGAGTAAACACATAGTACGATCTGGGTGACCACTTCTACATTCTGCACATGCACAGCAACCTCAGCTTCCCAGTAATTACACTAGCAACTTTTGTGCCAGTTTCCTAATGTAACTGGAGTGGAGAAAACTACCCAGTAACTTTTGATTGCTTGGATACACACACACACACACACTTCAGACCACCACAGCCTGCCTTTCTTTATGGCTCTGGGCAATCGGAACAGGGCACATTTGAGTAAACGGCTCATTAGGAAACAAATGTTCATGCTGTCAGTCTCCTGTCACACTTTGAATCTAAAAAAAAATGACTCTCCTGTTTATAGTTGTTTAAACATAATAACTGTGAGGCTACAAGATTATAAATCAAGCTTGAATGTTTTTGAAAGCTTTACTCGGTTATTTGACTTGAAAAATGTTTAATGGTTGCCACCACATTCGCTTCAGGGCACACCCACTCTCTGTCTAGTCTAATAGCAGCACAAATCATTTATCTGACTAAACAAAGCCGGCAAAGGCAAAGGTGTCAACTGTCTTATTATCTGCACAACCCTGAAGTGTGAGCATCACGTGCACTGTGCATAAGCTGTATTGAACAACAACAACAACAAAAAAATGGTGGCAATTTTATTACATGCACATTCCGTGACCCTTAAAATGCAGAGGAAATAAGCATCTGCAAACTAGTTCCCTGCTACCTGTATGTAATGATGCATCAGCAAAGGAGAGGTTGGGTTTTGGCGCATTGATATCTAAATTAAATTAACGGTTCTGCGGTCACAGGTGTGTGCATACACCGGGGATATTCGCAGAGATTTAAAGCTCCGAAAATGTCTCTTTTCGTTCGTTTGCTCTTTCATCAGTTTGTTTCTTTGATGTGAGCCTCTCATCACATTCATGTCTTGGCCTCTCCAAAATGAGCCGATCGGCAGCGGCGAGTGGGGGAGGGGAGCCAGAAACAAACTCCATACACACACACACACACACACACTTACACGGGCAGGCCTTTCAGCAGCCAACCGACAAGTGCACAACTTTGTCACACTATTCGCCTATTAATATCTGCGCTATATCCGCTAGCAGCTGCTGCCAGCGAGCGAGCGAACAGGACGCCCGCAAACATCCCCTCCTACCGTCAGAGGACACTGAGGGAATCCCACATCAATTTCCGAAAAGACTCTTACAAGCAGCAAAGCGATGGCACACATCTCCCGACTACCGCAATCCAACCCCAGCCTGTGAGCCGGAGGAGTGGGGGGCACAAAAAAAAAAAAAAGTGACAGATACTTAACCGGTGAAAATCTTCCTGCGTCTTTCGGGCGCACGGGCCGTTCGCAGCGGCGCAGGTCGCCGCCAACAGTGTCATAGTTTGGGAAGGCAAAGAGTTTAAAAATGACAAAGGAAGCGGTCCGCGCTCCAGCTCTCCATGGCTGTCTCTCACTGTCTGTGTGCAGCAGATGATGCACAGCGCCTCGCCCGTTCACTACACAAACTGACGGGCTTTGCTTCTCGGTTCCCGTGCACATTGTTATCCCCCTCCCTCTCTCTCTCCCTCCCTCTCTATCGCTCTCTCTTTCTCATGAGAATCAAAATAATTATCTTTAAAAAAAAACACACACACTGTGCATTATAATCAAGAGATCAAAATATTTGATTCAGCCAAAAAAGTAGAGCAGCAGCACCACTCCCTGATCTCTCTGTGGTCAGGCTGAGGCGTTCTTGTCCACAAGTTGTATGAATAAGATACAAATAATTTATTATTGACATGTGACTGTTTCTGAAACACACTTTCCATTAGGAATCTATGTTCTCTAACGCATCAAGCTGATTTTCTGACACAGTTCCTCTCATAGCAACAGAAAACAGACTTGTTTGATTCACATACTCACTAATGGTAATCTGTAAACTGAACTTGACGTGCAAATTAATTTTATTTGATAACAGGTTTTCATTCCAAGAATGAGCTACATGTCTTCTCTGACTACTTTATTTGGGCTTCAGGTAAATCAGCATTATGCAGGTTTTAACCTTTTGTGTTAGGTGCATAAATGTGGTACTTCTTCTATTTTTTACCAACAGGAAGTTTCACTAGAACAGCACACAAAGTTGTAAATTGCAACAGTAAACTCCAAAATACCTGCACAACAACTGGCCATTAATATTTGTGTTGTAGTAATAATGTCTGGTTTTCAATGTATACTGCAGGCAAACACATTTTTATACCATTCTGTTTAAACAATATTTTTTACACCTAGCAACATTTCCATAAGTACTGAAACAGAGCATGAGACATCCAGTGCATCTATAAAAAAACAAACATTGACACACCTCTGTTGTATAAACATTTCTGTGTTCAGAAATAGCCTAAAACATATCATCTTTTAGTTCTGGCTGAGAATAAGTCACATAGTGGGCACATAGAACTGCCTATATGTTGTTACAAGCTGTGAAGATGTTATAAGTCAGTATTAAAACTTAACTGAGCACTTTATAAAAATTTTTTGCACCAATAGACACACTTGGTCATGTCTTTAGATTAAGATTTGACAAATACTAAAGATAGAATAACTGCACAAATAAAAGCTGTTGTCAGATTCTGTTCATTCATACCAACAATTATTGATGTTTAGATTTAACTGAGGTTAGGATAAAACACCAGGGGAACACCATAAAAACATAAACACATTTGATTATGTAATTATACGAAACCATTTGAGTGTACAACAAAAGAGCAGGAATATACATTTCACTGAACTGCCTGCTCCAACCTAGAAATTTGTCCAAGTGTGAACTGTGCAGAGTGCTTACAATATTCATGCCAGAAACATGAAAGATAAAAAAGACCCAACACACTTCAGCTTCCTCAGGGCAACATTGATTTTGGGCAGCAAAAGTTTCAGCATCCTGAATTTCAAATGTTATAGTTGCGTTAACTTTGTTTTCTCTACTTTTTTCTGCTTAGTAGTTCTGGTGTTTTAGTTTGGTCAGCACATGCTCTCAACATCAAAGGAAATCAGGATTACTTTTGCATTTCTGTGTTTTATTATATCATACACGACTTAACAGTATATCATACACTATGGAAAAAGCTTGAAATTTGGGGAAGTCTTGGCATTTAAAAAATGTCTTAGGGTGGAAGGTGTGACCCTTTATCTTTGTCACCAACATGGCTGACAGCATACTTATGCAGATTATGTCAACCCTCACATTTATTTATAAATACATAACTACAAACTGAATCAACAGCCCCAGGAACACATGTCACCATGTCACCATCAACAAACAACCTGCACAGATGCATCACATCATTGTGTAATTACTCTTTCACTTACAAAACATTGATAAGTTTTTTTAAAACAGTATTAATATGCCTGTGTGTTTACATGTACTGGTTCTTTATGCTTATATATTTTTTAAATATAGTTCTAATGATAATGATAGAGTGAATGCTAATTTACATGCGGGTCCACATTTTACCTTGAGTCTGATTGTTCTCCTCACGTACCCTCCAGCAATACATCCATCTACCGAGTATTCCATTGTGCAGTTATTAAGCATGTCGCTCTGCAGTAATGGTAACATCTGTCTCATCCACAGGAAATGGAAAGGCCTGGGCAGAGCATAATGTTGGTGTAACAGTGTGTCGTTGCCGTTCACTTGTTCCTGAAAATGAAAAAAAATACTTGTTAATTTTATTAGTGCACAGCAGGAACAATAAGGCTGCTGCTACTAGCTTATGACTTAGTTTCATAAAAAGTTTTAAATGTACAAACACATTTTAGAAAGTTTACTTTGATACCAGAAACACAGGTCAAGCTATTAAAACTCTTTTTGCTGTACACTGACATGACAGTGGTGGAGTGCTGAGCCCTGGTTCAAATCCAGGCCTGTTGTTGCCTCTCTGTGTGGAGTTTGCACGTTCTCCCTGTTCTTTTTGTGGGTTTCCTCCAGGTACTCCTCCCACTATTGGGTGGCTCTAAAATGCGCATAGGTGTAAATAATTGTTTATCTGTGCAAACTGTGTTGGACCTGAAATAGAATAGATTTGTCCAGGATGTACCTTGCCTCTCTCCTAATAACAGTTTCGATAAGCTCCAGCTCCACATTGTTTTTTCAAGATTTATTCTGGGCATGTTTTTGCCTCTAGATGCAGTGAGGAGGGATGGGATCCATAACCTGACTTTAACCTGGGATCATATATAAGTTATTAGACATGAGACTTAATCATCAGGGCACTGAACCATCTGCTTGTTTCAATGTTGTGGCTGATCAGTGTATGTCAGCAGGTATCTGGGCAATAGAGAGGCCGGTTAAAGTCAACGTGATAGGGCTAATCAAAAAAAAGATTTCAAGATTATCTGCGTGAAGGCGCAAATTCCTAAAACCAAAACATGGAAGAAATGTAGGGTTGAATTACTAGGCCAAAAATCACATATAAAATTCAGATATAAACCACAGTCTGTCAATCCCATACTAGCTCCTATGCTAACTAGAGCAATACTGAATTCTCACTCATATGGGATTTTTTATCTCTGCATATTGAGCTGCACCGACTTGTTTTATTTAAAACCAAACTAAATCACATGTTTCCTTCCTTACTTTTTAAATGATACTTTAAAGCTTTTCGGATATACAAAGAAGGGTTTTGTTCCCATACAAATACTTGGTCATATCACTACCAGGAAGCTATGAGTGAACAGACCCGACGACACTAAAAAATCTGATACAGTCTGCATGTGCAGTATACTGTATAGTATATAGTATAGACAACTATTGAAAAAAGTTTAGTCCATAAGTCAGTCCTTAAAGCTTTATTTGTGCATATCAAAATTTCTAAAAAAAAAAAAAAAAACACCTGCACTATCAGTACAGCAAGAGCGAGAAGTCTTACGACCAGAAGGTTGTAAATTGAATCTGTTGAATAGCTACAAACATCTGGGTGTGGACGGAGAATGAACAGTATTCTTCCCTCCCTTGGCAACTACAAATAAGAAGCCCTTAAGCAACTGGCCCAGTGAAGCTGCTTGAGCAGAAAGAGGAACAAAAGAAGATATCTCCCTTTTCAGCTCTGAGGTGAAACTGTATGAACCGGACCTGGTTATTTATGAAATCAGCAAAGCTTATGCAAAAGCTGCTTTCTGTGTAGAAAACGTCAAGGACTGTGGTAGTGAGAAACCTTCAGTGAGTGTGGATTTGAAAGTAATGCCTATATGTTTTCACTCATCATGTGAGGTAATGTCTAATAAATGCAAATTCACTAGTCTAGTGACTGTCAGAAGAGTTAGCATAATCATGGCTCCTACACTTACATTTTTTTTTGAGTTTGAAAATGTTTTCAAATTCTTGAACACTATGCTGCAGTTAAGTGTTACCGGAGGACAACTTCATGTTCCCCAATTCAGCTCTTTCAGTTGTCTTTTGTTCCACCTGTCAGTGTGAATTTAGACTTCATTGTAGGCCCCGGCTGAAATAGGCTTATCTCTGCTAAAGACTCCCTGATGAACAAAAGCCCATTATGATGTTTAAATCAAGACTTCCATTCCGAGCACACACAATAGAGATTTCTATTTTTCAAATTAGCTGCCTTCAAATGAAATAAAATAAATAAAACGAACAGCAAATAAGAAAAAACATGTTTCAAAGTCCCCAAACTAAAACTGGAAAACATATAAAAGGCATACAGATTTAATGTAATGTACATGCTTGAAATCTCAGATTTATTTTTTAAAAATGTGTGTTGAATATTTAAGCTATTCAGTTCTGGTGTTCTGAAAATGATCCAAAGAGTAATATCAAAAGACTGTCAGAGAATGTATTCTGGAGTCCTGCTGATGTCCTTTGTCCTGGCTGAATATATCATGACTAACAAGCCTTGGACTGGATTAGGCACAGAGGATTGAGCAATTTGCCTAGACTAGATTTATATTGTTGGATATTCTAACTCATAGTGCATCATATTCCACAAAAAGGGAAAAATCGTATTAAAAGGCCCATATTTTCTCATGGTGACATAATTCCAATGACAAACATGCGTAACCAAATGGCCAAAGTATATTGTCAGACGTATGCTGGCTTGAAGAAATTCCAAATAATTTAAGCGTTCAGTCTATCGAGGTCTTTAATAATCTGGTCATGGGATGCACATTCACTGGTCAAATCAAATGATGTGCTTTGCTTTTGATGAGAGGGAAGACACAATAACAGCAGTATGGCACTGACATGAAAAATGATAACAGACATAACAGTATGATAGACAATACAATAGAAACTTAGTGGGAACAATAGTTTTTACTCTCGGAGATTCAAAAGCAGACATCATACCTGCTGATTTACCTTATTATGTGGTTCTTGGATTTGTTGTGCTGAATCGCAGACTACTCCCACCGCTTTTCTATGGATCGAATATAGTCCTTCGTAGTCTGCAGTAAAGACTGCCGCCATCTTTAATCACAACACAGTCCATCTGTCGATGGTTCTTCCCTTTCTACCCTCTCTTTCTCTGTTCCAGTCTCTCTGTTCCAGCCCTCTCTGTTTGTTGTGGGGGGTTCTTATTTTCCATCTAACATCAAACCACCATATCGACAGGCTCATGGGCCGCCCAGTAGGGGGGAAGCTTGAACATGCTGCATTGGCTGTTGTCCTTTCCAAGCCGCAGATTAACTGAACAGATTTATTTTTCTCAGAATGATATGGATAGCCCACAAAAATTATTTCAGCTCTCAGGCCTTTGATTCGAACAAGCCTGGCCTCAAAGCTCGACCATGATGGTCCCTGAACGCATCCTTTTCTCAGATGTTTTGACTGATGGGATTTAAGGCTCTCTTTGATGGAGGTTAAATCTTTGTAACTACTTGCAAAGTTCTGAATTCATTTACAATAGATTCTGATCATTTAAACCAAAAACCGTTGCCGTATTTTTCTATTTCTAGCCGCTCCTTTAAATATAATGTAAAAAAAGCACATCTTCCTTGTTAGCAGGGCTCGGCTAGAATTCCTTGATCTTAATAACTAAAACTAATTTTGCCTAAGCAGCTAGAGACTACATTTATAAGCACAAGCAGTCTCTGTGCTTTCATCCAACTAACGCATTTCATTTAAAGTGACACTTCCTTTTTGTTCCTCCTAGTCCCCTTATTGCATTCAGTGTTTGAATGCAAAGGCGTATCTTGTTTACTGGTACTGCTTTGTTCCGCCAAACTCTTTCAAGGAACAATAAGAGGAGTTGAATTTCAAAATGGTAGATGCTCTCACCTTCCTCTCCTGCTGCGCGGCTCGTCGGATCTTGTTTCTCTGGTCCGCCATGACTGGGTGCAGTCCCCTGCCTGCCAGTCGCCAATACTTTTTCATACTTATGAACCTGTTTCTGATTCTTACTAGTGTGTTGTTGGAAGATGGGCATCTTTACTTTATATTTCAGCTTCAGTCGTGCGACCCTATTGGAGGAAACAAGGACCAGATGATTGTCTGCACAGTCATATTGTAGCTATGGTAACAGACCCAACAGGCATAAGTGATGTGCATCTAAATGCTCAATACAATTTAAAGAATAACATGGGAAATTAAGCAGTGTGTCGCGCCGAATCAAACCGGTTGCTTAACCATGACACATCTACGTTCAAAAGGCTTTTCAATCAACCGTATAGCAAAGTGATATTTTATTAAAACCTGAATTGATCTACAAGAGTCTGAATTTATGAAAAACCCAGTTAATGAGGAGATAAATGCAAAGAAAGGAGAAGAAAGACAAACAAAAAAAATTGGGAGAAAGAGAGTGAAGGATGATATTGCCTTTGTTGTGTTGCTTTATCAGCTGCTTACCTTTCAAATGCATTTCACACTCGCATGTCTCATTGTGAACAGGGTCAGATCTTGTGTACCCTTCTCACAATGACCAATTTTCTCCCCAGACCGCATCAGTAAAGACCTGCTGAGTTTGCTGCCACTTGCATTTGCCTGGATTGTGATATATTTAACACAGATTATTTCCAAAATACATCCTTTATAAACACACAGTTGAGTTAATATGAAAAAAGCAACATAACCCTTGATTTTAAGGCTTATTCCTTAAGAATGTTACTTTACATAGAAAAAGCTATAAGTCTTTCAGTCAATACCAGTCCATTTAAATAACTAGTTTATATTACCGTAGGTTTATGACGTTATTCCTTTAGCCAGTCTAGAAAAAAGTCTCAGTCTTAAGCTGTGTGATTGAAGTCGGGCATCAAAAATTCCGGCTGTTCCCAATTTGACGCCTGTCTGATGAGTTAAGCTAACCTTACCATTTAACTAACGTTAGCATTTAAGCTAATAGCGACCCTATCTTTCTTTCTGCCATTTATTCAATTATTTAAAGTGGTACCTTACCTCTAAACTTTTTAAAATAGAGTATTGAAATACAAAGGTAAATGAGGACACCGCTAGCATGAGGAAATGTAGCTACCAGCACCCCTTCCTGCAACGCTAGCATGTAGCTAACTGCTGCAGTAAGGTGTTAGCATCCTGCTAACCGTCTGACATGTGAGTTCATCTTTACGACATTATCACGACAAATATCGATAAAAGCCAAAGTTTGATCAAAGCTAAAACTGAAATGAAGATCTTGCAATAATGTAAGTAAAGGCAAATAAAGGTGGCCTGGTTGATTAGCTTGGATGTGACTATTAATATGTAAATTGTGCCCAATTTATCTTTTTAGCTGAGAAAAATATTTGTGATTATGAGCAAGTACATTTTTAGCAGCATTGGCCTAATGTTACTCCAAGCTTCAGTATAGCAACCCATCATGGAATCTGTTGTTGTGAGTTTCTGCAGTGCATTTTTTTATTGATCTGAATATTCACTACGTGCTTTACCTCATTTAAAAGCCTTGACCTGATAATCAGTCATTCTGTCCTCAGACTTAATGATCTAATTAGATTCCTGCTGTGTTCCAGTGTTAAATATTTTACAACCCCTGGCACTTCAGGTGCTGCATTCTTTTAGAATAATGCAGTATAAACCATCATAGTCTTTCTGGATTGGTGGTGTATGTATTTTTTCTGTACTTCAGTTTCTAGTTTGCATGACAAAAGAGCAAACTATTGAAAAAAAAGTGTGTCAGTGCAACAGAAGAAAGAAATCCTTGCAGACTTAAGGCACAGGAGTATTCTTGCGCAAGCAGCACAACAAAATAAGATGGTTTCTCAAAGCATTAGAACAATAAATAATTAAACAATTTCTACAATAATACTTTTTACTCTCTCAGGGAGTGAGCTGAACAAAAATGCCCCAAATCCATGTGATCTCTGACTGGAACATACTGTGTTTTTCAAGTTATGATGTTTCACAGAGGGGCTTTGATTAAAAAAAAAACTGCTAAAAATTCAATTCCATGTAACAGTTTAAAATGAACCTGCAGCAATTTATCAATCAGTGATAAGTGGCTATTAAAATGATTTCATTTTGTTCTATGAAATTTTTCTCTTATAGCATAAATCCTGGACTAACAAAAACGAATAATACGGCATTCACAATTCGCCTCAACACCTTGAGATGTAGTCTCACTTTGCAAATCATCATCCTGAAGTCAGCGCAGTATGACTAGTGGTTGTGCACAAAACAGTCACATTAAAGGAGCTCTGAATCAAATTTACCTATGTGACTTATCCAACAGACGCTCCTGTGCTGGTCCGTGTGCTGATGGAGTGCTATAAGCAGGTCAAGGTGAAACTCCACATCTGTGATTTCTACTGCTAACTCATTCCCAATGGAAATAAGTCTTATTCATTTTTCAAACAGCCTCTAGGATATCAGATCCAAAAAAAGGGGGAAAAGGCCCCTCAGGCAAGCATTCATCTTTGATGTTTTGAAAAGAAAGACAGTGAAAAGCTGCAGTGTAGCTTCATGCATATTGTATTGCTGAGTAAAAAATGACATGGGTTCTCAGTGTTATTAGCTATGCAAGCTCAATCTCAGCCAGCAAAATGTTGTATTGGTGCAGATAGACGTTGACTTTCCTTACCTTTTCTCATATGTTTGGCCAAAATTCTCCCTCACTGTACTCACCATCTCTAGTATTTAACCTTTACTTAAACAAAATTTGTCATACTGTTCAAGTGGCTAATTTCTGGAGGTTTTAGTACCTTTTCTTCCATTGCACTGAAGGCATATTGAAATGATATTTGCAGATTGGTTTGAGTTTATGCTCCCATGAAAATTAACCTGCTCCATCATGGGCTCTCTTAACCATGATCTTAGCTTTGTCCATTTTCTGAAATGCAAATTGCTGAGCATGCTCCAAATTGGTTTTTTAAATGACCCATTTTCTGTATTTCCAATTATGTTTGCATAAATAAAAAAATCAAGAGCACCACAGCCTACATCCTCCAAAATTATGATTTTGATGCTACGCTTTAATCAATATTTTCTGTAACAATTTTAACAAAAGCTGAACATTAGAACCCTCATTGATGTGGAATGAACACGTTTCAGCATATTAAGCATAAAAACAGTTATAACTGACTATATTTCAGTAGGACACAACTATGCACCAGGGCCTTGTTATAAGGGTATTTGAATACAGTTATTGCTTCCCCTCGGAAGTGCAAGTGTTGATTAATATTCCAAATTAATTAATCTCTACAACTAAATTACATTATATTTATTTAGTTTTTATTGCCTACTGTGCAGAAATGTTAAAGTTAAAGCTCTCCATGCATTTTTCCATTGTGTTACCGTGACTGCCTCTAGGGGGCGCCACACGTTTTGTTTCAGCTTCTTAATGACATCGACGTTCACCTTAAGTTGGTATTTTTACTGAAATCTCAGATGTAATATTATGAATATTTATAATGTGCCAAAAACTAGTAAAAGAGACGGAAAAGCCAAAGCTGCTTTCTGCTCCTGCTGTGTGGGTCTTTGTTTGTCACCCAGACGACAGTAAAGCGGGGACCTCCGCTTGCAGGAGGCTGGATCGTGTTCTCTCTTGGCGGTTCACAGCGCCCCTCAGTGGGCGGATTCCGATAATGCGCGTATCCGGGCTGTTCGTCAGCAGCTCGAAGGTTCGTTTGGGAGGGAGCAGGGCCGCCATGACAATGGAAGGACAGAGAGACAGACAGGAATCACTGCTTCACTGACTGTCACTGACTGTTCAAAAGGGATCGAGGTGATCCCGTCAGCGCAGGCGCGGTGGCCAAGTGGTAAGGCGTCGGTCTCGTAAACCGAAGATCGCGGGTTCGAACCCCGTCCGTGCCTTTTGTGTATCGCTCATACATTGACTGTACATCTCCGCAACGTTATCAGCCAAATTCGGCAAGTATGTTTTCAGAGGAAACCTGACATACACACAATATCATATTATGATTTTATAAGATACACCTGTCATAGATGTGGTCGATGAAACAGATTTGTGAAACTTGACCTGAATGTCCCGTCACTTGTTAAAACTGCCATTTAAAAGGGAACCTTTTAGTCGTCTGAGTGGCTCCAGAGACTGTTGTGAAATATGAATCAATAGGTTGTTTATGCAATGTGGTTGTTTACATTCTAGGATTTGTTGGCACCAGATGATGATGTTACAGAGCAGGCCTGCATTTTAATAATGTTGTAATAATGTTATTTGCTAACATTGTGATGTTTTGACATATGTGAATGACTTTTCTATTCTATTCACAGACAAAAATTGGGCGTCTCTTTACTATTAAACTATTTTAACTTTTACACATTTGTGTAAAAGAGGTGTGACAACTAAAATGCTTTATATACTGTGTTTTACTAAGTTTATTTAAAATTAAGTTTTTAGGGGGGTATTCACTCTTATATAAATGTGTTGCTCGTTATATAAACATGATTAAATGACTGTTATTAAATAAGTTTTTTGGAATTATGGGCTGCTGAAGTGATAGGCCTTAGGTTAATTCAAGTACAATCTCATTCACGAAGGACAAAAAACTAATACTATAAATTAATATTTTTTTTGGATGTACCTTTTTAGTATGTTAATAAATTGCTGAATTTCAGCATTCATTTGAACTGTCAACAGATTGCAGGTAGTAATCTCACACTGGGCTAATTTAACCGTAATCTTGCATAGTCAGCAGAGTAGTACAGTTTCCTGGGTAATGCTACATGTTGCTGCATCAATCATAGATATCTGTTTCATTACATCAACATGTTCTATTTGCCATTGTAAACTGACACGTGATGATGGGTAAACAATAATTGGAAGCTGTTGCAATGGTTTCCAAAAACCTTAATCAGCAACAGTCACAGCAAATCACTGGTGTCCAACTTCCATCTACAATAAATGTGAGATAAAATGCTGCATTTAGTACATTAATCAATACCTTGGTCTTTAGATCCGGATGGCAAAATTGGTGATTCCAGAGTTTGCTCATCACTAAATTACAAAAGCATTTGGTCCTTTATGACACCATGAGCAGCTTTGGAAATTGAGACATTGTTCGAAGCTCCCTGTAGACTACCTCAAATGATTGTTTGGTATTGTAGCAAAGAGCCTATTTATGGAGCATTTGCTCCAACATTGTTTTTTACCCGAGCACTCAAGAGGAGCTCATATGCATCAGTCAAGTCCATTGTGATCTATAAAGGTTGTAAATTAATATCAGCCAGCAGCTTGTTTCCATGACAACCTGTTAGACTTTGTTTAATAACTTAAAAAGGTAATGCAAGCAAATATAGGGACTTTATTTATTTCAATTACTTGTTTAGAAACTCTAAATTCAATTTTTATTTGATGCAATATATGCTAAAAGTATGTGTAGGTATACAGTATGTAAGCATAATGATGTCTATGCCACTTGAGTGGAAATGAGTCTGTCCCATAACATTTGCTCCAGCAAAATAAAGAAAGTAATTATCAGCCACCTTCTAAATAGTTTTGACATTCACACCTGCTGGTTAAGTTCCAGATATGGAAACACAGTAAGAGTCTATGATTCGTATGTGTTAATGACCGAACATTTACTGCCTTTCTGCCTATATTGAGTAAAACAAATGGAGCGTGTGTGTAGTACAGGATTAGAAAAATATTTCTAATGAAAGTATCCTCATGACAGTCTCTTACTTCTCTGAACAGGTTAAAAATACACAGTAAGAGACAGTTTTCCACATGGCAGGAAGTGTGCAGTCCTGGGGCAAACACCTTAAACCACTGGGCCAGATCACTAAAGCTTCATTTAATATTCTTTTTTTATAGAGGACTCCGGCTGAAATATTTCGCATAGTTTGACCTTATTTGCTATTTTTCTTTTTGTCTCCTGCACCTGGTGGCATTTTCTGGCTTCTGACATTTCTTGAACATTTTTTAAATGCTGACACATCACAGGAATGTGCACCAACATCTATGGCCATGACAATGTGCTGCAAAATGATGGAACAATAACCGAACACAAAAGGTTCATAATTTATTGATATGACCATGGTTTAAACACATTTGGTCTTTTTCAAGGCCTTCGCCCCTTAAGTTGAGAGGCGACTTATAAACTATACAAATAAAAATTTTGTTATTTCTATAATGTAATATTATATAACGTCTGCTACAATAAAAAAAAAAAGTCTGCTAAGACAAAATGTGAAATAGCCAGAGCAAAATAGGAAGAAGAAGACAAATGCATCTGCGACATGTTGGCAGTGGGTCCTGGTCTGCTGTGAGCTGCTCACAAACTGATTCCCTCATTTGTGTGAGCAGCCGTATTTCAAACTCCAAAGATGCTTTTACACACAGAATGCAAAGGATTGTAACCCTTACAAATCACGTAGTCTAGTGTATGTTCATTTTGTTATTTATATTTATTTATAAATGAGTAAAAAAAAGTGAGAACAGCCTGAAATAGGCTTTGGGTTCATAGTTACCCTTGCAACATACAAACATAAGAAATCCTCTCCTAATTGTAATCAATCATACCATAGGAAACCTTATTTGGCTGATTGGTTATGTTTTGTACAGTTCAAGCTAGCGCGTCGTTGTCTGCCATCTGGCTCTCCATCGGGGAGCAAAACAGTTTATTAAATAACGCAATTAATGTAACGGATTCTGTCAGCTCACAGGGCAGCGATTAAAGAATGAGCTCATTAGTTTTGACAACCATGTTGTCATGCATATGTACGATAGGCAACCCACATTCCTTCAAACATACCATTCAAGAAATCTAAATATGCTGATATATATGATGCAGATAATCTCAACTGCTGGTGCAACAAGAGTGAATACATGGTTAAATTTCAGAAGATTAAGACGGTGCAATTCAGATGCAGTAGCAGGTGCTCTGCCCCTGGACAGTGAACTTTCACAGTCCCGCTCTGGTGAGGACAGATACTTCAGCTAACTGCAAAGACTGACACAGACATCGAACGCACAATGACACTTGAGAAACCATCGACAAAGTCAAGAGCTGGAATCCTTGAAATGCCACTTGGATGAGAATGCAAACTTGGAGATTCATGCTACTTGGGCAGGAATTAAATTCAAATCTTAGATGATGCAAATTAACCATTCATCAAATTCCCATTAAAAATAATTACACTGGACACTTAATAAGGGATGGCAGGGGTATATTACATGATGATGATGAAACATTGTTTGGCCATATCTTCTATTTCCCTTTCCTGTCTCCTGCATCTCAACAGCATTTTCTGGCGGCTGCCATTTCTTGAAGAACTTCTAAAAATGCTGTGAACTCAGCCTCCGTGTGGAACACTAAGGTAATGATAGATGTTGCTCACATCTTGTTGTACCAAACAGCACATTATATCAGAATGTGGTACCTGCCTAAAAAGATTTACACATGAAACTCTTAGCAACTTTGTGTGCTGGTCGTCACTGATGTGAATAATTAATGTGAGAGATCATCAATTTGATGACGTTGTAATTATCACACCAACTAATCTCTAACTGATATCAGAAAACAGTTTTACAAAAATTTGTTTAAAACATTTGTGCCACACAATCAGAGATGTCTAACAAATAAAACAGAGCCAACTGTAAAGAAATAATATCATTAGTGCTGACAGCAGGGCAGAAGAAATCTTACACTGAAAAAACACTAACAAAAGAATGGCACTGATGTGTCATGTGGTGGACAGAGTGTTTGACTTCTGCAGCTCATACCCACTGTAGGTTGGACACAGTCTGTCAAGTGTTTGTGGAACATGACCCACATACTCACTGCCAGTCCTGGACTTTTAACGCTGCGTCATGGCGTCATCTCCTATTTCAGTCCACAGTCATGAGCAGTGCACTTGTCAAACAAAGAAACTGTGTTTTCTGTATAAAGGGGACGAGGCTGTTCAGCATAACATCTCATCATAGCAGAAACATCTGGAAACGCATTGATTGCGTTTACTTGGTTCATAAGTGGAAGTTAAAGTGTGGAAATAAACGTGGGACTTGCACAAATTAGGTTTTAAAGAGGTTCCCTGTGGCACCAGCTTTAAATAGAACAGAAGGAAAACTCAGGTTTGGCTATTTGCTCACTAAATGTGCCCCTTTAATAAATGGAGTGTAGTCAAAAACACTCCCAAAGCAAACGGAGTTGGCTTCGGGGTTGTGAGAAGGCACCACCCACCACAGTATCTCCACAAATAAAAGTACTGTTGGACACCAGCTATCTGATCTTTCCCTTGCTGATTAACATTTGACCTGCTGGCTGAGCTTTGACTGAGTTTCAGTAGAGGAATGCTCAAGTTGCCTTATTATTATGTAAATCTACCGCAACTGTCCTGAAGACATTAAGTGTTCATTTACTCAGTTTTAAATAGCATTTTTACTTTTACCAGTAAAACAACATCCGATATAAAGATATCTGCAAAACAACTGCATTTACAAAAGAGCGCAGGAAACATGCAGATGCATTGAACGTGTCAGTAAATATTACATGTAGGATGGTCGTAGCCACACAGAAAATCTGGCCACAGGGCGTACTTCTGGAGGAAAGGTGCATTCCTCAAACATTTGGCAGCATCTCGGTCACACTTGCACAGTATCTTTTCACACTTGTCCTTCAAATCATCTGCAATGAAGAACATGTGTTCTATTTAAGTGACAAGCTGGAAAACAGATTTACTTTAAATACAGTATGTACAGTTTTAAAATCCTTTCTCCTCAGAACTATAAAATATTTTCCACTTGTTCTAATGCTTTCAAATTAATTTTACCCTTTAATAGTATGTTTGATGCATTTATATGAAATTTGACAGAGAATAGAAACCATCAGTTTCTATTTATTTCTATTTAAAAATCATAAACGCCCCATTATTGTGCTTTTTGAATGTATAAACCTGATTAAAATGTTTTTTTAAATACCATTGAAGGGCAACTTCACCAATTTTTTACTTGATTTATACATGTGAATATGTGGTATTAAACTTCCCTATGTTGTACTCGTTTTAAATTATCTCTTTATCTTAGTTCAAGTGGCATCATCTGGAGGAGTTTTACATTTCAGATGAGACTATCTGGAGGACTGCTGGAGAAACATTCAACTGAGACCACAGTCTCGGCAGTATGAGCAACCAGATGATATTGCTTGAACTGTAAAAGTGATGAGATTTTTGAACTAGAAGCAGAGAAATATTTTAATACATGAAAGGCTGTGGGAAGTTTATAACACTCATATACAAGTAACAAAAGCAGTAAAAATGAAAAACTAAAATATAAGAAGCAAGCTGAAAATTAGGGAAGTTGCCCGTTAAGTATGTTAAAAATATGACTGGTTTTCCCCTTCCAAATAGCAGTCTGCATACTATTTACATGAACTGGATATTTATAGATTACACACAGCTTGATCCGAAACTTACATTCAGGTTTGTGTGTGCAGGATGTTTTTGGACACGCTGCTGCAAAAAAGAAGCAGCTACCTACTTTCCAAATAAACTACAAAAGCGCTAAGTACATATATGAACAAGTTTAAAAAAATAAATACCGCACTCAGGTGTCTTGTCCTCACATGTCCACTGATAGTGTTCCGTTTTGGTTTGGCAGCCAAGACGTTCTGCATCTCCATAACAGCAGTCGTGTCTGTGGCAGCACCTACATACAGACAGACATGATAAATAACATGATTTTTTTGGTTTTGTTTTGAAGGTTATTGCAGTCTAGACTACACAGGCTCGGGAAAGCAGTAGGTGGATTGTCGCAGCCCTGTGGTTTGAATCACGCCGCAAGTATTTTAAAAGCAGGGTAGGATCACCAAATGTTTTCACAACTGATAATTAGCAGTTTTCTTTCTTTCTTCTATTTTGCTTTTTTTCTTGCTTTGTGGCGAGACATGAAAAAACAGGACATGGCAATTGGGATTTGGGCGTGGAGTCGTCAGACCTATTCTTCAGTAACCATCGGATCTCCCGAATTTGGACATCTGTGCCTCCCTCCATGATAACTTTCCTTCACACATCATTTGTGGTTGGGTCGACTCATTCACAGACAGAAACTGGGCGTACGCATCAGGGTAGAGCATGACTGGGAAGAACTATAGCATTCAGGCGAGGAAATAATGACTGTCCCTGCAGTAAAGCACACCACCAATGCATGCTGAATTATATCTTTTGCAGCACATAATTCCTACGTAGGTCACATATAGAGTGTTAACCCAAAAGCAGTATTGACATTGAGTTATGTTAAGCTATATTTTCTGCAGAGGTGTGAGTGAAGCTGCTGCCTCACCAGTCTGCCTTGTCTCTGGGCCACCCTTGACCACCCAGTCCGCAGTAGCATCCGTACATCATGTAAGCCAAGGCACATCTCCCGGTGCTGCATTTGATCACTCCTGCCAACTCCAGTAACCCTCTTTTTGTCCGCTGGGACCTGCGGGCTGCCACAGAGGCCACAGCCACTGCAAATACCAATAAACAATAAAAGTGGAGGAGCAAATTCAGCTGTCTTTGTAAATAAGACTGTTCACCTAAGTGATCCACCTGGTTTAGTATAATCTGTCAGTGCTTTGCTTTAAGTATTTGCCTCTTAACTTTATATACAGGTGCCGACACGCTAATTATTGTAAATACAATCTGAATTTTTAATTTAAGGTTGTAATTTTCTGTTTGCTGAAGCACACAGCACAACTGTGAGAACAGGAGCCACTCAGCTGATTTTACTGTAACTCAAACCTCATGGATAAGAGAAAGCTAAACTCTTCCTAAACACCTCGATGTAAATCCTACTTAAGTTTAAGATACTGAAAAAGCAGATTATAGTGTAGCACCCCATGAATTCAGCTACTGTGCCTGTGTAAACAAGTAATATCCTGTTACCTCAAGTGACTCCCTCCTGGCTGTTTGACTTTCTTTTCATCACTAACTGGAGTTTCACTTTAACGTAAACTACAATGCTGCATTTCCTGAAGAAAATGCATGCTTGATTGCTGCAAGCAATCACACTAATAATATGAATAAATACTGGAAACAACAGGAGTTAATAAAAACCTACCAGACATCAGGAGAAATATCCGGTAAAACACTGTCATGGCATGCAACAGGCAACTCAGCTTCACACCAAGTGATGTTCACTTCCACTCTGTGAGTGGAGCTCTGAGAGAAGAGCTTTTTTTAGTTGCTGTTTGAATAATCCATTGGCCAGGGGCTAATCCAGTGTTTGGAAAGCTATGCGCCTCCTAGAGGAAGCTGCCTGGAGGATTTTACTGATTCCTTTCAGCTCTACAACCAGTGTTTGTCTTTGTTATATTACACAAAACATGTACATCATAACATCCATTTTAAAAAAAGCAAATTCACAATGTAGCAAGTAAAATAAAATAGTTTTTACGAATGAGTTCATTTCCTGGTTCATTTAAAACTTTCTTTCATCCTTGTCCAACAACAAATGCAACCAGTCTTGATAATCTTGATAACTGTGTTTATTATACTCAGGTAGTAAAGTTTCCCTTCATAATCATCCAGGATTTATTCATGCTTCCATCTCCTCTTGCAAATAAACACATCAGCTGAGTGAACAGAAAACAACTTCATATAAAACACTCATGACATCCTCTGGCTATCATTATTGTCACAATGATTTACTGAGCTGCACTCCAAGTGTCTGAGTTAACAGCCGAGGCTGTTTTGTTGACAAATTATAGATCTGATCTAGAAGTGGCACAAATATTCTCATATCTTAACTTTTCATATTTTTATTGTGTTTTATGAAAGTGTATTTTTAGCTCTGTCACAGTGGACTCTATTGTCATCCATAATGCAGTAATGTCAGGGCAGCTACATCTGAAAAGACACATGGTTTGTGTCTGATAACAGGGGACGTATTCGGCTCCTTTGTGATGCTTCTGCACAATGTGAGATAAGCGCCTCCTCCTGCCACAGTGACTGTACTGCATGAGAGGACACATCCCTCAGTCCCAGGGTATCTGATCAGTTCTAACTCAGCCTGTCTGCTGCCACAAAACATCCAGCCAACACTGGTCATATGAGACTAAAAACACATGAATTTCTTTATTGTTAATGTAAATCCATCAGGTTAAATTTTTTCTCAAATATTAAGTTCCAAAAGGATTAAGGGTAAGAAAATGTGTGCAGAAAGAGGGATGCACAACTTGCTGTTGTTTTTTTTATCTGTAAGTCTGTGATGATGCTTGAACAAGTATCTGACAGAACAATTCATTCCAACCATATCTGATAACAAGCATTTAATTCATATAATATATATTTAACAAATACTTTTTGAAGGAAAAGGAGAAGTGGTAAAATTGATTTCAGAAATGAAAAAACATGACAAAGCTGTCAATTTACTGACACATTTCTATTCTTCAACTATTATTTAATGACAGGAGATTTAAAAAATAATAAATGTCCTTGAACTTTGTGGCAGGTAACTTAAGATAAGATTCTGAGTCAATTAAAAAATTCAGATTATTCAATGAATGCATAACTTTCATCTTCGTTTACTTGATGTGAAAGATAATTTTCCTGTAAAATGCCATCACCTGCAACCCACCTCTCTGCCTAGTTGTTGAAAATTATAAAATATCACTTCACACAGTGGCACCAAAGACATTTGTTAACATCAGAGCAGCTGTGAATCAGCTACCAGAGATGAATCTTTGCTGAATGAAAATGAATATAAATTTAAGCACTACAACCATTCCCTCCCCCACCCACACAGACATAGCTACATCTATGCATGCATTTTGTTTGTCATTCATATTTTAATAATTTTTGTATCTTTTAGTTTAATATTTGTACTTTTAATGTCCCAAAAATATGCATATAAAATGGAAGGAAAACATTTGAAAACACCTACATTTGTTTTTATTATTTTGTATTTTTAGTGGTTGTCGGTGGATTATACAACACACAAAAATTACAAACAATTCATGTTTTATGCATTTTCCACATGGAATAATAATCAAATCAAATTTGTGTGGTTTTCTTTCAGCATTAACTGTCTCCCAAATCAATTCTACTGATCAGTCTTTCTAGAAATATAAGTGTGGCTACTCTTTAATTCATCATGCACATCCGGTAAAACTTCTAAAATTATGTTAATGTCCAGGAAACTAATTATTAATTTATGCGTGGGTAGAATGACCTGTCATTTTCAGTGTAAATAAGGAGGAAAAAAGGCCGAACATAAAAAGCTTTCCAGTCTTGAGAAAAGTTATTCTTTACAAGATGTGGTCAAGAAATTCAAGATTTCTTTAAAAGTCTTACACAATAGTTTCTAGAGACATGCTGCAACTGGATCCAATCGGGACAGAAGACACAGTGTGCACATCTTCCCAAAAATACAAGTAGTTGTCCACCTTATTGCTCCTTAATCGGCTTCATCATTGAATAAATGTGCACAAAAAAGAGGAATTTGGATGACTCAGACAAAGTCTTGTAAACTGATGGGTCAAAGGTTAAGGTGCTTGGATCCAAGCAGAGATCGTGTCAGGCACGGAGCTTATGAAAAGATGACAGATGTCTGCCTAATATCACCAGGTGGAAAAGTTATGACAGGGGATGTTTTGGTTATAGAAGAGTGGACATCTGGTTGTGTATAAGTTATTTTTTTAGCAAGACAATGGCCCCAAGCATTCTTTTAGGTTGCCAGGTTGTGTATGAATTACCTGGAGAAAAATTAGCTTTCCCAACCATTTGATAGAATAATACCAACAATAGATGATGAGGTGAGGTGCTTCCAAACTTTCTTTTTGGCAGTGTATTAAGAATCATTGGATTATGACGCTTTAAAAAATGATATTGACAATTTATTTAAGTTTAGAAATTATATTTATGCATGTATTTTATAACTGGAAAGTTTTTCTAATGACTAAATCACTATTTTTAAAAATGGATTTTGTCGTGTCCCTCCACGCCCTGTAGGGGCGGTAGTGTGCTGGAGCCGATGTTCGTTCTGCCTCGGACCGTAGAAGAAGAAGCAAAGGGCGGCCTGCAGCGCTACAGCACACCTAGCATAGTTATTTTAGCCTAAACGAAAAATCGTTTTCCCTCCTTTGATATTTCCGACTTATGGTTTGTTTGGAATAAAGACCTATTTATGTAAGTATGTGGATATATCCACTGCGGACTCTGTGCGTGTGATTTTGGTCAGGTCTCAGCCAGGAGCTGGACATCAACTGCTCGCTTTTGTTTGCGTTGGGGAACTAGTTGAAGTTGGACATGCCTGTGCTCAGGCTCGGTCTGCTTCTTACAAACTTGGTCGGGTAACGTCATGTAAATGGTTAAGTCCGGGTTTCAGGCCCCGGAGGAACCGGGTGGGTTTCATCGGTGACCGTTATTTAATTGGCACAGGATAAAGTGTGAGCTATGAATTGCTAGCCGTCTGTAGCACAGGATGATCGCTAACAAGGGAAACGGCTCGATGGTCCCCGGCCGCGAGTAACACACGTGCGCTAAAAGTCATGTGTCCGTTATCGGACAACTCTTTCTGTCCTATAAATCATAACTTCGCTAATGACTTTTTTTTCCACAGCTTTCTCACCATCTTTAAAAAAGACATGGCCGCCGAGCGTTGGAGTCTTGTGTACACAAAATAGTCCTAGGAAATAAAAAAAACAAAAATGATCTTTGTTGACCGAAGCAAGACAGACTCATTCGCCCAGAGTTCTTAAATTAATATGCCGCACAAGTTAAACATTTTGTGCTGTCGTAACATTGTCTGATCAGCACGTCTTTATTACTACATTCATACCAATTGTGGGCATCAAACTTTAGCTGTAGCATGTCAAGTTTGACAGCTTGACTTGACTCGTGGTGAAGTGATTGGGATCCCAGTTTGCCTTATTAATGACGTCCGATAATAGACACCTTGTGTTCAGATGCAAAGTTCCCAAATGCCGGTTCCACAAATGTGTTTTTCACTGTCGATTGACTTTACTACAGTTTTATTGACGTTACTAGTTGCTAAGCTAAGACATAATGTTTAGTCCTAATATCCGGAACAGCGCGGTAAGTCGTCATTACTTAATGCGGAAACTATTAAATTTGAAGCCAAGCAGGATGAGGCTCATGATGACATAACGTATATTCTACCTGTTGACAGTGCGTGGAAAGGTGATCAGTTAACCTGTCTAACAACTTGCTGTTGGTGAATAACTAATGAGGAAATAGAACTTTTTTTTTGTGGTGTATGACGTTTACCGGTTGATGTAATATTAAATATTATTGTTTCAGGTGCTGAATGAGGAGGGGGTATTAAAACACACCAACATGTCTGGAGCATGTCAGGACAGAAGAAGTCGCTGGCAGGAGATTCAGAAAGGCCTACAGTTTATTCAGTAAGTGTCATGGTTCATATTCAGTTTGTGTTTATCATGTACTGATATACATGAGGTCACAGGTGTAAGCGTGTTTGAAAACCCCTGGAGTAGAGCAGTGTCATCATACTGTATATTGAAAATATTAATAGCTCCTGACATTGTAAAAACAAATGCATCTCCCACGCGCCTTTCAGAAAGAACAAGTTTGGTAGTAGTCCAATTTCACACCTCAGAATAATTTGAGGAAAAGTTAATTCTGTCATTTGGAAAGCATTTGACTTCAAATTGGTTGTGAAGAAAACATCCATTCCAAGTTTTCACAGTGTTTAAAAACACTAGGGGTTCTGAAAGGAACTCCAACAAAAATTATCTTTAGATTAATAACCTGTTTCCCTTCCAGGGAGGCAACCGGTTGTTATCTGCCCGGGTTTGTCGGTCCTTAACATGGCCTTTATAAGCAGATTGATGCAAGAATAACTTCTCATCTCCGCATCAGTCATTGTGGTTTCGATCAGCTGTGCGTCAGGAAGACTGCTGATTTTGTCTTTAGTTTATAACATGAGGTGTGTGTGACTGTTGTAATACTTGTGGTAGATGAACTGGTTCTAGACCTTTGTTAGACCGCGCAGTAATGCATTTAATTTAATCTGACAAGGGAATTTATTTCTTAAAACAGAAGTGATACTTAAAATACTTCAAATACTACTTCACTCATCACTGCTGTTTAGTCAGCTTGAAAATAAACTAAACACTGAAAACAAATTCTTAATGTTATCTCGCTCAAATAGTAAAATGGATTAAAGAAATACAAGTCTTCAAAACTCTAATAATGAAATTAAGGTTGGAGTTACCGTACAGTCCAGTCTGCATTTGTCCTTTTTTTTTTTTTTTAAATCGTCCAATCAAGACAACTGATGAGGGAAACCTGATCTCTCCACTTGCTTTCCAAAACGTAGTCCAGTGCGTAAAAGATTAAGAACTGGTTTAAGTGCCAAACCCCAGCCAAAATAGAAACTAGCAGATCCAAACATCTTCACTATAAGTATACAACCCTTTCCAGTGTGACATTTATATCACATGTTGCTAGTTTTGAGTGAAGCTATTTATTAGTTGTGCACCTGATTATTATTAACTGCTGCTGACATTTACCTCACCAGTATCTGTGGAGCTGTGTCACTTTCCTCTGCTGTATATTTCACCTAATTTGCCAAGGTTTTATTTCACTTAGTATCCATACAATCATATGAACATATGAGCAAAGTGTTTTTCTACTTTAAAGTAGGAAAATGTCTTCAGTCCTGAGTTAAATCTGTTTTTGGAGGGTGAAGGGTTGTTATGGAATGTCATTTTGGCTGATGGGACTCCAGAACAAATTATCCTGTAACATATGAAATATTACATGCAATATAGACCAAACATATACCAAAACATTAACTACCAAACAGTGCTACTAATGTTTTGCTCATTAGTGTGATACAGAGCAGTTGCATTCCTCTTGTGTTTATACTGAAATTACAGCTCTGTTTTGTGCTGAAGTTTAAAGGCTGTCCTTTATCATGCAATTCAAAAGTTTGTAACTTGAAACTTTTTGGGGTTTCAGATCAACTCTTCCGTTTCCTGGAAGTCAAGAGCAGTATGAGGTAAGCTGTGTAAATTTTAATGTGTATTTTCTGTTTTTTTATCAGCACTCTACAAAGTTAACCTTAAATTAGGGACAGTGATTTGGTCTTATGTAAGAAACATTGTGATTGTCTTTTTTTTCCACAATTAAAGTGTCTGAATACAAGAAGACTTTACATGTATTTCTTTTTTCCATTTTCAGGTGTTCATTAAGGACCTTGTTTGGAATCTTTTTGGTGAAGGAAATGATGTCTTTAAAGAGGGAGAATGGACAAAATCCATTGAGATGTACACAGAAGCCTTGAGTATAGCAGACTACGCAGACTCAGAAGAAATCTGTATTCCAGTAGGTTTAATGGAAAAGCTGTATGCAAATCGAGCGGCAGCATACCTAAATATTGTTCCGGTAAGTAGGTGGTGAACGTCCCACTCATGTCTGTCTTCAGTTTCAGTCCCAGTCACTTTGAATTCTATTTTCCTGGTTAAAATTTAAAGCTAAGTAACAAATAAAATGTAAAGAAACAAAGACAGTCCATAGTGAAATAATTATTTCTGAATTGTTTAGAATAATCTTGTAAATATAAATTGTAAATTAGTGGAACTTTTTCATTGTGAAGATAATTAACCAGATGTCATGTTTAAGTGCCTTGGGCATAGGTATTCAAACTCAAATGCCAAAGCAATGATAAGATCAGCTCAATAAAGTTCAACAATCAGCATTTATTATCACAATTATAATAAACAAGGCAAGATATAAGGATCAAGATAAACAATAAGAATGAAGACGTTGTTCAATATTAGCGATGTCACAGATTAAGCTTCAGTCTTGTGTTGACCAAGCATCAACACCACTCTTACGACGTGTTTATTAGTTTGATGCAATTATAATTAATAGTTGAAATGTTGTCTCCTTTTTTAGGATGACTTAGTTTCTGCATGACAAAGATGCATTAAACATTTCTCTCCCAGTATTTTGTGAGAGAAAAATTGCAAACATGAAATATGATTTAAAAAAAAAAAATTATATATATATATAAAACTTACTTGTACAGATCTAACTGTAAATTCTGCAATTCAATAATATAAAGAACTCACAACACTGTACTGGTGGTTGCTTCGATACTCGTTTTTATTATTAAATCTGAAAGCACCACAGCATTCATTTAAAACTAAATTGTGTTGGTGCTGCACCTTCCAAAGAAGTTTATGTATGAATGAATTTGGTATTGCACCATCTATCAAGCTCCACAGGACGTTTATATTGTGAACATACTAATATACCAATAATATTTTTTCATACGAGAAAGACTTTATTTTCTTTTGTAATTACAAAGCAATACTCCATATCAATATCAAAGTGACACATTTGAGTCTGAATTTTCTATTGACCTCTTGTAACACATTCTTTCTCTTTTCTTTTTTACTTTAAAACTTTATTGCATATATCACAGACGAGTAAAGATTGCACCAGTTTTGCTGTCAACTGGGTCTGTAATTTTTGCTTTATAATAACAAGCAAGGCTGTATTTAAAATGTATTTAATAAAACAATAAATACACATGTAGTAAGATGGATATACTTAATCCTCTCATTAAATTCAAGGCAAGAAAACAAATAGGCATGTTTCTTATATGTAATAATCATTAATTTTACTGCGGAAAACTTTGTTACACGTAGTGTTGTATAGTTAAATACAAATTGCACACTGTATCTTGTGTCTCATCTGACAGATTAATTTATTGACATCCAACATCACAAAAACTAGATTTTAAAGTTTACTAAACATGTCTTACTATATTCTTTTATATAAATATGGTTGTTTCAGTTGACAATGTTGACATATCACATTGGTTCATGTCATATGTTTGTAAAATATTTATTCATCATAAATTTGAGCTTGGACAGGAACCCCCAGTCCTTTGTACAGAGTCATATCACACCACAATAAAAGACACTATTGTTGTGAGAGAGGCGAACAACCACACCCATACCTGACTCATCACGCAAATGATCAAAAAGTGGCTTCTCTCTTTTGTTCTGTATGGCAACACGATGGGTAACTATAGCTTTTTCTATCTCTAACATATTTATTTCCATAGGGACTGTGTGACCAAGCATTAGAAGACTGTGAAAAGGCTCTGCAGCTGAATGAGGGGAACTACAGAGCGCTGTACAGAAAAGCTAAATCTTTGAAGGAGATGGGGAGACATCAAGAGGCCTATGAGGCTGTTGCCAAATGCTCTCTAGCAGTGCCTCAGGTAAGGTGTAGCATCAGTGTGTTTCTGTGTTCGTTCATGTAGGGCTGTAGGGCCAGCTTTGATGTCAGCATCAAGTTATTATTGCATTAGGAAGTCTAATACGTCACATTTCGAGTAATCTATCTTATACTGAGAAAATGAGGAAAGCAACATGTTTTGCGGCTGAGTAGCTCTGCTTCAAGAGGTAATAGCCTCGAACGTCCATCACAATGCATGCTTGTCCTATGTTGATCTACGGCTGTGAGAACATTTGGACAGGTCGTAGATGGTCTCGCTTCATCCTCCAGCATGATAAAACGCAGCAAGCAAACGCATTGATTGAGAAGGTGTGCAGCACCTTCTCAGCAGTGGATGCTTGCACTGCTGTCTTGAATCCTATAAGTACATTTCACAGTGTATAGTACGTGTTCTACATACATTTGCAGATTTTGTTTTTTTATGAGCAGTTGTTGAGATTGAAATATGTAGTTTCTCCAACATTCAAACTTATTTCAAGTAAACCAGCCTCACACACAAATGCACAGTAATTAAAGGCATTAATTGTGTGCTGGAGTAACCCCTGTTAATTTGTCGTGTTTCTGCAGGATCCCAGTGTAACACAACTGACTCAGGACCTTGCCAAAATTTTAGGACTGAAAATCCGTAAAGCTTATGTGAGGAGTAAGGTATGTGTGTTCCACATAAATTATCCCAAATCCTAAAGACACTTGGCTGATTAACTTAGGTGGAAATCTTCTGTCATAAAACATTTGGACATACCCTACTTTATAATAAAGTATTTTTCCATTTTACCAGCCTGCCTTGAATGTTTTGCGAGGACCAAGTTATCAAGATGCATCATCTGACAAGGTAAACTATTTATAGCCATTGCACTATTCATTACACAAGGGCACGTGTCTCTGCTTTCCAATTCTTCAACGAATTTCTTTTGCATTGAATCAGTTTTCCCATGGCTCGCCTTCTGTTGAAGACATAGAAATTGGTGAGTTTCAATCTTTTAAAAAAGCTTTGATTTGTCAATCACTGTTAGAGCAGGACAAATGTCACAAGTCCTCTTTCTCTTGACGTGTTTTAGAAGTGCCTCACTTGACCCAGGATAGCAGTGTTTTGGCTCCAGCCCCATCTCCAGTCCCAGCTCCGGCAGCAGTGCACACGCCTTTAAATGAAGCAGTGTTGGATGAACTTCCTTCCAGCAACAGTATATCAGTGACCTCATCTGAGCCTCCGGGCTTTGAGTCAGTTTCTTTGCCTGTATCTGTCCCCGCGTCAGCCACCCTTCCTTCCCTCACATTTGTAAACGGGTGCAGGACGACTAATATTCTAGAAACCAGTCAAGATTTTGATGCAGACATCATTGGGGATGATCTAGATGATCTACTAGACCAAGCTGGCCCTGAATCAGATATGGTTAGTGAGCAGATAGGACCACATGGTATAGATGCATTCAATTAACACCCCCCCATTTTTATTTAATGAATTCATTTAATGTTGTCTCTACTTTCAGGTTATTCCCACAGTAAAGGGGCCTCTTCCTTTACCAACCAGTATTGCCTCGGGCAGTCCAATGTCTAGTGCATTCCTGATGCCATCTCACATCAGCCCTTATCTCCACAACAGTTCCCAGCCCTACACCGTAACCCTGCCCCCACTGTATCACAAGTCAGGGTCAAGTACGTATTTTGGTATGGACACTTTTGATGCGCTCCCACCACCACTGGACTCCCTGGACAGTCTCACCATGACAGACTTCAAAACAGGTGCGTGCGATTGTTACCTCTTTAACTATGTTATTTACTGGGTTCAAATGATTATTACTGTTATTCCTTTCATTATTACTCCATCTGATTCCCCCCCCCCCTTTCACACTTGCAGATTATGCTGCAAGTCCATTCATTCCACAGGTAATTGTTGTTTATTTTTCTCTTTATGCTTTTTAAATCTTGATGTTGTTGCAGGCTTATATTTCGATAATCATATTTCACATTCTTCTTTTAAATACAGATAAACAATCATGAAACCCCAATGGGAATGGCTGTGGGTATGCCTGAAGTAAAGGGCCTTCCAGCTGCTGTAGATTTAGCAAAGAACCCCTTAGCTGAAACACACGAATTCAAACAAGCCTGTTCGATCTGCTATGTAAAGACAGGTAAGAAACAGTTTTTACGTGTGTGTCTGTGCACCTGAACGTGCTGCTCAGTGAGGACCAAATTACACTTTTAACCAGCAGCGTGAGGAACACTTTGGCCGGTCCTCACAACTTCAAAGGGATTTTTGATGGTCAAGACTGGGTTTTAGGGCCGGGTTAGGTTTTGGATAGGGGATAGAGATTGCGTTATTTCAGTGAGTGTCCTCACAAGTATAGCAGTACAAACATATGGGTGTGTGTGTTTGTGTAATTTTGTTTTCCATTATCATATCCACAGGGCCTGGAGTGCTGGATTACACACTTCACACAGAAGAACATAAATGCAAAAAGGATGCTTTACTTGGCAGAATCAAACACTCGCCAGACAAAACATGGAAGCTCATCCGGCCCCGACCAACAAAAACCCAATATGTTGGACCTTATTACATCTGCAAAGGTGAACCTTTATAAATCTTTATGTGTCCTTTCTCAGAAAATACGTTTTCTAGGGTTATTTCAATATTCACTATTACTTTTTAAAATCATCTGTTTCTGGCAGTTTTTTTTTTTTTTAACACTTTTCACTCACAACTCATATCTGGATAGGAGCTGATATTTAATAGTCGTGTTGCCTTTGTTGTTTCAGAGGTTGCTGTTGGTAAAGATTGCCTGTATCCCGGTCACTGCACATTTGCATACTGCCAGGAAGAGATTGATGTTTGGACTCTAGAGCGTAAAGGCTTTATTTCGAGAGAGCTGCTCTTTGATCCTTTTGGACCCAACTCCAATGTCAGGTTGACTGTGCCCAAGATCTTACAGGAGCATCATGGGATATTCATGTTTCTCTGTGGGGTGAGTATATACTTCAGTTCTTCGTCAAAACTAGAACGACAACGGAGTGTGGTGTTGTGCATTTATTATACAGTAAGCACAGTGATACAGCACTGCAGGAACTTGATGTTGTCAGTGATGACTGTTGGCAGCATTGTTTTTCATTTCACCATGGGGATAAAAAAAACACTTGTCTCATTGAAAATGGATTTCCCTCTCAAAGATGTTTCTTACAAGAAACAATCTTCTGCTGTCAAGACAACAGATTGTTCAGAATGAGCCTCGTTATTTTTCAGCACTTATACAACAACATTTGAAAAATAAGGCAATTGCATATAACAAGTTTAATGTGATGTGTGGAAAATGAGAAATGTGCTGTGCTTTCATTGGCGTTTTTTCTTTTTAAGTCATCATATTTTGTTTTTCCGGTGCTCATTAGTGCCTGGCATATTCGGATCAGTTATTATGAAGTTTTATAGTGATATTTGAGGGAAATGTCACAACAATTAATTTACATTTTCAGATTTTTACCTTAAGGTAGTATAACAAACGCACACAACCTTACTTACTGCGTGTTTGGTTTACAAAATTAAAACCACTACAAGGGTAGAACCTCTGCAGTGGCTTTTTTTGAGGTTAATGTTGCTTCAAAGGAGCCAAAATACCACATCAAGGAGGTCGTGAGAAGGTCGTCCTTTGTTTCACCGTGCTAAATGTGCAATGCTTCTTATTTATTTGAACTACAGGTGTGCTTTGACCACAAACCTAGAATAATTAGCAAAACCAACAAAGATGAGCCCTCACTCTGCTCCCATCCAGTGACAAAGCACGACTTTGAGGATCATAAGTAGGTCATTTTACATTTTCCAACTTTGAAATATCCTTTATAATATACCTGGAAAAAGCCTTTAAAGCAACAGTTCTATCATTAAATGTTGTGGAGACGTTTGAGAGAAGCAGGGTAGGATTGAGAGTTCTGTTTGTTTTGTAGATGCTTAGTCCACATTTTGAAGGAAAACACAGTCCGTTACTCCAAGATAAGAGCCCTGACACCCCAGTGCCAGTTGGATCTTTGTCGCCATGAAGTGCGGTATGGGTGTGTGAGAGAGGACGACTGCTTCTACGCCCACAGCCTCATTGAGCTGAAGGTCTGGATGATGCAGCACGAGCTTGGTAAGGCTGCTTTAACCGTTTTAAAGCTGGTTGGTGTTGGAATATCTTATTTCCTACACACCCACTAGAATGCATTTTGTAGTAGCAATCCCTTTTTGGTAGTATCAGTCTCTTACATGTGATTTTTTTTTTTTTTTTTGTATAGGCATCACTCATGAAAGTATTGTCCAAGAGGCAAAGAAGTATTGGAATGCAACAGCTTCATTACAGGGAGCTCAAGTAAGACTCACACGAGGACTCTAGTCCCGGATGTCTTGTGTTCTTGTTGCTGGCATAATGCCTGGTGTTAATGAAGCTCACTGCCTGTAACACAGCTGTGTATTTTTTACAGTTTACAATGTCTCTAAAATGTGTAGTCAGTGTATTTCTTTGCCTTTTGAAATACAGAATCTTGATTTGGTTTTGGGTTAAGGTTGTTGTTCTAAGTGTCACTATTTTGCTGTACAAATGTCTGATTAAAGTATAAAAGCTTCCTGCAGCTTGATTGAATGTGTTGTTGTCTTGTAGTTGAGTCCCTGTTGCTTTGTGGTAATCGCAAAGGTTTTAACCGTCCTTCAACTCTCATCAGCAGCTTTCCAACGCACAGAGGAGGTTCGGGCCTCCTAATCTGAAAATGATGTTTGTCTGCGGCCAGTGCTGGAGAAATGGCCAACTAAGTGAAGCTGACAAAAACAAGAAATATTGTTCAGCCAAGGCAAGACACACGTGAGTATTGAGAGGTCTTTGTATGTATTAAGAATTAGCAACGTTATTAACAAAACTGTCCAATTCATCACCACTAAATTGGGGGTTTTCTTTGTTTCAGGTGGGCAAAAGACAGGAGGGTGGTGCTTGTAAGTTCCAATGAAAGAAAAAAGTGGACAACAGTCAGACCACTTCCAACTAAAAAACCAATCCCATCTCAATTTGAGGTATGAAGGTGACCTTGTCATATTCCAGGACTGTTTGTTGTTGTGTGTCTGAAGAAGAAAATAAAAATCTAAAAGAAGGGGATCACTACATTTCACGTTCCTTTCTTAGATTTGCATGCATGTGAATGCTGGCAAGAAGTGTCAGTACATTGGAAACTGCACATTTGCTCACAGCGTGGAAGAACGAGACCTGTGGACATACATGAAGGAAAACAACAGTGAGTTCTGTCAAGGACACTGAGTTCTTAATAAACACAACTTAATTACATGATGCACTACGACTTTCTAAACTCATTTGATCCCCATCGTTTAGTTCCAGATATGGATCAGCTTTATGAACAGTGGCTGCAGTCTCAGAAGCCTGGCTGGGGTGAAGAGAGCTCCAGCAACTCTGTTAGAGAGAATGGCAAACAGATCCACATGCCGACAGACTACGCTGAGGAAGTGGTGAGTTCGAGCAAACATTTTGCATGTGGCTACACGTCATGAAGTTCATTAGATGCTTTAAGTTTTCAATTTTGAATCACTTTACACTATCCTGTTATAAAAACACTATTAATACTGTTGTATAACTTGTCTTCGTGTGTCAGATCATTAGCTGTCAGAATGTGTTGATGCACTAACTGTTAGAGCCTAATTGTTAAACTGTTGTTAAAAATAAAAAGATTTTTGTAATAATGTGCTAACTTTTGTTTTAAGCGATTATAAAGCTGTGATGAATTTGAAACATTAAAAACAAGTTTAATTGCTCTGTGTTTTTCACAGGCTGGCAATCACTGTTGGCTGTGTGGTAAAAATTGCAACAGCGAGAAGCAGTGGCAGCAGCACATCACGTCAGAAAAACACAAAGACAGAGTTTTCAACTCTGAGGACGATCAGAACTGCTGGCAGTATCGATTTCCCACTGGCACTTTCAAAGTTTGTGAGCGGTACGTTTATTGGCCACAGCACAGGGCATGTTGCTCGTTTTCCAGGCCGATTCTAATTGTCTAATGATTGATTTTGTGTTTTGACAGGTTCGTGAAAGGCACGTGTACAGAAGATGACTTTTGTAAGCTTGCACACGGGGAGCAGGAGCTAAAAGAGTGGATGGAGCGCAGGGAATTCCTTTTGATGAAGCTTGCCAAAGCCAGAAAAGACCATCTTATAGCACCAAATGACAATGACTTTGGAAAATACAGTTTTCTGCTTAAGGACATTAAATAATGTGACGTGATGAAGATGTTCATGCTAACAGACAAATAATGCAATACCAGACAGTCTTGATTCAGGTGAATCTTGAGGGCCTCTGAGGTACACAGGAAGTAGCCTGCTAACTATTTTAAAGAGGACGTTCGGCACTGGCCCCTCTCGCAGCTCGTTTACTTTGACCAGGAACACAGGAGCGTTATCGTTAACACCACACACTTGCGTATAGGACACGTGAAGCTTTGCTATGGACCTTTCAGTAGAATATCCGAAAATGGTTATTAAAAACAGCATGTCTAAACCTTGATCAGAGTGTTCAGATACTTACAGTTGACTTAAAAAAAAAAGTTCTTTTCATAAGCAGTTTGTATGTTAATGACGTTTACCCTTCAGTAAGTTTTAAGTATGGAATACTTGACAGTTAAGTTGACCTTTTATTTTAATTCATTGACATCGGTCATTTTCCATTTATCAGATAGTGTTACCTCTGTAATGGGCACCACACCAAATAAAGCTTCTTTTTAAATCTGTGGTTAAACTGTTTTATTAATTACACAGAATAATTCACATTCTTTGCTCATAAAAGTATTTATAATACACTATTTGCCATGTTGCAACTGCAACAATAAATCAATTCCCTGTAGATTCTGCACTACCTTGCAACGTATAACACCCATGACATTTACAAAAAGGTTCCCAAAATCCCGAAGGGACTAATACTGCATGGTATATAAGATGTCCTGTATTTAAAACCTTTCTACTTATTTGCGAGATGTATTTTCCACAAGTAAATATAATGCCCCTCCCGACTCTTTAGTAGTTTCAACAATGCTTCTATTTAGCGAATTGATTGTAGGTGTAAATACATTTTCTTTTTAGCTGAAGTGAGTAAAGGGAAAAATTCTGCCCTTATATAGAACATTTCTACCTAGGATTGGTGGACGACTGCGCTATCAACTGTGCCACAGTTACTTTTGGTAAATGGTGCTGGATGTATAAATATTTAAATTTAGAAGTTAAGAAAGGTGGGAAGAGTACTGAAATGTGAATAATTATTTAAGTCATACCTATACTCTCAAAGAACTACGTGGCATTTTCACCTGCTGAAAACAAACACCATAAAAGACATTTCCTAAAAAAACAACTGACACCAGATGCCTCAAATGTAGGTGTTCTATGTATTAACAACTCCCGTAAAGTGGAGTACATACATATAAGATTCTTCTGAGTTGGATCCAAGTGGGGGGAAAAAAATACATTCAAAATATTAATACATCACATTTTTTACTGTCAAATACGTTACATCTTGCAAAGTCTTTCACTGTGACAACCTAGCTCGGAGTAAAAAGCCTGACAATCAGGGAGAGTTTCCTGTGCAGTCCTGTGAGGTAGTTTTTCATTCGTCAACAATCACTGCGAGACCACGTACCCCAGGTGGACAAGTCAGGACCAGCTCTACATTCAAGCCAGCACCTGCTGCAGCTCTTCCACCTCCAGCTTCCACATCCGTCTGTGAAGAGCAGCGAGCTCAGAGAGGTCGGCCATCTTCACTGCGCGGATGACCGGCTCCGGGGAGACGGCCTGGACGACACCCATCACCATGACATATTTGCCTAGAACAACAGGAGCAGGTGGACTATTGTTCAGTGACAACAAATTCAAAACGGTAGTGATGATATTTTTAGATGAACACATTCACGTGAAGCCATTTTTTTTTTTATACATAATCTGCCTGTTTCAGCCACTCAATCTTTAATTTTAAGGGCTAGCTGTAATACACTGTTTTAATGAATCATGACTTTTACAGAAATAATTAAATATTTTGTCAATATTTTACCTAGAGGTATGTTTACATGAAGATAAAGGTTTTAAACAGGGTTTTAAGCATCACAGTCAAAGTCTGACTCCTATTAAAAACATTTGTGCATTATGGGGCAAAAATGACGCTGAGCAGCTAAAATCCCACATCAAGAAACAATGAGAACAAAACTGTTTTTCAAATGAAAGCCATTAAAATAAAAGGCAATAAAATGTTGTATGTTTCCTTTCAACAAATGATATATCGTCTTAGTGCTACTTGGAACCAAAACTAGGTTTCAAAGGATTTGAAAAGCAATGTGCTTTTTTTATTATTAAAATGTACAGCATTGAAAAAAGGTTATGACTATATGAGCATCATTTTAACAAATAATCATGAAACAAAAAGATAAAATTATATATTGTTTGGAAATACTTTTTAATAACCCCATTAACAACAATTTATAATTGTCATGCGTTTACTGAATTTTATACCCTATATAGGCAACAAATTCTGGTGGCTACAAAGTGACAAACTGCAGCTAAAACACGTTTTTAAAAAAAAAAAACACTCAAACATTTCTTGAGTCCAAATGTGACAGATATTGTTAATATAGTAATAATCATCTTCAATCAGAAATCAGGGCGTTTACCTGCGGACAAACACGGCTTCCCTTTGGGGATGCTGTTGATGCCCTGAACAGCGAACGTCCCCGTCTCGTCCATCAGCAGCACGGTGTCTCTGTCCAGCTGGACATCCAGGACCGTCCCCTGCATCCACACCAGCGACACCAGCAGGGAGCGACCCCGGCCCAGCCGGAGCACGTATCCCTCCGCGCTGTCCGCCGTCCTCAGTTGGCCGGACAACACTTTGACGGGCGGCGGACGTTTCTTGTCGATGCTCCTCTGCTCGGGTTTGGACATGACCTGCCGCTGTTGTCCTCAAACTTCTCCACAGCTGGACAGATTCACATGATCTGTGAAATACCGCCAAACTGAACCCAAACAGGAAATGGTGAGAGCTATTTTCCGGCTGCAAACACCTCACTTCCCTCTCGGTATTTTCAGAATAAAAGCATTACATCAAGCTCTGAATTTCCACTTTACTTTCAGGTTTCAACAGACAGTTTGTTGTGGTGTAAAATAACATAAAAGGGTGAAATATGAGACCAAGGGACACCTCATCTGTCCTGAGAACACGTTTTTATTACGAAACAAGCTCCAGCTTGAACTGTTTGTGTTCTCTGTGGGAAACACGACCTCGGGCTGAGGCTGAGGCAGATGATGGAGAACTACAGAGACTGTAATATGACATGAAGCAGAGAGAGGAGCTGTGGTATTGTATGAGGAAGAATATTAGAGTGGTGGTGGGTCTGCATCAAGGATCGGCTCTGAGCCCCTCGCTGTTTGTTCAGGTGATGGACAGGCTGACAGATGAGGTTAGACCGGAATCTCCATGGACTATGATGTTTGCATATGACATGGTGATCTGGAGTGAGAGCAGGTGGAGGAAAATCTAGAGAGGTGGAGGTCTGCTCTGGAAGTGGAATGGTGAGGTTACAGAAAGCAGACGAAACATTGACCTCAAATACTTTAAGTATTTGAGGTCAATGTTTCAGAGCTACAGAGAATGAGGAAAAGGTGATTCACGACATTGGTGAGACCAGTGAAGTTGTTCAAAGGACAGGAGGCAGAGCTGGAGGTAGCAGAGCTAAGACGCTGAGATTCCATTTGGGACTGATGACGATGGATAGGATGAGGAATGAGGACAGCAGAGGGACAAGTGGAGGTAAAGTCAGAGAGGTCAGATTGCGTTGGTTTGGACATGTTCAGAAGTGAGAATGTGAATATATCAGTAGAAGGATGCTGAGGTTGGACATGACAGGTAGGAAATCTAGGGAAAGACCAAAGAGGAGATTCGGTTTTCTGCACCGTGAGTTTCTCCGTGAGGGTATTGTGACCTGGTCATTCCACAGAAGACTAATGTGGAAACATCCAATAACTTTGATGAATAGTCTTGTTTTAAACATTGCTTTAAAGATAAACATACTGCTCTAAAAATTAAAACTATCAACATAATTGACAAACCACAAACTAGGGCTAGAATACTGAAAAAATAATGAATGGCTTTAAAAATATCAGTTTACAGTCCAGACCGCAAACATATCCACCATTTTGTGGCAGGAAATTCCTGTTCACGTTACTCTGCAATAATTTAAAGGGTTTTACAAATAAATCTTACTGCATTGTCTGAATGTGGAACGCCACAAATAAATGTAGATAAAATCTGTGTGGATTCAACACTGAACAACCAACAACAGCCTTGCGACTTTATTTCATTAAATAAGTTTTATTTCTTTAAGAATAACTGAAGAAAAGTGTTAGCAATTTCTGTACAATTGTTTCACTGTTTTCCCTTGGATTTTGCTGAAAACCTTGAATAATCAACAGGGTTGAGAAATGTTACGCTGCCACATAGTGCACTTTTAACCTAAAAAGAATATGATTAGTCCACAGGCATCTGTCTGTTTCCTTCAAATATATCCCATGAAGTTCTGTGATCCTCGTAGTCAACTCCAGTTTGATTTATCATTGGCTCTTTTTCTCAATCCCAGTTCATCATTGTCAAAAAAGAGGCACATTAGAAATACTGCCATTTTCCAAGGACTGTATCTTTGATTGCATCGACAAACTGTGCAGGCACCCAGTAGACCCAATATTGAGAAGCTTCTGTTGGACCCAACTGAAAAGCCTAGGAAAGTGGGAAAAAATGACAAGGTTTCACATCTCTTCATAGTCTAAAAAATACAAAGTTCTAAAAATGTTGTAATAATAGTCATACAACAGGGAAAAATGCTATATGAAATCATTTAAAGTAAGGTCATCTGAAATTACATGAAGGAAATTTTAGATTTCTGACACTCTGCTAGATACCATAATACCTGAATACAAACTGTCATAAGACCTTGTAACATAACTGATTATTTTGCACTATGATACAGCCAACTAATATTACTTCAGTGGCTACTAAGCTCAATCCAAAAACAACGCTCACATTCAATCATCCTTCCGTTCCCTCTTCTGTCAACTACTCTTGATAACTACTTTTCTTTTACCCACACAGATTAGGTGAAGTATCTTGAAAGAAAAGGTTCTTGCTCACTGACATTTTGATTCATCCTCAGTCCTCCTCATACATTTTCAACTTCTCAACAAGGTTTCAGGATCAGAATGTATTATCTCTGCATCGTAGGTATCACGCATTGATTCGGATAAATAAATCATTTTAACTTCCACCGGTTTCTGGCCTACATACAGTGGATATATCTTCCAAGTTCAGTCCATGGGAGGTGGTGCTAAACCTCAACAACAAAGAAACAGGAACATCAGGAAATTCCTTTACATTTCCACCCATACATTAGCTCATTGTTGAGCGGTATGATTTAAATTTTCCACTTTAAATCCTTTATGGTTTAACGTTTCAGCATTACACTGTGGTTCACGCATATTAGAAAGGCATCAGATAACTACCATGTTAAAACGGTCATTTTCACAATAGTACCAATAGTTATCAGATACACATATGAGTTGTTAAGTTGCCATTAGTAAATACAGTTATAAACTTACCTTGAGTAGGACATCCCATTTTAAATTATATAGAAGTTATAGAATATTTATTCAATACATTTTATTCTCTTTAGAGAGAGCTCTTGATATTCTGGGCACTACCTGATTAAATGAAGTTACTTTTATCAAGACTTTTGTTTCTCCGACAATGAAGAGCAGAAGTGCCTTTAGACATAAAGGTTAATCTACAGAAAGCGCTGACATTTCCCGCTCGGCTGCAGACACAGCAAAGCGATGACCCCATCATTGTGATGAACACACACTACACTCAACAGTGACTTCACTGAGCTCAGCCTGCTGTGTTTACTTACAAAGAAGACCTTTTATACATCAACAAAATTTAAAAAAGATCTTTCATACAGAAGTAAAAAAGACATTTTAGACATAGAAAAGTCAGCCTATTGTAACAGATTCAATCAACAAACATTTCAGGTCTGCTTCTTTGCTTTCCTCCACACAAATATTGTATGAACTTTACCTTCTTGGCTATGCTCAGTGATATTACTCTCTACTGGCCTATGAGCATTTGGCATTTTGAACTGTCATTAAACTGATTAAGTCTGACATACAGGTAGCAGCAAAAACAGTTACCATCATGTGATAGTCCTCATGGCCTTCAATGGGTTCAGACACTACGTTTTTGATGGAGCCCATCGGGACTTTCTCCGTTCTCTCTGTATAGTCGAACACACACACACACAAATATAATGTTTTTATAGTACCATCGTTATGCAGCATTTATGTTAACAACAATTTTAGCTAAATAACGTCAAGAGTTATCTCACCTTTTGTTCCAATCCACAACTGATCTTGCTCAAGTTTGAATGTCAGTCTAACTTTTCCTCCGGACTTGTTAAACATCCCGGATAAAGGCACTGTTGGCAATCGTTCCTGTCAGCGGGACAAAGTGGTTAGTCGCTATGTCTGGCAACATACATTTAACCTACATCTGTGATCTGTGACAACACAAAAAGAGTGATTGATCTCCTGTGGTCTCTTACCTTTGCTCCTTTAATAGCTGCCATTATGTCATCTGGTTTACCTTTGTCCAAAACTTTCCTGTGTTGCTGAAGTAACAGTGCACGTTAAAATAGAAGGAATAAAACATCCGTACTATATTTTACTCTCATCTGCTGAAATGACATTAATCTTACCTTTTGCCTGCATAAAGGCTCTTTCTTGTTTTCATCAGCTTTAACTTCTTGCTGAATGACCTCTTTGGGTGTATTCACAGCTAATACATCATTTATTGTAGATCCTACCACCATTATTTTTGCACCGTTTGTAATCTTTATTTCACGTAGCGTCTTGTCCTCTGGAAGCAATCCTTTGTACATCACTTTCTGCATTGCCGGGGGAAGACCTAGGAAGGCAAAGGATAACAGTCATTAACATTTTGAACTTGTTCATTCCCTCCAAACACCCCTCCAACTATTTTTTTGAAGGTGGAAAACTGTGACCTCTCACCAGTGAGTGAATGGATTCTCTCTTTTAGTTTGGCTCCGGTGCTGTCGACAGGGATTTTCAGATCATATTTATTCTTGTTCCAGATAATCTTCAAGTCCACTGTCTCCTGCTTATCGTCTGCATCATCCCCATTGCTAATACTAGAGTCCTGAGTTGTGGCGTTTCCTGCATCTGTGTGAGACATAGTTTCCGCTTCACTTTTTTCTGCATCTTCACCTAACGGTTCAGCTTCTTCTGTCTTTGCCTCAGCTTCCATTATGACCACCTCACTTCCTGCAAGAACATGAAAAATAGAATTTAACATCGATTATATGAAACATTGTAGTTACAGTGTTAACATGTAGGCACTTTAAATAGTATATCCCATACAGATGCAATATGAAGAAATTACATTCTTAATTGGTAGGGTTCTATTTAATTATTACACAAAGTGTCAAGACCATAAATCCCCCCCCAAAAAAAACGACAGTGCAAAATAAACAACCTTAAGGTTTTTCTTGGGCAAAAAATTACGCATGCTACACATGTTACATTAGAGGGGAAATTCAGTTGTGCTTAATATGTTCTAGCTTGGCAAAGCTGTCTCCCTTCTACTTAACCAAAATGCAACTGTAATAACGTTTTTTTAAAGAGCATAACTGCAACGGGTTGGTGTTTTCTATTAACATACTGATCGTACTTTATTGATTTACACGTCTGTCTGCAAAGATCTAGCTACTTAACAGAGCAAATGTCAAATTTTCAAAGAAAATGTATGTTTCCTGCCAAAATATCAAATATTGGAGAACAAAACCCCAGTTCCATAAGGTTATGTTCACAAGGTTATGTAGGGACTCAGAGTATTTGTTTCATTTCAGCGAAAGGTTTTGGTCTAACTTAACAGAAAAAAACAAAATTGTTCTCTAGGTTTAAGCAAAGGACTTTTGTCACCGTCACCTAGTCTGAAGTGGAACCTGGCTCTGTGAGGCATAAGATTTGTATAATCATTATCCAGAACATCCTCCTCTTTGTGCGTGTTTATTTAAATAGGGCACTTTAATAAATGATTGGGATCAAACTTCTCTCTGTCTTCCTAATATTTCTCCAGGTGACATCACATGAACTGAACAATCATCTGGAGGCATTCCTCAACTATCATCAGAAGGAAAATTCACTATAAAGAAGGTAGTGGTAGTTAAATCAGTTTTATAGAGGAATTCTGTTATTTTACTATTAGTCCTCACAATGTGTTACCATTTTAAAGTAGAAGTGGCCCCCTGCAGCAGCTAAATAACTGACTCTATGTTGTTTAGCCAGACTTCTACAGACTTATTGCAAGTGACGGTGTGTTGGGACATGCATTGCTTACCCACAGGAAAACCAGCTGAATTCATTTTAAAAATTACTGTTAGTTTCTCGTCACGTCACGGTATCTACGCGGTATGTAATAAGACAGCTTTTAAGAAGTAATTGACTGTCGATACCATCCAAGATTTGAACCATTTTTAAAATACACAAAGTTCATAATTTTTAGAGGCATTTCTTTTGTGATCAATGATTCAAGCTGATTATTAATACGTGGTTTGTTTACAATTTCTGTGGGCCTCCTCAAACATATATATGTATCAGTTTCTTTCTTTGTATTGCACTTCATTGTGTCCTCACACAATGAGCAACATAAAAGTATGAATATAATTCAAGAGTATAAAGTATATGAAGAAGTCTAGTTTCGCTTTTGTGCTCACCCCCTTTCTCTCTTGTGGTCTTTCTAGTTCCTTCCACAGCTCGTTTTTTTTTTTTTTTTATCCGGGGAGAAAGTCTAACATTGAGTGAGGGGCTAAATCATAGCGAACCACGCCTCAACAAACGTTATGAGTTTTAAACGGAAATATGTATTTGATCGCATGGAACCAGATAATGTGCGATTCGCCTTAGTGCTGATAAAAGCTGGTAATGTTAACGAAACGTGCAGAGACATGACGCTGTCCTGGCACTTCGTCGTTGGCGTTCAGAATTTCCCCCGTGTTCAGTTGAAAGTTCACACATTCAAACCCAACAGTGGTTCAATCATTTCACGTTAACGGACGTTAGTTTTCCAGAAATCCGGCTAAAAATGACGTTAGCAGCGGTTACGTTAGCTAGCTGCTGAAGATCTAAAGCAAACGCTGTGAGCAGATCTCAACTTAAATTCCACTCCTTTCGTAACGTTATGTATTACCATGACCATCAGAAACATGTGCCCTTTCCCCAACAGCGGACAGGTTCAACATAAAGAGATGAGAGAAATTGTGCCATATTTTCTCAATACCTACCATCCTGCGTCGCCATGATGATTGTGTACAATCTCTTGTAGGTTGAGGCAAAGAGGTTAAACAGAGCGAGATGATACCGGACATTCAGGAAACAGTTAGTCCACTACGCCAACTCGTGCTCAGACGCACACTTACGCGTGAAAACGAACCAAATTTTAAAAAAAAGATTATAATAATTTTATTTCTAAATGACGCAAATATAGACATACTTACCGCCACGAAGTGTAAACATTTTTAGTTTCAGTCTGTGAAAGGTGGACGGCAGTACAGAATGCAAACCGCATGCGCCCTCGAAAACAACTCGATTTTTATCTGTTTTGTCAAAACAAATAATTTTCCCAAATATTATGTCATCAAAAGATTCAGGCACAAAACGAATATTATCGTTAGAATAACTCAAAACACCGTGTGGGACGTGGTCTCAAACGGGAACTCTAGCAAACACGGAAGTGAGTGGAAGGGAACCATCTGGCTTTTTAACGCTGCTTTGTTGTGTCAGTGGGAAGCGGAGACCGAGAGGTGGCACTTCAGTGGACGGTCGCTTCTTTAGGATCTTTGGGGTTTAAAATCAGGGGATGTCGCCAACTGTTGGCGTTAATTAATAATCTTTTAACAATCCCAAATTAAAATGAAAACTCTCTTAACGGCACCCCCAATAAAACCTTCTCGGCTGACCATGTGGGCTATAATTATGTAATTATGTAAAACTGTTTTATATTTTATGTCTAGTCTATAACAAAAATACTGAAATCGTTTTTTATTTAAGTCACTATAAAAAAACTGCCTGTCACGATTATTATGTCACACAGTGTGATTTCATATTCATATTAATATTAAAAAACGCTGTATAATCATGAGAACTCAGAAGGTACCCAGTAGCTTCTAAAACACATAAAAATGATAATGCACATGTTAATCAAAAGAGCATAGGACAGTGAAAGAAACTCCATGAGCAGTGATGAACACATGAATATATGAATAACTAATCCTTTATCCATCCAACTCCTTAATTTCGGCACTTCAGATATAATAAAGACTTTCTATTATAAGGTTAAACTTTTACTAAAATAATATTTTCATAGCAGGACATTTATCCCATGTGATTTTGTTACTTTTACATAAGTAGGAGATTTGAGGACTATCCCCCAGTATTAAAGCCCCCTGATCTCCTTTTAATAGGAGCTTGGTCCTCCCGGTCACCTCCGGAAGGCAGCAAAGTGAGACGACTGAATCCAATCGAAAACCACAAAAGAAGAAGAAGCAGGAGCAGCAGCAGCAGCAGCAGCAGCGGAGGGGGCAGGAGCAGGAGCAGGAGCGTGACGACAACATGAGGAAGAAGTCCAAGAAGAAAAAGGAAGATCGTAAAAAACTGCTTTTAATCGAAGTCACAAGTTGTCATGCGTAGTCGGTATATTAACAGTGTCACTCTGTTCCTGTGTGTGTCCACGTCCTTTCTCCGGCTCCGTCCCCGAATTAAACTTGGAGGGAAACTTGTGTGGCGCAGATTTCCGTCCAGTTGTTGACATGGATTCATGAGTTTGAAGGGTGAAGTCCTGATGGATTTGTAGGACGATCATGGCAGACAGAAGGACGTTCAACGTCGTGATCTTGGGTTTGGGGTTCTTGTTCATTTTCACCGCCTTCACCACATGTGGGAACGTTGAAGTGAGTTTTGGTGCTTCGTGTTTCAGGCGAAGCTGCTTCTTTTCCCAGCTGTTTTCTCCCAGCTGTGAAGTCCACAGGTGTTTACTGTGGGAAAGTCTAAGTGGCTCATTGGCATGATCCTATACAGCAAAGATATTCGATTTCTATATTTGTCTGTGTTTTTCTTCTGGTTTTGGTTTAAAAATCCCATGAGCCTTACAAAAGTGGCCACTTAGAGGAAAAAGTCAGGCACATCACGTGTTTCTAATTTTATTCAGCGCCAGTGAAATTATGAAACCAAATGAAACACTCGAGGAAATAATTATGATCCACTTTGTCTATTTTAACCCTGCAAATAGCTGTTTTTTTCTTATCTTATTTCAAGCAAACTGTGGTGAAAAGCCTGGAGAATGGCACTTTCCCTGGCAGTGGATACCACAGGTTGGTCAGCACTGCTCATAAAAAGAGAAACTGTTTAGTAATAACATATAATAATTATTTTCTTTGCCTCCTTTACAGTCTTGGGATCATCTATGGGGTCTTTTCATTCTCAAATTTACTCGCACCAACAGTGGTTACAATATTTGGACCAAAGATTGCAATGTTTTTGAGTGGCCTACTTTACAGGTAAAATATTTATGGTGATTTCATCCAGGATGTTGATAAAGATGATGAAGTTGTTCCTCATGCTTTGTGTCTAGTGGGTACATCGGTGCATTCATCAGCCCTTCAGTGTGGTCCTTTTACTTGACATCAGTGCTCATCGGCATCGCAGCCGCCAGTAAGTTCCAATAGTCTTTGTTTGTTAGACATTAAGTTGTTTTTAATATTCTAGCTACTACAGTAAGTCCTTAAAATATATGTTTGCAGCAGGATTAAAATTCTATTTGAGGCAATGATTAGTGACTTTATATTACACTCGTACACTCGCAGAGGGAAGCTGAAGAGTTAAATATTGTATTTTTCCAGGGAAATTCCCCCAAAATAAATGCACATTGCAGTAATTTGAATCTAACTTTTTGTTCTGAAGCCATTTTCCAGTAATCCCCCATATCTTATTATGCAGCAGCAGCCTGGGTTATAATGTCAAGAATGATTAAATATAGGAAATATTAATGTATTGATATACAGATTAAATTTTAGTTTTGGTTGTTTTTTGGTTAATTGTTCCAATTAAACAAGGAATCGGGAAGTTTATCTTGCTTATTTTTGCTTACAGCAGGAAAGTGACTAATTATAAATCATTCATTATTAATTAGTTGGTCATTGGTTCTTAAAATAACTGATGGAAAATAATGAAAAATGTTAATTAATCAGTATTTTTCAAGGTGACATTTATAGATTTTTACTTTATCCATAAACATTACCAATTATCAAATGTTGTTGACTACTTTTATTCTGCAGATCAATTAACGACCCAGTGTCATAACAGTAGCTAAAAAAACTGAGGCACATAAAAGCTGTGGTTCCTGTTGGTTTTTCGCAACAAGCTCAGTTTCTGTCTTAAAACGAAATAGTGTTTAATCGTGCATACACGGATTATCATAACTGGGATGTGATGATACACATAAACAGTAAACACCAAATTAGACCATAAATGGGTTAGAAGCAGTGTCTGTAAATAGTGTGCAGCACCTTGAGCTTGACGTTAGTGAAAATAGAGAAAAAGCAGCCCTCTGCTGAGCTTTTACTGAGAAAATGAAGAAAAATGATTTGGGGCTGTTTTTAACGCAGCCTGAAATCATTGCACTGTGATGAATTTTTATTATGTCCCAGGGCTACTGTGTGGTTAGATGCATTACTTAGCATCACAGCACACAGTTTTTCACTTCATGTGGGCAATTAGCTGACTGGTTAATTTTTTTTCCCCCAATGACCCCCTCCTTCTCGCATTCCTACAGTGCTGTGGACAGCTCAAGGACACTTCCTGGTGGAAAACTCAGAGGCTTCCACCATTAACAGGAACACTGGGATGTTCTGGGCGCTCTTACAATGCAGGTAATCAGCAATAATGTTAGACTCTAGTACATTCAACTTGTTTTAACGTAGAACCATTAACTGTGTGCAGTACTTCATTTGGAATTGCAAAGCTTAATTTAAGAAACACAGCATTATAATACTTGAATTGTGTGATTCTTTTAAACGATTTAACAACGGCCTTAAGTGAATTAAAGAGTAATTTTTTGCATTTAAGAATCTACAAATCCTCCCACCAGTTTGCTCTGTAAATGGACCCAAGGTTTTTATTAAATTAGCTGCACTTTATTTTTCTTTCCCAACATTATTTTCAGTGCATAAAAATGATTATTCATCATCATGTTTTCTTTTCCTTCTCATTGATGCAACTATTCCACCTGATCAAAGATATAATTACACTCCAGCCCCCCAAAAAACGGTCTTGTCTGTATGTTTGGCTTGGTGAGATATTACTGTAGGGTTTAGTCCATGGTACAAACTGCAATGTCTGTCATTCAATACTCAAACATCCAAACTAAAAACATCCAAGCCTCATAAAACACACAGTTGTGCAGGTGACAGTTTTGTTTTTGGCGCTCTGCACTTGCACACTGGCTTAGACAACTAATTTGTATTTGTAGAAATATGCAAATTGAATTAGTATAATAATTACATTGGCTGTCACCTCTGCCAAAGCTCACAATGGGGCAATGCTAATCTGACTCCATAGTGGTGATCCCTGCCACAGTAAACTTATGAATCAGGTCTTCACAGCCTGCAGACACACACACACCCACACACACAAACATAGAATGGAGTTAATGTTATGTTTTATGAATAACCCCTGTTATCCCTCACTGGTGCTTTGGGACAGACTAATTGCTTATCTACATTACTTTAGTTTAGGTGGCAAGTAATTGAAGGTATAAATAGTGCGTCTCTACAGTCCTGTACTGTTGAGCATGAAAGAAAATAAACAGCTTAAAAAATGAATGCAGCATCCATCCAAACAAGTGCTTATGAAGTCAGCGTTTGAGCCAAGCAAAACCTGAACAGTCCACACGCTTGTCTGCTCGTTCCATCTGTCAAACACAGCATTTTTTAATTTAACTGATTGAAACATTAAAGGGCAAACATTTTAACTGTGAAGAGTTTAATACACATAAATTGTAACCAACAAATCTTGGAGTGTCCCAGATTAGTTCAAGTGGTGACTGAGGTCGGAGTTTCACATGCTTTGGTTAGATTTAGATGTCGTCTTTTTTAGCTACCGAGAAAAGCGGCGTCACGTTAGCTCAGAAATACTGCACTTCTGACATTTACCCAGAGACTGAGTTTCATAGCTCCTTCTTGATCTAACAAACGGCGGCTGATGAAACAGCTTCACATCAAGCTTTATTCAGTAGCGGCTGAGAACTTTCAGTAAAGTCGCGGTCCTCAAAACAGCAACAATTTTCAACACCAGATTTTGTTTCTACAGCAAATAAGCTGTAGACACTGTGTTGGCATCTCATAACATTGTAAGTCAATGTGGTAAATATATTTGCTGATTTACACTTCCAGCTGATACTGAGCATGGAGTCATGCTTTCGGTGTATCTGGCAGATGGAAGTCCAATATTTGCTCTGTTTTGGTTCTGCTTTTTTTGGTCCCCACATTTCAGGGAAATCTTTGGCTCTTAGCGGCTAAATGCTCCACGGCTTTTTGATGCCAAGCGAGTAGTGGACAGTGGGACTTTTAAACTGTATTCACCAACAACGGTTCCCTGGGGTGTCCAAAAATTAGTCTAAGGAAGCAGTGAGAGTGAAACAAAGCACTACAGACAGGACAGCTTTACAGTGAGCTGAGAGGAGCTGCAAGACCAGAGATAACTGTTACTGCGATCAATCTCTTTCATATAATCAGCTTGTTAATAAATCTTAGGTGAAAAAATATCGTTACAGTTGCTCAAAAACAACTCTTTGACTCATCAGTGATTAAAATCATTCTCCTGTGATATATGATTAAAAATGGCAGAACAGCTTCTAAATGAAACATATTTCTGGAGACACAAGCCTTTCATTCAACATCCATAAAATAATGTTGTGTTTATTTGTATGAATGTTGTGTCTGTCATTAACTCCTTTATATCTTATTTGCAGTATGCTGTTTGGCAACCTTTACATTTATTTTGACTGGAATGGAAGAACTGTGATACCAGGTAGGGTCAAACTTAAATAAGTGCGTCAAAAAAGTAGCTGGGTAAATATCGAGAGGATTATGCGTGTGATTGGCTGCTCTGAATATGCTTCAGCTCAATGTCATTTTAATCTTCCTCTCTCAGACAGCAGCAGGAGAAACATCTTTCTGTCCCTGTTGGTCTCCTCCGTACTCGGCACGCTCAGCTTCCTGGTGCTGATAAAGAGCCACCATGAAGAAGAGATGCTCTCTGAAGAGGAAGGGCAGTCGTTGCTCTCACCTCGTATGATGTAAAATGAATATCCTTTAGATAATTGCCCCTTTTCACTGCCGTTTTAAAGAAGCACTCACCTGAAATGTATAAAAATGTCTGAACCAATGCTGAAAAGAGACACCAAGTGAGAAATTAAGTGTTTTTGATATTTCCCATACAAATACATTAGAGTAAACAACACGTAAAAAGTTAATTTACCATTCACGCTGTTTACTCACTTGCACTTTGGACAAACAAACCAAGAAATTCTTTTTATATTTAATTCACCCTGGACTTTGCCAGGTGTTTCAAGATGCCTTACCACTGCAGTTGTTCCGTCCTTCGCGAAAATGACACTGAGCATTTTTCTCCAGATCATTGCAATTGTGAAGAGTCAAGCCTAATCATAGCACTTAATACAAGTAGGGTGCAATCAGGCAGATTTTGAGCAGCTGGGATCAAGACTTTCTGTCTGAGTGACACTGGTTAAATACCCCAACCTCTTCAGGCATGGCCCTCCACGTTATTTGAAACACTTTAACATTTCTATGACTTTAATCTGGATAAAGTTTGAACGCAATCAAAGACCACTGAAAGTCATGGAAAAAGTACGAGCCTAAAGAAAATAGAACGTTTTAATACTAAAGATGTCGGCTTTGTGAAAAACTCGATGAGACTAAAATTAGATGATCATATATAGAACTGACTCTGTGAGTGCGTTTCTGTTTGTCTCGCGGCAGCAGATTGTGTTTAGGATCTGTTTGAGTATCTGTTAGATGCATGTGTTTGATCCTCGCTTATTGGCTGAGTGTGAGTGCACAACGCCAGCAGCACAACAAAGAATCCTATAGGGAGCCATCAGTTTCTATGAAAGAGCTGTTTTGCACTCTGTTGGGATTTTGAGAACGTTTTGTGATCTCAAGGCAACGAGAGCGTATTGATTTGCAAATTATCGTACCTGTTCTTCACTTTGGGAAAGTTGTATCATTGTTTGTGTGCGCAGTTTGTTTCTGCTGGTGCGTTTCTTTGTGAAAATCACAATTAACTTATTTTCTGATGTTTAGGTATAAACACAGAGCCAGCACGGCCATGGAAGATGTCAAGCTAGAATTGAGTAAGTTTTGTCAAAGGTATTAAGTGCTCATTTTAATATTGTATGTATGTATCATAAACTATACAGTGTATTATAGGTACCACATAAGAATCTTATTAATGCACAGGAAATTGAGGAGCTTTTCAGAACTGGAAGCTCCAGAGATATTTTGGAAAACAATAAGTGCAAAAGTCCTTGTAAAAAACTATTTAATATCTATTTCTGAAATTAAACCACATTGCTCATGTAACATATTGTTTTTGTATACTATCTATTAAAACATTATACAGTGATATTAAGTACTGTTTATAGAAGTAATGTGAAGTGCCATAATATGCTAACCAGGTCTCAAGCTGAAAATGTTTGGTTTGCTATTTAGTCATATTTCAAATAATCAGTAATAACTGATATGAAAATGGCCACATCATAATATCAGTTCATTCTAGGAGCAACATCAATGTGCGAATCACATTTTATAGAAATCTGTTCAACAGTTTATGAGATATTATACTCTCCTCAAAACCACCAATGCAAATCTCACAGAGGCCAGTGGTTTAAAAAATCCTGCTCATGATGGACAACAATCCATCTGATGTTTTAGATGTTTCAGTCTGGATCATAGTGGTGGACTGTGTCCTTAATCGTGGCACTAGCATAGATCAAAACTGTAGGAGTGTGTTGTTTAGTTTGAGATATTAACCGATGCTTAAAAAAAAGCATTATTTGGCAAACTGCAGGTGACCTCTAGTTCACCACATTTCACTGCTCTTAGTCTGGAACTAGCGGGCAGTTTTGTTTTTCTTCAAGTGAAAATTGCTTTCATGTGGATAAAAATCTTCTAGCATTACTAGAGTACACAGAGACTGTCTGGGCGAGAGTTTATTTCAGATTATATCTGTGTTTGTCAGCTGGAATCTGCTGCACTTGCACCTGCCTTCAGTGCAGCCCGAAGTTGTTTGGTTGATCGGATTGCTCTTTGTCTTCGTGTGTGTCTTGTGTATGCATGTAGACTTGTGTACACCTGCCTTAAAGGTATCAGGTGTATCAAAGATGCACGCTGATTTATGTCAAGAAAGGGCACCCAGGCATATATAAACAAACCTGGTGGGATTTCGGCTTTTAAAAGGTGAATTTCCCGAAGCGCCTGAGTGAACGTCTCTTATTATCTCTCTTATTTTCCGCCTGCATTGCTTTTTGGCTTATTGAGACTTGATTTTACCTACGTTGTTTGTGAAAATGAGGCCTTAAGATCTACATTTTTCTTCCCAGCTCCAACATCTGACAGGTAAAGGAGATGTATTAGTCCTGGAAATGTCTCCCTGATTACCAATTCAAATCAGTGTATTGTGTCTCTTCCTCTTCAGAAACCATACTGCAACTTGTTAAGAGTAAACCTATACTGCTCCTGGCTCCATGCATGGCGTACAGTGGTGAGTTCTACGAAGAATGCATCAAAGGAAACGTCAGTGCTATTTATGCATATGGAAAGGCCTAGTTGTTAATATTTTCCCGCTTTCCCCAGTGTCCATGATTGTTTCCACCCAAAATTCTCTACATTTTTCTACCTAATCATCCCTTGACTGTCATGGCATAAGAACATAGAAAAACAGAAATTGTTGTGACTTGTTTTGCTGTTATTTCAGTGACCCGCTTCCTTCACTGATTTGCAGATTAAACAGTTGTGGTATTTTAGCAGTTTTAACCCTGGAACATAAATTATTTGATAAAAATTCAAGATTTTTTTTTTGAATACTTATTTATATTATTCCTTTGTGTGTGACTCACGCCACTGTATCTTCAGTTGTCATCGATGCAACGGAGATTTGTTAATGCCAGCGTGGATCCTGTTTGTTTTTGTCTCGTTATGAAAGAAACCTGGTATTAATGAAAGTGTTCCACAGATTCCCTCTGAAAGATCCCGAAAGAAGCAGGTTGTGGGTAATAATGATCAAAATGGACATAACGTCACACACATGGAGGCTTTTTATAAAAGGTCAGTGCTGTCAGTAAAAGGTCTGAAGCCTTTGACATCACCAGCTAACGTCTTACGAGGGTTAAGTGGAGAGAAATATGTGAGAAATATGTGTTGTTTTTCTCTCAGCTGTGTAGAAACAAATTTTAGCGTATGTCAGCTGGATGCATAATATAGTAACAAACAGAGACTGGAATACTGCTTATGTGCGTTTGTACGTTGATTAATTTTCCTTATTCTGCCTTTTCATCTGTGTACTCTGTTCAAATGTGTGATTCATCATGCAATGTGAAATCCTCACAAAACACTATTATTACTTTGACGGTGGTTTCTGAGTAATCAGTAAAAAGTTGGTAGATCACATCCCTCCCCTGCAGCTCAGAGGAACACAGAAAATGAAATTGGTTTAAAAAAAAACACTGTAACTTTGATAGATTCAGAAAAGATGAAGCCCAGTGCGATAACTGAAGATTCAACGAGTCTTATGTGAACTTGCAGGTACATTTTTAGTAAAGAGGGTTTGTTAGTTCTGACATTGTAGTTGTGTCCTGGGTGGAAACGTTCATGGACGCTGTGGAAAGCCAGAAAAGATTTTAGGAACCAAAAATATCTTCTATATGCATAAATAACTCTCCATTATCTCTTCTGGTTTCCATTAAGACCAGCTTGAAAAATTCCTAACTATTCCTTTAAATAATAAGTGCTTTAGCCTCCAGCGAGAGCTTGCAGCTACAGGATGTCCTGCTTGTTCTCCAGGCCTCGAGCTATCCTTCTACAGTGGAGTGTATGGGACGTGCATCGGAGCTACTGCGCAGTTTGGAGAACGAGCTAAAGGCTTGATTGGGATCTCTGGGATCATGGTAGGCGTCGGAGAAATAGTAGGTGAGTTTTTCTCTCTGCTGTCGAGCTTGTTGAGTTGATAAAGGTCACTGGGTTCACGTGGAGGATGTTCTCTCCTGTTAGGTGGAGGCTTGTTTGGGTTGCTGTGCAAAAACAACCGCTTCAGACGGACCTCTGTGGTGTTCCTGGGAATGGTCGTCCATTTCGTTGCTTTCTATTTGATCTTCCTCAGCATCCCAGATGACGCTCCAGTTGTCTTTAAAACCACCACTCAGAAAACCTCATATCTAACTCCAAGGTAGTTCAATTCTCTAATAATTTAACAGCCGGGATGGAGGCCCATCAGGAATGCTAGTCGTGACTCAGTTTTGCTTTAATAAGAACTATATTTTCTCTTGCAGCGTGTCCGTTGCCCTGCTGTGCAGCTTCCTGCTCGGACTTGGGGACAGTTGTTTCAATACACAACTGTACAGCATATTAGGCTGCGTGTTTGCTGAACAAAGCACGCCTGCTTTTGCCATCTTTAAATTCATCCAGGTAATCCCCAGATGCCAGTTCTCAGACATTGTTAGCAGAGCAGAGAAAGGCCGGGTTAAAATGTTGTCTTGTCAAGTGTGAAATAAATTCACCTGAAGCCCCATTAAAAAAGAAAGGAAAAAGACCCTCATACACTTTTTTGATCTCTTTCCTTTTCCTTGCTGCAAAATTGCTCTTTATCCACAAAGACCCTAGAAATTCAGCTCTTTTCTTGACATGTTTTATAAATATTAAAATGCTAACATTTTAAAAATGCATTAGATTGTAGCTCAACTGCATTATAACACGAAGCAAATGTAGTATTCTACTGTAATAAACAATATGAACATTTGCTGATTTGTCTTATGCATAAATTAATTGTGTGTTGCAAGTTTTTTTTTTACCAAACATGTACCTATGATCTTTTAGCCTGTGGATTATTAATATTAATATTATACTGTAACTTTTTTATACACTTCTTAACCATTACTTAGTTAATTGTACCAGCATTATTATGATGTTAGCATCGCCTTCAGTGTATTTCACTGACTTGCAAACTAAAATCTATATTCTGTTGTCAGTCTGTTTTTGCAGCAGCGGCGTTCTTCTACAGCGGTTACCTCATGTTGACGTGGCAGCTGCTGCTGCTGGTCATACTGGGCTTCACCGGAACGCTCTGCTTCTTCGTGGTGGAGAGAATTCAGATTGTCTCCGTAGATTTTCAGGATTTTTAGAAGACATTTTGATATCAGCATTGATTTGATTCATGCAAGAGTCACCTGATGGAAGGAATGAGGCTGATTTATAAAAGCAAAATTTCCTCTTTTATTTCATTAGAGGCTATTTTAAAGCCTTTTTTCTATTATTAATATAATGATATTAATATGAATAATATAAAGTTGCGTTAAGAAACCCTGTGAGTGGTATTCTTTGGTTATCAATCAGCTTGTATTATATCTTGCACAATTTAGTTACCCAACGCTAAACAGGAACCCTCATTAATCATTAATGTTGTTTCTACTACACTGTTGATTTTACTGTCTGACTGTAAAAATAACCACTTATCTTATATCAAACCTGCATCTAGTTCATGTTTGTCATTTAAAATTCATAAAAAAATACTTATTTTACTTCTTTAAAGCTTTTTGTGTTTAGTAAAATTATTTTAATTAAAATTTTAAAAAGTGCTCCTGTCATTGTCTTACAGAAGTGTTCACTAATTTATGCCTGACCATCGTTTTTGTACATTTTTCATTTCAGTGTTTTTTTCCCAATTTTGTGGACATTTTATGAATAAAGGTCTATGCATTTCCCATTTAGTGATTCTATCAATGGGCAAGAAGTGATTGTAATTTGAATGCTGGTTATGTCTTTACATAATTTAGGCTACTGAAAAAGAACAGATGATGTTTACATTAATAAATACACGTTGCATGTAGAAGAATATTTACAGTTTTGATGAACTCTGAAAAGTCCAGAATAAGTATGAACCACACTTGAGTTTTTTGACCCTTGACTGAACTGAGTTGTAGAAAAGCTTTAATATTCCCTAAGGCACTCGAACACATTTTAGTCGACATGCTTTAAGAGCATGGGCTTCCTCAAGCAGTGACTTGTTTCCAAAGAGCAGGCTCGTTGAATTATGTAGATCAACTTAGAGAAAAAAAAATTGTATGTGTTTGTATCTCAGTCTGTGTCTTAAGATTTGCTTGAGTTTTGGGTTTTCACTTCCCCAACTTGGCCAGTAAATGCAGAAGTCACTTTGTTGCATCACGAAACAAGATAAATCTAATGGATTTATTCCTAATTTGCCAGGTTTATTTGAAAATCCATAAGACCATTAATCAAAAGAGGAGCTGGAGGAGAGGGGTCTAGGTGGAAGAGAAAGGGTTATAGGCCCAGAGGTCCTACATTACTTCACTGATAATTGAGTATTGATTACATTAATAAGAGTAAGCAGTTTTGTGTGATCTTAAGTCAATTGTGCCACTTACCCGACAACAACGAAGCACTGATGGGCAAAGTGAAGCCCACACCGTTTACTCACAGAATTAATTTCTGTTGGGGTTTATTGTATTGGTTTAGAGTAAGAACTCTATAAGTAAAATAACTAAGATTGGATAAGTCTATTACTTGCATACTGGCATGCAATAGTTATTAATCTGTTCATCATTACTAAAAGCCATCACTGTTACAGATGGTGGTAAAACGTAGTGGACTCTGAAGCATCTACTAATGTATAATTCCAATTTCAATCACTATTTATCTGTTCTTATAAAAACTGACAAACTGCAGAAACAGACACTACTGTATATTAATGTAGGCATTAACTAATCATTTTCAATATATCTAATAAACCACTTACTCGTTTACATTAAACTTACTTGAAGAACTACTTCATTATTATTTGTTTTTTTTCCGGTATTAGCCCCACATGTAGATGTTACTTTATCTGCATTAAAATAAAAAAATGTTAGAGCATCAGGATGAACTTGGGAACAGTGAGTTAGCTGCAGCTTCACGCCAAGCAAAAATACACCGTTTGTGCTTTAGTTTGATGATGACAAACTCTGAGCTCCACTCTGTGAGGCAGCATTGCTTTGCAAAATTGCCTGTTTTAGCCTCTTTCTCCTGTTTAAAGATGTAATTTCTTTATTCATTCTTAATATCTCATCTTTATTTTACAAACCCCCTTTTCTTGCACTATTAAAATATTCTCATACCTCTCAGAAATATTCCATCTTGCACAGCCTTGATTTCCCAAAACACTCCTTTAGCTGCCTGAATTTGGTTGAAAGCAGATCAGATACACTATGTACATCAGTGCTTAGCTACTTCATCCTCACATATTTCATGGATCTAATTAGCAGGCTTGATTGAAATGGACCTGTGGGATACACAGCTCAGGCTTGTCAGAGGTCTGGAATCTGTAATGGAGCCCTGCTTTCTTGTGGTACTGTCAGCGAGCTTAACGAACAAGACTTGTAGTTTCAAAGTCTGTCTGTGCCCAAAAGATTAGTTCATTTATTAATTTTCACCTGTGACCTGTGTGATTGCCTCACACCGTGAGTTTAACCAGACAGCTCTGCTTATTGCCATATTTTTCTGTAGCTCACTAAATCTGAAAACTAATTTCCATGAATTATGGAAATCACACATACGATATTTGAATAAGGTTGAGAACACAATAAATTAAGCCAATTTCAAAAGAGAAACATAAGTTATCAAATTAGATGACAACGCTCGGCAAATTATACACAGGACGAAGAGAAGCGTTTTAACCGCTCATGCGTTTTTTTCTTCCCGCTTCACACGCGATAGCTGTTGTTGCAATAATCAGTCGCACCATTAAACTAATCATTCAGCAGTGTGTGTTCATTGTTCATGGATCAAAGGTTTGTTTGATCAGCAGTTGTCCTAACATTTATGAGAATTACCCTCACATTAGTAAAGAACTCTGCATTAATTCCCCTCCACAGCAGCACAAAGCTGATCTCCCAACTGCAAAATAATGACGTTTTATTAATGATGAACAATCACGACCACCAGAAGCTGACAGAGAAGCTGAGTTCCAAGGCTCTGACGTAATGCCAGTGTTGGACAGGAATGAACAGCACATCTCCAGGCTTTAACACACATTCAAGGAACGGAGCCTTGGCGAACTCTGGGAACCGCTCGATGTCTGGATTCTCCACCTCCACCTGCATTGGAAGGAGTTTGAAATTGGAAATGCTGCGTATATGTGAAAGTTCAACATGTACCACCTCTAAGAACTGTCAGTCCCACCTGACTGGTATTGTGAAGCAGCTGCGATTGATGAGGGTACAGCTTGTCTGTGTCCTCCGGGGAATATAGGCGAATGTATTTGCTGCCCACAACCTGATGTATATAACCCGAAAAAAATCCAACGTGTGAGAAAAACAACCGGATCTTTGACATGAGCAAAAGTCATAAAGCAACACTGTTACTGTCACCTGAGCCAGGAAGTTCTGTTGGGGGTCTTGGTGCAGGGGAGACACTGTACCACCAGGGCCAAACCACGCGTTTACAGTAATATCGTCTTCCTCTCCCTCACCAAGGCAGCAATAATCAGGGAGGCAGATGTCTTCCTTCAGCTCTGGTATCTGAGAACATATTAAACTACATATTAAATACAATACAAACACAACATAATCTTGTTTTTGTTATTATGGTATTTGGTATTTTAGGTATTCTTTGTATATCCTAAACTTGTTGTTGTCAGTGTGATAATGTTTACATGTAGCTTAAATCTCCTGCGTCTCATATTATTTTATTATCAATATTTATAAATGGGATGTTTTAAAGCAGCTTGATCTAACACACATTATCTATTCTGAAAGCTGATGTGCTCCTAATGTTATGTGACTAATGACTTTTATTATAATGGCAAATAGGAATTCTCCCATGCTGATTTCTCTCCCAACACGGATTATTATTCCTCAGAGTAACATACAAGGCATACAGTAGATTTGTGTCAAATTAAAGTGAGTCAGAAAAGTAAATCGAAGCCCCCGGACTACATCGTTTAGAATTAAAATTAGAACAGTATGTGCTATTTAATTGGTTTTGTAAAATTTTCTTTGGAGGTAATTATTGTTGTTTTATAATATAAACAAATAATTATTCTTAAGACAACTATAAAAATATCAATTTTAACTATCAAGATAAAAATCTAGAAGAATTTCATTTTTCAGGTAATAAAGTAACTATAAAGTTCTGTCCAAGCTACACATAATTAAACAGGTGAAAAATTAAAGATAGAGTTTGAAAAATGTGAATGTATGATGACCCACATTCGACCTGGTTCAGAATTAAGAGCTCAAAAAACATGTTTTAGCTTGACATGGTGACCTTTCTGTAAAGTTCAATCCAGACATTGTGTTGACTCCTATGGTAAAATTAGAGCTAAAAATCAATACTGGTCATATCTATGTGTTAAGAAAAAAAAACGAGTTTATTCTTCATAGTGCCGAAAATATCTTCCAAATAATCGATTTAAAAACCAACAAAACTAACACAATACTTTCATAATCACTTTGAAAGTACAGCCGTACCTGATCAAAAAGCTGGTGCTGGGCCAGGTAACCCAAACCTTTCACTCCACCCTGTGTGATTTTAATTCACAGAGAGGAAAATACATGAAGCGCATGTTAGAAATCACAGAGGAGCTTTGTTTTTCTTTGTTCATATCAATAGTGCAACAATAAGACTTAATGAGAATACACTTACTTTATTTAAAATGTATCGGTCAATAAATTCATTGCACGTCAGCAGTGTTTGCGACCATTCCTCATCTGTGTACCTGGACCCCACCTCAACCGGAACAGTCCGACAACCAGCCACTGATCTCAAGTATTCTATGCTTTGCAGAGGGAGAAAATGAATGAATTAAACATTACTAAAATGCCACAGCATAAACTTTCTCATCCTCCAGCGCTGCATTAAAGCATGTCACGTGTGCACTTTTGGATGTGCTCCTCCGACACCAGAGTTGTGAGCTGGCTGTGCGTCAGATATCAGAGCAAACAGTCTGCTGTTGGCAGTGAAGGAAATTCTTAAATGGAAAGGAAATAAATGGAAATATATCAGACTCTGGCTTACAGTCAGGAGTCAGCGGTAACCAACCAACCTTGTTGTTCCTGCTAACCCACATTTTAAGGCAATTATTAGGACTGAAAACTTGCATTATATATCTCAGCGGCAGTTATCAAACTGATGTAAATTGTATGTTACACATCAGTGGTCCTTAAGCACCAGAGTCCTGCAGGTTTCCTGTGTGCTCAGCTGAATAAGTGCACTTTGCTGGCCACACAAGTGTAAATCAGTCTGATTACACGGGTAGAGCAAATAAGGTTCTAAATGAAAATTTACTTCCAGACATTGTTGCTGTGATTTCACCTAATCTGTAATTTCGTAGCAAATGTTTGGCACACAGTATGACTGAACAAGATTTGCACATTAATAGTGATAGGTGGATTTCCCAATAAGGAGATTTAAATTATGCAAAATGATACTGATGGTTGACACCGGGCTTTATCATACAAAACTGCAAACAGCTATTTCAAATTCAACAAGAAAAAGATGTTAAACATCAAACCTCCAGGGGTGCTGATTGAGGGCGGGCCAGTGGTCAATGATCCCTTCTAAAATCACAGGTTTGAGGGGAAGCAGGTAGTTTGTGTTGAAGCTTTCCAGTGACGGACACTTGATCCTGGGAACTGCAACCTCGTCGTTGATCCCAGGAAGATCCGGGCTCTCCATCTTTATTCTCTGTTATTGACGGCAAAGTCGTTTTAAAATTAAGAACTTTATTGAAAGTTTAACAAGAAAAAAATATTGTTTCTTTTAGATAAGTGTTGAAATAACAATTAACCATTTATTTGATTTAATTGGCAACTATTTTGATAATAGATTTTTAAGTAATTTTTCAAGCTAATGTGCTATTTTAATTGCAAATATCTGTTTCAGTGTTTATTTAGCTGTGGGCAAGAATTTCAGCATGGGAATATTGGCAAAGACAATGCTGGGGGAAAAAAATACACCCCTCAAAACTCTCCATCTGAATTTGTCGGTATCTAAGAAATCAGACATTTAAGTGTTGGTTGCACTTTAGCTTTAGTGACATGTGACATAACTAAAAGGATCATTTTTAAATGTTTACTGATTACTAACGCTGAATAATAACGCTGAACATCAGGAACTTAAACAAAAAATTACTGCATGCACCACATTAAACTATGTGATCCACTCTTTGAAATTACTTTAACAAAAAAATATGTTTAAGTCATTATTTATAGAAACGATCACATAACTACTGCATACTAATTTCAAAAACTCTGATGGAACTACCAGGATGATGGACAGATTATGATGAACTAAAATATATGTAAAATTTTCATCAAAAGAGCAGTGACCTTGACTTCGGCCCGATCCGTTTCATCTTCATCAGAGGATGTCCTGACTTCACTTTGCAGAATCTGAACAATAACTTGAAGTATATTATCCATGATGGCTGCACCCATGAGTAACCCCATGTCACAAGTCCTTACAGCTTGCAGAACCTCATCTTTAGATGGATCTTCACGACACAGTGCAGCCACTTTGAATAGGCATCCGTAAGTATAAACGCGTCTCCATTCTTTGTCCACGTGGCGCCATGTTCCTGTATTGAGTTTTTCCCATGAAATGTCCAAAATAATCTGAGCATGAAGCAGACGGGTGACAGTTGTAGTGTTGCTGTACAGCTGCTGCCTGGACCGTTCCAGCATCTCTACCACACTTGACTCCACTCTGTCACTGAACTGAAGTGGAAACTGTTCCTCATTCGGAGGCAGAACAGAAGAGATTTTGACCACACTGTAGCCATTGAAGAGAAGGTCTTTACTTATGCTGTGGGAGAGAGTGGAGGTTTGTCAGCAAAACACATGTTCAAGCTGAAACCCTGATGATGAAGAACTTCTTATTTAGATCTAAATTTACTGTCTTTAGGAGTTAATTACCAGCAGTTAATTCCCTGTTATGTGTCCACCAATGTCACAACCTGCTACATACACTGGACAAAACCTGCTTTATTAATCAATGACAGCCTCTTTTACTGCGATCAAAAGATTATGAGGTGGTGGCAGGTGACAAAACTGCGATTGTGACACCTGGACTTTGACAGCACTGTACTGTGTAGCAGGAGATGATACCAAAGTACAAAGTACCAACTTTAAGCAGCACATTCATCTGAGCACAGTATTTTAAACTTTAATCAGAGGCAAAAGAATGTCTGGATATCAGTATGTTGGGAGATTACTGGATATGACACTGAAATGACCCGTCTGCTGAGCACAGACTTTAAACATCTGTCCAATGTTGGCTTTGCAAAAACAACTAAATCAGCAGAAACTCCAGTTATGTGGGACGTTTGGGGAATTAAGCCTCACTGTCAAATGTTATTAAGAACGTCATTAAGGAAGGTGGGCAGAGTGGAGCTTGACTGAAAGTGCACTTCATCCATTCTCATTCGGGGCAGACAGATGCTATGTGGATTAATGTTTAACATGCAACTTACAAAAAACTAGGAGATGACCTCAAAACCTGGTTTGTTGCTGGAAAACTAGATCATCATATGCAGAAATGTCTTCAAAAATGTAAAACTGGATTAAAATAAAATACATCTCATCACACATCCAATCACTAACAGACAGTCTCCACTGTACAAAGTCTGACGATCTGTCCGATCAAATACGTCAGAATTTAAACCAGCTGCTAACATACAGAGCTAATATTTACCCATAAGTCCGGATAAACGCCACTAGCTGGAACTGAATCACATACATATGATGCTGTATTTACTTTTTATTACGGCATTTACACAATTAATTGTATGTTTTCTGTAAAAGAAGAGACCGTCGCTAACTGCTAAACCAAGTAGCAACAACTCGACGTTAACGTCTGCTTCCGGTGCAACGACAAAAACACACCGGAAGGCAACTTGGACACACAGATCCATGTTGTGTTCCTAGTGTCCAAAAATAAAATAAATTCTTCCTAAGGTGGTTTAAAATATGTGATATGAACGTAATTTAAGGGATGTGAACGTTTTATGTAAAGGTTATTATTTGTAAATAATAATGGATTCATTAGAGCCAAGATGAGTGACATCTTGTCTCACTCGTTCACATCCACACAGAGTTTTGCATTTCTACTGCAGTTTTTAGTGACTTAATATTTTTAGGGACATAGAGTTATGCATTCCATAGTCCCATATCGTAACACTAACCCTCAAAGGACCTTCAAACTCTCCAAAAGGTCCCAACTTAAAAACCTTTTTGGCTTTAACACACAAGTACACACACATCCACACACTACACCTGTTTGCCATGTGTTCGGTTCAGCCTCCTCCGCTCCACTCCTACACACTCGCATCTGTCCTTCTTAACAAATCTTTATTGAATTTTTCACAAACAACATTGGAAACGAAAAAAATATACATAATACAGTAAACTTATATTTCACACATTATACCAAGATCCATCTGTCCACAACATCTTATCTTTGTAGCACAAAATACCAATTCTCTCTTATCCGAGGTCTTTCTTTTCACATATTCAACCAGCTGAAGAAAAGCTGAGCCAGTTAAAATTCATCAGTGATCCTCTGAAAGCACAGTCTGATTTAGATATAGCGCTAAACTTAAGTTAGAGTAAAAATCAATAAAGATAACAGTCATTGTGTGACATTGAGACAATTCTTTGCTGAATTATTCTTTGCAGGATAATTCGTAGTCAAACATTTGTCCTAACATCCCCTTTCCATTGCTCCTGCTCAGAATTTTTGATGTAACTGCAGATATTCCTAGAAAGCTGATTGATATGTATCTGCTCATGTGAAGCTAAAACAATAATTGGGTTTGTCTTTTTGATGTCACACAGTGATATTCAAGTTTTTTTTCATTCAGTCCCTTGTTTGGGGGATGGGGGTGGATAAGAGCCTGAACAAACATGATAGCAAATATTCTGCAGGGAAGTCTAGAATTTATAAGCACACTACACAATTATCAAATGTCAGACACTCTGAAATTCAAATAATCTCAGTGTAAGCCATGCAGCTGTTCCTGTATGTAAAGCAGACGGAAACAAAAGAGAGACAGCCTGCCTTTCCAGGAATCATAGGGGATTTTAAAATGTTTCATGCATTTCTCTTCATTCTCACTGTGTAAACAGTAGAATTCTCAGAGCTTGATCTATTGTTAACTTTCTTGCACGGTGGTGAGAAATTGCCAAGAAGTCTTACAGCCTAGATGATGAGATGGATTGTCCCCACCCTTAGACATGTCCAGGTCTCTTGCCCAAACATCATTTATTTTCAGAGATGTCACTATTGTATTATGATTATTGATATTTACTTTGACGTGTTCATGGACATTAAATTAATCTCCATCTCCAGACAACCCTAAGCCTTGCTCCCTGTTTACAATTTTGTTAATGAAAATGATTTAAATTGATATTTGGCTTTGCTTTTTTAGGTTTTTATTTAGGTGTGTTTTCAATTTTCCTTGTTATGTATGCATTTTTTCTAGTGCCTTCTTTTAATTATGTTTCTCCGTAATGTCACTGCTGTTGTGTCAATCCCATGTTCATGATTTTGTGGCAATATTGTTAAAAATGAAACATTTCTTTCAGTCTTTTGTTGTTTTTGGTTTTACGTTAGTGGATTTGGAATTGTGTAGTAATGGAAAATGCAGACTAAAACACACACACACACACACACAAACGCATACACGCAAAGAGAGAGACAGAGAGTTTTTTTCCTTGTGTGCCTAAATATGGATATATGACCCATAAAAGTTCTTTGCCAAATAGTTTCCCTGTGACTATAGACAAAGTGGGCCCCTTTATCATCATGGTTACGATAATAAAGATGTAATAGGAAGAGAGGAGCTGCTTAGGTTTAGGGAAAGATTACAATAAAGAGTTCTGGGATAAAAATAGGTACTTTGTTAAGAGGACCTTTGTTGTCATGATAACGATACTAAACGCACAGTTAAGAAATGACAATGATTATTGAAATTTGAAACAATTTCACATCCTGTCAAAATCCTGTGATTTGTTGACCCACTCATTTACCCTGACCCTAAAGACCCTTTACAAAATGTCACATTTCTCCTTTACTGCCACTGCTGGTTGTGTGTTAAAAAAATAAAATACAGCTTGCTGCCTAATAAGCTGCTTGACCTGGGGTCATTTTTCAATTACTGTGGAGCCTGGATTCCAGTGAAAGTAAGTTGGTGAACAGCGTCAGTGCCTGTCTTGATGTTATGTAATGTAAGAACCTGACCTCATCTGGCCAGACACCACTGTGCTCATTATTGTATGGGAGGTTCTGGGAGAGAAACCTCACACCGTGATCTCAGGGCTCTGTTTGTGTACCTCTGTTGATGTGAGTGGTTATAGCCGGGTTTAGTCCCAGCAGGAGAGGCTGATGTATTATTCAGATGTATCTGGTTGTAAGATGGTGTGGGGCTACAATGGAGGTCAGAGGACCAGCAATGTTGTTTCTCCCTGAGCTGTCAGTGCTCACTTAATAGGCAAAGGATTTCCTTCCAAATCTTCATTGGCAAAGGTCAATGACCTTACCTAAGTTTACAAGAAAGCGGGAGGGTGATCACTGTCTGTGGATCCTAAGGCCTAGTTGGTTGTTGTCACTGAGACCAGTCTACATAAAAAATTTGACATTTTTAAACCCTCTGATTAACTGAGGAAATTAGCATTTTCATTTTTCTTTTTTTAGTTTACAGCACCTGACTAGTTGTTTCTCACCAATTCCAGTATTTGTGTCATACTAAGGTTAATTGGCTGCAGCTTCACATACAGATAAATACATATCTACCTTGTCATTTAAATCTTGGCAAAAAAATAATAAATCTTTAAGGTCAGATTTTTTAATGACAAAATTAAATTAACGATTAAACACCAAACTAATGCTCATTCATCCACTTGACAAAAATATTCTTAAAACAGGTTGGTCTTGGAGCTTTTAGTCATTTTGCCTGATCCTCCATAACACACAGAGATGCAGAGGAAGTTTGTGTAATATGACTGAAAGCTCCAGAGCCGCCTCTGAATGAACCTCGGGGTAAAATCCAGTTTTAAGGTCAAGGCAAATTTTTTTTTCCCACCCTTACACTCACTCTAACCAAAGGCAAATCTGCATTTTTGTTTAAAAAATCCACTTATTTCAGCATGAAAAATGTTTTAATACGCACACCCCCTGAACGTAATAGTTTAAAATGTTAATTTTCACCATAACTGTGACTCCAGTGTGCTGGATTTGTTTTTGATTGAAAGTGAATTGATTGTGTTTCATAAAGGTTCTCTTCAAGTAGATTTTTGTAATTTAATTTCACTTGGAAGTAAACAGTGGTAATTTTATGCTTCTACAAATAGGAACCTTCCTTCATAGGTTGTTTGGAATCTCAACTGTGCCTGAGTTTGTGCAGTAAACAATTAATTTGGTTTGTATTATCATAATTCCCTTTGAACCTGGGGTATTCTCAGCTGTGCTGCAACACAAAGATCTCAGCAGCAGCAGCAGCAGCAGCAGCAGCAGCAGCAGCAGTTCAGGGTTTGCCAGCAGCCAAACAGGGTAACAGGGCAGCGTGGACCGTGACTGTCAGCGGCGTATTCCCAGGGGCCCGCGACGGCTGAACCAGTGGGACACCGCAGGAGGGATGTAATCACCACCATTACGCTCCAGGTGCCGCTGAAATAAAAGATGGAAACAAGCCTCCGGTGGTGTTGCCATGGATCAGAATCCAATTAAACACTGTTTAGCTCGACACAAACTGCCAGTCGTAGCCTGTTGACTCATGAAATTAACGTATTGTCGTAGCACAAAGAAACTGTTGCCACAGAGGGTGCAGCATGACCCGATCAGGACCCATTCAAAGGACTGCAGCTTCCTTCAGGTCATGTAAATGTCATTAGGCAATTGAAGTGTCAGACAGATGACACAATATTGCATGTGCAATTTTAAAATTGGGTGTTTTTTTTGTCACTGCCCAGTCATGAAGGTCATCCGTTTGCTTCCGCTTGCAGACATGCCTCATGCCAGTACAGTGAAGAGTCACATTCATTCTCCTGGTAATTTATGCATGCATAAAAGCTAGTGGAGGTTAAAGGTTACTACAGTGCTTGGAAATCTGCTAATGGATATTTGTGAATGCCCTGAAGAGGTAACAAATTAGAGGTGTAAAGTTAAATGTCCTGTGAAATCATCAGGAGATCTGAAACAAGCTGCTTTTACAGCCTCTAGGAGGATTCCACAGACAATTATCTCGGGTGCACCCGGCCTTGGCTCAGCGTGACTACAGGTCAGCGTTGCAGGTCTGCTCGCTTACAGATGTTGCCGCTAAGTCAGAGGCAGAGAGAGATGATGCAGCCATTTCCCGGGTCACTGCAAAGACACAGGCTCGCTGACTTGGTGCACCTCCAGAGAGCCGTGTTAGTGGAACGCTCGTGCCCGCTCACTCCAAGCTGGTGCTAAGTTCCAACGGTTTAATGTGGGACACCGGAGCGCAGGCAGTCCGTCAAAACCACTTTGGATCAAATTAATGCAACCAGGTGTGCCCCTGCAGTTGGGGCTCAGGTGACACCTGCTAGTTCCCTTTAATTAGAGCTCAAACAGCTGTTTCAGGATAGACAGAGAGGCACAGGGTCCCCAGGTTAGTGTGCCGCTTCACTCGCTGCACGACGCTGGTCACATTTGATTATTGCTGTGCATTTTGAATAATGCTGATACATGAATCAATACCTGGTAGCGGGGAAATATACGGTTTCACTCATTAGCGGTGAATTAAATCGCAATAATGACACTGAATGTGTTTGCCTGCTCGAGTAATCCCCCGTTTGCAGCTATCCTTCGCTGCATTTATAGGAGGCGTATGGTACTTAGGGCCAAAAAGACTCACTCCTGACAAATATGACTCACTTGCAAACCAAGGTGAAGATAAAAGTGGAGGCAGTCTTCACCTCGTTATTCTAGTACTGTGAAGAATCTTCAGGGGGCTGCGAGCTCTGAGGGTAGTTTTAGGTAGCTTTGATCTTTCTTGGACGCAGTAATAAGCATAGTGCAGATGAAGAGAGAGGGTATCCATCTTGAAATACGGTTTCCCTTTGGTTCTTTAACAAGGCTAAAAAGAGGTGGGTGGTCAGCTCCAGGGGCTCTGTAGGAAATTCTTAGCTCTTGACAAGGTGCGATGTGTAGAGCTCATACATACGGCCGTAGGATCCGAACAAAGTGATATTATTCCAAATGTTTGAGAGGCGCCTGCAGCTGGGGAGACTGTGAATCATTACCAAAGCTGCATGCCCCCCATACACACTGTAAATCACATGGTGGAGGATCTGTATTGCAAGCCTGCTTGAAGACAGAATATTTCTTTATCTCTAAAGAGCATGCCTGCTGCACATCGGAGGTGCAAAAAAAAAAAAAAAAAAAAAAAAGCCAGTGGTTTCATAAATAATCTCTCCACATGCACAACATGCAGGATATTTATTTCTAATAATGTGACAACAGTTGCCTTTTATCCAGAAAAGTACCTGTGGCATTTTTGTTTTGCAAATGGCAAGTTATGTTTTTTTTTTTTTTGGACCCCGGTCATTAATTAGTAGAAACATGGATACTCTCCACCTCTGTCCTTAAACCGTGTAAACGTCAGCCCAGCACAAGTTCATTTACCAGCAGAGAGCAGTATTGTGGCAGCAAAGTGCTGCCTCATCACACCTCAATAATTCATTATGCAAAGAGGAAACAGAGATAGTCGCGTATCTCATTTTCCTCTTTGTTGACAGTGATTTGACTCCAAAGGCTTTTCATCAGGTCAGATTTATGAATGACATCCCCAACATTACAAAGAGAGTCTGTAAAACGGAGATTAAGCCTTCAAAATCATTGTCAAGAATGAAAATAATTATTAGCTATACACACTAAAAACCGTGCACTCTGTGCTTTGCAGCATATTCCTTCTTCAGGTAAATAAACAGGTGGACTGAAGCTAGGAAAAGGAAAATGCCAATTTTGGAGCTCTTCACTAAATATAGAAAATATCTCTAGAATATAGGTGCAGTTTTCTTGTTTGAAGTTGGAAAAAATAAAAAAGTGAAGGATAGGTGCTGGACCCTCCGCAGTTACCAAAGTGTTCTTTAACCTTTCCTTTGTTTCATTTCATGGGCTTACAAAGGTGACACAAAAGCACAAAGACATCCAGAATTAAAAATGAACAGTGTGTACACCTGAGTCAAAAATGCCTTTTGGCAGTTTGTGAACAAATAAAAGCTGTGGGTGTCTGACCTTGGCACACGTTACCAGCTTCAAACTGGGGCAGCAGTCGCTTTGACTTGAGGAGAGGAGTCTCTTCTTCATTTGTGCACAAGTTGAAATCTAATGCTCTGGCTGGATGGTTCCACAGAGCAGCGTGTCTGTCGACGAGAGGGTAAATGTTCACACTTGTTTGCGGCGGAGGGAAGACGATGGTTAATTCTGGTGGCACCTGTGACCTGCCACTGTTCCTCCTCACAAACAAGCCGCCTCGGTAAATAAGAAAGAAAAGAGGAAGATGTATTGCGGCAGGCTCTTGTTTTTTTTTTTTTACTTGTCTTGGGTGGAGACGTATGCAGAGCGCTGCCAAAATGTCATCACTTGGTATTGATTTCAGAAACCCGATGAGCTGATTGATGAATTCTTCTGTGGCCTGTGAATGGTGAGCTTCCTGTTCATTGACTCTCTGTCGTGTGACAGAGAGGCTCCAAATGGGGGAGGCGGTCATATTTTCATTACTCTCTTCAAAATGCATAAATAGACATAACATTTCTACGTGTCAACATATTCTGTTACTCTTTGGAAAGGGTTAAGGGAAGGCAAATAAGAGAGAAATAAAGCAGGGTGAAATAATTCAGTCCTTCAACCACCTGCCACTCCGATGAACACACACACAGACACATCCCTGAACATGCCCAAAGGCTCTCATCACATCCAGCTGTCAAATTGGCACTGATCCATCATCAAAGTTCCGTGTTCACGGGTTGACACTTTGACCTCTCAGGAATACATCTTTAATATGTCTGTGCGAGTTGGATGGTCACACTTTTTACGCTGAACTTCACAACAATGAATTTACATACAACAAAAAAACAAAAAAACTTTCCTCTCATGTTGGCTGTTCACAGAATGTGTTGGTGAGTCTTTTTCCTTTTCTTTTCTTCATAGACACATTTTTGCAAGTTTGTGTCAACATAGCACAGTTTACATTCTACATCCTATTAATTTAATTTCTTCCCTTGTTTGCTTTTCCTCATAAACAAATTGTGAACCACTTCTCGCTACCTAAACAACGGACAAAAAAAAGAAAAAAGCTGCGTTACTGGTAACCTTGGAAACTGCTGTCTTGTTTGAAATGGCTTTATTCTTGGTCCTTCACAATTTCCAGATTTTATGTACTCTGTTGGCTATTGACATATGATGTGGTAAATCAACTTTGCATATTCTCCTCATCAAATTCAAAAGAATACTCTTACACTATTTATAATAAAGTTGAATTCTCTACTTTTTGCATAAAATGTACTCTATGGAGTCGAAAGGAGAATTAATAAAATGTCTAAAACCGGCTGAAGGACGACTGTGCTCCATAAGCTTCTTATATTTCCTTTGAAATCAAAACCCAACCAATTCATTAGCTTCCTCTGTCTGCTTCAGAGAGAAATTTGCCTTGGGGGAGATTTGTCCTGCCTTGCCTGTGGTCCACACTGTTTGTTTCATGCTAACTTGATTGTTATTTTGACATTGACAACTGAAAAAGCAGCATGAGAAGTTCAGCAGTAATCAATAATGCACTGTGTGGACTTAATCCATGAAAACAGTAAAAAGTGAGTGGGAAGACCCTTTGATTCTCTGTCTGGCCATAGAAAACTATTCCAGTTGCCACATTTTCTGCCGTTGCAACACTGAGATGAATTCTTTGCTTGTAGGATGTGAAAGATTTGGCAGTTCACTGACTCCAGGCAAACTTGGCAAGCCTTAATAGTTTGTATTTTAGCTCGGATAGAGCGGAGACTCAAACACAAGCCGCTCCCTGGTATGGCCCCTCTAATCTTGATACTAATGCTAAATAAAACATAGAACTGTTGGAAGTCATTATGGTAATACTGGTGGCTGAGAGTAGCCTGTGTGAAATCATGAAAATAACTCAAGCTGTTCACCTCAAGCCTGTGACTCTTCTTCCGGAGCCGACACAGAAACAATAAAAAGGCGTTCTCAAACAGTTGCCTGACAGTGTATTGCCATTTTTTTTTTTTTTTTATGTGTGTGACCATCAAAGGCCATTTTGTTATTTGCTGGCCTTGTACCCAGCGTCTGCCAAATGACTAAATGTAAAAACAAATGTAAATGACATATTAGCATGTGTGGCTACTATAATCATTATTATTATCTCCATCATGACGTTATCACGGTAAATTAGATGTAACTGTATAATTTGTGTAATCACAATGTGGATGAATCACACGGACACAAAAACACCTAAAAAAAAAAACCAACACACACATGCGAGTGTCCACACACACACACTTGCATTTCTTATAAGGATCCGTTTAGCTGCTTAAGTTTTACCTATAAATTTAGCATCAAGTTACTGAAATCAGAGTAAATTGCTATTATGTAAAGACATATTTTATCTGAATTCCCTTCAGACGGTCGCACAGAATTACACTTGGAGACACTCCAACCCTGCTTCATTTGAGCAGGAAGTGATGAATTCAACTGTGGGAAGAAATACCAGAACAAGTTGTTTGTACCTAGACAGTGAATCTTCTCACCACAGATTTGATTTCTTCTTAAAAGAAACACATTCTCCACATGAAGCATCCATAAAATAATTGTTTTCTTTGATATGAAGTTTTTCTTGTTTTCCCCCAATGCCTTTAATTTATTTTTGCACATCCTTGTTGTTTAGACACTTAAATTGATGTACATCTATCAGTACTTACAAATGTTACATACAATATCACAAATAACCATATATTTCTGAGATGTATGTTTTTACAATTATTTATTGAGGATAAAAATGCTGTATCTTTTACCTTAGCCTGTTTTTTACATACTGTGCAGAGATACGCATATTCCTTTATATTTATTAAGGGGCTGTTGCTCCTCAAACACAAAGTGCACATTAATATCGTTCACATGTAGTATTTTGTGGTTTTTGCAGTATTGTTATGTGAACAGCCGTTTTGACATTAAGCTGACATGAACTTACTTTGGAGTAATACACCACCTAAACGTTCAAAGGTCAATCATGGCAATTTAATTTTATATTAACAAAGGGCTGAGGCATTTCCTAAATCAGTGCGCACTTACTCACACATCAAACATTCAGAAACAGGAGTAAACATATCTGTTGGAGAGCAAATCTCAGCTGTAGGTAAATACATATTTGGTGTAAGGTTGAGTATTTAGGCATGTGTGTGTGGGATCAGCTCAAAATGTGCAACAGTGTGGTTCAATGTCTTAAATATCCCTGTTTATAAGTAAATATAAAAAAATATATACATCTTTGGACAATACAGACACATACTGCAAGTGACTGTATGTAGGGAGTCAGTGTGTGTCCCAGCGTCCCTGACATTCATTTACATTTTACAGATTCAGCTGGACTTGGTTCTGACTCGTTTTGGATGACATCAGTGTCACTGTATGGATTACATACCACATAAAAACACTAAACATCACCCGTGTTGTACTTTAGGCTTTTTGGAGCACTGTGTATGATGTTAACTCTAACATACCTTCATTTCTTTTTATTTGCCTCACCCATGTTCTTATGGTCCATTACCTTTACCACAGCCACATTTATTCCGTGTTCCCAAGTGACCAGGCAGAAAAAAAAAAACAAAACAACAAAGAAACTTCACGTTGCATTTGCACCACACCAATGCACCAACCCCACAGATCTGATCCGAGGCACTCCCGCCTTTTCTATCAATTTATAAGCTTTGCATTGTTGCCACACATTTCATTTTTTATTCCTCGAGTACAGTACACAGGGGCATGATTACCCTCTACCTGTGTGATGGAGACATTTCTTCTGTGACTTGGGGTCCCTTCACGCTTTCATTACAACATAACCATACATCTTCCCTGTATCTTGATGGCATTGGGGGAGAGCAGCAGTCATCTGGGGAAGCGTACAGATATACAACACTGTATCATTTATGGCAACCTATCAACACCGGCCTCACCTTTTTAATTCTGATTTAGAGGGAGAAGTGAGCAGTTGGGTGGAGGCGCGGATGATACAGTTCTCCTCACGCCGGACTTAATGAACAAAAGAGACCACGGAGACCAGCTCTCCTCCGAAAGACACATGAATCACCACTGACAAGGCTCCTCCCCCCGTGATGTTGCTGCCATGAATTATCTCCCTCTGTAAAGGCCTTGATCAATTAGTCAATCTCTCAACTGCGGCCCTCAATTAACAAGGTGACTCCCAATGCTGCTGGCTCCTAACATGTTGTGCATTACTTGATACAGCCAATTAAAGCCGTGCTCCACCGGCGCTCTCGGAGCTGCGATGGGTAAGTATACTGAGGAATTCATCTATAACCACTCTTTGCCCGTGCAGCTGAAAATGGGGGGGGGATAGAAAGCATCTCTCTAAGACCGATGTGCTCAGGGATGCTGTTAAAGAATTGATTTTGTTCTAAATTCAGAGAGAAGGTGCCAATCACCTGTGTCGGCAGCCAAAAACAGCAAGTCCGAACAGAATTTGAAATGAAAGGCCGGCTAAAAGGAGATGTCTGCGGGTTCAAGCGGAATACAGATTGGCACTGGGATGTGTGGGTCCCCAGTGCTCCAGAGCAACATGCCACTACCCTAAGTCCACTCCAATAGACCGTTGCATGTGTCAAGGGGACTCTGGTGCGTGAGGCTTGCTGTAATTGGAGCAATCTGTTCCCTTGGCCTGGAGCTGCCGACGCTGTTACACGTTTGAAGTCATAACCCTGGCAAGATGTCCTCCATTTCCCACCACTGGTGAGCTGCGCTGCCGCCTGCTTGAGGAACTCCAGCCTTTGCATGCTCCTCGCTGCACCTAAACACCCGTTGATATTTAGACCACTGAGTGCTGCCATCGTGTTTGAATGCTTGGTTTATCCCAACTGCAGGACAAAACAGGAGCCAGGTCCAACAGAGCTGGAATCCACATTAAATTCCTTTTGATGTTTTATTTTTCAATTTTTATCAATACTGCCTTTATTAAACAAAGAAGGTTTATTAACGAATGAACTACTAATACAGTTATTAACACACATATTCCTGATACTATTGTACTCAGCACAGACACTTGAGGAGAAAACAATATTAACTCAAGGCAGAGAGCTGGACTATAACACATGAACTGGTTGTGACCCAGGTTAGGAGGTGAAACATCCCATTTCACAACATACTCGAAGCGAGAAACGTGCATGAAACTTACAAAATACGAGCCAGTATCAAATGTGAAAACTGAATCAATTGTACACTGGTATTATACAATATTCAAAATTTAGCATATAGAAATAAGCAATCCAAACATGCTTAAAAGCCCAGCGACACTACACGTCAAGTCTGAGGGCAGGCATTCCTTCCTCGGTTCTACAAAAAAGCTTTACGTTCCTTTATGGCTCTTTGGCCTACTGCATGGAATAAGACTGGCTCATAGTCTTCACAGCATAAAATGGCTCCACAACACCAACACACTGTCAAATTAGGTGAGTTGTTTAATGTAAAAAACATTAAAACTCTTATCAAAATGTCAATATACAACTAGGCCAAAGCTGAAGACCAGAGGTTTACAACAACCGACAGCTGCTACAGTCTGCCCTGCCCACTATGAAAACTACCCTTAACATTCTGATACAGTTATTAATTAACACACATACTACTGACACTATAATACTCATACTCATACTGAGGACATGACAATATTCACTCAAAAGCAGAGACTTGGACTATAACAAAATCAATCTGAAGACTACCACGAGTTTGTTTATTTCAGTAGGATAAAGTGCAGTATTTATCATATAATATTTTGTATTCTCAGTTGAGTACTTGCAATTTTATACTTTAAACAAATTTTTGTGAGTGAATATTTTATTTTAACTTGTAGTAGGGGATTTTTTTTGGACAAATACTTGACTGAGTTTGTGTACTTTTATCACCTCCACACACTTATTATTTTTTTTTTTTATTTCTCTAATTTGCTGTCTTGCTTATTGACATTCTGTTTGTTTAACACACTAGGTTATGGAGGTTATTTGTTGGAATATGCAGACGGATTTGTGTCTTCTCTGCTTTGCCACTGCCAGCCTCCATCGCTTGGTTTCTTTCTGCAACTTTGGGGTCACATCTTTGACATCTCTCACAACCACTGAGTAAAGCTTTACTACCCTCATCACACAGAACTAGTGGCTTGCTCAGACCGTTCAGGTAGCTGTAAGGATGAAGCTAGTTCACCATTAGTATGGCTCAACATGGTAGAGGCAGTAAAAAGACGAATGTAGGTGATGTCAGGCGAAATGATGTTGGGTTAGCCTGAAATCCCATTTATTTGCTTCATTATATTGCACTGTTATGAAGCAGAAAGTATTATAAAATTATCCATTTTGTCTGTAAAAATCAACCTGGGTCCTGTTACCATGTCTACAAATCAGCCTCCCATTCAGTAGCCATGAAAGAGCTTCATAATTTGCCTCTTGATGACAACATGAAAGCTCTTAAGTGAATCAAATAACAAAGTATATTGGCCATTTCCAGGCTCGTCTCATCTGCATACTGTAGGTGTTATTTGTTTCACTTTACTTCACCGGCACAGCGGAGACAATGGGGGACAGGATATGGACAGAACGTGTCCAGCAGGTCTCAGGTGATCTCTGCAGAGGTGCTAACCCATGTAATAGAACAACTGTGTTCTCTCTCAGCTGGAAAGCTCGACACATGAATGGCCACGCAAATCCTTGCATCAATATTGAAGTTGATAGACTCCCATCAAAGCTGCTGGGCAGATGCATTACATTTCCTGGCTCATTGAAATCCCCCCTTTTTTCATCTTCATTCTTTTTCAAATTAGACATGCTTTGTTGGAGGAGCGTCTTCCTCAGAGGAGAGATGAGGGCTGTAGATCTTTTCCAGAGCTGACGGCTAAAACAGTCCTGCTCACACTGCTGTGCATCTGCGTGTGGCTCTTTGAAAAGATGCGGATGTAATTTGAGGTAATGGCTGACTCCGGCATCTTTTAAATGAACAAACAAAAAGGAAAAGTCCTTGAGAGTTATTTGTCTCACGTGTGTCTGACTCTCAGTCACAGGGATACATTTTTTTGGTGCCTGCAAAAAAAAAAAAATGCAGTTTCATTTTCTAATTTGATCAAAATGTTGGACAATTTAACCTTCAAATTATGATGAGTTGTCATGCTGCAATGCTGTTCGATGTATAGGAATATTGCTACTTCTGATATTCCTACAGTCAGAGCTGCTGCCATCCTTAGGGCTCCACGTGAGGCCATGTCAATCATTTCAAACACGTATCCCCACGTGGCCTGAATTGTGCCTGACAGGCTGCATAATTGCAGGACTCCTGTGGGTCTCACAGGCCCCGATAAAGGCAAGTGAGAAAAAGTTTTTTTAGAAGATACAGACATTTTTTTTTGTCAAAGGAAAATATTATACAAAGTGATGATGAAAATTAAATGTCATTAGCACACTGCTGCTTTGAGCTGAATGTATGGTTTTGCCCTAAAGTCCTCACACTAAAAAAAAAAAAAAATCAATCATTTATTCAGTTAGTTCAGCCTCATCATTATACATGTATGCACAGAAACTGGAACCAGTTTGTTAGTTTTGCACAAGGCATTAATGTCATCCACAGTCTCTGCTGCAAAGTTGTGTCTAACTGAATGTGTCTGGAGCTGCAATATATTGAGTCGATGGACCGTAACACATTGGGATGTTTATATGTAGTGCAGAAACATAAGTAGGCTAATAAAAGTGGAGACAAAGAGCTGCTAAGTTTATGCAGCACCATACACGATACAGAAAGAAGCTACAAAGGATAAAACATATGAAGATGAATCATGGCGATGCATGAAGTGCACTTTTTGTTAGTATGACAGTATGTTTTTCTTTTCTTAATTGTTTCATGATGAGAATTATGTTGGAAAAAATTCTTAAACCTGCTGTGTTGTAATGACACTGGATGTTTTAGGTTTTATTGGTTTCTGGCTGGTTTTATCCACATGCACCCAGTGAACACAAAGTGAATAAATGTCACATCTCCTCACAAAAATTACGTTGCTACTGTCTCTGTCTTGTCTAGTTACAAGAATTCCACAGGTACATGTGAACAGCCCAAAATCAGAGAAACTGATGTAATATCGTGTCATTTCAATACAACACAAAACACTGGTGTGTCCACAGGAAGATACAAAACAACAATCTCATACTTTTTCCACAGCATATGTAACTTATCAAATAGTGAAAAAATGCATAGAATGTACAGTAAACAACTGTTCAGGCTTTGGATAAAATTGCATCTGCTGAATGTAACACCTGCCGACTGCTCATTCACCACTGTCAACATAATCTTTTGACTGGATTAACATTTTCACTTATGCACTCATGCTCTTATTTATGCAAACAACTGAAGACAATGCAGATCAACTTTGGATAGTCTCTGATCTGAACACTAATTAAAAAATATTGTTTCTAAGCTACTGCAGCCATTTCGGTTTCTCTGAAGGACAGAATCTTTAGGAACAAAAGCGTCATGAACCAACTTTACAAAAAGACATAATTTTGTACATGACTGCAGTGGGGGTCAATCAACTTTATAATTATAGTCTTTCGCCGTGGCAACGTGTGGGTAGTCACCTAATGGCAAAGAGTGCAAACAGCAGGACCTCGTGTCAGTGTTGAGGTGAAGGTGATGCGTTCGGAGACGTGTTTGAGGCATTGATCTTTCTTTTGTTTTGACTTCTTCCCACCTAACTGCTGACAACTGCTTCTCTTGCATTCGCAGTTGTCAGAGGAAGGGGAATCTCTCATTGAATCGTTTCTCCAGAGAATTCATGCTTAGTTATTTATTTTTTTAAAAAGTTTTTCCTCGTCTTCTCAGAGAGCTCAGGCTGGGTCAAAAACTGCTACCACTGGAAGCCTGTAAAACCCACTGAGACATTTTATGTGATATTGGGTTGTACAAATAAACGTGATTTTCTACACAAGGCTTCTCCTTTGGGTTCTCTGATTTCCTCCTGCAGTCCGGAGACATGCAGGTCAGCCTGACCGCAGTCTCTGACTTCCCCGCGTGTCTGGATGTGAGTGAGAAAGCGTGTTAGTCAGTGATAGACGGCTGATCTGTTTGGGCTGTTTCCGTGCTGTTTGCACAGCTTATGCTGGGATACGGTGCAGCCTGAATGAAAGACAGCAGGTATGAACGACGGACGGAGAGACGGAGAGACGGAGAGACGGATTGATGGATGGGGTGGGGGCAGACGTGACACTAATTGTTGGTGTTATGAACCTGGAGATATTGAAATCAACCGTGTTTCATGTAGCAGATGGTCAGAGATAATGAATGAAAAATCTGTGAGCTGGAAAGCAAACAGATTTCAGTCATTTCATTTGGTTTACAATGAAATCACTGAACAAATTCAGCTCACCAGCTCACTGGTTTGCTTTAACAGGCAGGCCTCAGCAGACTTTGACCACCATATTTCCATGTTGTTTTACCTCACAGACAATTTACATACAAAATATGTTAGACTTTGTTGAGTGTGGGAGTGCAGCTCCATTGTTGTTTAGTTTGTAATTAAAGTCATAAGTCAAAAGTCACAGTATCAAATGTACTACACCTTCCTAGAAATTAATAGATTATTTTCATTCATCCAGCATGTCATCTTTCAGAGTTCTATGATGAGCCATAATTGATTCTTGTATGTGTAATAAACAGTGTCAACAATTCTGAAGCATAACATGATGTATTGGGAATATATTTTCAACATAACTGAAGGGTTAAATCTGCCCTCTTTTTCTTAATCTCAGCCAACTACCTAATAATAAAAATGTTTATTGATAATTACATCTGTAGAGAGAGATGAGTGTTGTCGCGCATGAGAGCGGGGAGCTTTGCAACGTCATCAATAAAAAAGTTGATCGTTTTCACCGCAACAAGAATTTGTTTGGTTGTAGGCTTGTATAAACCCGGGTTTACAAGACTTACTGACCATGTCCTATCACATATTACAGTCATAAAGCTTCGAATTTGTGAAACAATATGAGTAAAAGTCAAAGGCAGGTGAAACTGAAGTTGTTTGAATCTAAAGTAGAGACGGTTGGCCTTGGCAGAATAGTGAAAGTGGGTTTTATATCCTCCAATATTATCCTTTACATAAATGTATCTTACCAAAGAATGAATCTTTGTGCTGTAGCCGAGGCCTGCCTTGAGCACAGGATCAGTCAGGATCAGGAGCTCTCTTTCGGATTCCTGAGGTGTAAAACTACTCTAATAGCCACCATAACTACACCTGCATGCTAAAACGAGACGCTCTTATTCACCCAAAGGAATCCCAAAATATCACTGACACTGCTCAAATTTGCAGAGAGCGATAAGCTAAATAGACCACCCAAAACAACTGATTTATCAGTAATCCATTTAACAGGCCAGGCAGGATCTGAGGTGGTAGAGGCTGGCATGACCAACAAGCCCTGATGAGAAATGAATGCTTAACCTTTATTCTCTTCAGCAGAATTCAAATATGCAGTCTTGGTCTATCTGAGTGTAACTGGCATTTTAAACAGGAGGGTCTCATATTCAACTCAAATCCTATTTCCAGCAGGTAAATAAAGCAAATCCCAGGACTGCTGTCATAAAATCCCTATTTCTTACCGCTGACACAAATCTAGTTTCGCAGAGCTCCACCGTGTTGTCGGTGAAGCCTGTAGCTTCCCTATAATAGGTCGCACCATCATTAATTACTGCTTTAACAGCTAATAACCATCTGCAGCAGTCACATATGAACATGCCACCATTCAATTACAATAAATTAAAACTTGCGCTTTTTTTAAAGGGCATCTTTCATTTTTTTTTCTTTTGTACTAGATTACAGAGAAACTTGGTTGAAGCTTAATGAACATCTTTGAATTTCTGCTACTCAAATGTTCAATGTTTTACAGCAAAGTAATTTGTTTTATAATAATCTTATTTTGTTCTGCTTTGCAGGTGGTGCATTTATGTTTATTAATGGTTAAATGTACATCTTTGCACACTGACATCTTATGAATACTGATTTCTACCATGGTTCAATATGGAATCATAAAAAAAGAGTATTTATTATCACCAGCCCTAAAATAAACAAGTTTGTGAAATAGTTAACAGCGCTTACAAAATACGATAAATGCAATTGCACAAATGTGTGCTTATGTATTTCAATCAGATATTTTCAAAAAGCGAGTCTCCCATTTGTACTTTCAGCTTTGAAAACAACTCTGTTTAGAGTATTATTTACAGGTCATGAAGCCTGAACACTGAGCATGAATAATAACAACCAACACCATCTGGGGAACTTCAAAGTTTCACATTAGCCAGTAATGAACATTAGTGTTATGGAGAGGGTCACTGAGCAAATCTAACTCGCAGAGAGTGTTCCTTCATTCGACACCCCCTTTGAGAAAGCAGCAAATGCTGCAATAAACCAACGAGTGAGTATCAGCTTTATAGCACGAGGATGAAACTACATTCATTACAAACAGTGTGGCTGCAGCTCACTGTGCTGAAAAATGTTTGAACGCTCTTCTCACAACAGGCACACTTCAGTTTGTCCAAAACCCTCTAACAATAATGCAAATGCTCAAACAAGCCTGGCATTATGTTATTAACATGATCTAGTAGACCACAGCATACTTGTAAATAATATTTGAGAATAAAAGTTAAAATAAAACCAAACACACAATGTTAATTCCACATTGGTAAAAAAAAAGAAGATATATTTACAGTAAAAACAATGTAAGTGTGAGTGTTCACTCCTTTTTAATTTGACCTAATAATGTCACAACTTCTTTAAGTAACAAGTACTAATATAATTTAAAATACTAGTAAGTATTAATTACTCCGATATGTAGCTGGCTTGTTCCTATTGGGAGATATAATGGAGATGGTAATTTGGCTTTCTTACGCTCAGCTTAGCGACTTTTTCAGTACACATTCACTCGGTGAAGTGGTGATTTATGGAGGCACATGTCAGCGTCTTCTCCGAGAAGATGATTATTCACAGTAATTCCACTGTTCTCTCCTGTAAATGTACAGTGGTACCACAATCCCTGATTTGACACGTATTAAGAGATCTGGAGAGCCCTTCTGCAAATTCACAGATCATTTTCCTCTGCCGGACATAAAAGAGTAAAATGTATCCAAAAAAAATGTCACTTTGATAGATTCAGAATCGATGTAGCCTGGTGTGACCATGGAGGATTCACATGAGTCTTGAACTTTGAATTGCTTTTTAGACAGAACAAAGACGGGCATCTGTTAACACAAGGTGTTCTGGGTAGAAACATTGTGGGACACTATGGAACAGCTAAACTCTCTATATGCAAATATATATATATTATTTTAGCTGAATAAAATAAAATATATATCAGTCTGGGCCCCCATTCAAATCAAAACTGTCCATGGTCTATAACTATGAAGGCTAAGTGATGGCATTTTCTTTTCTTTTATGTACTCAGACACATGCTGATTTTTATTGCACTATTTATTCAGATCCAGCAGCCGCACATCCAGGCAAGGTGAGGAACTGGAAGAGTCTCTGTGAATACTGAGCAGCATATTTGGACACCATTTATCCCTCTGTATCTTCTAACGCCTTTGCTTGAACTTGTTTGGTATCACAATGCTGACAGAAGCCTCTTGTGCGGGAGCAGATGTGTGAAAATAGTCTCCATGTCGTGAGAGGCGAGCAAGAACAAGAACAAACTGGAATGCTTCTAGTATGTCGCGTTTGCTTTTCTCTCCTCTCGCTGAGAGCTCTGAAACAACTCAAAACAATGCATTATTTATGTCTGTGTGATCTCTCTCTCTGTGAAGAAAGACAGCAGAACTACTAGTGGAGTAACTGGTAGTCCCATTTCTTTTAACAATTTTACACACATGAAAATGGTACAAATATAATTCACAATCCAGATGTAAATTAGGAAAACGCCCGTCTACCAGTGTCTGATACCTGGTCATGTAAAAGTCGTTTTGTAACAATTGAAGTCTCGAAACCCCGGAGATCAAGGACTTCAACATTTACATCATCCCTCCAAAGATGAGTGTGTTTATACTGATTTCATCCATCACCCAATCCATCCTTTGACTGCAGCCTGAAGGACGAAGCACCCATTGTCATGATTAGTTTGGTGTTAGACCCATATTTGGTGTCAGTGAGTAAATCAAGGCTGCACACTAAGTTCAGGACCTGGATTTGTCAGCGAAATCCCGCTCTCTGCTGTTGAGGGCCCTCAGGGGAAGATTGGACATGACAACAACAACAAGATAAAGCTGTGTTTTGTGCTAATTTTGTGGTTTCTCGCTGAACAGATGGCGCCGATGCACAGAGTCCAGCCAGGTGAGAGGGACCCGGACACATTTACCAAAAGGTATCGAACCGAAGCTGTGCTGCGATATCGAGCGGGCTGAAAGAGTTACACACCAATAAGAGGATATGATCATAAAGCAGGACGCGTGGACTGGGTGGGAGCAAGTGCTGGTGCAAAGGATCCCAGCCTGCAAACACTGTCAGGTCAGGCCTCGTTTTCCGTCTGCTTATTTTATCTTTCTCTGTGTCTCCAAGCTTCTTCTCCTCGGCAACCATTATACCCTGTGTGTCTGAAAAGAGCAAGACTGTAAGACGTCTTCAGCTTTAAGCGCTGGGAGGAGAGAGCTATCACCGGTGTGACAGCCAGGTGCTGAAGGCGAGATACTCCAACCAACACGGCGTGGCTCCACTTTCATCAAAGCAGGGGAGAAGCCTCAGCCAAGAGGGTCAACTGAGCAGTTTAAGACAGACAGTTCAAAGACCGGCCGTATTTTCGGCTCAAGCCCACATCACTGTAACTACGCTCAGTCCAAACACTGTGCTGCTGTCTAAAATAGCAGCACAGGTGCTTAAAGTGAGCTGTCTCTGTCCTGGGAGACACGGCTAGAGGAGACGCGATGATGAGAAGATGACAGAGTATCAGGGCTTAATGGCACAGTTTGGAGTGATGTACATTACACAGTGTGTACTCATCAGCGAAGGTCACAGAGACGTCTTTCCACGATCCCTGCAGTGTGCTCGCAGAATCTGGGTAAACTTAGCATGCATGTGGGGCACCTCTCCTTCGGGAGGTGGACTACTAAGTGGGAGGTGGGTGCACGGGGCACTAGCCCAGGGATCTGGACCAGGATCATTTGTGAAAGTCACCTGGGGCATCGCAGATGTGCACACACTGTGTAACTGGCTGGAAATAGGGTCTTATGATTGTTGTGAATATAAAAGCGTGATCCTGGAAAAGATTATACATGTTGCCTGGACGTCTTCCAAGGCCTGATCAATCCTGTTGTTGTCTCGCTGAGAGTGATTTAAATAGAGCTGATAGTGTATATACACTAATCCTCAGCTGACACAGATTATGTACTTGAGGAACGATGAACTGCAGTACACCGCACACTAGTTTAGAAAGAAGAATATTGTATGAAGGAAAGAAATTAAGAAAAAATTTATTTTCTGTTTGTTTGACATTTTCTAGTAACGGTGGAGTTTCTGTTTAGTATAACTGTTGACTGATAAATCAAACGCATATAATCAATAAATAGATGTAACAGCAGTATTGACTCTAATAGCTTTTTATTAATCAAGCAATCTAGTACCAATATTCCTTTCCTTGCAGCATATCTCTTATGCATATTATTCGTTAGTTGTTCCCATAGGGTAAACAAGGCTACACATTCGATGGCAAATGCTGTGTAAACCGGAGGATCCGTAGCGCTTCGCTCTGCCAAAGTTGCTGGCACTTGCAGCTCTTCAGCTTGTGTGTCTTTAAAATAAATCACAGAAATCCTCTTAAACCTCCTGCACAGTGTAAAGCTACGAAGTAGCAGTAGATAATACAGTACCTGGTAGAATGAAGTCCACTAATAAAAACATTCTCGTGTTTCGTCCTTGAGAGCCGGATGGAGCCGAGTTCAAATGATTCTCAATGCTGCGCTATTGATGGAAGCTGATTGTTTGACACGACCAGCGCGCGTAGTCAGGTTTTATTCGACACTTTTTTTTTAACTTAAGGTTAAAAATCGTAAAGATTCATGCAAACGTCTGCGAATGCCTCCACACAGAGCTCTGTCAGTATTCAGCCTGCGTAACATCGTGAGGTTTGCGGCCTGCCTCTCTTTGTACTTTGGCTGTGAAATGAGACAATGGCGGTGATGTTAAAAGTTCACATTGTCAGCTTTGACGGCTGCAGGGGGTTTTCAGCCATATCAAATGAACCGTTAGAGAGCCACAGACCTTTTTTCGACTTGTGCAGAAAGTCTTTCAGTAGATTAAGATTTGATGCTGTTATCACTAGCTGTCATCCTTTCCTATCAATTGTCGCTGAGAACTGTTGGTTAGCAAGAATGAAAATTGTCCGGGATAACGACACAGCCGCACATCACATAAATCTGAGCACTTCCAGCTCACAAGTACAACACAGTCAAAGATTCAGAAATGAGCAAGCAAGTTTTAACTGTTACATAATCGGCAGTAAAACGAGCCAGATTCAGAGTGTGGAGTTAATCAGATTCTGGGAAATAAACATTGTACTGTGGCATTACAGCAATGATCCTTATTAGGTTTCAATATTTTTACTTTTATTTCCTCTTCCTCTTCAGGTTGTTAGGATATTGTGCTTGTTAGTTTCAGTTTACTTTTTACATTTATTTTAACATTTAGGACACACACACCAAGTGAAGTGTCACAGAGACCCGTTTTCTCCCGACCCGGACGGAATTCTACAGTTGTTTTTTAAATATGTTTGTCTTTTTACTTAGTTTTGCTTAGTTTTGAAAAAGGATATTTGTTGCAGGTTCATTTTTGTCTTGATAGTGAATTTGGTTTTAATTATAATTTCAGTAAGACATTGATATTTTTAAAATGTTTTAATGTTAGTTTCAATAAATTATAACAACCTTAATCTGGACAACCACACAGCCAAAAAAACAGACAGACAGAAATCTGTCTGTTCTGCCTGACTAATTTAGCCAAATCAGTCTGAGCGTGAGCGACGTTTGCTTGTCAAAAGCCTTAAGATAAATGTGATATGTTGAGGAAACATCAAAGATGTTCCTGTGTTTATAGATTACATTGATTGGCATAATAAAAGTTAGTAATACTGACATGCCCATATGTACAGTATTTGAGAATAGATCTTGGATGATTTAATTAATTTATTTCTTCACAACAGCCTTGAAGCTTAGAAGAAAACGCACTTCTTCAGTCCTAAAACTGCACTTTACCATTCAGTCTGAGGCTCATGTGACGCTTTGACATTCCAACCACGTTAAGTAAAGTTAGTTCTGTCCAGTGTTACTGTCTATTTAAGTCTTATTAATTCCAATGGCAAAGGAACTTTTGCAGTAGTTACATGTAGGTTTGTCATCGTTACGTGGCTGTTATTTCTAAAGATTTGCATTTTGCATATTTTAAAGTGGAATATTTTTGCAGTTGGTGGCATTGGGACACAAATACTGTGCTAAAAAACTGCTCTGACTGTTTGGATGATCTGGAGGGATTTCTCCAGCTTTTTCTTCTGCTGTCTTTCAGACCCCTGCCTCTTCTGTGCCATGGAAGAAGTGGAACATGGTTTAGTACTGCATTTATCCAGGGGGTAGTGAAAGAAATAAGTGTTAGACAAAAGGCATTCAGCAGATTCCTACTGAGACGTCCTGAAGTTACAGTTATAGTGGTCTAATACACAATTTGTACGAGTGTGTGGAGCCTGTCGGATGACGAGAAACCGCAGCAAAGAAAAGAAAAAGTCTTTTGAGAACATCTGTAGCAGCAACAGCTGAGCGGGGTGTGAGTGCAAATGAATGCACAGCATGTGTTATTTATCAATCAACCAAAGAAAAGATCGGTAGAGATGTGAGATATTGTTGCTAAAAAGGCTGTGATAATCACGTATTTCAGCTACAGTACAATGGTGACATTTGTCTCAGCTTTGTAGAAACAAATGTGTACACAAAAATATCACCCAAGCCACATGTAAAGACATAAATATCTCTGCTTGCATGTACTGTACTGTGTGTTAACTCCTCCGTAATTTTTTTTTTTGCTGTGTTTCTTATTCTCTCTGTAATATCTAAGTTATAGACCAGTTCGGGCAGCACAATCTACACACAGCTACTAAAGTTTTGCACCACCGATGCTCAGCGTGTAATCTGGGAAAACAAAATGCAAATGTGTCTTGAACAGATTAGTGCAGTGTAACTTTGGAAGATACCAGCTTGATTTAGATGCTGAAGATTAATGCGGCTCCTGATGAACACACCCTTACGGCAGAGTTGTGTTCTGAGCTGGTTTGTAGGCAAACGTTGCATTGAACATACGGGCACATTAAAGTAAAATATTAAGAAGGACTTTTAAAATGCAGCATCTTGTCTTTCAGCTCCAACTTACAAACTGACACTGAGTCAAGACACAGTTCACAGTGTGTGTGCATGTTCGGAACACTAAAACACAATGTTCTATGTGCTGGAGCCGAGTTGTGTTTCTGAGACAGCAGACCAAATTTCCTCTCTAGCTTTTAGCCAAACTGGTGGGTTGCTGATGCTGATGGCTTCAGCATGATGGATATGTTAGACACTTTCATTTTGTTTCACCTTCATTAATGTAACATGCGCGACTGCATTGAAATGTATGATTGACTCAGACTAAAGGTAAATCAAGATGCATTAGAACCTTTGATAAAATGGATGGCTCACGCAGTTTTAAATAGCTACAGTTTTCATCCTGCATACATTTTTCTGTTGTTTAATATCACATGACAACAGTCGTGTCCAGTGGCTGTTTTTCTGCATGTACGCAGTCATGTTAAAATAAGAGCTAAAGTAAATGCTAAGGTGAAAATCTAGTTTCATGTTACATCATTACAGTCAACAATGTTTAGGGCTCATCATTTCTTCATTTAGTTAGACGCACTGACAGCACAAACCTGGAGTCCCCCGAAAATCCAGTAAAGATGACTGAATTAATAAAGGGGCTAGGAGCTTTCACCAGGGTGGTGAGGAGACAGGCAGGGAGCTTCAGCCGGCTTCTCAGCCAACTCACTGCTGCTCTGACAGATCAAGTAGATCCTGTACAGTCCCATGGCTGCTCCACTACATTTCACACTACATATGTTTCTGTGCTGGGCTTGCTTGTTTCGTGAGACATACACATTTCATACCATTGTTGCTGTCAGAGAAAGGTTTACCGCTGCAAAAGTCAAATGCAAGGACGCTGTGACTACACATTATAATTTTTGTTTTTTGGTTTTCAGTCTTTGCTCCCGGTTCAGCCACAACCTATCACAACGTTTATTCAAATTGAGAGGATGAATTATCTTGAGATGAAAAATAATAGTATATCATAAAATATATTAGAACGACTGATTCATATTTCACATCCAGTATTTTTATATGTCGTGGTAATTTTAATTTTACTTGTGACATAATTGTAACAGGAAAGAGATACACTCCTGACATGTGCTGTGTACAGTATGACTGACTGATTGTCAATTTGATGATGACATATTTTGATGATTCTGCACCAAAGGTGGTGCTGGTGGGTTCCCATGGCAACACTTGACTGACATTCAAGCACTGGCGTTGCTAGGAGACATGCTGTCAACTTCTGTGTTGCGGTAGCTGAAGCGCGTCACAGCCCCGCTGTTCATGTTCTGTGGTTCGACAACAAGGAAAGTGCTGGAACTGTGTTATTTTCTCTTTTAACTTACTATTTGCAGCAGGAATGTACTGTGTGAATTTACATCACATGGGCTCATCAATAATTAAGTTTAAAATAATCCAATAATGTGTCCCAGTGAGTAGTTACTATGAATAATAGTGCCCATAAGCAGTTCTGCTCTCTCAGTGAACTCTTCTCGCCGTAGTTCAACTATTTAAATCTTTTCAAATCCAAATATTACGGAAACCCTGACAGACCTCTGAAGCCCTGCTGAGGACAGTGTCTACATGTCTGTCTCACCCCCTCCACCCGTCCTGGCTCTGTGTCTTTGTCACACCCCCACGGGGTCGACTCACGGGCATCTCCAACGTTCAGACCATCGAAAGCTCGGCCCAGAACGACAGGGAACTGAAAAAAAAAACATTCTGATGTTGGCGGAGAATAATGCAAACGTAATTACCGTGAGCTAATAACTTCAGGCAATCAAACCCAGCTCAGTGTCTCCTTCTAATTGTGAGGACGACTCAAATCCTTTCCCTTTCATTTAGGGTGACGCTCGACAGAAGTCTCGGCTCTGAAGCTCCAACTGGTTTGAACGCGCTGATAAGGGCACCTTCGCTGGCGGCCCCGTGTAGGCTTTATTTCCTGGTTTGTCTCTTCAGTGCGAATAATTACACTGAAACTTGAGCAGACCAGAGATTAAGTGTGTATGGCTAATCCATTTCTAGAAGAGCGTAGAAATTACAGTTCTTAGATGGCACTAAAACAAATACGGAGCGCGGAACGTTTGAAGGGAAGCAGCTCAAAGACATCTCCCTGTTCTGTCTGTTACTATGATGATAACCTTGGCTAAAATAATTGTGGCTGTGCGTGGGTCTGATCAAACAACTGGGCCACTTTATTGTTTCTACTGAGGAAGATGTGTGTGGATGCTATCAAAAGGCCAGGATATTTACTGGACTCGACTGTTGATTAGGAAAATCACATCTCAAAGGCTGCAAATCAGTCCCTTTGTTTTGCTTTTCAAAGAGACTGAAGGAAGAGGATTAAAGTCATTTCTAGACCCTCCGGCAAAATCTTAAACAAGGTTCTGAGAATTAATCAGTGTTTTGCTGAGACAAGACGGAATTGTTAGAAAAAGAGACAATTTTATTAAGAATAGCTGCTTTATTCATTCAATAGTATGTTTGTTTCTAATGCCGATGTTTTCTTGCCTTTGATAAACCCTCATTATTACTTCACCACGCAGGGAGGACACACAGTGACATGGGACTTAGATTTCACTTGTCCTTTGTTTGGTTTAAGTAACATATTAGAGAATAATGCAATTTAGCTTTTAAACTCGCTGTCAAAACGCAACAATATGACCAGAATTACAAGATAATATTTTCAGCTGCTTGTGGGAGGAAGAATTTGACAATTTGACATGGAAGTGCTGACAAAAGTGAACCCCAGCCACTGAATATCAAAGATATTAAACCAAAGAAAGCTGATAGCCTAAAGTCATCAGTCGTGCTGTTAGAAGTCTCTGCCAACAGATCTGATGTAAGTACAAGCATCAAGCTCCAACTGGTCAAACTGTCACACGTTTCACTTTTCAAGTCTCCATATCTGAGTATCTGTTGTCTATCTGCCAGACATGGTTATCTTTAGTCTGACCACCACCTGGATAACTGAGGGTCTCCATAGATGGCTCGTAATGTTCCCCAAACTGCAGTGGATGACATTCAGCTACAGTGATTGTTATAGATCTTTTTTTTATTCCTCGGGCCTGCAGACTACGGTTTATCAGCCTAATAGCCCAGACAAAAGCAGAACGCTTGCCTGATTAGTCGGAGTTTTTCTTCCGCCGACTTCCATAGGAAACACCTTCAAGATTTGTCATTCACACCCATTAACTGGCGCACAAACGACATCTGAAGCTGCGTCGCTTTCCCCTTTAAATAGACTGCTCCTGCCCAGTAGGCTGACAGTGTTTTCTCTCCTCTCGCTGACACTCTGTGTAATGACATCTGCCACAAAGGTGTGATCAAACTTATGTCACAGGCTACACAGACTGTTTGAAATGTGTTGTTTCCCACACATGGTTCGACTACGAGTCTGAATCTGAATCGTAGCTATTCCTTCGTCTCATCCTGCTTGCACTCTTATATAAGCGCTGAATGTTAAGAACAATTGATATTGCAAATACGCTTTTTGGTGTATAAGGAGAACTCTGTACTTTATTTTTGGGTGATTAGTTCCTGACATTGTGAAAGTCTACACTTGAACATGTACAGTTATTTGTCATTGCTGAGAGTTAGACTGATTTTACTCTAACAAGCACCTTTATATGCCACTAATTACCACATAATGAATGTTCTGTTTAATGTGTAGAAACATCCAAGCGGAAAATTGACAAGTGAGCTTTAAATATGCACATAGATCCAGGGCTTTTTTGGTTATGAACACAGCCAAAATATTCTGCCAATTCTGCCAATTCTGACCTCTGCACTGGGACAATATGTGTATCATCGTCAATGTAAGTAGGTAAGTAACATTTCTATTAACTATTCATGTCAAAGTAAAAGGAAAGTCACATGCACCTAGCAGCATTTCTCAGTTAGCAACTTCTAAAACAGGATTCAACGGATTTTCTGAACATTTGTTAATAAATGGCAGCAATCAATATTTATGATCTTTTGTCCCCTAATATATTCAAGGTTAGTTTTACAAATTCACATGGCATGGCAACAATTCCGTAATATGTAATTTCACCAAACTATTGTGAGGTACCTTGTGTGTCACCAGCCGGCCCCGCTAAACTGGTACTAAAAAGCACATCTGCAAAAGCCTGAAAAAGCATGCAAAGCCAATCAAAACTGCTATTAAATGCAATTAAACGGTGAATTATGCTATATTAAACAATCACAGCATTTTTAACCCTCACACCTCTATCTCTACATTAAAATAACCTTTCCACGCCTACACACACAAATGTTTACCCGTTACCTGCATTAACAGCAGTTTTAAACTGCTCACCTACTGTATCTGTCAGCAAGAATGAGAACATGGGTATTTTCTAGAGAATGAGCATATTTTTATATAATTGAAGTGAGATTCCCAAGATAGCAATGAGCATTTGAATCTAGCTCATGTAATCAGTGAAATTCCTGAACAGACCCTCAGCTTTTCATACAGGAGTAAACACATGAACTGAATCCTGCTTTGACTAATGTCTCTGTGTATATTGTAAATGTGAGCAGATACAGCCTGCAAATTTGCAAAAACACAATAAAATGGGTGGGAAGACAAAAAAAAATCCTAGCCAAGATTTTAATCACGTTTTTTTGTGGAGCGGTCACTCCTGTGCAGATGGACATTTGGATGAGAGACGGGAGTCTGGAGTGGTGGGGTGGTTACATGGATGGATTCACAGACAGAAAATCATGCAGAATCGGAGGGATGAGTAACTGCTGCTGTTAGTGGGAAAAGAAGCATGAATTATGATGTAAATGTTCAGCCTGAGGTCACATTGCCTCAAATCAGATATCACATTTAGGATCACATATGAAAGTGTCTCATATGATTCCACAAAATGTTAGATTTATTGCATTTTTCCCCTTTTCCTCTGCTGTCACTGAGATAAAAAAAAAATGTTTAAATCACTGTGGCTATCGTATAACAGTATAAAAATGATTATGGCTATAAGTTAATTTAAAAATGAACTAAGATCAATTAAACTCGCTTGCTTTAATATTCATAACTGTGCTGCAGCACAAATAAATGCTGTTCATCTGTCTCAGTACTAATGAATTTACATTTTTGTGATGAGTGCAAACATAGTACATTGGTGACCCCTGCTATGTCTATGTTAGCAACAACATCTAAATAAATAATTATATATTTTAATGTTTGATGTTTGCTAATCATACATAAAGTGGAACCCAGAGTAGAGCTAGCTTAGTATGGCATATACACAGGTTACGGAGCAAACAGGAAACTCTAAATCTCATTAACTGACAGATTATATTTCATTTATTTAACATGTACATAAACAGGCCATCAGTTGACTCAATGCAGCAAAATGCTGGAGTCTCTGCTCGTTGCCTGGCAACTTGATGGTGACAGCAAGACAAAGAAGTCACCGTTCCCCCCCGAGAAACAGTTTGGCACATGATCACCTGTAAACCCACAACTTGTTGTTTAGAAATATTAATTATCAACAACAAGACCACCAACAAATAGATAAAATATGTCACACTGTATTGCAGTTTTTGCGTTCCGCTCAGGTCATTTCAGCACCGTGCTGCTCCGTGGTCACATTCACACAGATATGGACGGTTTTACGCTGAATGGTATGGACGTATTTGCCCAGCGCCTCTGGTCCCAGCTGCCTGACTTAAAAGCAAATCATTTGGCCGTATGGGAGACTGTGCTAATGCACATATAATTTCACAGCTCGTCTTTCTGTTACCTGTTGTCCAAAACTTGACCACTGACGCCTCCAGATTACGTGCCGACACAGATAATTTAAAAAAATCACGATTCGTAGTGGCAGTTTGGCCACAGTGAATATTACCTGAGGCTGAGACGAACAGTATTTACATTTTACACAATATACTGTAACACATTGACTGTATTGTGAATGTGACACAGATTCACACAGTCAGCTTCTCCTAGATAATAAATTCCTACCGATTCAAACTGCTTCTTCAATAACATCCCGAAGAAGTGTTTTCAGAATTTACTCTTGCGTGTGTCTAAACAAACTAATCCAAATGAATCCAGTAGGTTGTATATAAAAATCTCTCTTCAAATCATACGTGAATGTCTCTAATGTTTGGCCACATCAATGCAGAGCTACTGTACATGGCATTCACACCACTGCATCAATATTAATTTGGAAGAACTTTTGCAAAGTGCTTCTGGCAACAACCGTGGGCATAAAATAAATCTGCATCCTTATTCATGATCGCCAGCTTGATTAATGACACACAGATTCAATTCTAAGTAATTTAAGCCCGCTGGTAATTATCCTCTAACATCATTTTACACACACTGCAACAAAACAGTAAATGAATCAATATGGAAATAAATCCTAAATTAACAGAATCCTATTAACAAGATTCTGTTAATTTACAATTAAGTGAATCCCATTATCAGTTCCCCCCCATTCACTTTACTCCATGTCCAGGGCAGAAAACGATTTCACCTCTTTGATGGCAAGCCTTTACACTCAGTGTTATTGCACTCGGGAGAACTTACACAGCACGGGGAAAAAATATATAGTGCAGCCATTAATTTGCCATCTCCAGAAAAGGGCATCAGTGATCTGTGAAATCACTTTGTTCGTTTGAGATGGTTGCACTTTCTGTTCATTTACGTCCGATAATGACTTAGATTATGTGAATCTCCCTGTCTGCCTGTCTCTTTTTTGGCATCTGCAGTATGTCAGCGTGGAACGTTCCCATGCCCTCGCTGTCTGTCTAATTCCACTCCTGACGAAAGCTTAAACAGGCCCAGCTTTAAAGTAATCAAAAGAACATATTGGAGAATGGGAGCTGAGACACTCCCTTTGTTGAATGAGCCACAGTTTTGTTTGCTGTGATCCATGAAATAATCTGTCAATGGGATAGGAAACGTGGAGCATTCCCATCGATTCTATTTTTTTTATTGTCAGTGTTCAGTTCTGCTCATGTGGTTTTATTGCACCATGGGAAGTCTCTGGCGCTGCTCTGCCATCTATTGTTTCTCAACTTCTGCTCTGTGTGGGAAGCTGCAGGTTCCTGTAGCCTACTGTAACTACTGCAGGCTTCTAGTTGAGCAGCAGCAACTTTTCTTTTTTTTTTTCTTTTTGGCAAAACCAATTGTTCTCTGCAGATGCTACCTGAGCCTGAAATTATAATTAGTAAAATTTTAAATGTGATTGCACTTTTACACCATCGAACCCGCTAGCACACGAAATTATGCCAGTGTACCGAATAAAACCAGCACAAGCGTTCATACTATGAGCAGTTTATTCCGAATGCTTGTTCACAAGCTGTTCACCAAGTCCCTGAGTTTTGACATCGAGTCCTCACCTCCACAAATTAGCATTAGCAGTACAGAACTTTCCCTCATCATAACCTTTGGATCAAATTAGGAATCACACCACATTAAACGATCACTCACTCTGCAGTCTGCTTCACGTGGATCTTAAGCATCTTTCGCCCTTCAGGTTTTAGTGTCACCAGGCGGGTGGAGACCAAAGCCGAGTTATAAATACAGCCATGTGCCTGCAAAAACACTCATATCAGTGTGTTCACCTCATAAACCAACATTAGAGAGATAATAAAATTATATTTATATTTTCTAGAATCTCTTACAAACTTACAAGCTCATGTTCACAGCTCAACAGGGTGATGACTCCGAGGCGGAAGGTCTTGCCGCCGTTCTCTCGATGCCTGTGGTTTTCTCCCACTGTGCAGACACATGCCGTGAGGTTATTTGTCAGTCTCTAAGGTTTTCCTCGTGATAGACTATGTACTGTAGCTACCTTTCCTCTGCTAAGTGACAGCTCGGAGTGACTCCCGCAGACCTGGGGCCCTTAACAGGATGAGTAAGTGTAATGTGTTTAATTTATTACAGTATAATAAGTTTAAAAGTACGGACTCCAAATACTTACTGTATAGTTAAATTTAGACTGAACTGGAATATTTCACTGTTTTCTAAAGAAGCAGCTTTTAGTGAAGACAAACCTGATCCCCCTGGGTTCCTTGGAGAACATTAACAGTATCCCACTAGATAATGTCTGGTTTTAATTGAGTGAAAGATTTGTGCCTCCTCCATCCGTGCTGGAGCTTTAATGCCATCTGTAGTTCCACCTCACTTTAAATTGAGGCAAACGCTTTTTATCTCATTTCAGCTAAATCAAAAGAAATAAAAATCATCAGTGAGCTCCTGAGGGAAAGAAAACAGCTAAACCATAAATAGTCCGAATGCTTCTTCCAATTACTGTTACCCCTCTTCAGCATCATATTCAGTTTAAAAGCATAGACTCACTTTTAAGTACTTGTGTGATTAAGTGGCGGCGTTTCTAGCATTTACGTTGAAACGGCAGCACTAAAGGTCGCACCTGTAGCCCAGTGGTTTTTCATTCCGGTCCCTCAGACTGCCACTTAGGTAGATCTTCGCCTCTCCTCCCTCGCCATCGCCGCAACAAAAAATATGACGGGTGATAGAGCACGGCGGATGAGGAGGTGATGGGAAATGGGGGCCATTTGGGACAGTTTATTTGCTACTCCATCATCAAAAATGGACATGTGCTATTGATGAAGTCGACCTACCATAACTGAACCAATGTCATTTCATATTCGGCTTTCGCTGCCATCGGCGGGACGGCAGAGCCTGATAATTAACAGAGACTATTCGGCAGCTTTATGCACACTTACGTTGATTAATCTTATCTTTCAGTCTACACTGATGAATAGTATTTTGTGCTTTATTTTATGATACTAATTTCAGCAACGGATCATTGGAATTTTGTCAAATTTGTCTTTAATTTGAAGTATTTAGGATTTAAGACAAATTTATCATACTTCAATCATCCATCAATTACCCATACCACCTATCCTGTTTAAATTCTTAAATAATACTTCAATCTGAATTAACCCAACTCATTTAGATCCCAACCAATTCGCCATCAAAATTAAACTTACTATTGTTGGGATATGAGTGCAATGCAAAAGGTCATAAGGACATATTTGTTGCACATTCAAACTATGATCACAATCCCGATTCAACTATAAACTACAGTATGTAACTTTTTGAATAATCTTTTAGTAGAGATTTGCCCCATAGATTTACTCAATGTGGGGAGATGCTGCTCCAAAAGCCTCTGGTAAGGAGAAGCAAAGTACCTTTTTGCATATTTATGAGTTGCCATAAACTTTGAAACTGTTTCAGTTTTTATGTCCTGGGTAGATTAATTTGGAGTCTCATGCTGGAACTAGCCTGATTCCCAGAAGCTGCACGGTTGTTTTGTGTACTCGGTGTTCACCTACAATTAATTTAAGATCACTTAACTGAATAATTTCCAGCTTTGTTATAGTTTTTAAAGCCCAACTTTCAAACACAGACACTTTGTCCTTTGGCATTATACATTGACACCAGAGGTGCGCCTTTGCATCAGTATGAGACTTGCAGTCTTGTGGTGTACAATAGAAACACAAGCATGTCAATATTTGACGCCCACAGCAATAATGTATTATTTTAGGCTTAAAATACTCATAGGCAGGTGGTCAGGGTGGTTAGATGGTATAATAAGAGGCAAGACACAGGAAAAGACACAGGACATTCCCGGAGGAGAAAGAGGTTCTACGTCCAGCTGGAGACGCTTTATTGAAGATTTTTCCTCTATATGGTAGAAACATGTTTGTTAAATTATGGAAGTATGCATGTATTGTTTTTACTGTGTGTATTTAACGTCTTTTGCTTTAATCCTACCCTGAATTGTTGGTGCGTGACGCTAAACGGTTGTGTTCTTGCAGCCACTTTCCACAGCTATAACAGAGCATTTCATAACCAGACGTCTGACTGGCAGGCGCCATTGTCTCCGTGGTGTCAAACTGTTATGACAAAAGGTACCTGTAGTGTCTATATGAATAGTGAAAAGAAATAAAAAACATGATGTTTGAAGTGTTTGGAAGCCCAAGTGTGTGAGACTGTGGGATGAAAACGTGTTGGTTTTTAGACAGTTCAGTTTGTTAGTATCATTAGGTTTGGTGCCGTTAGAAATTTCATTCAGTGTCATTCAACATATCCTGGACCTCAATACAAATTATTGTTTAATAAATGGCACATTTGACAAGATAACAAGGAATAACTTGAAAATAACAACATAGTTCATTAACGATTATCCAATGTGTGCGTAATTTATGACTGTACAGTAAGTAGTTGCCTTCCGCACAATTGGTTATTCCTTTATTATTTGTGGAAGTTACATTAGATAATGAAACATGGACTATTCTAGCATAAAAAATACAGTTTATTAATCCCTGCTTGCTGCTGCATCATCACTCAACAATAATACAACTTTTACACAGAAAGAATTTATGAATGTGTGATGTGCAAAATGGTCTTCGGTAATGGGAAACTGTTTGCATACATGGATGATTCAAAATCTATGGTGAACTGTAGAGGTTTTTTTTCTGTATGTGGATCGGAAAGAAGACACATCAAAATCTGCACTTGGCTAAGATTTGCAGCTCAGAATAAATGGATTCTTCCTTTTTTTTCACTGTGGGGTTGGCACTGTTGTTGGCTGAAGCTGAAAGAAACCCAATTAACCCAAGTTAGAGACAGAGCAACACTTCCAGCAGTATCCCTCCACAACACTCGGGAGATCACTCTCTACCATTAAAGTGAATGCACTCAGATGCACCACACTTTTCTAATTGAAACCTCTGGGACTGACTTTTGAGCTCTAGAAAAAGCGTATAAATGTTGGGGAAGAGACAAAGAGCTCAAACGATCACGGACCTCTGTGGCGAAAAACAATATGTACGTGGGGGGGAAAAAATGTGTCAGACAGCTCCACCACATTTCTAACAAAAAGGTGGTTCCAGGATTTCAGCAAGACTAATATTAGGCTTCCTCATCAGTAAATGTGACTATTCAAAATATATTTGCTCCCCTCCTGTTTCCTATGTTTCTATGCAAATGAACGGCAAACACCATCAGTGGCTGGATTATGTTCTGATACAGAGTAAATCCTTTGCTACTGGGGTGAATGGCAGGTGAGCAAAGGGCAGGACTGTAAAAGGAGATTGTTCTGCAAGTACAGATACTCTGGAAGACAAAAATACATCGTTTGGCAACATTTATTTGCTGTTTGACATTTATGTCAGTTGTCAGCATATTAAAAGAGATTATAACCCACGTGCAAACGTTACCCACAAAAAAGTGTTTGCATTTGAAGTTTTGTGTTATAGAAACAGAGGGTTGTCCCTTTTCATTCACAGCTTTTGTCAGATCACAAAGTTTAGTCGGTTCAAACTAATCTGCACTTCACAGGCCGTCCACACAGAAGCCGAAAGACACACACACACACACACACACAGCATCAAGAGATAAAGCAGATCAACATTTGTCAAATTAACTGAAACCTGTGCTATAGATTTTTTTTATGTCTAAAGTAAATGAAAGAGAATTAATTAAACAGGATTAATGAATAAATGAGAAGTATGCCGAAACATTTCCCAGGGAGCTATTAATGACCCACAGAGCAGATGCGAGACCCTCTTATTTTGTCACCATAACAAGACATTCAGCAAACACTATCTTTGATTCAGGGGGCGACTAACTAACTCAAGGTTGCTCCTTAAACGTAGGCAGTGTTTAACAATTAGTACAACATTTAGAACATTCTAAGGAGTTTTAAAGCATTTGATTAAAGATGAAATCACATTTTGTCAAAAGAAATAAGATTATTTTGGTTGGTTGTACAGTTATTATGGTTCCGTATAATCGACAGCTGTACGTCAGGTGGCAGATTGGACAACTTTTAAACTAAAAGGTTAATGTAGTGCAGTAAATAGCAGAATATTTCTTCATAAAGTATTATAATTATGTCAGCTTCCACTAGTCATTGAATTAACCAGGCATTCATATTTGTTTAAATAACTTGACTATTTCATTTCATCAAATAATCTGTCATTATTTTACACAGTGTTGAAAGGCAAATAACGGGTAAAGTCAGCTGTCCAAATTCATGGTTCATTCTCTGCATTATTTTCGTGGCTAAGAAAGAAAATGTGGTAGTAAAACAGTTACTAACTCAACACAGACATGCAATTTGAGTCCTGAATAAAGTTTTATTAAACTTTGAATAACTCCTGAGTAAATTTACACTTCTCGGCTGATAATCCTGCTTAGCTGTTAGTGTCCTTTGGGAGTTTTTAAAGTCCAAAACCTTGTTAAACCCAACACATGAGTCAAATATCTTACCAGATTTTCCCCTGAACAGAGCCTCTGATTGGCCTTTGTTAGCGTTCACATCCAGCGCACGGATCAATGTTTATTACAGCGGCCGCTTTAAACCGGAGCGTGTTCTGTCCAAACAAGCACCGGGGAGAAATCCCAGAATCACTTAATAAAGCTGTCAAGCTTCAGATTTGTTACACTAGAGCTTTGAGATATATTTACCTCAGCAACTCTGAAAAGTTTGGGCACTCTTTAAAAATCATAGACTCTCCCTGCTGCTGTTGAAGTTAATCAAGAAGCAATCAGCACAGTCACGTAGATTGCCTCAGTTTTCTAGCGATTCTCTTGTCGGTTGTGCTATTATTAATATGTTGTATTTGTTGGAACACCAAAGCTGACTTGGCTCACATGCTTGTCAAATACGTCTTCTTGTGAGATAGTGACATTAAGCAGTTTCACATAATGTGAAGTAAACTTCCCACAAGCATATAAAAAAACATGAAGAACAGTTCCTGCGGTGCCGATGCTGTACGGCAATATCAGTGCTTCATCTTGTCATTAATGTATTTTTTATTCAGGCTCCAGCCGTTTTAAATATCTCTCTTTTTGTCTGAAATCTTGACATTATTAGTCCACTGTGGAAAAACTAGCGTCAATAGATCTGTCAAATTTCCCATTGTCAGTGCAAACCACATTACAGACAGAAGGGAACGTGGAGAGAAGCGGAGGGGGAAATGTGCCACATTTCAGTGGGAATTAGGTGGCCCAGGACAGTGGAGAGATTAACTGTCAGGCAGACAGTTCTCGGGTGTTCCCCTGCCTTCAATTTGTCACCCCAAATGCAAGATGCTCCTCTCACGTTTGTCGCATTTCCATAAATTTACAATTCATTTGCGCGTGCCAATTTTGACTGAACCGCTAGGAGAGCGGTACTTTAAGCAGTCGTTATTTATTTGTTCTCGTTTATGTGATTTAAAGGTCAGCCGAGAGGGTAATTAGGCTGAGTCAGCTCCTGGTCATGCCAATAGTGACGGGCCCTATTGATTTACAGTAGATAACCATCTTTAAGAGAGAAGTGGAGGCAGCAGTGCGGTTTGTGTCCGCACTCATGCAACATATATATCTACTTTAATCTTATTCTATTGAAATTCATTTTGCATAAAGTGATGTTGCCCAAATCGGGGCAAGTCCAGTTATGTTTAAATAAACTTGATGCAAACATGCATTATATAAAAAACAAACCCAGATTAGTTAAATATTGAAAATAAAACTGGTATGTCGGACTTTGTGGCGAAATTTATTGAAGATAAACAATCATAATTTTACATTTTGGATTGTATACATATTCATATACTTTTGATATGAACACAAAGTGTTCTCAGATACTGGCCGATGAGAATGGGACAGACGTGGTGTCACACTGACCCTGACCTTTCACCTTTAATCACCAAAACTGATTCATTTCCTCCCTGTGTTCATGCCAATTTTGAAGAAAATCCTTTGAGGTGTTTCTGAGATATTATGTTAATGAAAATGACACAATACTGTATATTTAAATGGACAAGAAAACATTAAAAGACAACCAGGCAGACTCCCTCTGTAATATGTGTTATATGATCAAAATCTCCATAAAACACAAATACTAAATAGACCCTAGGGTGGGAGTGTTTGGGTTTTTAATTTTAACAATGAAATGTGAAAAATATGTTCACCAATTTTTAGGACAAAATATTATGTCTTCAGTAACATTAACAGCATTTAATATGAATGCTGCAGTTTTTCCAGTTCTTCATTTCAGCTCCATGTCCAAGCCTTTGTCTTGGTTTGGCTCCACTGCACTCAGTGAACCCGTGAAGTGCGACTGTATCTGCTCTATTGTGTCAATGTGGGATCCATCCAAGAAACACTTATTCACACTCACCGACTCTTGGACTCAAAAGAGCTGTTGGAAGTGAAGATACAATAGGGAATGGCTAAAAATATGTGTATTTGTGTGAGAATTTGTGTATACAGCATGCGTGAGTGTGTGTGTGTGTGTGTGTGTGTGTGGGAACACCTATTGCTTTCATTTAGGCAACACTTAGTAACTGTAGTTTTCCATCCCCAGTGGAAATATAATTGTTAGACTTTTTTTTTTGTTTTAATTTAGAAGTTAATTTTAAAGTGACGTCAAAAAAAAAAAAAAAAAAAAAAAAACTACTCACTGTTGCAGGAATTCTTCTCACCCAGAATGGAGGTGGTGTAAAAAAATCTGTTTGGCAGTACAAGCCAGGCTTGTGAGTCCAGCTCCCTCTCTGCTGTGTAGAAGGCGGTAAAGTTGATCCTTTGTGCCAGGAGGATTTCCTGTCAGTGTCCACTGATGGGTTTCTGAGTGACACCGTTTGGGGTTAAGTGTGCAGAAGGGGAGCAGAAAGCAGCAGCACAGACGGCTTTTATAATCCGAGTTAAAACAGGAGCCGCAGCGCAGTAAACGCCGACGCTCAGTATCCCAAGCGGAAACCTCCTTTTCAGCACACACTTCATAATTATATGCATCCAGTGATTTATAAGCACACGGGCGCTCCGGGCTTCAGACAGATGTAGAAATTGGCCACTTGCACTATCGTGTCCTCACTTTCAAGCAGGAAAATTGAATTGGGCCGACTGGGCCGGGACCTATGGGCCCCCAGCTGTATGGTTTTCAACTAAATACGCTGACAGTGTGCTTGACTTCCACCGAGAGACTCCCACCCTCCGAAGAAGGAATCAATGGGACTGGGAAAGTTACACCAACTACTGGAGCCTAATTAGCTTCTCGGGTTTCTCTAATCCAGTGAATTTTTTAAAGCACACACTGGCCGCTTACAAATTGTGTGGGAGAAAGCGTGTTTTCTAAATTGGGATGCATAAATATTTAACTAGCAAGCAAGATGATTCAGGAGTGTGTCATAAACGCGGTGGACATTTAACTCCCGAAACAGAGGAGAAACATCTGGTGATGTCGTCAGCTCATCACGTTACGGCGTGAGCAACAGTTTGTGAAGCTCTGTGATCAGCGCTGGTCAGTGCAGGATCAGAGAACGTGGAGTTTCCGTGTGTGACTCGGTGACAGCTGCCACTTAGTAGTAATTGAGGTTTGATAGAAATGACAGATGGATGGCTCTGGATAGAGAACACACCACTTTGTTTTGATTTACTGGGTGGAAAAAAAAACTTCTCCATCAGATGTAAGACAGTCAGTGATTCATATGTGTACATAGTCTGTTTGGAGGGTTCCCTGAAGCTGATGAGTAAATCTGGTCTCGACATAAACAAAACCTTGTCTGCGATTCTCTGGATTTGTGCACTAAATGCAGTGGCAATATATCTAGTGGATGAGATAGACATAAGTTCACAGTGACCTTGACTTTTGACCCCCAAATCAAATGAGTTCATCCATGAGACTTGTTGGATGTTGGTAATAAATCTGGAGAGGTTGTTTCAATAATGAAGACATTGCGATTGTATTGTGTATTCAGGACAATGGAATGGACAAACAAACCAGAGGCTCTGGTTGTGCATATCAAATTGAAACAGACACAACACGTTTATGAATCAAGAAATCTTTATTTAAGGCTTTTACATAACCCTCATTTTTTCAGAAATTAGTGATTCAAAGCAATACTTCACTTGTGGTATGACGTATGGGCGGCATGTGTCTCATCACCAGCATAAACTAACTTGTGCAGGACAAGTTGGAGTTCCTATATGTCCCAGTAAATGTTTTTATTTTCTGTGCCAAATTACAGAGAATCATAAGTTGTCTGTTTATGTGTCATAAACAAAGCTGTGCAAGGACCACTGTCCTAGGAAATTATATTTTTCTCATATGCTTTTAGAAAGCATCACGCCACGTCTGCGTTTCATACTCAGTGACTTTCATACACCCTTATTTATTGCAAACATTCCTCAATCTGATATCTAGAATAAAAGGCACCCTGTGGAGTTTGGGTTTTGACCTGTGGTTATCTCCTGCCGACATGAGATCTTTAACTTATGCTAATGAAAATGTTTACAGAAAACTTCGGATCATATCAAGACTTTTGCTGATTTATGAAATCAGTACCGCTGTGTGTTTTGATGTTCGAGTCGGTGTGCTAATACAATATGACGTAAAATAGCAACTCACCTTTGTACGACTAATGCAAATTCTCAACCATTATGACGTATTGTCATCGTATTTTCATTTCCCACTTGTTTAAGAAAGCACATTTCTGTTTTCCAATTTCGAATTTTCATAAGGGGAGCAGAAAGCTTCATATTAAGGATAAAATGCAGCAGAGTCCTATCATTATTTTGACGTAGCAGCGGTAGCATTGCCAGCGTCCCACTGTGAGAGGGGAGTAGTTTGCCAAAACACAGCAATGACTGACGAGCTTACAATGGACGCTTGATTTGTGTCCCCTGAAGAATGCAACATGCCAGGACACCATCCTGCAGTAAACACTGGTACAATGTCATCACACGGCACATGAATACATCCATCATACGCTCTAATCAGTCCAGCAGACTAACAGCATCTGTTCTTTAAAACAGAAAGAAACGTTAAACCAGCTTCATCAAGCAGATATGCACGTAAAATATTAACGTAGAAGCGGAAGTAGTTCACGTGATCCAAGAGGCATGAGATTTTAGGTTCTATTTAACATTTCACTGAGATTTGTATTTTTAATGACGACAGTAACAGTAGAAATTCCTTACTGATTCATGTCATATGCGATGCAAAGCACATTATATTCACTATGAATATGGATAGCACTCTAACACTCTTAGTCACAAGAGAAGATACTCAAATGTTTGTTTTTTCTTTCTTTTATCACATTAAATCCATTTTATACTAGAGAGCTCTGTTGAATTTTTTCACTGTATTGTTATTCTTTCTGATGTCGACTACTCTGCTCTTTTTTGACATAATCACAAAGATATTCCACATGTAGTGTCCATGTGCAGAGTTTAGATCTCAAAAGCATTTCATGATAAACTGTTTACAATTTGGAGAGCTCATTAGATGTAGATTGTGTCAGGGAGTGATTAATTATGCCAGACTGTAAGACTTCTGTTTGTGTCAAGTTGATGTATATTCCGTTTTTTTTTTTTTAATCCTAATGAACAGAAGAATCGCAGGCTCTGCACCCGCATCAACAACTGTGATTATGCCTCATCTCACGGCTGGCACCATTTCGGAAGAGTGCAGATCATTTTCCAAAACTCCGTGTGCCCTTCACACAGGAGGCATCCTTACATGTTAGAGGAAAACATTATGAGTATGAGATCAATCTGTGAGAAACCCTGGCGACACCTGTTGTTACTGTGTGGTTATACTATAGTGCTGTTTGCTCAGAAATCCAAATGTCTGTTACTCTACACCGAAACAAATTCATGAATTATTAATGATTATTATGAACTCCTTCATTAATAGCTGAAAAACGTGATCGTGAAACGTGATTCAATATGCAAGTTACCAACTGCATAAGATTAGAAGCACGTTCACGCCCTTGTTACACACTTTGGTCTTTTAGACTTGTCACAACGGTAAGGACAGCTCAGATTGTCACTTTGAGATACAATTTTGAATTTGATCTTTCAGTATCCTAAAATGAATCATGAAAATGTTTGACTGGTCAAACGTTCCTCATGTTCCTCCAGCTTTCCATTATTACAGGTGCAGCTCTACATTTACTGAAAAAGACAAAGACCTGTGCAAACTTGGGTTATGGTTTTTCCAGCTTCTGATACCAGAGTTTTTAGTGGATTCAGATAGTTTTCTAGTTTATAAAAGTATGCGATGGTAATGTTAAGCTACAGGAGATGGATATGCTGTAGTACTGAGGGAGTAGTGGAGTCTGAAGGTGGACTGTGAATTCTGATGAGCTCTGTGAACATCGTGAGCGCTCATGTGCTCATGTGCTCGCATCTAACTTTCCTTCTGTGGTTTCATGTAATTCAGTCTGAGAATGGATAGACTCCTCTAGTCCCTATTATTTTTGTCATGTTAATTTACGATTATGAATTCTGGATATTTCCATGACTGAACCATAACTGACAAGAGTTGTGGAGTTGTGGATTGAACACAACACGTACAGGACTTCAGACTGGGAAGTGTTATTACAGTAATGCACGTGTTCCTGTAGAAAAGACGGGGCTTCCTGTCGCTTCAGTGTTTCGTCTCTGCTTGGTGACTTCTTTGCTTGTTCCAAACACCTCATTTCACATTGTGCTGCTCTGATCACAACGAAAAATTTGATAACACGGACTAAATGTGAGGCAGTTCTTAAAGAGTATTTTGCAATACGACGTGTTAAGGAAAGATATGCCCTATGTTACATAAATGATGAATTTTATTTGCATTTGCACATGCTCATTAAGAGTTTAATTTGTTGCTGTGGTGTTTTGTAGTCAGTGAACAGACTTTGCCAGTGAGCCAAGTTATTGATGAGGCAGTGCCAGGAGGATCCCCGAGGACTGACAGGTAGAGCTGTGCCCAGTTTTATTAGAAGTGCAATGCAATATGCAAACAGTAAAAAAATATCAAATTTTCATACTGCTCCTGCTGCTGTGTCCACCAGTACCACCAGAAATACCACCTTCAGGAATTGTATGGTTATTGATTGTGTTTGATGTAAATAAAAAAAGACTTACCAACTAAAAGTACTCATAATTTTTCTAACATTCCTCAGAAAAATTGTTTAATTTCAGTCACTGTACAGGAAATTATGATACACATTTATCAGTAATCAGCAATAGGTGACGTAATCAGTCTGACATGAAAATATTTTTCATTTACAAGAACAGGGTTGTTGTAGAACCTTGAATACAAAGTGGTGCTTTCCTGGGATGTACAGCAGAGTTATATTAAAAATATTCTGATTCATTAGGATATATATATTTGTTATGAAACCTTTGTGATGAAACAAATACAAATACTGCGTGTTAGCAGAATGATCTCACTTTGGTAATCAGATTATTATTGTACCAAGAGGCACTAATGTGAGGGTGTAAAGGATATTACTGATAACATTAAAGACCCGATATTAAACCTTTTTTAACTTTGCTCCAGTTCTTTTAAAATATTTTTTTCAAGTCAGGTCATACAGGCTGTTCTGGTCACATGTGTGATCTGACCCTAATGCTTTTAACACAATGCTGAACACATCAAGCTCATGATAGATTTACTGTTTACTGTGGGTGTATAATGCACCGAAAATCCAGTTTAAACTACATAAAGTATCAGGTTTTGTGGCAAAGGCTGCCAATAGTTCCTGACTCTGACCTTGAAGCGGACGAGCTCTTTCCCTGTGGTGCTGATGTCGACAGAAGGTCAGAGGTTAAACAAAGATCACAGGTTTTTCTGTCACGGCCTTGAAGCTCAGTTTCGACTCCTTTGTGCTGTTAAATTGGTGAAGTATGAATTTACATTTTTTATACCATAGCCTACACAAACTGCAGTTCAGCCCAATGAACAAGCAGACTCCTTTATTTTCTCTACATATTTATTTAATAGTTGTTGAAGACTCGAGCTTGTATGATTATCCAACTCGCCATTTCTGTGTTGTGAACACTAACCCCACTTCTCGCAGTTACAACAGAAAAAAAAGTTGACTGCATGTGGATTGAGGGAACTGGGATTTAATTTACTGTTGTACACTCTTTAACGATGAGAAGTTTTTTAGTCGCTAGTTTTTATGGTACGATGCTGATGTGCGTTTCAAAAAGAGCTGGCCAATTAGAGCTACATGCAGAGATAACACAACTGTGCCAAAGACAGACCCCTGAGGCACAGCGTTGGCTTATTTGAGCCACTGAAGATGCTGAACAGTTTAGACCAACAGAAAAGTAAAAACTGTTGAAAGGAGAAAATGTTTCCCCGCAGCCTTTTCTGTTTTCTGTTGGCAGTTTTAAAAAAATGGTATTACCAAGTCTAAGATTGAAGTGAGTCAAGGGAACAAGAGTCATAAAAACGAATGTCTGAAAGCCTTTGGAAACAATTCTGTCATCCAGTAAATAACCAGAAAGCAGTTGAAAAGACCATATTGGGGGATTCTGATGCAACACTCTTTTGCTTTTAAAAATACAGAGAAATGAATTAATTTAGTACTCACAACACCAAACAAGGTGCCAGCATAAGATGATTTACGCAATACCTTAATATAGCTGACATTAAGAAGACATTACACCACGTACTTTAAGAGCTACATCATCCCCCAGGAATTTCACAGGTCAATGAATTAACTGGATTTGACCATTTTTAGCTAAAGTGGTTCTGGCATTTAACAAGAATGAATATGAATAGATAAAAGTGCCGTCCTATTGACTGGTGCACCAATGGTGTATCATAATTGCTGCATATGGTGCATTCTGATCGGGCGGATCTAGAAATGATTCGGTTTTAAAGCAAAACATACAGGACGCGGTCAAAATGTTTGTTAAATGCATGTTGTAATTAGTAATCAGGCGTATGTTGATGTATTTCAGCCATCTCTGCCAATGAGAATTGTATTGACAAGAAGAGAAATGAGGGTGTGACTCTGGACAAGGAGCATCATTTACCAGAGCCTCAGGCACCGTCTTCTCTCCTCTTCCAGTAAGATGCCTCTTCTGCAACTCTGACTGCTTGCTGTTTCATTATGATGAGGCTATGGGCTAAATGTAGCCAAGCATATCAAATATCCTGGAAGCACATACTAAATAAATCATTTTATTCTTTCCATTAGCGCTGGATGTGCTTCCTTTGTAAACCATCTTGTGACCACACTGCAAAACAAAAAGCTGTTGTGCCTCTGTCTGCCGTCGCCGGCGTCGACATCAAGGCAAAAAAACACACTGAGCTCCATTTCTGCAAATCACAGCTGTTCCACCCATTTAGGCTTCATGGCTTTCTTGGCATGATATGCCCATGTCCAGTATATGTTCCCCGTGTGTCTCTCTAATTTGTAACACTCATCTGATTTCGCTTGTGCCAACACTGGAGTGAAAACACTGCAAATGATCAACGTGATAATCACACGGCAGGCGAAGAGTCTCAGTCAAAACATGAGGCTGTGCAGATGTAGTTTTTAAAAAATCTATGAAAAAGGATTTTGTGGTGCGCATGACAGACAAGTCGGAAAGTGAGATCAAGGTCATGATAGCTGTGGCGGGAATGGAGCCGACACTGAGACGAGCCTGAGATGAGTCAACAGCTGAGTTACCTGTTACTGCATGTTCGGGCGGAGGTTCTTGCACTGGGGTCCAGCACAACAGGAGCGTACGGCTGAGTGGAGGTGACACCCTCCCTAACCGAGGGTCACTCTCGTAAGGAGGTCCAGGAGCAGATGTTACAGGTAATATGCCAAGTCTGGCAGCAGATGGTAAGCACTGTCCTGTCTGGCCTGAAGTCCGGACACTGAAGACCCTGACTGTCTTCTACTGGAGGCTGTGAGAGCTGTGACTGCAGGAGACGGGGAGGAGGCGAGAGCTGGTGGGAGACAGGGAGCTGTCTTTGTCTGATCATGCTCTGCAACGGTGGTGAAAGACGGTCACTTTGATTTTATTCAGTGCGTGTGTCTGAATATTCACCTGCTTTGGAGAACGAGTCTATCATTACATTTTTTTTTATTGTTTTGCATGTCTGTAATCTACTTGCAGAAACAGGTGATGCCAGGGACGTCCCGATACTGCCTTTGTACTTGGTAAATACCCCCACCAACCAAAGACACACACACACACGTAACAAAGTAGTTCCTGTTGGTCATGTTGCTGCAGCATCTTCTAATAACATCAACATGAATGAATACCGAATAACCCCAAAATAATATAACTAAATAATAAAAGCTCAACGATAAACCTAAGCAGTCCCATTGGCTGGTGACAGTGGGGTCTCTCAAAATTTGGTTTTAAGACCTAAGTTGATCTGATGTGTGTTTAAAATTCTGTTGCTAACACTGAAAACTGGTTTGTTCACTGGAGCAAACTTAATCTTTTTTTTTAAGTTAGTTGGATTAATAATCTGGTGTCTCTTAAAAAAAGCTGTATCTTTTAAACATTACGTACAGTCATGAGTCTGTGCGTTTTCCTTTTCACTTGACTAAAGAAATTGAACAAATACTTTTACAAATCTTATTTGATCTGTACTTTTACTTGTGTAAAGAATGAGTGTATTATTTCTCATCTCTAGCAGAGCAGAGCTAATTAGTTGCATTCTTTGAAAAATAATAAAATAACAAGATGCTAATGTACCCAGGCTACTGTGGGCTTTATCAAATCCCAAACAGGAAAAACATATGTACTATAGGTTAGAAACAGCGTATATCTTCCACTTTCTGAACTAGCAGAAGAACAGTCATTGCTGTAACTCTCTGTCAATCAAAAGTCTGTTATCTCACACAGATCAGTGTGTTGGGAACTGGTGAGACTGACAGGCTTCACTTTTGTGCTGAAACTTGTTCACCGCTGCCTCTGAAATCACAGTAACTTATAGAAAGTGTATTGGATTGCTTTCGTGGAAGTTGTTGCTGTATCCCTGGAAACACTGACACCTGACACACAGGATAATAATAATAATAATAATAATAATAATAATAACCATACCATGTCAGTGAGGGTGTTCAGGAACCTTTAAAGTTAACAGTCTGAAGCCTTCGGTGGTGGAGCTCCCCTCACTGACGGCCAGCTGGGCTGCAGTACAGTCTGTTATGTCCTCATTAAAGTCTGATTAAAGAATGCAAAAGCCACAGAAAGCAAAGTGTCACAAATTAGCCACATTAGCCTGCTGAACTATGTACACGGCTTGTAAAAGGCTTTTTTTTAATGATTCAAATCAGTGAGTTGTGATTTCCAACTCGACATGTCACTCGGTCAGTTACACAGTTTATTATGTGTATATCAGGAAGCCAGTTTACATTTGGCAGGTATTTACTAAATACCTGCATTTAATGTATTTACTGAAATATCAGAATCACAGACAGATATTAGTTAGTTATGACACTGACAACTTTGTTTAGTTGTTAATACTTTGCTTTGTTCTACATATAACTCTCCTAATGTCACTGTTTTGACACAAAAGATCTATACAGGATCAGTGACAGTATTAATAATATGGATAGGTCCCATTTTCAAGACGAAGCTGCTGGATCCCAGACAGCTTTGCATCTTCATGCAGACTCTTAAATGTATTCACAGCTTTTTACATACACATACATTTATTTTGAAATTAATTTCAAATATATTAAAATGTCATGCTTTCTATTTTTTTTTCTCCCAAAAGTTGGAACCTATATGATCATAAATGACATAACTTGTAGCAATGAATGCTGCATGGGACAACATCACAGCAAAAAGAGAGCACAGGCAATTCTTGTCGCTCTGTACTAAAAAAGAAGAATCTAACACGGGCTGATTGTGACTCAGTTCTTTGATAACAGTGTAATTGTGTAAAGTGTGATTTTTGCTACGCTGTGCACATCTATTGGATATTTAGTTTCCATAATACACACTTTTGTTGAAACATTACAGCAATGCACAATGTGCTCCTCTTCATTTATTACAATTGTCCATTTTACTTTGTTAAGAAACATTTAATTTTCCCACTGCAAATGTAAGTATTCCATCGTTCTAATGACAAAAGTTGTTGTGCTCTTTAATCACGGTTTGTGCTAAATGTATAAACTATTTTAACAAATGCATATTAATTTAATGAGAAAAACTGTAATCATGTATAATGAATGTTAGTTCAGTATTCAATGTGTTGGTTGTCTGCTGGATGTTTCTGAAGCTTCACCTTCTTAACGTTAACCTTAACCTCAAGCTGAGCAGATTGACTCACTGTGGAGGAAAATTCCTGTAAAACATGTCAGAGCGTTGACGTGAAAGCTTGTGAAAGAATGTGAAAAACACAAAGAGACAAAAGAAGAACAACAGGCTTTTGTAAAGGTATTTTAAATTCCAATTATATCCACTCCAAATTGTTAGTCTTCTCGCTGTGGCAGCGTCTCCATGGCTGGATGGTGCAGAGACACAGAGGGTCACTGTGACAGTGTAAGGGTCATGTAAGACAATCTCACCTTTTTTCCCATTTGAATTTTAATTAGATTTTGTTAACAGCACCATTTTGCAGTAATTATTTATCACAGATGTAATTACACAGTCCATCACATTATCCACTATCCATTTTGAATAATGGACTTTGAAAAGAAGTTCAAGGACGTCAAGTCAAGACAAGAATCACAAAGACAACTTTTTTCTTTACTTTGATACTACAATGAGTTTCAGGTTCATTGATCACATTAGAATATGAAAGATACATCTGAGTGGGTAAAATATTAATTATCAACTTCTCTCCACTAAGACAACCAATTTAATAATACTTTATCAACCAAAGTCTAATTCACGTACTTTATCATCTGAGTCGTACTGTGTGCTGTTACATAGGACTGTAGACGGCAACTTAAAATAAATCTTATCATTACCCTCTGTGATAATTGTATGCTTTCTTCTAACAAGTTCACCACCAAAATTCTCACATTTTTTCAACTGTTTTTTTTTCTCCCATTCTCGCTGCACACATGGTGTCTCTTGTGTAAATGGAGTCACATAAAAAGGCACTTACTTTTAGAAATGCAGGTGTTTATTATAATAGGTGCAATTTTTATGTATAAGAGGTGACAAATGAAATAACAACAAAAAAAAACTTTTAAGGAAAAAATAAAAATATCTGGAGTGACGCACAAAATCTTAAGCGCATTGTCTTTTACTTGTTTGTGTGATTTTAGAACAGCAGAAAGGTTAGACACAAAGAGTGGAACACATGTAGAAAACAATGCACAAAGCGCAGCTAAGTTTTCCACTGCTCTGCTTTCAAGCAACTGTAAACCCTTCACACCTTTTATCAAAAAATATAGACATGATGTGACAGTGATTTAATACAATAAAAGTGTGACAAAGAGGAGTGAGATAACTCGTGTGTGTCAATGATTCTTTTATCTTTTAGGAATCTGGTTTTGTCTTGTCCACTGTCACACTCCAGATCCAATTCAGGCTCAAATATTTACAAATTAAAAGTCTGAATAATAATTTTCTTAAAACTATGTGAAACACCATTGCTTATGTATTTCAGTCTACTCTCATTCATCTACAGCTTGGTTGATGAGAACACAGTGGACTCCAGGTAATAAACAGAAGTAACCAGATAGTAACAAAAGTCCAAAAGCCGCTTTATCTGTTACTGTACAATTCAATACAAAATCTGTGCAGCAGGCTTCCAAAATAAGTCAAAAGTGGAGGAGAAATCTCTTCTGCTGCATGTATATGCAGATTTCCAGTAACCAGTTCACTGACGTGCATGTAAACACAGTCAAAGACTGAGAACATTAGGTACCACATAAAGAAATTAAAAAACTAAGCAGTGTTTGGAATTGAAAATAGTCAACAACAATTTGATCGCGCCACAGAAAATGAATTATACAACCACAACTACAGCCAAAACGAGAAGAACCATGGTAAAAAATTATACATGTAATCTGTAGAAAAAATATAGAGTGTAGAAATCATTTTATTAAAAGATTTGCTAAAAAAAGTCACTGACTGCAGTCAGCAACATAAATGTTGTTTTATTGCTTTGGTTGGAAGTAGTTTGGATAGGAAGCCTCCACATGGTAAATGTTTTATGAGTGGAATTAAAGAGATGGGGGATGGAAACACCGGCCAGGCCTGTTTGTCTGTGGCGGTGTGTGATATGGAGATACTGTAGAAAAACAACAGTCCATCAAAACTGTTCCTCCCTGGTGGATTTTCATATTGTGCAGTTTGGGAAGGCTTTCTTTTATGCAGGTGTTGAATAGGCCGGGGCTTGCGCAGGTATTTGTCTACTCTCTGGCAGGGCCAAGGGATTAGAGAGGCAAGCACTGTGTTGCCATGGTTTCCAGTTCAGCTCTGCCTGCCTCCAAAACCAAGGATAGTTGTTCTTTGTTGGCCTTCAGTATCACACTAATCGTAAGTGGGAGAGCTGAAGATCAACAAAAAGATCCCTATACAATAAAAAAGACAGGTTGTGAGTCATTATATACTGTATATGTGGTCACGTCTGCACACCACCATCTTTTATTACAAACAAGCGTGTGAACACAACATGCTCGATTCTGTCTGTCCTGTTCAGACCTCGACTGCGCTAAACACTAACGCTGAACATATAAAGCACCTTTACTGAGAATTTCTCATAATTCATGTACTGATTTATGAGAATCATTAGTTTCTCCTTGTGGATTCATGACACAATGACTTCACTTTTAATTTGATTCTCTTCTAACTAACATACATATTTCTTTGTATATTTTTTTCTTAAAGGTGAGAAATTGCTTGTTTAAGACGTATAATTGAATTGAATACTGAACTGAAAAAAAAACATGTCCACCTCTTAAAATTAACTTAGCTCACAGAATAAACAAGCTGTGAATTCTTCCAGTTCCTACATTTCCTACTTCCATTTCCTTCACAGTCAAGTCGGTTTAGAACAGATGGTCTCAAGTCCACATATCTGAAGGAAAACTGTGAACAGACACAAGTTTCTACTTTCTGAAGAGATATTGTACATGACTGTGAACATTATCTGACATGGCCAACATGCTAGTAACTGTATTAAAACTATATAATTTTATTTTAGACTATCATAACTTGCATTTATTGCCACAAATGTATAAATTTCTATTTGCTGTTAAACCTAAATATTAAACACAAATCAGTCTGCATCAGTTACATGTAGAAATATGTGAGTAAATATGATGAACTTTTCATTAAATAGTGGATAATCACAGCAGAGCATGAAGCCCACAGAGAGCAATGTTGTCTCTGTTATCCTCACACCCCTTCGGTGGGTTATGGGGTTGGATGATTTAGGGTGTTCGGTATAATCCTCTTTGTGAAATACTAAAAGCATTTTAATGGAGAGGTCAGCGTTTCTTCCAACAGGAAACTCAAACATTTGTCCAGGAGGTGGAGCATCACATGGACCAAATAAGCTGCCAACAGCAGATGGTGTTCCTTTTTAAGTTGATTTCACATTTCTAGAGAAACTGAGATGTCTGCTACAATGTTTTCTATTCACAATAATGAACATCTTGCAACTTTGTGCTGAAAGTCGTTGAGTCACAAATTAACTACGCTGTCACCAGCAGCTCCCATTTTAACACAGCGTTCAAACAATGCTCCGTTGTTCATTTATTTCGTACAATGATATCTCCCACTCTCCTCTCCTCTCCTTTCCTTCCATCCTGGCTTTCCACAGGGGCTGAGGGTTCCCCTCTCCTGCTCCCTGCAGCACCTCCTCCAGTGGAACCCAGAGACAAGCCCGAGGCTTGTGTTGCCTCCTGCCTCCAGAGATCTATGCCTGGAAGTCTGTCAGCTCCCCGCAGAACGAGCTGCAGATAAAATTAAACGTTATATGTAAAATCAGACAGTGAACGCACAAACTCTTGCATGGATTGAGGATTAAAAAAACCAAAAAAAAAAACCCACCTCAGTCAGAGAAGGTGAGTCTGGCTGAACTCATTACAAGGTAGGCAAACCTAGAGGAGACAGCAGGGACTGAGGTATAACTGAAACCGAGCTGCTGTCAGGTTTTAAATCAGCTACGTGGCAGAATTTTGGATTTGAGAAAAAGGCAACAAGACAACTGACAAGAAAACTGGACTGGAAGAGAGCTTGGTCTTGGGGAAACACTAGAAAAACAACAAATATATAGTTACTGTATATACAGTAAAATGTTGCATGTCTGCAGTCCAAAATACACGCAGGGTCTTTCTTATTTTATGTTGCTGGTGAGGAAACAGCTTTGCCTTGAACATCCACAACACTCAACTATTAAACTTACAGTATGTGGATTATACAATGTGCAATTAAAAGGTTTTAAATGAATAATTTATCATTTGGGAAAATATGCCTGTTTGCTTTCTTGATGAGAGTTAGATGAGAAGCCAGTGCATAGTTGCTCTCTTCTTATCACACAATATCAAACTTTGCAATGTGCATGATGTGTTGTTATGTTATTCAGCTATTCCTACAATTTCTTTAAAGTCGTTAAGCTAAAGAAAATGAATCCGTACTGAAACAACGTGATAACACTGAGGGGAGTGAAGAGACGTGGCTTAATAAGCATTTTATCAAATCACAACAGTCAAGGGTCATATGTTTTAATGGTAAAGAAAATGGATAATAGCACCGGCTAATCTGTCAAAAGAATTCCCTCAGGTATAGTTACAGTAAGAATGAACGAACGTCAAGCCAAGTGAAGTTCTGCATGGCTGCATCTGCCATCACATGAACCCTGCAGCCACAAAAGCTTTAAAAATAACAAATGCACCGGGGCTGCAAGATTTGACCCTCTGTGAAGAACCAGCTACACTTACACTATCATCTGCAACCTGGAAATATTGTACAGTGAAACAGTAAATACTGCAGAAAAACATCGAATACAGACAAACCCTCCATCTGAGGAGGATTTGTCCATGTCGGTGAAGATAAACATTTGTAAACTGATAAGCATGTCTGAACTGAGGTCACTCATCTCAGGATTAATATTACTTTGTGGAATTATTAGCCAAAAAAAAAAAGAGAATTTAACCAAAATCAATGTTTTTTTTTTCAAAATGATCTATTATAGTGTATCACATGCTCTTATGAAGAGAGTTGTGTTCTTGAAATTTAATAAAGGTAAATAATAAGTTTTAGGCTGCATCTTGCCCCCTCATAAGTGCTGCAAGATGTTGCCTGCTTCTGATTGGCTGATCTTCAAATCTGCCATGACCACATCTTGTATTAACAAAAGGAAGAACAAGGTCACCGTCTCCTCACTCCTTTTTGTGTCAACTGCATCACGTTAAAGGCATCTTCTGCCCGGCAGTGGGGAAACTGTGTGGCCTAGTAGAGATAACTGCAGACAAAAACAGCGATTTTCACCATCATTAGAGGAATGAGGACGAGTTTTAGCTGCTGACTGCAAAGAAGTTCAGGAGGCTGTATTAGCAGTCAGCTGTTGACATCCATGCACAGAAACAGTCATACGTTCGCACACATCCTGTCTCTGTTGTATCATGAGTTAATGTGGGACACTTTTTCCAATTGTGTGGTATATAATATGGTCTCTGCCTTGGGGATTAGTGCAGAAATCAGCTCGACCGTCTCAAGGGTCTGTCTGTGAAGATCCTAGCCGTCCATGTGGGGATATCTTGGAGTTGAATAATAGCAGCTGGACGTGTTTCTTGTTAGGTGGAAACTTTACACGACTCACATCCCCCGTCTGTGTGGGCTCCCATCGTTTAAGCACAGGTCTTCTCTAAACTCACATGTCCCGTACTGCATCAAATCATTTCAAACACCCCAATATAGCAAATCAGCTTTAAAGTGAAAGACATGAGCTGCTCAGACAGACTTTCGGATGTTTACAACATGTGTTATTATTGTTCTGCATTCAATATTGAATATTAAATCATTAGGTCTATTAGGTATTCACTCAAACACATTAGTGTCTTCATTATCCGTGACTTGTTTTTAGTTCAATCACTTATCTTAAATTTCTTATATAGTAGTTAAATCTGTACGAAGTTGTTCAGATTTACAGAACCCGACTTATTTTATGAACAGATCTATTAACAGTGATGTTTTCTTCAGCAAAAGAGAAATTCCACAGTGTGAGACAGCTACAGTACATGACATGGTCAGTGCACCTGATATCACACTAGGGATGCAATAATTTAACTACCGGACAAGTCAATTAAAAGACAGAGTTCATAACTTCAAAATTAATTTTGCTGTTTGCCATTAGTCACCCATTCTGTGTTTCTGTATTCATAAGGTGTGGTGGGAGCTCGGAGCACTTGTGTTCCGCTGCCAAAGAAATGAACTTAATTCAATACGAGTCTGACATAATATAAAAAATATCCCAACCATCTCTTCAAGGACAAATTTTAATTTACAGTCAGCAGCAAGAGGAATCCAAGGAATGCAGGATTCATCAACTAATACTGTGCCAAGTAAACACAATGACAAATAAATGGAAACCTCCTGGGAAATATGAACAGGTTTAGTTTGTATAAAGCAATGTTTCAGCCATAAAACACGGAGGGAGATGTGAGTGTCAATAGGTCGTCTATTTCTGTTGTACTACTTTCATCACAGACACACTTTGTCTCCATCGGGCGTTTCACCTCCTCGCTTGTTTCCTCTGACATTCAACAGATGACAGTAGTAATGCAGCTACTTGAAGAGGTCTCCCCAGCGTCTAATGACCTGATGAGTTCATTCTGCACAGAATCATTAGGGTTCAAATGTTAATGATCACATTTGGATGACTTCACAAAACCAAGCAATGGGCTCAAATTACGTGTCAAAACAGCTGTAATTTCCCTGCAGACCGTAGGGAAATATATATTTGAATAAGGTTTTGACAGTGTTGTTCCACGGCCCTGTTGAGCTTGATTTATCTTCACTGGACACTTCAAAATGATTCTTAACTAGTGGGAAAACAAAGCAACGCAATATATGCAGTCATATCCTGTCATGCTGAACATTTTAAATATTTAAGATGTTTGCCAACGCGTCATCTTTAGAATCAGTTAAAATACAATATAGCGTGCCACATGTTGACAATCGCAGCTCTCACACAGATCTCTTATTCAATATCATTACATGATCTGTGTCATAATTACCAATCCGAAATTGTTGTGATACTTTGTAGAAATTGTGGAGAGAACGGCTGAGAGATGCTGAGCTGACACTGAAAGGCCAAACACTGACATTATCAACAAGTCAACATTAGAAAAAATGAAAAAAAATAGCACATTGTATTCCATGTACAAATGCTCCATCAATAGACAGATCACACAGACTGTATCATCGTCAGAAAGCCCATTAAAAAAAATCCCAAAGAATCACAATCAATGGATTTTATGATGTATGAATTGATAAATGAATTTGTGTAATCACCTGGACTAAAGAGCAAAACTCCAAAGTTGGAACTCGTGCTTTCATAAATAATAATGCATCCACTTTAATAAAACACACTGATGGCACAGTGCACAACAGAACAGCTTGTTGTTTGGATATTTCATATCTCTACAAGATCCTCTGTTTTACTCCAAGCAAAATGTATGTGTTTGCTCTAATTGCTCTTTCTCTTGCTCTGAACTACTATTATTTTCACAGGCAATTAATGCGTTAACAATATGACACTTCTTCCTCTGTTGTTCATGGAGTCACACAGGAGTAGATGGTCAAACTTCTCATAGTTAAGATATTCATGAGCAGTCTTGGCAGATGTGTACGGCGCACGGTGCAAGCGTATCACCTGGAATTACATCCTCACTGGTTTCATGCATTTTATAGCTCTTTAATAGAGGTCTGTCAAGCGGCTCCGCAGTGGATTAACACAATCTACACCTTCCCCTTCTTCCTCTTCAAACACATAGATTATCAATAAATAATAAAAGAGAGCTTTGTAGGTGAGGGCTCCAGGGATATATGAGCAGATGCCTGGTTTACCTACACCGCAGGCTGGAGCCTGGGACTGTTTACCGACATGAATACAGCTGCAATTTTGCTGTGACTCTATGTTTGCATGTGATGAATATCGAATAGTGGAAGTGACTGCAATGAGAAGGACGTATAATCAATCGAAATTCACCTCTCAGCATCATTTTTCAACAAAAAGCATTTCATTATATTGGTTGTAAACAATTTGTACAGCTGCTACGTCCAAACCCACGTAATTGCAATGTATAATTATTCTCAACTGATTTAAAAGGTTGCATTTAGAGTTACATTTTCTTTTATTTCTTTTCAAGCCGGTAACCAGCAGTGGTGCTCCCGTGTCTGTGACAAGCAGTGAGTCACAAGCATGAATAAAAAGTGAATGTTCTTTTCCTTGATCTTGTTTGAGAGACAATATTTGTCAGGAATTAAGTGAGAGTTTTTGTCAGAAAAAGTTCCACATCATTCACCCGACAAGGTGAAGTTACTTCTAAATACATGTTGCACTGCAATGTATGTTGAGGGTGTTTAGTCTTTCAGAGTTTAGAGCAGGTAAATATTGACATATTCAGAGCTCTTTTATCAGATCGAATCAAACTCAGACAAGCCGTGATCATTGTTGCTTTTGTTTGTCTTGTACCACAAGGAAATTAATAATTTAGATAAAAGAAATAATGACCCTTGGTTGGTTGAGTCATCCTCGACTGTTGCATCAGGCCATCAAGTGGCACATTAAATTTGGTTTCTTGTTTTATAAATATAGTAAATAAAAATATAGTATATGCAGTATGTCTAAATGATAAATCAACATAAACACATTTTCACAAAAGGTGCGTTATTTGATCAGCCTGAAGGCAAAATGGGTAACAAGCAGTAATCAATCAACGTGCCCAAAAATAACACATTAGTTTTGATGTTTAATTTCCATTTGCCGAAGGGTCTGTCTTTACAATATACAATTTTTTTTTATTATTATTTCTGAAACATACTTGTCACACTGTGAATTATTAAATAATCAAATTAAAAGACTTGCCAAAATCTGCTTTACCTCTGTTTTCACCATGAGGATTCACACATGGTCCAAACACACAGGAAACTATCAGAGCTGGTTGTGTCGGCTGGTCAACAGTATGTGCACATACATTCATAGGAAGGGCTGTGAAATCTGAATTCTGATCCCAGTATTGTGTGTATGAAAACACACTCTGATGTAACAAGAAGATAATTTGAGCAGGGATCTGGCCGGGCAGCAGTCACGAGTGATTAATACCTCTTAAGATTTATGAGCCCAAAGTGAGTCCACAAAAATCCATGTTGCCGTCATTCCTGCAGATAAAAGCGATGAAAGTGAATAAAATAAGTGCACAAATAATATATTCTCTTCAATTTTCTCTTCAGTAAATGCTCATGCAATGGGTGCTTGATTCACTGCACAGTATGATGAGACAGTCAATCATCTCACTAAGCTAATGATTTGCTGGGTGGCCCACTGAGGAAACTTTAGAGGCCTCAAAGGTAAAGACTAGAAGACGAGGAGTTTTAACCACTAGCTTGGCCACCTGGACTTTGTTGAAGGGGGCCCAGATGACAAGAATCGCAAACCCGAGAGCAGCATGTTACATCTGCACTACTTGTTATCGCTCTCTCCACACAAAATTTAGGCTTTTCAACACTGTCAATCACTCCAGTCCTCCATCTAAACTTGCCTGAGGACAATTCTACGGATCCACTGGCCTGATATTATCACTAACACCAACCGCTGACAGATGTCCAAGCAGCTTTCTGCTGGCGGATGACATCACGAGAAGATGGAGATAGATTGGTCACAAGCTCGGGAAACTGGCCCCACATGTTTCCCAAAACAGCGCCTGCTCCTCACCCACAAAGGCAAAAGAGGAAGTGAACAGCAGAGCCACGGGGCAAAGAGTGCTTGAAGCTCACAAAAAAAAACAAAACAGATTTGCTGTACCTGGGGCCGGCTTTAGAGGAATCCCAGAATTGTCAGCGGCCTGCACATCAGGGGACTTGTTTCCAAAACCTAATCTTGATTTGATGCCCAAAACAGGAAGCAGAATTTGTTTTTCCAGCAGGCAACCGTGGATTGTGTACTTCAGTGGATATTATTAGCAGTCTACTTAATTAACTAATAAAAGCTTTGTGAATTGGTTGAAAATGCTGCCTGTTAAAATTACAACTCTGATTATCTACCACATTAACCCCACATGGCTGTTGAAGGTAGGGGTGAGCACGGGCTCATGCAGTTTGTGGCCAGCTCTGATGTACTGCATCTTCTGACAGACGATGATCAAAAACATATTTAAAATATTTGTGTGTGTGTGTGTTTGTGTGTGTGTGTGTGTGTGTGCTGTCCACCCCAACATTAAAACCACCTGGCAGCTTATGCCTGAACTCCACTGTTCCCCAACACAAAAGCCGGGATCCAACAGTGAGGTAAGATTTTTTGGGGGAAACGGTAACATACACACTATTATTACATAGCTATGATAAATTCTATCCACTTTTTCTTCATAGCTCTCAGCACTTAAGTTTCTTCCTTTGCACATTCTTCCCTTTCACCCGCTGACCCTGCTTTTCCTGAGCGTCTGCTTTAGCACACCTGTCTCCCTCCTCCCGTGGATGCGTTTGATCTACCACTGCCTTCTTCTCCCTGAGGACACTGCTGTCTCACTCTACAGTTCTGCCCCATTTCTAGGTCTAAGCCCCTTCGCCCCGGCTGCACCTGCCTTACAACATGGGCTTTGTCCTAACAGAGCCCGAGTCTCAGTATAATGCTTTCTCAAATGTTTTTTGCAGGTAAACAAATTAATCATTACTAGTACTCCCCATCCCCCTTCCTACCCTAATATATTTATTCATATACAGGGCTTTATTAATACTTGCTGCATGTTTGGCTCCCCTTATTGAGTTATTAGCTTGATTCAAGTAATGGAAGTAGACAGCAATGAAATAAACTGAAACACTAGTAGTCATGAGTAGATATCCAGTCCTCTTGGACAGGCAAGTCCAGTTTGTATTAGGGCAAATGTTAATGTACGGCAACTAATTACACAAACAACACTTTACTTACAGTTAGTAATAAAATTGCTGAACTGCACTTACTTAAAATTTAATTAGAGCCGCTACAAAGATTTGTTTCTGTGTTTGTGTTTCTAATAAAAATGGCCCTAAACTACGATTTAAAAAATTAAATATTCAAAAAGTTGTTGTCAGAATGTTGCAGGAAAAAGCTAAAGCAAAGACTGACGTGTATTCATGAAAAATCTTTCAAATGACTATTATTGGCTCAAACAAACCATTAATGTCATTGCTCTTGAATATTTCCCTAGATGTCGTCATTTGTTTGAAAGATTCTCAAAAACCAACAATCAGAGAATTCAAACAAATCTTCTGTTCTCCAGATCGGATGTTCCTTCGCTGTTTGGCCGTTCGCGGTGAGCCATCTGGTTCATTCTTGTCAAGGTCACGCACTACAACTGCAGCCGCCACGTCATGCAGCTTCCCTGTGACCCCTGGACCAGCTCCTGAGAATGTGCCACTGTAACGATGTTTCGCTTTTATCACGTGGCATCATGGGTCCGGTGTATTCACGAGCAGAGCAGAGACGTTTCTCACAGAGATGGTTATTAATGGTTATGGTTATTGTGACCTGTGAATAAAGACTCTTCTGTTTTAGTATCAAAGGCACATGTAGACTGAGTGAGAGGGGGATGGTTATTTTTAGCTGATAATATTTAACTGGATCTCGACAACGTGAGTGACAAATCAGAAAGTGATCGTTTGCATCAGTCGTGTCATTTTCATAGGTGCTGATAATTGGCCCATTTTTCAGGTTACACTTGTTGATGGAGTGGAGTGCGGTTGACACTTCTAAACATTTCCCCGGGATGATCAATGACAAAATCAGTCACAGTATCTTTTAGCTCTTAGACTCTGAAGCACTCAGCCTCTTTTACCTTCTTACTTACTTGTCATGCACTGTGCATGAACTGTTGAGATAAATATTTTATCTACAAAAATATCAGCTCAGACAAGTTAACCAGAGGAAAAAAAAAAAAAAACCTTTAGATTTCTGAACAAGAAGTGAAAACACTCCCACTCGTTCCGTTGCTGTGGCGTAAAGTGGGTTGAAAAAGTGTCTACAAAAAACGAAGTGTCACATGGCTTCTTAATGACAGCTGTGAACGTGTCAGCTGCATTTTTAACATACCTCCATATGTGCTTAAGAAATAAATTTGAACAAACATATTTAGATTTTTACTGTACATGAGGCATGCAGGAAATTCATAGCACAAGTTATCTACCTTATCTTTCCCAATCATATCATTGTAGATATTTTAGATGATGTGCTGTGTAAATGTGTGTTTTACAGGTTAATAAACAAATTAAAAATAAACTTACAGTCAATTACAATGATTCAACAACAAACTTATTTCATGTGCAAATGTCATATAGTGTTTGTCAGCATAAATATTTCCACATGTGAGACTGTGATAAGCAACTTTGTATAAATATATAAGCAGACAGAATAAGCCATGCAGATGCCTAATTGATGCACTGCAAAATCCACAAAAAGCAGCAAGTGTTGTTCATCTGACACCTAATTCAGAAAGACTGTGGTGGTGGAGGCTATTTGTGCATATGATGTAGTACATTTACTGTGGCATTGTGTGTTTGCATTTCCTTAATATAAGGATGTTATGTGTAAATTTGATGTATGAAACGTCATATAAAAAACAGGATAAAAATAAATTTTAAGATGCTGCCTGATTGACTAGAAATGAGGGATGGGAAAATGCATGGGATACAGGCCTGTACAAACAAACTTGATGTGGTTCATTGATTTTTGTGGCATGTCAGAGAATATAAACACACACACGTGCATTTTATCTCATTATCATACTGCATTCTTTTACCCAGTTCAACCGACTAACTGAAATACAAACAAAAAGGGCTTGAAATGAGCTCACCGGCAACTGTGGCTAGTGGGTTTCCACATTTAATAGCCCCTCGGCAATAAAAGGAAGCTCCTTGGCCTGTTCAATGCCACCCATCCTAAAATTATAAGGTTAAGTTATTAAGTTATTATGTTAACCCCACTGAAAGCTGCTTTCTGATAAAACCCAAAGACAAATTCATATTAGTTTAACATTGCATCAAAGACCCAGAAAATTACAGAAACATTTTTTAAATAAAAAATTCTTAAAAACGACCATGTGCAATGTTTTTATTTAGTTCATTACACCAAAGATTGCTTAGAACAAATTTCCATCCGTAGTTATTCTGGTATTTCACAACAAAAACACAAAGACAAAACAGCATCACTTACACTGACACAACGATACACAATCAATTTGATCTAGAGTTTTTTTTAGGGATGGTTAGAGTGGGGCACATGCTTACAATATGTACCAGCCTATTTATTAAAAAAATTAAAAGGTACAAAACAATTAAAAAACCTTTACAGGAGTAATAAACAGTGTATAAATAGGCAAATGGTCTTTCAGTAGTGTCTGTATTATGACAGAAATGCTAAATACCTACATACTTTTATGCCCTTTAAACTCCAACTAGCTAAAAACAATAATAATAATGGGAGAGGTATAAATCCATGTTTTGCTGTCAATGATAATCTGATTGTGGCTGTTTTGGTCAGTTCCACATCACATACATATCACTTTGTTACTCAAGTGGGCAAATGGGGTGGCCAGTCACATAAACTTATGTTACATAGTTGAACATCTTTCAATAACTTGGTAATTTAAACTTCATTAAAAAAAAGCAACTGTTTGTGTGTTTGGGCGTTCCACCGAGTTGTAGCTTTCACAGAGAACAGCGTCTGCCCGAAGGTATTGAGAAGAAAAGGTACAGTGCAGTCTGTTACAGGGATATTCTCAATGATTTTACAATGTGCTCTGAGCAAAAATTACCAATATCACACGATGGAGGAGGCGCTAAACAATGTACGATTTTACACACAAGACATAGGTGTATATAAGGAATGTATTATAACCTAAAATTCTTAAATATGTGAGAACATGAGGTTTCAGCAGTATTCAACTAGAGATAGTATTACATTGTTTTTATCCAGCAATTGTAGAATGTGTTTGGACAAAGACTCTGCAGCTTTTGTGACTCTTTTTCCAGGTTCCCCAAACATGTAACACTATGAGACGTAGTGTGCAAACTAACAGTCTACAAATACAACAGGAAATATTTAAAGAGTTATGTGTGGTGCTTGCTGTTGCCATTTTACATCAAACTCATCACATGCCTGCAATGAACCATCAAATGAGGAATGTTAAATGATGCACGTCAACTACAGCCCCTCTAGTTATTAACTGACGTGAAATATTTAGTCTGCACTTAAAGTAAACAAAAGGGAATTCTCAGAGTAAACTATCAGAATAGCTTCTGCATGGCACTTGGAGAGGCAATCTGCAGAAGCACGCAGCTGCATATGCAGAACATCCCTGAAAGCTGTTCAATTGGAGGAAAGTAAATATGACAGATACCACCGTGAGCCTATACATTTTTCATGCTGATTCACACAGTTTCTCTATAATGGTTGTAATGATTGCCTGCTTTTGCGCCCTGGAGTCATTACCTATTTTCTCTGCTCATCCGCTGATGACTTTCAAGTATATTACATTTACCTAATATTTTACTCAATATGGTTCTGTTTTGCTCCACTCTTAACGTTGTAGGTTAGATTGTGTACAGACTGAGGCAACACTTGTAAGCCGTGTACACAGCAAATTACAGTGATAAATTAACATAAATGCTACAGAACACATAAGCATAGCAGCATGAATATCACGCAACATAGTAACATGCAACTTTCAGTAAAACTTCACATTTTTTGCTTGTCTTTAAATTATCGCATTATGATTGTCATTCCCAGCTCTGCAGGAGGCCACAGAAAACCCCATAAATAAACAGAGCTGTTAAAATACACTGTCCAGGTACATTTTATTCATTTAAATACATTGATTTGTATGGATTGGATGAATTTAGAAAGTAAAACCATATATGTGGGAAAATGTGATGGTACATTTAACAATCATTGACATATACACATTGATGCAATATGAGTAATGTCAGCAGAGGCTGTGTAAAGTAACCCGAAGCATAAAACCATTCGTGATGTGCAGGCTTCACCACCGCCACTGTGGCTGGCTAAGGTCGGGGCCAGTGGGGCAGGAAATTCTGTACAGTCGAAAGTCTGATGGCTCTCAGCACAAAAGGGCGCCTGAAGTGCTGTGTGGAGCCGCTGTGAAAAAGGTGCTTTGTAGCTGGATCAGCACACACTGCAGGGGATGGCAGGTTGGTTATATGATGTAAAACAAGTGGTTCTGGATTCAGGAGTGATGATACACACTCCCCTCCGTGTACCTGTTGGAAAACTTTAAATCACACACACATGCACAACGGCGGCGCATGCGACATCCACCACATTAGTCTGACCGGTCGCAGAGCTGCGGTCTTTCAGTAGAAGTGAAGCGATGCGTGATTCGGAATGGACTCCACAACAAACTGGGATTTGTTTTTGAAGTAAAATGTGCTCACTGACTCTCTTGCTTCGGCTCGGCTTCTCTCACACTCAGACATGTACTGGCTGTTTTGGTTGTCAGTTCCCCTGGCTTGCCGAGTGTTAAAATGCAAACTGTGTTCCAGCGCTTGTGAACTTGGCAGTACTACCTTAGCAGAGACATTAACAGCAGAATGGAAACACTGGCAACGCCGTGTAAAGGATTAGGCTGCTGATACTTTTAATTTCTCTTATTGTCCACAAATGCTATGAAAAGTCAAAGCCAACAATAAATTGAAGGTGCTAACATGTAGCTGATCGTCTGTGAAGTATGATTCAGCTTATGCTTCTGTGCCACAGATTTCCAAAAACGCATCATAAGTCACAGTTTCACTTACAGTGACAGTTGTTCCTTCATAACCATAAACACACAGAAGACTTGGAGTTAATTTTACATACAGTGCTCTGCCACTGTAAATACAGAGATGTGCACTAAATGTGTGTTAACATGCAGCTGAAAATAGCCCCAAATCAATTAATAAATCATGATGGCTAAAAGCTACAGCATCCAGTTGTTTAATAGACTATAATTAAACTACAGTGTATTATTTAGGTATATTTCTTCATGAATAACCACAGCTCCATATTTATGATTAAATACTGGAGGGAAAGGAAGTTCAACCATTGACCTCGTGGTCTATGGACAATTGCAATGGACAACTGCCATATACCAACTGAGCTGTCAGTCTACAGCGTGAATTAGCTTGTTCATATGTGCCATCGAATTCCAACGTTGTCCAAAACAAATTAAAAACAGAGTCAGAAATGCTGATCCACTGGGTGACATGTTTCCAGCAGATAAAGAATCCAGGCTGCAGAGTTACAAGCATTAAAATGTGGGATAGCGGGGATTCTGTGTTAGAATTGGGCTCAGTTAACTTAGAAATGATCCTTTGATGTATTATATTGGCCGTCTTGCTGTGAATTACTGTATTTTGTAATATTGCACCATCATGAGAATTTCATGACAAACTACCAATGACTCACAAACCGCAGCAACGAGGGAATAATGACATGTCCAGCCAAGTATTATAACCATCACAACACATGTAAGTCAGTCACATGTGCAGGATAAATTCATGTTATTTGGCAGAAATGGAAAAAAAAATCAAATCAGTAATACAATGAATGTAAATGTTTGGCCTTATAGACATAAAAAAAATCAGCTATTCGGTGTACGTACTATGCAGTGAGCCCTCTCTCATTTTATTGAGGGTGTTTTCAATTTCACTGAATGCAATAGGTAAGTGCATCTGCATGTATGAAAAGAGACCCACGCACCCTCATCTCTTTGAAAGCACCGAGGGAAAATGCGACGACTGCATTCAAACGACATGTAGCCTTTCAGTCATAGTTCTAAATGGAAAAGTGTTATTGTTACAATGTAATTTCATGCAAAAGTATTTGTGCTATTATTTTTTTACCGATTCAGTCCAGGGTCTGACCTTTGAATCTCTGTCTAAAAGTAATTATGGCTGGATACTAATCATTAGAATATATCAGTGACATGAATGCTGAGAAATTATAATCTTTTATGAAGAGAGATGAAATATGGTTAAAGGGAATAAAAAGAATGAAAGCTGACCAGCCGGCAAAACAGACTGAATTATGCCCAAGTCCTTAATGCAAACAAACTGTGATATAAAGACGGACAGTATGGGGCAGATCATTTAGAAGACTATTGACGGCAGTGACTCTGACCTTCTTCTTACAAAGAAGTCCAGCTGACTTGGACATAGTGTTTAAAAGTTAAAACATGTGAACATGAAAGATTAAACAGTAAGAGCTCATGTAAACATTAATGTGCCACCGGTGACAGTTTCTGGGCACGACTGCAAAACATTAAGGATTTTCAAAATTAGATGTGACAAACTTTGCTTCAACTCACGCAGCTGCAGATCACGTGACAAGTCTTAATTGTCTAATTATTCTGTTTCCCACTGATGTCGGCTCACAACTCACACGTCCCTTGTGCAGCAGACGGGCCTCAACTTAGCCCAGAGTCTGTCTGCGGGAGGATTTACATCTGTATTCTTAATGTCCTCTATTCTTTAAAACAAGCTTTCTGTTGAATTACAAATCAGCAATGCAGATTGTGTTATCCAGACTCTCGTTTCCCTATTTATTTACTTTTTTTAAACAAATCTACGATATTTATTACTCTTATATTCCTGCAGGTACATGAATAGAATCTGAAATGTGCACGCAGTCATTTATTTGATCCTTTATGTCTGCAGATACACAAACAGTTTAGTTGATAAATATCAAACAAACTTGACTTGAATGTGTTCAGCAATGCTGGTACATTCATCTGGAGTTGATAATTGTTTGAATTTTTACTTTAACAATTCAGATATTTCAATGGATATTTGGCATCAATAGAAGACGCAGGTGCATCTCTGGTAGTTAGTCAGCGTCTAAATATGCAATTTTACATTTTATTCCACATGCCACATTTAATGTATTGCGTGTTTAACTACAAACATAAACCAATGACCTTAATGTTGTTGTTATTATTATTATGATAATATTAAATCTTGCACTTGGCGGTTTTCTTTCACCTACAGTGTTCAAAGTTTACTACACTCATGTAACCTCTTTAAAGGTGAGAGCAGTAAAAGTGCTTCGATATCATTTCAGCTATAATAAATGACCTCAAATGTACAATAAACTATATTATCTTTAGGGAAATTACCACCACACATTTTAATTACCCTGTCATTATCATTTATTCTTACAGGGAACCAATTAATACATGTAATTGTACTTGTAAAGCTTCTCATTAAAACACTTTTAAATGGCATCCTCCTGTGAAGTGTGTAAGAGAGCTCTTCATATCTGCCGTAATTATAGTTCTGTTTTTTTTCAAATAAAAGGATTGTTTCAAAAAGAAACCGTAGAATAAACACACTGTCGTGCATTCTCATTGAAACTCGTTAAGCAGCCCCGATAAATAAAACCCCCAACCTTTCGGAGCGTGATGTAGAAGCGTCACAAAATCATGTTATTCCCAACAACAAAGCAAGGCAACGTATTTATGATTTGTAGTAAATTGTCTAATGAAAGAAAATTGCAAAAATTCACTTTCTTTGAACTGTATGAACAACGTTGGCCAGAAAAATGTATACCCCCCTACCCCCATCTTCAATAAATCCCAAATATAGGAAAAAACCCATGATTGATGATTTATCTGTTGGTCCACATGCTGGATAAAATTAGTTTTGTTCTTCTACCATCCCATGGCTCAGCGTACTTTCTGTTTCAGTCCTACCAACTCTGCTGAATTCACTGATTAGATGGTTAGAGAGAAAACCAGCAGAATCTTGATAACCAGCGATGGATCCTACAGCTTTTCCCTCCTCCTTCAGGAAGTAATTTGGACCACAGAAAGAGTGAAATGAAGTAGCAGAGAGAAGGCAGCAAGGGAAAGTGAAGGCAATTTGGCACAGTGTATTTTCTACTCCATCATTAAACATGGATGTCAGTTATTTATGAGACAGCACCATTGTAAGTGGTGAAGCCCAAACTCACAATATGCCTCATGGCCCAGCAACATTATGCACACATGCAGGATGGGCCTGTAGAGTTCATCACACATCCGTGGATTAACCTTTTACTGGTCGTAGCCAACTAACAGCCTTCGCGTTATCAGAAACCAAGCTGGGAGGCTGCAGCCCTGGTAAAACCAGAGGTCAGTAACTGTGAGTGTCCGCTCTGCTTCTCGTCACCTTCTCACTCACCTGCAGTATCTCGGCTCTGCCTCACCTCCGCGGTGCAGGCAAAACACGCCTGAAGACTGTGGAGATGACAGTGGATTTCACTGCTTCCCCTCATCATGTTCTCCAGCCTGTGTAAACTGTGAAAACTTTCAAACTCTCATCTCCCAAGACTGGAGGTGAGGGAACATCTATCCTTAGACTGACTGAGCAGAGGATGTACTTCCTAGGGCAGCTGATGAACCTTGACACACCACTACAGCTGCAAATCCAGTTCTGCTCTGCTGTCAAGGAGGCTTGTCCTGTGCCCCCTTATAACAACGTGGCTTGGAGCAGCCACCAAGTAGGACAAGGTAGACTGCAGTGGTCAGTGAGCAATGCACAAAGAGTCATACACACTGTCCAGAACTTGACCGAATTCAGCGTCAAGAAGTGGACAAAGAAAATCCACACTGACTCTGATTCTTCTTTCTTTTGGCCATGTTAATAATGCTCATCACTGTAGTAGTGAACTCACTGAGTTTTATATACGTTGTTATTTTAATGTAGAAATATTAGATATTAGGGCTTAAAGCTTGTTGAAGAGTGGGTGGGGGCACGTGATTGGCTGAGAGACAAGTGCCCTGTGAGACCATTGTCACTAGGAAATAATATATAACATAAAACTAAAGTGTCTTTGTGATAAATAGCATTATTAAGTAAAATAATAACTATTAATAATAAAAATTTCACAAATTTTTATTTTTCACTGCGTTGATGTGAATATTTATTTCATATTGACTTTTTTATGTAGTACTGGATATAATACTATTCATGAAAGATACAACATGGAAACATCTGCTGCATTACACACTATGAGCTACATAACCTGATATTGTAGAATTATGAAATGGACCATGTTGCACTCTACTGAGTGGTTCTAAGCCTCCTTAAGGTAATGCCTTAAGTGCCATGCCCTTAAGGAGAATCTTAACCCCTTTGTATTCTGAAAGTCTTTTTTTTTTTTTTTTAAATCTTCACACATGAATTACTTGAAGATCTGAACACAAAAAAAGTGTAACCACCAAGAACACAAGCTACAGTGCCAAAACCAAAAGTGTCCTTGTGAAAGTACATACACCAAAGGTAAGGAACACTGACAGCCATTAAGTGCAGGGAAAATACAAAACATAAAAAGTACTGCCAACTCTTTCAAAAAATAATGGAGCTATCAGCTGTAATGACATAGCCTCTGCAGCGGGAGACTCAGGGAATATTCAATCTGAAGGCTATAAAAGAGCATTGTCAACCCTGTTAACAGCCGACCCCTAAAAGCAATGTCTGGTAACATGTTAGGACTTAACCGGTGGAAGCACTTCCTCTGTGCACTCCATCTACCCCAAGGAGATTGAGTGTGAAGATAATGCACCAAGAAAGATGTCATAGTCACAGCTTAGGCCTCTCTTCCCATACCAATGTAGTCATACTCTGGAGGCATCAACAAGGTGTAGGGACAAGAAAGTGATAAATCTAATACTCGCTGACGGAAAGCTCACAGAGTCAGATGCTGTTAAGGGATTTTTTTTTTTTTCTTTTTCTTCTTCCTTTTTTTTTTTTTTTATTGGTTGCTCATTCAGACTCAAGCAGAAACACATTTCTATGTTCCATGTATTCCACATTGAAAAACGGTGCTCACGGTCTGATTGTAGCTGTCATTAAAATTGCACCAAAGGCTCCCCGCTGCATAGAGTGCGTCTGCAGTGTCTCACCCTGACGACCTTGCGCGACTGAGGAGACCAAAATGTCCTAAGTATGGATTGTAATACGTTTTTGACAGGGTTATTTCACGTGGTCACATGGGAAATGGAGATGTCAACGCGCGGTTGTCAAGTTATAATGTAAACAGATATTTTACATGCCTGTCAGACTACGGCTGACGTCAGGAGGCTGCGAGAGAGAAGTCGCCTCAGGATCACATCTCTAATATTAAATTTCTAACAAACACATCAATTTTATACAAACGTATGGGAAATAATATCACAAAAAAATCCATTAGTCTAGGACAGTAAATGCTGTCACCTGCAGTGTTTAAACCAACCAAATGTTCCCTCCTCCTCCATTGTTTGCGTTGCAGAACGTTTGTGCAGCTCTGCCTGTTTGTGTGGAGATTGTGTTCTCACATTAGCAATCAGGGTTATGTAGTTTAAGGGTGACAGTAATTAATTACTTGCTCTTTATGGACAGCAGAGCACCCAGATAAGTGATGGCTTTCCCTGCAAATTATTCAGCTTTAGATCACTGCAGATCTAACAAGTTTCTGCTGGTTATTAACACTGGTCACCACTAACGCTTCACAGAATCCAACAGTTGAGTTTTGCTTTGTTCCGTTCACTCCGAAGCTGCCCACGGTATTGTATCATGAAATATAGGAATACAAAATATGCTGAATATTATTGTACCATGTATTTAAAATTTTGTTGGCATATTATTGCATGTATTGCAAGGCTTGTTGCTACTATTATTAATGGTATATTTGTTTTGCCTTCACTAATGTCTTACAGCTGCTGCTATTGATGACGAGCACAATATCAGTCCAAACTTTATGCTGTGGAAACAAAAATTTATAATTAATCTGACATGTTCGATATGTTGTAGACCTAAGAGAAGATTATTCATGTGGAGTAACACCGTTCAAGTTACACGCAGCCTTTTTAACCTTTGTTAAAGTATAAAATATTGACTATTGCAGCTTTAATATAAATTCTTCAATCCACATATGGCAGCCAACATAAACCAACATATACGATCAAAGTGTTGGAAAAATCTTTGAAGTACAGCAGATATCACTTTAGACTTCTGAACAAGAGGAAGCTATAAACTTTTATACCCAACAGTAACTATAACAACAGCCTCAACATTTTCATTACCTCTGGAACTCCACTTAAGAGCCGCTTTGAGTACACACCCCACTGAGCCGGTTCCAGCCTCGGAGTCACACTTGGGAATATGCAGCCTTCTGCAGGATCCACACTGGAGGTCATGAATATGGAAGTCAAGGCCACTTTCAAGTTTCAACATGTGAGCTCAGGCCTAAACTTGTATCATTTTACGCGTTTTTACGCCTCCAAAACTCTGCAATAAAGGATTTTTCCACATTGTTTCTACGTATTAACACTACAATAAACCTTCATGTTAATACATGCTGCTATTAGTGAAACATTAAAGTTAAATCAGTCACTGGAAATTTTGGAAAAAGCGCTAGTTAAACATTAGTCTTTCACTGCTTTCATTTCCAGCGTTTAATTTTAATGACACTGTGATTGACAAAGTTTCCTGAGGTGAATCCGCACAGCTTTGTCACACACAGAGTTTGGTTGAAACACATTATCAAAAGAAGCAGCACTATCAAGGCTCATAGAGGGAACCAGAGATGGGATTTAATGTGCCGAGTTTAACATTCGGGACATTATGTTACATAGACAGGACTCAGACTACTGAGGTGTGCTCTTATGTCTCCTCTTCGCTGGTGGAGTCCAGTCCTGCGCTGGAAGATATGCAGTTTTTAAATTCTAGCCAAATTCAACACCCGATGATTTGTTGCTCTTTGCCTGTTTGAAGGCATGCTGATTAGTAAAATTAGTAGGTGGGGTTTGATTGGATTGGAAACCTGCACATTCCCCCGCTGGCAGGGAGCGTTTTTGTAAATGATGTCCTGCAGAGACCGATTACACTGAAGACACCCTCCTATAAGGCAAACAGGGAGTCCACAAATGCTGTAACATTAATGTCCATTAATCACACGTGCGACGGACAGATTCAACACAAATTATGCCTCGTTGTTGTCACATGTTACATGACGACTCTGTTATAGAAATTCCTTTTTTTATCATATAAATGTTAGTTTTAATCCAGATGCACTAGAACAGTAAACAGCCATTGGACACGTCTGCACAGACCTCCCTCCATGTGTTTTCCAGACTGAATAATTTAGTGGTTTTGGACTGAAGACCTTTTTTCTCAGAGAAATTGCCTGAGCTTGTGATGTAAAGCGTTTAAGGAGCAGCAGAATATGATGGATGCTATCTTTAATTGAGACTTTATCTCTCTCCTCTCTCTTCTCAACAGAATGACCCAGAAAAGACAACTGCTTTCACTTCAATTGGCCTGCTTGAATCATAGAAAACTTTTAAAAGGACGTTTGTGGAAAATTTACTAGTTGAGTTCACATCCTTTACTTTTCAAGTTTCTACATGTGTTCAAAATTATGATTAGTCATATTTCTGTTTTGTTTTGTTAGTTTAGTTTTTACTGGAATTGAGAACTAGGCTGTAGAAGTTGATGGTGAGTGATGGTAACTTCATAAAGTTACCAGCTTCTCCACGTGGCATCATGTAGGTAAAGTTTTGATCATTTTGTCAAATTTGTTAATAGCATGGAAAGAAAAAAGTAATAAAAGCTTAAATACAAGTCAGCAGGAAAGATTTTGGCAACGTGGTCCCAGGGTTTCCCAGTTCAGTAATAAAGGTGTGCTATGGGGAATCCTAGGATACGGACTTCTTAGGCGCAGAATTCAAAATGGATCATGGGGGAAATAAATTTGAAGTTGAAATTGAATTGGCTTTAAATAACCAGCCTTTAATGTTTAAAGTGGTGATTCATGTGTTTTGTCTTGTTCAGCGTTTCCCATCTGGGCTCAATAAAGTAGTTTGAACCTACTTATTTGTAAGGGCCCATTTACAGGGACACATTGTGAAAACTGTCCAAGGTTGCCACTGTTTCATAAGGCTTCAAATATTCCTGTTGGTCTTCTAACAAATTCATCACATTTTCCTGTACTATTGACTAAATTAGCAAGCATGTGGAACTGTCTTGGCTGTTTTTAAGGGCTTTGAGGGCCGGGCATTATTATCTACTGATCACTGCGAGAAAAAAGGTCTAAAGAAATTCTGTTCTGATGTAAACTTTTCTTTAGATCTTTTTAGGAACAATTTTAAGTTCAATTTTGTTATTGCTGAATGAGGCCCAGTGTTCTTAATTGCTGCTTTGACTGTCCGTGTTGTTGCAATATGTTATTTAGATTTACCTTTTGTGAAATTATATTATTGCTTCACGGGTTGAGTCAGGCTGCAGATAAAAACAAACTCCCATCTTCCATGTTTCATATGTGGTCCCACTATTCCCCTCACTACATACTAAAGCACATGTCTCATTCTATATACAGTATGAACCTTAATTTTGACCCAGTAGTAAAGTTAGCTGCAAATTTGCACATTCAAACCACAACGTAAGAGACGTTGTATGTTTCAGTGTTTTTTCCATTGCCTGACATGCAGTGGCATTTGTACCACCGGTGGCACCTATTATCTTCAACCACTGTATTTTTCCATTCAGCGTGCATGTGATACTGCAGACCATGCAGTGCACACCAGTAAAGGTTAAGACGTGCCATGTAGGCACAAAATAATGTTCACAGTCAAATGAAGGGTTGAATTATACACCCCAAAGAAGTAGGTGGTTATTGGTAGATATAAAAATGAGAAAAAAAAGCAATAGTTGCCAGATCTGGCCTTATATTATATACCATTTAGATCTGCAGCCCAGTTCACACACTCAAACACATGTGTGTGACAGAATTTAATAAGCTGAATTTAAGACGCTCTGTGAACTCTGAGGTTATCAGGAGATGAGACGTTAAATGTCTTGCTTAGCATTGTACTTTCAGCCATTGTCACACAACACACACAATGTCTTGGCCAAAAAAAAAAAGCTTTTGTCAGAGCATTTAATAAACACTTTTAATTTCTAGCTGGAGATCATTTTAAACTGGATGCTGATATGAAAATTGTTTCCTATTAATTGTGACTTTTCATTTTGGTCTGGGTCATTTGAATTCACCCGGTGTTGTCACTGGGCTGCTAAGAGTCAAAGATAATGAAAAACTTGATGCGTAGCTTTGCCCAGATCCTTGGAGTTATGATTTCAATTGCTATGCACAACTTGATTTTCAAGGTCTGGAGTCTTTCTTGAATGAATGCTTGGAATCTGGCTCTGGGGGTTAACAAGGAGGCCCCGTATACTGTTTAACAATTCAGCCCATGCTCACCCCACGTGATGGTGCATGCAATAGAGCCTGCACTTGTTTATATCTCTGGATAAAGCATCCCACTGGCCACAAATTAAGCATTCAGGCTCGGCAGCCTTGTTGTGCTCCAGTATGACGTGGTTAGAGTACTAAAACGGACTCTGCGCCCTAGCTACGCCACAATCTTGTTTGGGAGCTTCAGAACTCCTAAAGCTGTCATATCCTTTGAAAGGACTTCAATACACATGACTCACACTTGACATCCGAATAAATTAATCATTTTCTTTATGTAGAAATACTTCTGTATTGTAAGATGTAAAGGTTTGTCATATAACAAGATTAGATTTAGTGAATATGAAAAAAAAACACTAAAGATTGTGAGCAGTGTAAAGGTCAAATTAATCAGACTTCAGCTTTTCACTTCCATTAAAAAAATGTTTTTGTGTGGTCCAGTAATGAGATCCACTATTAGATTAGATTTTAAAATAAAATGCAAACAACATCATACTTAACTGTAGAGTCCACTACTAACCTGACCCTGACTGACACATGTGATGCCCCCTAACACCATTTGTAACATTAATCCTCAAGAATAAAAATAAACCCAAAAAAGATTTGAAGATATTCACCACTGTAAGTTTATTAGCAACACTGGACTATCTGATTCATTCACAGGAATGCAGATCCTTGAAATGTCGACTTCTTCTCATGGACATTTCAAATATTTCCTTATGTTTTTCTTAGAAACAAATTTGCACCATTAATTGTCTTTTTGACATTTTGGACAGGGCAGTTTAATAGAATCTACCACCCTGTATGGTCCTATCTAATAAGAATTTACCAAGTCTTTTCATTGCATATTTCGTAGAAATATGATCATATTCCAGGTGTATGGATCAGACACACTGTGTTATCTTTACGACATCGACTTCACCCTTTACATCACTTTTTCAACTTCAGTCTCCTGCATATTCAGTCTTGCACAACATTGTATTAGACAAAATGGCCCTCCTCATATGTCAGACAGACATTTAAAAATAGTTCTCATTAGAGCAATTAAAAGATCCCGCACTGACAACAGGGGAAAAGCCGGATCACATACTTTGGAGACAATTCCTCTGACAACATATTACATGCATAATTAGGCACAAGATCTCAGCGCTGAGAGGTGAGTCTCTAAGGATGATACATACTCGAAGAGGCACTTATTTCATATTTTCAGCACCTTATCATCACTCTGTGTCCCACGTATCTCGCTCTCAGGATTCCGTGGATGCGGAGACCAACTACTGTGTGAAGTGTCCATTTTATTATGACTCCTTCTTCAATTAAACGCCCTACATGTTACGCGGATCAATACGGAGGAGTCTATGTAAAACTCAATACCTGAAGTATAGACTCCAGCTCCAAGAGAAGCTGGAGATAATACAGCGTCCCCCATGTGTGTTTGGCTAACAAGTTTCCCTCTTTGAACTTAATGCAGGCTTCCTTTGTGAAATACCAAAGCATTGATTAATCCATCTGTACTCATCTGAATGTTCTCTGAGTTGTGTTGCATCCCTTTGAAATATTCAAAGCAGCGCTCTTGGAATAACCATTATATGGACCTCTGCTCTCCTTGGGGCAAGCAATGAAAGTGCCTGCATACAAATTAAGCAAAGAGAGCACAGAGTGATTGAAACCACGCTTGCATAATCATGCTTTTAGATAAAAAATACCAAGTCATTCATTACAGAGAAGTTGTAGACAGAGCTGATTGCTTAATTAAGGATTGCAGGTGTATCCATAACTGAAATATGTGTAATGTGGGCATGTAATCAGGTGGAAAGTTTGTATCTCCAAGTTTGTGGAATTTTAATTTTTTTCACATAAAGTGAATAATAAACTGGAGATTATTGGATGGGTTAACAACAACAACAACAACATTTTTTGTTACATAAACCATTTAAAAATAGCTATTTTTCTTAGTCATGGCTCTGCATGTGACCGCTGAGTAATTCATCCAAATTTTAAGAAAGGTCACATTTAATACATTGATTTGTTCGCTTACCGTAAACTGTGGCTCCATGTATTTGAAATTCAAGGTTAGGCACTAATGAGGACTTTGACTTCATAAAAAAAAAAAAAAAATAAAGTCATGATTTCAATTAGTAATAAGAAATAATGTGGTTGCCTCTGACAGATTCAAACATCACACACATTGTTTTTTTGTCTTTGCCCACACACCAAAGGTATCTGAAAATGCATATTCATTGACAAGCTCACTACAGTCCTACTGCTCACTCATAAACCACATCAGCTCTACAGAAAAGCAATAAGTTAAATTTTTTTCAACATTCGCATCTGTATAACTCATCTAACATGTGCCAGTGGACATGAATCAAATCATACAACTGTGACTGGTGTCTGTGTTGTGTGTTTTGTGTGGTTCAGGTTTATCACCTTCTCTGCTTCTAATCACTCCTGTGTTACAAACTGTACACAACAAGTTAGATTTGAGAGACAGTAATATAGTAGGTGATACTTATGTAATTTTAATAATTATGCTGACAGGTCTGTGCAAAGTTTAATTATATCTATACAAAAGTCAATTTTATATACATTGGGTATGTACACAATGAGCAAATTAATATTTCATGTTTGTTCCCCAACTGTTGTCATACTGACATGCAGGGAAATAAAAAAACTAAATTAATTGAGACATTTGTAAAAAAAGGTGTTTATGCTGCGGTACAAGGCTTACAAAAAATGAAGATTAGATGAAGATACTTTAGAGGCAATGGTAAATAATGCTTGTCAAGAAAACTATTTGATTTAGGTGGCAGCATAACAGGAGGAGTGACTAAACTTTATGCTATGATCACATACATTCAATGTCAATATGCACCATGAGGCTCATGGATTTGTTGGCTGAGCTGTTACTTTTGTGTTATTACTATTACTACTTTAGGATAATTTGAATCAAATGTTTTAATGATTTGCACACTTGCTTATTATTATTGACATCACTGTATCCACTGACCTGTCTACATCGATAGGTGATGGCTTTTAAAATATCTACATTTGCCCCACAGTTAGAGAGAGTGGTTTGCTTTCTACATCAATCCATTTATTTCTATTTTATTGTAATTTTTTCAAAATAAGTGTACTCATAAAGTACAAAACCATTTCAGCAGAGTCAATGTTGGCACAAATTAATGGTTCATAAGCCCAGCCGGATTATCTCAGGTTAAAGGGTAGCGCCACAGACAGACCCAGTCCTGACACCACCACCAGCTTCAGCTGCTTTTCTTCCACCGGCGTGGAAGTGGATGTGGATGTGGATGTCTGGCTCTGTGCAGAAATGCCGGGCATGTTTGACTTTCCTTAAAAGATTGTGCAACAGGGGTAAGCTTCTCAGCTGGCCTCACAGTGTTATCTCTGGCACACTGCCAGCGTGATGCAGCGTTCTGCACTCGGCTGGTTTCATCACATTAGAGGTCGACACCCTCGTGGCACGATAGGGGAAATTAGCGGTTACAAGCAGCCAACCAGTGACTGTCGAACAGGAGACTGCACTCGCGTTAGCGATGGAAAATATGTTGCTCAGAAATTTGGTAAATTGCTGCTACCTTCACTTCAACGTTTACTACTGAACCTCCTGGATGAATGTTTTCCCCTCGTACAAACCAACGCGCTGAAGCAGTCGGCTTTCTGTTTGTGCCACAGTTAGAAGACTTGTGGCCTTGACCATGCTGACCTTGCTGATACGCCTCACTGCTTATCCATGGTGACTATTATGCCTCTGCATACTTTTATATAAGGATTACAATGGCTCCTCCAGGCACCCTGTTAAAATAATGAAAGAGGCAGAGCCACAATAGAAGTGCAATTCAGTGAGTAGGATGTTTATGACAATGCAGAAGTGTTGTCGGGAACAGGATTTTTGAGTTCCTGAATGGAAATCACCTAAACTGAACGTATGGGCAGAGGGGCCCTACTCCACTGAGTAGGCCGATATGCGTTGAACCACGGTTGTCATGGTTACAGCAATAAATGCAGAGCGTCCCAGTTTGCAGTAGACACAACAACCACTTCCTTATGTTTAGGAACAAAATACGTATGTGCAGTAACACGGAGCTGCAGCATGAACTGTCCTCTATCATCAGTAAAGAATAAAACGACCAAATATTGTACGTAGTGGAATTAAAGACTGTTACAACACCAAAAAAAGATCCCAAGCTCTACTTTACATAAGCAAAATAATTATTTCATCCTGGTGTTTTGAAGTTTTAAATAGGATGTGCAAAATTGTGTGGGACATAGTAACTATTGACATGGTTTCATGAAATGCCGCTGCTGGTGTTTTAGTGGCAATTATGATTATTTCACTTTCGATCTTATGGAAATACACAGGTTGGACTCAAACATTTAAGCCGCCCTGATTTTGGATAAAAATACATTATATTTTAACTGTATGTTATCACTCTGTCCATAAGTTAATACAGAGGGTTATAAGTGGATGTGATTATTATATTGATCATATAAAACTATAATCCAAGGATTCTAATTAAAATCTGTAATTAGATTTTTTAATGAAGCTGCAGTTGACAAAGAGCAAATAATATGTGTCTGTGTTCAGCACCACCTTAAGAGCCTCCCAGGGCAGCAGTGGTTGCAGTATGAAATGCTAATGAGCACTCATTCAAAGCCATGTACACAAGAGAAAGAATGAAAAAAGGAAATGCATTCAAGCACAGTTCATTTAAAAGACTGAAGTCTGAAAGACCGGTACTAAAAATAAAGCTACAGAATCCACTGCAGTCCCACGGTTCATGTTGTATCAAGGAACATCAACTGCCAACTCTGTTTTTTCAGTGTTTTTGGACAGTGCCAATGTTATTTAATTAGACGTACAGTTAAAATATAATTTAAACACGTAGGCTAGATGCCCATTTCAAGTCAATGCATAGATCTACTTTAATGCCTATTCAACCAAGCCATATTTTGGCATTTGAGAATATTAGTCGTCCTACAGCCAGAAAGAAATATAATCAGTATTTCTATTCAGTGCAGTATTGGGAGCTGATGCCAACAACTCAGAGTTTTACAGTGTAATTATTTTAATAGTGTAATATTCATTTTCTATTGACCTTCACCCTCGATCCCAATGCAATCTAAGCAATAAAACCTCACAATCCACGAAAATCTGTTTCTTTTCTATCTCCGAAATATCGTATGAAAGTGGAGCTATTCAGAAGCCGTATTCTTCCCGAATCTCTCAATTTATCCTCATTATATTGCAATCATTGCTCTCTCACCCGACACTGGGGTATCTTACATGAGAAATGGGGACACATTTTACTCTGTGTAGGTGTAATTTTCGCTTTTTTGATTCTCCTCAGCAAAATGATAACAAATACTCTCACAACACATCAAATGATCTCCACATGAAAGGTGCTTCATAAGCAACATCTGAATTGAATGGACATTTCTGCCCATTTTGCTCAAATGACTGCACACACATAAAAATATATATATATGTTGCTTTATAAAAAAGGTAACTTTGGGTTTCCGTTTGACAACAAAAATCACCCCTTTAGTGAAATTAACTGCATGTGTTGTGATGCGTCAGCAGTCTGAGGAGACCAATGCCAGCATTTATGATGCACATACTGTAACGCCGCCGACTGAATCTCAAAAGACTTGGATGGGAACACACATTAAAGTATTGTTAAAATCCTGCAACAAAAGCTATAAATCACAGACATTTTTTTAAACACTGCAACAAAACAAAAATGTGCAAGGTGGTGGTGGTGGTGGTGTCCATGGCAAACAATGCCAAAATTATATACTCCACCTCTGTTTCTGAGATGACAGATGCATAAACCAAAGCTACGTGACACAACACCTGTTAGTGGTAACACAAAATTATTATAAAAAGTCGTTGTCTGCTCACTATACTTTTTTGAGGATTTACCTGTGCTGATGTGACAAGTTAAAAAGACAATTTCCATAGTCTTTTGAAAATTATAAATGGATTGTGAGTTCATGGTTGATCATAAGTTAAACATCAGATTACATTAATAGAATTGCACAATTAAGAGAAACAATTCATAAGTATGTTTGTAATTGAGGTTAAAACTCGGCTTCTGTACATGTGAACGCTAAAATATTTATTTTCACGTTATTAATTAAATTCTTTATTATTGAAGTTGAAGTTGTGAAGTCTTGCAAGTTGTTTTAATAAGTCCATCTGTGATCGGGGACCTGGGGAAACTGAACTGTTTGCTCATTGGAGTCAAGCTCTCGTAGAGGAAACATCTCACATCTCACATTACATACATATGTGATTATTTCTCCCCAATTTCAGGTACTTTTTATGAAAATACTTGTAGTGCCGTTATAACATATTCAGAGCGTCAAGTGAACATTTTGCAGTAGTTTGAGTTAGTTAAAGCAAAGTTTGCTAAGTAGGTTTAGGGGATAGCGTGACACACGTTGTTTTCAGCTATCATTCAACTGTAATTTCCCATTTTTCTGTATATAACATGATATACTTTGTACTGCGTTTGTAGTAGGTTCTGTTCTTGGAACTAACGTTACATGATGTTTTATTGAGGGACCTACTCTCTCTACCGAAGTAATCCTAACTCCAATGTCCTGAAAAATGCACCATATGTTGTACTGACTAAAATAGAACAAGTGTTTCCTACTACTCCTGTAATATATGTCTTGTCAATTTTTATTGTTCTGAAAATTCTTCAGAGTAAAGCTCTCACAGAGGAAACATCTCACATCACTCTCGTGATTGTTACTCGGCGTAACACTGACATCTGGACTGGTAAATACATAAACTTTCTAATGATGACAGTACCTACAGGGAGCAATAGTATAATACACAGAACAACATGAGAAGTTTGCCCATTTACAAATTTGTATGTGATATTATTGAGATTTCATGTGTTATTTTATGTTTTTTTAAAAAAAAGATAATGCCCCAATGATGAAAAGTGCAATGTGGTGTTTAAATATACCACTTTGTTGACTGTGATTGTGAAACTGATAACTGACTGAATGAAATCAACCATTATATTTTTTTTTCATTGGAGCACAATTAACTACATCCCCACAATTTATTTTATTGCCTATGAAAGTCAATTTAAGCTGCATTTTAGCTGCACGTTGATGAAAAAGAGATTTTTAAAAACTGACAAAATTCCCACAGTAGCCACTAACATATTTAGTATGCATCCAATACATCAGGTAACCCTTCACACTAACTGCACACAGTGTGTTAGACATTTGTATCTTGGTGGTTGGAATATTTGTTGTTGGGTATGTGGATGTCGTGATCTTGCTTGTTAATAAATTGTAATTATCCGGTGTTTGGTGCTGAAAGTTGTATCCTGGGTTGTTGATGGTTCTTTTCTTGGACTCTGTCCTGTTGATGCTGCCGAGATGTGACATGTTGACAGTGGAGATGAAATTACTGGGACTTTTACACATTTCTTTAACACCAATATTGAACAGTGCATGTATAGAAAACTAAATAATAACAACCACAACAGTAATAATAATAATAATAATAACATATTAAGAAGAATAAGAAAAATATATAATGACCACTGTATTCACCCAAATCAAATCACGACTATGTAAAATGAGAAACACTACCGGTCATTGTCAAATAATTGGTGCAGTACATGATTTTCTTGGCAGGATTATGTTCTGTACTAGCCATTATATGAAGGTAGCACTCATGGAAGGTGTAATGATATAACTTATTATTAGAATGAAGTTTATGAATTGAGATGTCTATTGGAAAAACTACAATTATAAAAATATATATATCAATCAGTTAAAAATTTTTAATGTGTTTGTTCACGGATTAATTGGTTGTTTTATTTGATCTGACTTTACTGTCAATAATCATATTTTAAGTTGTAGCATTCTTACCATCATAGGAGTGGACACATGATACTGATGGTACTGTCTTTATGGACTTAATAAACTGATAACTGAGTGAAAATTCAGCAGTGACATTAACTCAGGTTGAGCGTGGAGGCTATTGTAGTGCCGGACACCATGTACGCGGCACCTACTGTGGGTGGTGGAGCTAGACCTTCGCTGGCCTTACTGGTGAGGCTTGCAGGCTAACTTGACCGGGAAGCCACCCAGGTGGAAGTGAGGTCACTCGTGCCGGACATGGTTCGGCCTCCAACCGGAGACAGAACAGAATGGAACAGCAACTACAGGCCTCGAGCCCCCGGAGCAGAACCTGTTCACTATCACAGCTGGTCCACTCACACAGCTTCACACCTCAGTGCCCCCCTCCCTTCTGCCCCTCACAACTGTCACCATCAAAGAGGGAGAAGTTTAAATGCCTGAACCCTCAAAAAGCCACAGGCCCAGACTCTGTCTCCCCCTCCACCCTCAAGCACTGTGCCAATCAGTTGGCTTCAGTGTTCACAGACCTTTTCAATACATCACTGGAGAGCTGCCATGTGCCAGTCTGCTCTAAGGTCTTGACCATCGTGCCAGCCCCTAAAAAGCTGAGGATCACAGGACGCAATGACTACAGACCCATTTCCCTGACTTCTGTGGCCATTAAATCTTTTGAACGCCTCATCTTATATCAACTCAAGGTCATCACAGACCACCTTTTGGACCCCCTGCAGCTACAACAAATGTGTAGACGATGATGTAAAAATCCTTCAGCATCTGGACTCGGCAGGTTCCTATCTCAGGTTACTGTTTGTGGCCTTCAGCTCTGCATTCAACACAATTGTCCCAGCTCAGTTTAGAGACAAGCTGTCCCAGCTAAACGTGCCTGACACAATGTGCAGGTGGATCATGGACCCCAGCCTCACGGCAGTTCGTGAGATGGGCCGTCTGGTGTCATGGTGCAGCACAAACAACCTGGAGCTCAATGTTCTCAAGACAGTGGAGTGTGTGACCTTTGTGGAGCGACTTCCTTCTTCCTGGGAATCTCCATCACCCAGGACCTCGAGTGGGAGCAAAATGGCAGCTCCTCACATCTTGTGGCAGCCAAATAAGTTCCACCTCCCTGTAAAGATGCTGGTGATCTTTTACACTGCCATCATTGAACCCATTCTTAAATCCGCCACCACAGTCTGGTTCACTGCAGCCACGGCCAAGGACGAGGCCAAGCTGCAGCGCGTCATCCACCTCTGCCGAGAAGGTGATCGGCTGCAACCTCCAATCTCATCATGAGCTGTACTTCTCTAGGACCCGGAGACGATCAGCCAGTATCGCAGACATCCCTTCTCATCCCGGACATAAACTCTTTCTGCCCCTCCCCTCTGGCAGGAGGCTCCGGTCCATTAAGACCAGGACCTAATGCCACAAGAACAGTTTCCTCCCACTGCAGTCAGCCTGCTGAACAGTGGCCAAATCCTCCCCCCAACTTACAGACAGTCACTGTAGCTTTCAGACTTGTACTACCTCATATTGTACACTCACTTATCTTATTTTTATAGTTAATGTATTATACTGTTTCCGTACACAGTTCATATTGTGTCTCACCTCTGCATCTCTGCATCTCAACTTTTCTGTCTGCAGATTTTGTGTTTGCACATGACACAAAGACAAAATTCAAAACAAAAGTGTTGTTAACTGTGCCTGGCAATAAACGGTTTTCTGTATCTGATTCTGAATAATAATAATAACAATAATAATCATAATGATAATAATATCAAATGTTTTAAGTTAAGTACTGACACTCGCATAATCACGTAATATTTCATTTTTTTTGCTTCTCTTCACCAACCTGAGGACTGCTTGAAAAAACCTCAGGCTGGCACAGCTGGTGCTTTGTTGTAGTGAGATCACAGATCATAAAATGGGCAACATTTTTTTCTTACCTAAAAAAAGATTTTATTGTGAAAAACTCCAGCTAATTAAGGAACTGGAATCCAAACCAATATGCTTCATTTGCTGATACAAATTCAAGAATCTTGGCAATACAATTAGCTTTTTCTTTGTATAATCTGGTTACCAAGATAACGTGTCAGAGAATAAAACATAGGTAAATCCTTCTTGTTTAGAGTTTACCTGCAAATGCCTTGTTAATTATCATTAATTCAGACACATTCATATGTGCTAATAACAGGTATACTCATTTAGTTTCAAACATCTAAACCTATCTGCCAATGTATTTGCATAACATATATAAGTGTTGTTCTAATGGGTATTCAAATTATGAAGTGATTATTCGCAGCGTGAAGCGGCTGCAATCAGAAAACAAACACACAAACAAACAAATAAACAAAAAACTACTGACTAATTGGCTTAATGTAAGTTAATCAGAGAACGACAGAGAGGAAAAGGACATGGTTTGACCATATTCCCAATCCTCGTAAATTTGCAGAAGAATAATTTGTCTTATTTTTTGATCAGAAATTAGGATGTGCACTAACTTCTGTGCTATTGTTCCATTTTTCCCTCAGAAAATAGTTCACATGCCTTCTGGATCTTTCATATTGTTTTTTTTTTTTTTTTTCTGTGAATGCTGCCAGAACCACATGACCATAGTTCACAGGATGTCATATTTCCCAGCCTTGGTTTAAATTGGTCCCTGTGTTTTTGGTTTTTAGTCATTCTGAAAGTCTTGCAGTCTCAGGCCAGACTAAATATCTTACGTCTGATAAAACATGAAGGTAGGCAGCCCATTCAGCTGCCATACGAAGCATAATGGCAATAAGAAAGCCATTGCTTTGCTCTCATTAGAGGAGCCTTCTTCTGCGGAGGAATGTGGTGGATGACGGCCCACAGCCCTGGGACTACATTTCCGAGATACAAGTCAAAGTAAAATATTTAATTGAACACATGCTACTGCTTCACTGATCACTGCAACAAATCAAATTTAACTTGTCCTGATCAAGCCTCTGTTGCCACAAAGAACAATCTGACATTGTGTGAGACCTGGGATTTAAAAGCTGTCTCATTCAGACTTTTATGTGCAGTAAAATCGGATTAAAGAGTTGTCTCAGGACCACTGGGCATTTCAACCGCTGAAACGCCTAACAACACTACTGCTCTTTACTACAGCATGTAAGTCAAACACACAAGACATCCTAAATCTTTCATTCTAAGAGTACATGATAAGTTCATTTATTTATTGCTGGAAGAGCTTTTATTTTCATTTTCCCAACATTTGACAAAGCATTTACAATTGAACATTGCTCTTGAGGGCTCCCTTATGTATTATTCTAAACAATTCTGATTGGCTGACGCGAGGATTCACTCAACCAGGCAGTAATGCAGTCACTTGATTTTTTCGAAATTATCATATTAAAAAAAAGCAGCAGTTGCTTTATATTTGTGCAAATAAAAAAGGTTGCGTAAAGATAATTTGCACAAACATGGCTATTCTCCCTTCCCTTTGGCCGCTGTACAATGTAAAATGGTAATTGGGCAAATTTTTATTTAATTTTTTAGCAATTTCCCAACCAAACATTTTGGAATGAAGAAAGACTGTCAAATGAAATGACACATTTTGAATTTGTCACTGTCAGGTAACCTGTGACTAAAATAACCTACCTGCCTGTCATTGAGGACTGAGCACTGTAATCAGCCAATCTTCAAAACTAGTTATTTTAAATAGTTATGGAAATTCCCTTTTGGAGATCATTGGATGCTGCAGCCAGTGACTCTATTTAGCAGCAGTATTTTACTCCTCAGAAAATCTCAGCTAAAGATCTGTGATTAAAAACCGAACTGATAGAAAATCAATATTGTAAATACAATGTTTTAAACCTTTATTCATTATGAGATTCAGTAGAAATAATTCTATATAATGTTTTTTAAATTAGTTTTCAGTTCAATTACAATTTTATGAGTATGATAAAAGTAATTGAATCATTTTATATATTTAAATGTGCCTACATCTATTTTATTTTTTTATCAAGAGTCAATGGCGTCGTGAGGTACATGATAATGTGACCCTGAACATTTCCACACCTTTAAATTATGTAAAGCAAAAGTACATTTTGCAATGAAGATTCCCAAATCGTATGAATAAGATGTAGAAAAATGTAGCTCATATTACACCTTCAGATTTCCCTGTGGCTCTAACAGGGAATCTGCTGCCCTTAGGCAATTAGATGTCACTGCAGCAAACGGGACAGAAAGAAATAAAGACGAAATGATACACAGAAGGAACCAGAATCACCCTAAAAGACATATTGCATAATGTTTAATTGATTGTTTATTGCCATGAATGTCTGAATTATTTGTGAAACATTTGACTACCTGACCACGCATAACACATTGGTTGGTTACTGGCACTAAATCAACAACGTTGCCACCAAACATTTGAGTTTTTGCAATAATTCAAAATAAAACACATTACAAAAAATGTGATAGTTTCCCTGGCTTGGTTTTAATAGATGTGTGAATTTCTTCCCATTAATTTCTACTTCTAAAATCAGACATGCTGTATCATTTCTGGATGGTGAAAATTAGCTTGGCATCACTTGAGATGAAACTCACAGATGCATCTAAAGTCTACACGGAAGCTCCTGAGTGTTTTTCCTGGACTTTTGTTCTTCTGTACAAATCCAAAACCTCTTAGCTCGTCCAGAGGTCCTGAGGACAAGGTTACGTCACAGAGGTGAGTGCTCGTTTTCATCTGTGCTCTAAATCGTCTTCTCTTATCCCGCTTTTATGTTGGATGAACACTGAGCTTTATTTTCACCGAACCTTTTTGTACTATTTACTCTGTAAAGTTCCATAAACGTTATCACTTGCTGAGATTGGTGGTTGTCAGACACAGTAAATCAACATGGCATTCAAAGGCACAAAGAAGACATAAAATACATAAAGACAGAAAACGTGTCAAGTTTGAAATGGTACAAACCTTTGCAGGAAAGCTCACAGAGTTGTATGGGAGACCCCAGTGTAGATTACAGAGTTGTAAGATGATTTGAATACCCGTTATACACCTGGTATATCTGCATATGATCTATTGCATTATTTTTTCCTGTTTCCTTTTAATGTGAGCACACGTTTAATCTCCTAGACTAGCTCCTTGGTGGTGTGACAAAGATAGAAACCTGGATTCACTGCGGCTCTTTTGTTAGCCGCACAGATTGAGGATCAGATATGCGAAAGGCAAGCTACAAAAAGGGTGTCATGATCTCACAGCTCGGTGTCAATAATAGAAAGTTGGCTCAGTTTTGTGTAAATGGAAATCAGATAGATGTACTTGCCACAGCCACTGACTGAACCAGAAGGTAAATAGCTGATTGATGTTCGTCAGGTCAGTCAAGGTGAACGGCAAACACATGTTTGGATGTGGTACAAAAGTGAAAGACCTCCGCAGAGGTGCAGAAGACAAATAGTATAATGCTGATTGTTAAATAAATATCATCTCTTTTATATTGTCTTTGGCAGGGAAGAGGATCCACCTTCCAAATTTACTTAAAAAAGTGAAAATAACGTGCAAATGGTGGCTGGTCTGCTGCCAGTGTGTCTGACAGAGTTGACTGATTTCCCTGTCACTGCCAAATATTCAGCAGCATCTGATTTGCCTGGTGGCTAGTCTTAATTTTCTACCCCATACACTAACCTAAAATACAGCTCCTCTAGTCAGGCATAGGAACTAATTGCAATCGACTTACTGTTGTCTTTCGAATCAGGAACCGGGTTGATTGATAGACAACCACGTTCATCAAAAGTGTCATGGTGAAAAAACAAAGTCATGCCAAAATGAAAAACTTATGTCATTTCAATTAATGTTTCTACAGAATATAAAATGTGCTAGAATGTGGGGTTGAGTACAGTATTAGTCGAATATTCTTAACACATCTACTGTATGGACCCATCACCTGTGGGAGAGCCAGGGTTTGGGGTTGTGTAACTAGGCGTGCTGACCCCCAGAAGGAGCCGGTGTTGATGGGTAGCTGGAGCTATACAGGCTCATCTGGTTCTGCAAAAAAACCTGGTGAGTGGCTGAACCCGCTCTGTTTCCGGAGTTGGTCACCGTAGGGGCCAGTGTGTGAGCGTGGGATACTCCAAGTTGATTAATGAGCGCCTTTGTTATTGACCTTTTAATGAATTGGCCATTACAGACACCATGTCCAGCTGGAGTGTAAGTGCAACTTTTACACAGAGATTATTGTCAGTGCTCATATTAATCTGATCTGAGGCTGTGCAGTATGTGTTGGAAGACAGGATCAGAGAGAGATGGGGGTAAGAGACTGCTGGTAAACCCAAATGTGTTGTGAGGGTGAACTCTGATTGGCTGAACCAGCTGTCAGCCATCTCAAAAAAAAAAAAAACCTCATGTGTGTCAGTGATGCCGAAAACAGAACAATATTCAAATCCTCAACGAAGTCAGCTGCTTGTTGTGTTGGTGTCTGTTGTGGCAAGTTTAAAGGAAGTAATCTAGCCGAGGAAAGGACATTCTTTCGGCCTTGGCTGGCCTGGAGCTCTGTATTGTTTGGGGAGCAGCAGGCCTAAAGAGATGTGGCGGATGGTCAGCGTGACCTTGTTTGAGACCACTTCTGTACAGTGCCACAACTGTAGGTCACCCTTTAAAATGCAGCTCCTAAAATTTCTCTTTCTCCCCTAAGACTAAAGGTCTGGATTTAGAAACCAGCTGAAAGGTCACTTTTTTAAAAGACGTTATACATATACAATACAAGCATAAACCTGCTGTTTAATTTTGGACAGATGTTGTCCAACATTAAAATCTTAGGTTTTATCTTTAGATGCTTGTTTAGTTCCTTTCATAATCTGAAATCCTGAAAAGTGCGTCTTAATTGGGCACATGGATTTAGGGGGGATTTTTACAGTCTCTGTAGAACCGACTTTGGGGTCAGTATTGATGCAAAAACTGAACAAACTCTCACCGCTGAATATAAAGCGTTAACAATTACAGTTTTTATAGGAAAAGACAAGGTCTGCGGTTGGTTCCTTCTGGGTGCACAACATGACTGAGCTTTCATTGACTTAACTGTGAACATGCCTGACATTTACAGTAAGACTAAAAAAAAAAAAACCAACATCTTAAAGTTAAAAGATACTAAATCTGCTGAAATGAATGTGGCTACCTACTGTGCCGTGTATACAGTGTTGGCCTCAGTGAAATATGAATCTTTTAGAGCCGAGTTATGTGGGTGGAAAAGGACAGTTTTTTCCACACATTTCATCCTCCTCTTAACATGTTTTATTTTTTCTTTCACCTTAGGCAAGTGTTTAACATCCTCAGCGAGACATGGTCGATTATTGGTTGCTGTTGCCACTGCTGTCAGTCTTGTACCGCTCGGCTCAGTAAATGAGGATCTTTGTGGTGCATAAATTCGTTTAATTACAGGCTAATGGAAGACATATGCATAAGTGTTACTTGAGAAGTAAAGTCAGTATGCAGTGAAAACAGTCATATCACGACTGTGTATGTGTACAGATTCCGCACAAAACCACTGATCCTCATTATGAACTACTTCAAACAATAAACTGCACTGAACCACTGTCGGAAAACACACATTTTAGAGATGGAAACCCATGAGGTTAGCTTTTTTGATAATATTGCAAATCCCTTCCATTTGATTTATTTGCATATTCTTGCATAAATAAGTTAAATCTAAATCTTCCTTATCTTCCCTGGAAGGAATAGCTTTTATATCTAGCCACTCTGCCTTAGTCCCAATGTCTTCAAGTTGTATTTAATAAAATTCACCAGTGCGGAGCAATGTGCAGAAACAATATCCCTGCTGTTTGGCAGGCGACTGGGACAAAAAGTCTTCACACGCTCCCATCAGCAGGGCAGTGGAGCAGACCCACAGGGCACGAGAAATGGGAATAAAAAACTGGTGGCAGGAATACTCTATTAAAAAAATGAATATTCAACACAAAATATATAAGCAAGAAAGAGTCTGTTTGTGGCTTTCTGAGCCAGTGATGTCTGTGCAGCAGGCAGAAACAAATAAACAGTTGTGTCCCGTGTTCGGTGTTTCTGCGTGGCATATGTTTCCTCCACAATCACAGGTGTAGTAATTAACTGCCAAATAATAAAAACGAGCTGGAGAAACAAAATATGTCAATACACTAGTTGTGCTTTGCCAAAAACCTGCTATGACAAATTCTTTTGTTCACATTTCCTCTCACTTTTTTTGTGGAATTAATAATTAGTCCCAATCAAAATATGACTGTGAGGCTGATCATCTACTGTACAATTTCCTTATTTTGCCTTGTACAGCTGCCTTTCGGACCCTGCGTTAACGCATTTTGAGGGGGTGGCTCGGGTTCAGGAGGCGGAGGAGAGGGATGGTGGACAACCTCCAGCACACGTCTTTTCTTCCATGAGTCTGAACGTGCTCCTGTGTGTGTTCTTCCCTTGTAACTTGCTTTGGATAAAAGCATCTGCTAAATAACTAAGGCTCCATACACGGTTTATGCAGGTGCAAAAATATATATATATATACACTTTAAGCTGCTCAAGATCCGTTCCACATGTTGTGTGATGTGTGCCGAAGCTTAAGAGCTGCAGTCTTAGCAATGCTGATAGCGGTGCTGTATGAAACAAAGACCGAAAGCTGGTTCCTTTTTTTACCTTCAGCTCAAAACAACCACCAACCTGATAAAGTTCGATTGTAGCTGAACATGAATGTAAACACATTGTCTTTTTTTTTGTCTTTATTGCCATAAATAGCCTTCAGCAGCACACATATCATATTTGTATATTACTGTGCTCGGTCACACTCGGCGGGCTCGGCGGTCCGTATTGCCATTTGTTAAAGTGCACCGTGTGATCATTTGTGTCTGCATGTGCAAACCATGTTGGGGCCTGCTGTTAGTGTAAATGTAAAAGGACAGCTGCTTAAATTATAGTAATGCACTATATTTGTTATTTAACAACAAGTTCCAATTAAACAACTGGAAAATTAACTAGCTTCATAAAGTTCAGTTTGAAAATCACTCAGATGACATTAAAACCTTACTGACTAGGAGAACATGCATGTTTTTGGCCCACGCACTCTTAAAAGGCATCTTATATAGAAAGCTTATAAAGCATTTTAGAGGTGGTGTATTAATAAAACTAATGCTGGTATCCCAAATCTGTGTGGAAAATGTGCTGTAATTAACCTCAAACCAACCTTAATTAAATTTATAAAAGAAAACAAAACAGCAACACAAATGGTGGCAAAAAGCTCTAAATACAAAAACGAAAAGCAAGGTAACAAATTTAAATTCCTTGTGGCCTGAAGAGTACATTTCTCTTCGTCTGTTATGAATATAAACACCATCAATTCACTGAGAATAGTTACTAATTTAACCTCATTGTCTGTATTTCACTCCGGACCGAATGTGCTGAGAAACAGAACCAACAAAAACGCAGAGTTGTTTTCACTTTAAACGGATCAACTCAACATTCCGTCACGACAACTTCAGGTGAAATAAAATGGATCCATGTTCAGATCCAGGTCAGTGTTCATTGCCTTAAAAGTAATAGTAACTTTGAAAGGGTGTGAGTACATGTATTCTTTTATCATGGGACTTACACAACATACTGTACATCAATTTCATATTTCAGAAAGACAGATCATTACTGAAGACAAAATATAAGTCCAAATATTGAGTTGTGAAACTTAAATCCACTCAGCCAGGTTCATATAGATCCTCTCACAGCATGGCGAGGAAAGAGCACGCGAGCCGTATTCGGGTGCTATGTGGTGCTGCAGCGATTTTTTTATTTAGTAGCTGAAGCTTTATGATGCACTGCAAACAAGGTACAGCTTTATTATGTAAAGTGCCTTGAGGTGACTTTGTTGTAAATTGGCGCCATAAAAATAAAGTTGAATTGAATTACAACACAGGAATCTTGCCTCTACTGTACTTGTAGATGCCAAACTGTTGACACTACAGCCGTCAGAAAAGAGAAATTGTCTTGTGAAAATTAATGACAAGGTCCTCGGGTAAACTGACAGCGTAACACAAACCACAGTTACGCTGAAAACTTTTTCAAAAGTTTAGTATGAGAACACAATGATGATCAACTCCATGGCAATAACAAGAATTTGTTCTAGTGTAGATAAAAAGCCTAATATGGAACTAAATTAAATGTGTGAAGTTGGCGTTTTAATGTTCATAGAGGAACCATAAAAGTCTAAATATTACACACACACACACACACAAACAAAAGCTGTTTCTGGGTTTCTGCTCCGGTCTTGTTGGGATTTTCCGCCCTGGCCGTTATGAGAACGAATTCATTCTTCTCAAGGAGGTCAATATGAAGACAATTTTAGCCAATGATATATTCTCACTAGTGTAGGCCAGCATTTCTCAACTGTCATCACGATCCCGGCTCAATAACTTTGAAAGATTGTCCTGTACAAGGTCGGTCCTCAGTCACAGTGTCCCACTAACCGATCTTACTGCATTCACAGGGAGACTAAAATGATCCAACACATACTCAGCATATTGTTATAGCAAACAAACACAGAAAAAAAAACATTTTCCTCAACAGGATGAACAAATGTCTGTGAGTAAATGACAAAAAGTAGCTGTGGGTTTTCATTTGCTGTAATAAACACGTCCAATATACGGAAAAGTACTATAGTGTATTTCAAATGTGAAATGGATGATCTTTGTGGAATTAAATTACACATTGCTAATAACCTGCAGGTGCTGCATTTCATTTCCCCTCCTTTAAAGAGCATTATGTTCTGTTCCTACGTGTCTGCAAGGCTCCTTAAATGACAGGTGGCCTTGCACAAATTTTCAGCTGAAAAGAACGATTCATGTTGGGCTTTTGCAAAAACTTACAGTATTATTTTAGTTATTTGTTTATTCACACATACTGCAGTCGGTTTTAATAAACATCCAATTCTGTCTCCTTTGTGCTGGGAATAAAAAGGAAGCTGCTGTCAATTGTCAGATGTCGCAAAACAGAGGGAATCTAAGTGACCGTGGCGAACATTAGCCAAGCTCAGTCCTGTCATTTACTGACTGTGCTCACTGCTGCTGGGATCACTGAAGTGTTACAGTGCAGCTTACAGTGGAATACAGCACAACTCAGGAGAATCTAATGGCAAACGTGCAAATCTGGACTCTAGCTGGTATAAACATTTTTTTTGTGTGTTCAGATCCAAATCATAAACAGAAAAACCTCAGGAGGGGAAAATATATATTTAGCGTTTGTCTCTGTAAAGACTGCGTGGCAACTCCTGGCGACGACAACGCACTCGACACCGAAGTGTTCGTGTGCTGAAATTGGTGCTGAACTGAGCCGAGGATGATGGGAGCGTCATTAATTCTGCAGGAAATAAGTAAAATGGCATCAGGTGAAAACTCAAAGGATCTCCAAAGTTAATTCAAATTTCTTGGTAAATCACTGCTGATATATTTCTTGAAATCACAAATGTTAAGCTCACGGTTTCAGCAGAAAGGTTGCGGAATCGCCAGAGACAAAGGGACGTATTATGTGCCCGTGAATTTTTGTGCTAAATGTCGTGGCAATCAACCAATAATTGTTGAGATACTTCAGTCTGGTTCAAAGAGACGTTGATATTGCAATCCCCTCGAGCCGGGCTGCTAGCACGGTTTAAAGGGGCAGTAATTTATTTTTCCATTTGTTATCTCATCTTTTCAGAAAACATCTACTAAAAATTTCTGATATGCTTTTGATTTCTGTATTTCCACAATAACAGATGGTGAAAATGTCCTTCACACAGCTGAAAAACAATTTCCATCACTGAGCCACAAACACCTTATGTACTATGTGCCCATAGCAACACAGGTTTGGTCCTTATTTGCCATGTTCTCCCTCTCTCTCTCTCGTTTTTTTAAAGACCGACCATATTGATGTAATTTACATTTTAAAAGATCATTGTGACATGGCAGAATAGAAATACCAGGGTACAGCATGAAAGAATGGCAAGGATATGAGCAATTATGAATCCATTATCGAGGGAATTTTTTTATCCTACAGTGAAACACAAAACAGGCCTGTCAGTCACTGTGATTTTAACAAACATGAATTAGCCACAGTACATCAGGAAAAAAGAGAGGCCAAAGCAGGAACTGCTTAGATTAAAAAAAAAAAACACACGCACACACACTTTCATTGACAGGGATTAAATCAATGGGACTTTAAACATGAATAGCACACTGTGCCTCCAGTACAAAGCCAAACACTCAATTTCTCAGCGGAGGCTCGATGAGACCGGTGTGTAGCAGTGACTCGACCGAGGGGTAATGATGCTCCCTTTCACCGTATTAGACAGATCCACAGGAGCGTAGGTTGCACAGGGTGATTTTCTTTTGCGTGAGCTAAAGTATATGTTTTGTGCAAATTATACGGCTAAATGTGTACAGTGGGCTCCCGACTCCACATCCCACAATGACGGCTCCCGCAGCTGCGTCGCCTGCTTTTAAGAAAATGGATTCAAAAAGTTACGGCCGTTTGAGTTTTTCACGCCCGCCACAAGAATGCGAGTTTGTAGTAACATTAGAAACATCATGCATTGTCTTTTCTACAATAAAACTAAGCAGAAAGAGAAAAATAAGACACACACACTCACACACTGTCTACATCTGCGTCTACACTATAAACAAGCTCTGAACCTCATTCTTGTGATAAGGGATGGCAGGCTTGTGATATTAGTCCTTTGTTTGATGTATTATTGAAAAAAGACTTGTATGCCTGACTACAAAGAAATATGTTTTAGCAATCTTTAATATTTGCCCAGTGTCCATGGCACCACCTTAAGGAGATTTGCTTCAAGGAACTACAGAATGCACTAGATTACACAACATTTTAGTATTTATTTGGAAAGAAATAGTGTTAAGGAAGTAAATGATATTATGTATGCACAAACTTTGTGGATTTCAGTATGGGCATATAAATTTAGAAAAAAATAATAATTGGTTCTGGAAGTGTTTCCCAGAGGAAAGTCTTTATTACTTATGTGGTTCAACATGTAGGAATATAATGTAATAAACCAATGTGCATGCTTTCTAGGTTTAGTTTACCAATGTATTTATGTCAGGTGTTTATGAAAGGCTTGAGAAATGTTTCACAGGAGGTCAGTTTAATGCGGTTTTTATTTGATTAGTAAAAGCGTTGAGTGTATTTATGTTAGACATAAGAGCTGTGATGTATGGATTTAGGGCATCTATTAAGTCAGTGACCTGGACGCCCAGAGGACACAGCAGTTAAATAAAACGAAATATCTTTGTCAATATAGTTTTACTGTATTGTTCCTGCTTATATTGATCCCCGCTGGCTGCATAGTGCACAGGTTGTGGTCACCCTTTGGCTGTTCTGTTCATCAATACTTAAATGCTGTAATACACAATTTTAAGCAGAAAAATATTTACCAGACCGATACGTTGTTGGAAGTGGAAAATCTCTGAAAAATGCACCTTTGACAGACACCTGACGCCCACTGAATGTGTTAAAACGTAAAGCGGTGGGTGTTTTATGAAGCACACTGGGAGCCTCCTCTTACGCGAATGGGCGCACACTTGGGACGCGTTGCCGTGATTTCCAGCATATTGCAAGTTGTTTCTTTTCCCTGACATTGTGAGGTAAAATGCAGGTGCATTCATTATTCTGTAATTACCCTGCTGTTAGTCTTTGCTATATTATTCATTACACGTGTTCCCCGCACGGTGTTGTGATAGGGAAGGTAAGATGAATGAGAACCACAGATAGGATCAACCTGCACTCGTGTCATTAATACTCTGCTGCAGCCAGAATGCAACCTGCTCTCAAGGCCACTGCTAAGTGACCACTGTGCTCACACACACACACACACACACACACACACGCCGTATGGTTGCACAATCCCTAAATCTTGGCAGTCTAATACTGGAAACACATGAGGGCTTGTCCAATATTGGTCTGTGATAAAAACAAATCTCTAAAATCTTTTGTTCACATCACACTGAGAAGATACAATTCCAGTCCATTATTGTGCGCACAGGTGGCACTTCATTCTTGGAAGTATTTCATTTTTGTGCAGGAAAGCGCCAACAGCTGGAAAATGTAATGTTTCCGTAAATGATGCTTCGCGCTCGATGGCGAGCACGATGCTCGCTGACTGATAATGTTACAGCAGGGGTTGAACGCAGGCCAACGCAGAAGGATTTGGGAGGATGTAGGAGAGAGATGGGACACTGAATCACTCTGTAGGGATGACTGCACAAGAGGAGCGGCTCACCTGAATGCAAGCGAGGCTGGGGGGAGCGAGCGGCGCGAGCATACATCGACACTAGTGATCCCTGCAGGAAACTCAGCACCAGGTCCAACTGTAATCTATGTGACACGTCATCATGCAGGAAGTAGAAAAAAAATCTGAAAAGTGGGAAACCACAGAAACAACGCTGTACTGAAGGCTGCTGCTACTGTACATAGTTCAATATTTGCACTAACGGCAGTCCATCCACTCGGGGAATGTGTGTTCTGAAACCGTGATCAATGTGTCTTCTCTCGCCGAACATCGTGACACTTGCGGCCAACGTTAGAATACAATATTTGCTGTTCTGCTGTTGGTGTGATAACACTGTTTTCAGCTTGACTTTCCCCAACTCCAGGAGCCATGTACTGTACTTAAACTTTGCTTAAACTATTAGTCCAACAGTGTAACAGACACTGAGTGTGTTTGACCCGTCGAGAAGTTTTCAAACTGCTCACCGGCTCGACTCAGGACTGAGAAAAATTACTGCTACATGTTTGACTTTTCCATGCATTTTTAAGAACTACGGCTGTGAATGTACTGTCTTAGTGGCGGATGGTGTTATCGCTTATTTCAAATCTTTGACAAACCCCAATCTGAATGACAACGTGTTTCATATAACGACCAATTAAATGCCTTTCTTTGTTTGTTTGCTCCCTGTGGGTCTCAGGTTAACATTCAAAATTGATTTGGCTGCGGGCGATTGAGAAATGTCCAAAGCAGGCCTCACCAGTGAGTTTTTTTTGAACCTGAAGTCCCACTTGGGGTTTGATTCTGGCCCCCTCTAACAGAGTTTCTGCAACACAGCAACATTTATATTTCAACGGCTGAATATGAATTATGCACAATAAGCAGTGAGAAGGAATTTAATGATGCCTCGCTGGTACAGTCTGCCTTAACAAACCAAAAGTGACTCCCCCTGTCTAAGCTGTGGGGATGGAGGTGCTGATTTGAACAAATCTTTGACCCCGTCCCTTCTTGTTGCTTAAGGTTTGCAGTCAATGCACAGGTTGGGAGAGGCAGATGCGAATGAGGGTACATCACCCTGTCAGAATATTGATCCGCTCTGACGTCTAATGTAATGATTCTTTGTCAGTAAAGGAACGAGCGGACAGGCTGAATTTGGGTCGTATCGCCAGCGACTTTTAATTAAGACTCATCTGCCATCTCCTTCTGACCTCGTCATCTACAGCGCACTGCAGCCAATGAGAGCGGATGTTTTTGTCATCCAAAGAGTGAACGCTTCTTCCACTGACACTGAGTGAGTTATCCTCTGTCGCTCGGCACGACCTTGATTTGTTAACGAGATAAAACCGAAATTGCTCGGAATCAAATATGAGCTTGTAAAAGCAAAAGTATAAACAATTTCTTCTATGCACGGGCCAGTTTATTTTTCTGTGTCTTGAAAGGGATGCACTTGAATCCCTGAGTGTCCTAAAACAACAGAGAGACTGTTTGGTCTTCCTTTGCAAACATTTCATTAAAGCTCGCAGAGAAATTAAAGATTTAAGCATCTATGTTCACGGATTCACACTTTAGTGTCATTCAGACACACAGAGCTGTTGTGCTACAAGAGGAAAAGTCGTATTTAAAAAGAAATGCATAACATTTGATTAGTGGACACTATGAACTGTGTAATTATCTTTTCGTTTCCCCAGCCTAATTATAGAAAGTACCAATTTCTGAATTCTTCGACTGATTTTTCATTCAAAATTCAATGGAATATTATTGCAATCCAAGTCTGTTGTAATTTGGAAAAGCGGTCAAATGATTTAGCATTTTGTTACACAGTCATGAAACCAGATGGGACACTGGGTGCTCAGAAAATTAAGAGACACTCATCACTGAGACAGAAACACATTTATTAAAACAAAATGGCTAAACAGCCTTTATGTTCTACATGTTCACATTTTGAATACATAAGTCTACAAAGGTGCATGATGCATGTGAAAATAATCTGTTTTTATTTATTTATCTTAAATAATTTACTTTCCCTTGTTGTCTGACTTCACATGTTCAAAACAACTTGAGTTTTAATGATTCGATTAAATGGAGAATTTGAATGAAAATGCACATTTGTTTGAGTGTACAGTATGCATGTTTTTCAAGTATATTCCTTCGAAGAGATATGCTTCATAACTTCTCCTAATACGGAGACGTGCAGTGAACACATCCTGTGACGCCCAGACTGAATTGATTTCAAGTGTCATGCTGCAGCCAGCTTGATTCCAAATGTTGCATGTTGCAGCTTTAACTAGAAGCATATTCTGCTATAATGAAGGAACTACATGTATATTTCAACTCCCGAAGCACTTGGAAACTTGAGTTTCATCTTATACCGACTGACAGAAAATCATTCTGTACATTGGATCTGACTTATTCAACACATCATGAAATTCATGTGCAGTGATCACTTTTGATTTGCTACAGTTGGAGGTTAACGTGAGCTCATTTCTGCACAAGCATGTTTTTGACTTATAATATTACCATAGTGTAATTATGATGAGTTGCAAAAAAACATGTAGCAAAGTGCAGGATGTGGTTGTGTGCACTTGTCTGAAGGAGGATGCATGGGGTTTGATTCTGAGCCAAATCAAACACTTTTAAATTTAGAAGCTCCTTCATGGGACTCTGTGCTAAAATAGGAAGGTGAAAGGCTGCACGTTGGCCTGGTGTGGTGACTGGGGAAATTAATCATGCCCATTAGGGTGAATACAAGCTATACATAATGTGCAATAATAATCTATTTTTGTGCCCTGACATGGTGCGACACACACGTAACACCACTGTCCTTGTACACAGCGAGCCGCGGCCATCAACTTGCTTTGTTTTGCTATTTTCCAAAATAGGTCAGCGAAAAAAAATACATTCCAAGGTGCGATGTTGAAGGGTTCTTTAGTTTTTAGAAGCTGAAATGGTTTTCAAAATGTTTTAGTTTGTCTGTATATGGCCCCGGGCTTCCATTTGAATCAAGTCACAACACTGTAAATGCCTTTGGACATTTGCTCTGAATATAGTGGTGAGCTATATTCGCTTCTCGGCAAACCGACTCTCTCAAAGTGAATTTTGTGGCAATTTAGCGGCAGATTCTCTCGCTGTATGTCTTGTTTTCATATCGCTGAAATAAGTGACTACGTATACGCTCAGAATGAAGATTTTTTAATCTCCAAATGTCCCCGTTCTGAAAGAGACCAATGACTCAGACGCTGAAAGCAGTGCATGTGAATGGGGAGGTAGTAATGCCGTGATAACACTCGGTCTAGTCGTCCACACATTTCAGTAACAAATCAATCTGTCGTAGTGAAGCTTCCACCATCTGTGGATCACAACAACTGGACTGGATTTTTTTCCTGCACCGTGAATTCCCATGTTCTCTGTCTTATGGGATGTCTTCAGCACACTTTTCCCGTTTCCATTCTGGTTTCTGCTGCTGTCAATTTCCTATTCAATTAAATGATAAGCCTGTTTTCACTATTCAAATGAAGGTAGAGTGTCCAGGCAGTTTACAGAAACAGAGGTTATCCTACTACTTTTTAAGGGCTTTTGTTCATAAAAAATTTACCTTTAAGCCTTAAAATTGTCTCAGTTTATCTTAAGGTTTTGAACCATATCTCTTCTCTCAAGATAATGGCCAATATTTTTGCAGGGTCTGTGTGCATCCCCGGTAATGTAAATCCTCTTTTTAGTTCTTGATTATGAACACAGAGCTGGTTCCTGCAGTAAAATACACAAATTGCCATTTCCAGCAGATGGAAGATGGTGTTTTTTTGTTGGGGACATTAACATATTACTTGTTGTTTGACAGCATGGAGAGCAGGCTGGGAATACCTGCATGCTGCTGTGTAATCCCAAAAAGGTTCATTACACTAAACCTGCTCAATCCGTATTCCCAACAGGACGCCGGATTCTCTCGTTTTTATCCACCTAACAAGTTGTTTTGTACTGCAACATACAGTTCACAATGATGCTACCCGTGCTCCTAATAATTCACTAATCTCTCGCATGTTTCAGGGATGTAGGGGTCTTATGCGTCTGAAGGACCTTAATGATGTTTCCACGCACTAACCATAATTTTCACTTCAGCATTGGTCTGCATTGTTTTGCTTAGGAGTCGGATGGCTTGAGGCGAAAACCTGACATGATTTTGAGCCCTGCATCATTCATGCCTTGTCAGCATCAGGATGCAATGGTTGCGAAAGACTCAGTCCAGTGAACAAACATATTGACATGTTGCCACCCACTATAAGATTAAATCAGAGCCTATGTTCGCTCCACGTCGCTCCACTGATAAGCAGAACCGCTTTTTTTTTATTTATTTAAAGTCAAGTTCAAGTCTGACGACAGCAGTGACTGAAGACAAATACATTAAGTAAAAGAGTGTTAAAAGAGCTGATATCGGTTAAACAAAGAGGAAAAAAAGGTAGATGCCAGTGACTGAATACATAGATTTACTACAAACTCATGAGTGACTGTGGTGATGAGGACATTATGCTCCTCAATTATACAAGAATGTAGAACAAACACAGTTTTATTACAAAGCGAGTTTATTTTAGCAGGTCTTCAAAAGGCTGTTTCAGGTTATGAGACACCCATACAATTTATTTTCATTTATACAGTAATCAGACACAATATTAGGAACATCAGTACTAATATAATCCAATGCGACCCAGTCCAGCAGAGTCCAGAGTCCTTTGGGGGTTAATTCCGATTATCACTGAAAACACTTGTGCCATCATGGTCCACATCTTTCCTAATCCTTCTTTCAGTTTTGCTATTTCTTCAATCTCTTCTTCCTCCTGCTCCTTTTTCCTCCTTTTTTCTTGGGATGTGTCTGACGCCCCACTGAATCTTATCGTGTTCATTCTCAGCACACCTTCGGAGGTGTGTCCTATTTTGACCTTGGGACTTCCAGCCTGCGCTTGGCACAGATGTTTCGGAACTCTGTGCCAGCCACTCGGGTACGGCGTTCCATGTTCGCCCTGCCTGCTATCATCTTGCACCCCCGCTGTTATGTGCTGGATTGTCTCTGAGGCGTCTTTGCACAGCCTGCAGTCCTTCCTCATCCACCCTGGCCTCTATTGATCTTGTACTTAGAGCCTGTTCATGTGCCACCGTGATTAGCGCCTCTGTGCTGTCTCTCCGTCCAACTTTGTCCAGCCACTGGAAGGAGTTTTTGATATTAGCCATTTCCACCGTGTGACGGCGGCACATTTAGTTTCTGCTGCCTGAGGTATTCCCTCACATGGGGCCTCACGTCTTCCTGATGTATTCATTGATCTTTGTTGTTTCATCTGGGATAGTTGCTCTGACACTCACTAGTCCTTGGCTTTTTTCCTTTTGCTTGGCGTACAGTCTCTCTCTCTTTCTCCCTGTCTGGACCAGACAGGATCGGTCTTATTTTCGAATAGCAGTAAACTTCCAATTTCATAATGGTGTCACAGCTGTTGAATAAACATTAAACAAATTAATGGATGCATTAAAAAAAGAGTGTGTCTGCAATGTCTGCATGTACGAATGATAGTCCAGAAATTTCCATTTATTAAATGTGTATAATTGACCAGAGTCACTGGAGTTAGTTGACGTTTGCCAAAAAGAATTTGGAAGGACAGAAATCTGAGGGGCTGCTGTTTGGGACGTCTAAACTTTGGACCAACCAACTACCATTTATGTACTGATATTCATAGAGCTTTGTGATGTTGACACAAGTGTAAAACATGGTAAAATGTTTTAAGTTTGTTGACTTCTGATAAACTTTTTGAGACCAGACAGCAGATTAATACTGTATGTCTTGAGGTAAAAAGACACTAACATTTTGAATTATAGAACATGTGCCCAGACCTAGTTTAAAGTGGAGTATTAAATTCACTCTAGGCCATCACTGCAACTGTCTGATCTGAGTTTCTGCCCTTCTCAGGTCCAGACACCGCAGTTCTGCGCTTATTTGCATTCAGGCCTGCAATGTTTTTAGTCACTGCGAGATTTATGCCTGCCACGTGTAGGGTCAAGTGCACTCCTTCAAACGTTATCTCCACGCTGACAGAGGCAGAGCCGGTGCAGGAGTATATCATTTAGTAACATTTACAGGCAGAATTTATGTTGATAGGAAATGTAAACCTTTGTCATGACCAGAGAGAAGCGCGAGCAATCAAACACGATGAAGAGATGCAGCTGTCAGCTCTCCTGTCCAGTTTTGACTGATGTCAACAATAATAATATCAGCAGCAACGAGAGCTACTTTAGTAATATTTCTTTTATTTTAGCTCTACTTTGACAGCCCAATTCGCCACCACTGTCTCCTGTTTAGAGGATCGTACCGTGATTTACTTCTGCTTGACCTCTATATTTATTCAACCTTTATATTATATTATTTTAGGCTGCATTGAACCATAAAGTAACATAAATTTGCCGACTTATTCGTTTTATGGCTTACCCATCTAAACTGTACAGTATATTTCCATATGTCGCTATCCTTAATCCACCCATTTGTGAAACTTTTCATTTTTGTACTTGCAAGAAATCAGCTTAGGAAAAAAAAAATGCATTTTGTTTTGCCAGACAAAATATCCTCATTAGTGCCAGACAATGGGCCACTGGATGTTGAGTCCCTGAAGAATGAAAGTTTCTGCCTCTCTTTAGTCTTGCTGTAGTGCAACAGACTCACTTCTTTCTTCTACCTACGCAGAAGTGTTCTTCTTCCACCCAAACACTGTCATCTTATTCCTTTAAGGCATAAACTCTATTTTGATTTAAGCTGAGACATATGGTGTGCAGTACTTCTCATCCCTTCAGTAATTTGCACAGTTTTAAACATTTTAATCTCCACCGTTACATGAATGACGGTTCCTTCCATCGGGCGTATCTCTTGTTTAATACGCACTTATGGAAAACCTCTCTCGTCTACATACATACAACCAGCGTGTTGCATTCACCAACCTTTCACTGCACCACATCCGGTTTTATCATTCTGAGCACATTCCCTGTATGAACCCGTGTTTTTTTCTTCCAGTTTCTTGTTTCTGTAAAACTCCCTGTTTGGTAGAGGATTTACTGGTCTCCTGTTGCAGTTGTCTTTCACAGGAGTCAATAAAAATATATTCTGCTGTGGAAGCTGAAGGCTCATGTAAGGTGAACTCTGCACAAGACAGTCAGTGTAATTCACACAGTGATGTTGTGTATCATTTAATGATCTAACTATCATATTAAAAACTTAATTACAAACCATGCAGTGCACTGATAGGGAAGTCTAGAAGTTTCTAAGAACTTTGCTGACCTGTTAAATAAGAGACATCACAGGTGTACAACCATAAACACATTGCTGAGCAGTAGGTTTAGTGAATCTTTTAATTTTTTAATTAATTATTCAATTATACTATCAGTTGGAGTCAGAGCGTTTAGTCAAAGGGAAAATGGGAAGCAGTGGCCAGGTGGTGCACAGTAATCCCCGACTGCCTGCTACAAATTTATGAGTATTCAGAGCATGATAATTGTCCTCAAAATTCATGCATGGCTACACAAAACGACAGGAATAATCCTCCTTGTCACTTACGGGGCCAAACTTACCCTGTGTGAGGTGAGTGATTGAATTGGTTCTAGTGTTGGTTATGGTGGATCAATAAATCCATCATTTGAGTGTAAGAAGTCAGCTGGACATCACAAAGGACCTCTAATGTCGGGAGCCTATTAATTGTTTTGTTTATGTAGCTCCAATCACAACATACCGCACCTCTCCAACAGAAAATTAATGATTACTGGCGAAAGGTTAATATCCACTCAGCTGAAAATAAATCAACACTGAATTAATGAGATCATTACCTGCATGGATTGATAATGAAATTAGTCTTCTTTCAAAGCAGGACTTTCTGCGATGTGAAGGTATTGATTTGAAAAATAATGCATCTGTTGGTAAAGCCCTTGACCAGATGGACCCTGAGCTGAGCAGTCCTCCACTCTTGGAGGTTGCTGCTAATAAAAGACTGGAACAACCTGTACTTTGCAAAGGGTAATTCTTTATATGAATTTGTATTATCAAGAAATGCTTTGGATTAAAAACAAATACTAGTAAAAAAAATATTTACCATAAACACATAATTTGTAAAAAATAAATAAAGAAATAATGACATAACTAGATGCTAAAGAGACTGAAGTCTTTTTTTGAGTTTTTGCACCAACCTGCTTTAACAGTCAAGCAGGAGTGAAACTATCAGCAGGTCCCCACAGTAATTTCAGGAGTGATTCATACACATGAAATATGTCTCTGCAGAAAATTGTTCTGGGTTATTAATTGGCAGGGTGTCAGACGGTACTTAGAGAAAACTCTAGAGATGGGTTGATTCATGTATCAATTCTTCATTTGAACACCACTTCAAAGTTACCCAGTCAAACTGAATCTGCAACAGCACAAAAATGTAATGTGCTTTACATATCCACAAAACAATCAGGCTAAACTGAATGTTTGTAATAGAGACGATTACTGTAAAAATATCACCTGCCACACCCCAAAACATATTAATAAAAGGTAATTCCAACAATACAACAAACAAAATTTGAATACTTGGGAGGGTGAAATATTTTTGAAAAAACTGTAAATCTTTCTACAGATATTTGTGAAATACCTGTGTAGTACATTTACTATTAAAATGTTCATTATACTGTTGGGTTCATAATTTCACATAAATATTTTTTTGATTTTTGCATGTTACTACAGCTACTCTTCCACATGTTTTGCTTATTTGAAACATTCATCTGTAAAAAGTGCAGAAGCATCAGTGTAGTGAGGAGCCGCTGGTTCCCGCTGCATCTCACACCGTTGTGTGTATTTATGTAAATGATGCATCACAGTGGCGACGCTGAGGCAGAGCAGCAGCTGAGCTGTGGCGACGCTGTAAGACGGGATCACACCGAGCAGAGGGAAAAAAGCAGGCAGTGCTGACAATAAACAGCTTTTAGAGAAACAAAAGCTTGTGTGTCAAAAGGTGGTTTCATTTTGACAAGATTCAAAACAAGGTTCTGTTTTGAAAATCTGCAAACAACAAAAAAAAAAAAAAAAACGTGCGTATATATTTATGCCACTGTTTGTTTAGCTCAGCTTCTTTTTTTTAATATAAAAGTGTAGTTCTTCACACAATACCAAACTATAAATATGACTTTAATCATCTCAAAACATCTTTTTGGAATGGCTGAAAATAAATGTTTTAAAATTTATGCACACTGATTTTGATGCTTTATTGCTTGCTACTTTAAAAATGTTCTATAATAAGCAAATTTGCATAAACTTTTAATTACCCAAATTAAATATTTTAATTGTTACTTTATTGTTTCTATCCTCTTTCTAATTCTTACATCTGTTGTTGTCCGATACCCCAAACTAACTAATATTGGCAATTTCGTTGGTTTCTTTTTAAAATGCAGAATAACTTCTCAGTATTTTTTAGAAGCTTTTTTAGGGAAAGCGTTGGTTTCTTTTTAAAATGCAGAATAACTTCTCAGTATTTTTTTAGAAGCTCATTTTCAGGGGAAAGTCTCAATTTATTTATCACATGTTGAAGCTGCTGGTGTTGTTACCGTCACATATATTAATAATCACTCAAACAACACGACTAATCATTTTTGGAAAATTTAGCACTGATCAGTTTGTTTACGTACAAATATATCACGCAGAGCAATATGCGAGTTCTCTCTAATAAAAGTGACTTCGAAAATCCTATTTAGTGACACTGACGTTTTCGTATTTGTCCTCTAGTTGGCATTTCCTGACAACGCAGCTCATAAATGCATCGCTGTCCTTCAGCCAACTCCGAAGCCTCTGTGTTCATTAACACTGTGGCTTGGCTTCTGGTTAAAAATGTGACTGAATCCAACCAACGCAGTTGCCTCAGGCCTACTCACACTGCCTGCTGAGCCCTCATCATTATCAGAATTAACATGAATAAACAGACAAATTAATGAAAACGCTCAATCGTGCTATTTTTTTCAATGATTCTGTATGTTCACTTCCACGATATTTTCCAGAAAATGTTACAATTTTACACCCAGTTGAATGTCTTACGTAAGTAATAATTTCTTAGAAATCATTTCTGGGAAACTAATCCAGTCCAAAAATGGATCAGAGGTTCACAAAGAAGAAACTTCTGTAAATCCTCCTTGTCTGTCTGGTGCTAAGCCTTCCAGTTCATTTCTGCAGTGCTTGTATTTTCTCAAGACCTCGAAAAAATAGACACGACTACTTGGTGCTTCTACTCTGCTATATAAAGGACCTGAATTCAAGGTGACGGAGGACCACCTTAGAAGAGCTTTTCTGCCAGTGGAGTGCTGGGCTTCATGACAAGCCTCTGGTTTGGCCCGAAGCCTAGACACTCAATTCTGCTCTTTGAGGAGCGGTTTCCTACAGGTTTATAAGCCTCTTTCTGATAGTTCATGTGCCACACTTGGTGCCAAGGACTGTAGATACAGACCAGATCTGGTGTGGCTTGTTAACTGCTGGGGAGCATCAAACACCTGAAGGACCAGAGTAAAGCACCTTTAGGGGCTTGAGCAGTAGAAATTTTCCTTTTGTTCAAAACAGGAGGGAAATGAAATGTAACTCTGCCTTATAGGCTGTTGGTGTGTTGTGTTTAATATCTGGTATGTGTGAAGGTATCAGATTTTTCTTTGACCAGTTTCCTCCCAGAAATACATTGATTTTTATCTTACAGTGCAAAAAGACGACATGTTTTTGAACTATATGTTTGTAGTGTGATTTCATATATACCTGACACATTTTTCCAAAATGGATACATATTAACAGATGATACATATTAACAGCAATATCACTACAGAGTGACTCGCTGTAGTTTTTAAATTGTGATAATTTGTCGTTAACACATTAGCAGTTGTAGCTTTACTGTGGTTATATAATGTCACATGAGCATGTGACACTTTATTTTGGCACAATTTAGGCTTTTAATGTTTGTTTTTTTTGCACTTGGTTGCATACTGTATACCAATAAACATCAAATATGTAATGACATCAACACAGTCTGGTGCACTTCTTCCGTCTGAATTTACAGGTTAAAGTTAAAAGGACTGATGCTTGTGACATCACCGTTCCTGGGTTCTGATCAGCTCAATGGATCGATCACTTCCCATCCTCTGTGCATGTGTGTTTGTGTGAACGGGTCGGGGAAATGAGAACCAGTAAGGTACGAAAGCACTACATAATTGCAGACCATTAACCAGTTTGTAACAGCTCCACAGTAATTACTCCAAAATGAAATCGCACTGTGATCCATTAAACCACATTTACAGTAAAGCTTTACATACTGTAAAATATGACAACAACGAAGCTACTGAAGAAGGTTGTTGTGATAACCTACAATAATGTAGGAAATCATAAAAATACAGTGAAAAAAAAGTCTAACAACGTAATTAGAGTTGAATTAGAGAGAATCTGACCCTGGACATGAATGTGTAGGTAAAACTCTTTGGTTTATATAAGATTTTTTGTGATCAAATCTTTTTGTAAATAAAAGGACATATTTTTCTGCAGATATGGGTGAAGAATAGTACAATTCTGCCGATAAGTATAAAATTTTACATATTAATAAGTCCTCAAACTGGTTTCGGACGTGTATTTAACAAAACACACCGAATGACAAGTCACCATCCAGGGAGAGAACATGTTAGTCCCATGAACACACTCACAGAATCTGCCCGTGTTCGCGTGAACTAGTTGCTGTTGTTGGTCGTTGTTTGGTTGTTGTTATGAGTATTAATGGAGGAGTGTGTAGGGAGGAGTGCTGGGTTAATAAAATTCAGTTGCAACTGGATTACTGCACATTATCATAGCACAGTTTCAGGAGCCAATGCGATTTTCTGCCGATTTCATTAAACATACATTAATTATGTATGCCTAATTTATTGGTCTACATTATCAACATGTTTATCTTGCAGTGATTACAGTTTAATTGGTGATTAGATGATAACTGTGAGCACTGATGCCGAGTGACATTTTTTCTTTCTTTCTTTCTTTTTTTTTTTGCTTTTGAAATCATTTTTGCTCAAGTGGACCTATAAATACCTGCAGCGAACACACGGCATCTCATTAATTAACAGAAGACAGAAAACTGATTTAATAGCAAACCACTACTTTCTTCATTAATAACATCAGAATAGTAATTATATATGACTCTAAAATGTATTTCAGCAAAGTCGTCGCTCGGCATTTGCAAAAAACACGCAAGATGAGGCAAATTTTAGTCCATGTGAGAACGCCATACAGGACTGTGAGATGAAGAAGGACTCAGAGAGGGTAGATGGAAAATCACTGTAACAGCACAGAGGAAAGAATGGATTTCGAGTCAAGATTTATGACAGGATGCTTTTCCTCTCCCGAGGTGGTTGAAGAGAAGTTCCTGATTCAGGAAACAGCGTCAGATGAAATGATTACTTCTAGCAGTGGAAATGGTTTTAGCTGGGTAGATCCGAGGATACAGGAACCATGTGTGATTGAAGATATTTTAAAAAATATATATTTTACTCCTGTTGTTATGAACTTTGTAATAGTTATTATGGCAACTTCCATCGTTGTTTGAGCACCAGTTTCAGCTCCAAAATGAGATGGAACATCAGTTTTACTCCACAAAGGAGGGCAACACTTGAATAAATTAAAGATTCATGGAAAATTTAGAAATGTGCAAATGAAGAGTTTTTGCTGAATGAATAGAGGAAACAGACATTTGGAATGTGAACTCAACACGTTCATTCACCAATGTGCAGGTTGTCCTTGTCAACCACTCCATGCATTTTCCGTGTTTCCCAGCATCCCCCTCTTTACCTTTTCATACACCTGGCAAAGATACTGAGAAATAAAACGAAAAATAAAATGACTGCACTGAGCAAGGAGACGACTGTGCTTAATCCTTAATTTTGTGATCAATAAGATTCTAGTTGCACAGGCAGCAGCTAAATTTAATGAGTGACTAAGCCACCTTGGGAAAATTTCCATGCAGATACAATTGCAGTATGGATAAATAAGTGATTTCATTACAGAGCAAAAAGATGAGCGCACAGGGAGAGTGTACAGTTGCATCTCATTTTAAGCTTATTTCATTTTGTGGATCTTTGTTTTTCAATGATTCACAGCTGTTGTAATATGATTACAGTATGGTAATGATGAATGAGTGCGCATTGTTCTTTTGAAGATATTAAAGTTATTTGATAACGCTGCACAACATGCATGTGTTCTTATATGAATTCGGATGCCAGAGTGCATTAAATTTAGGACATTAGAATCTACAATAAAGACTAATTAAGAGCGGATTAGTGCAAAGTTAGTTGTAGAAGTTGACGCCATCATGGCAATAATACACTCAAATGAAGTGAAAAAACAATTAGTTGGTGGTAATGAAGATTTCCAAAAGCAAACTAATCACACTGGTTTTGTTTAAACAGAGCTTTTTTTTTTTGTTATACCCTTTCATTATGCGCTTCATCAGTATATCATTATAGATCTGTAACAGAAAAGTGGATACAACACTTTAAAATATCTCTCAAATGCAGATTAAAGCCCTTCAGCCAAAAATAAAAAAAAACACAAGCTGTTAAAACAAATAATTTTCACTTGCACCCAGGTAGCATCTTCACTCCATGAATCGCTTTTGCAGCTCTTCGCCAAATTAATGACTGACAAATACAAATTGTACTTCATTTTGAAATGACGGCACTTAAGCGGTGACAGTTTGATGAGCAGGTGATGCTCGTTTATCATCCCAGCCATCTTATCTGGATGCTGCAAACACTGATGAACAACATAACGCAGCATGACCCCCGCTGGGAGGTACACATGAAGGGCAGCTTAGCATGTCTTTCATGCATCATGGCTCCCGCAGGATGGATCACGGTACTCCGCCTGTACCTAAAACAAGCAAGATGTACAAAAGAAAAAGGTGTGTGTGTGTGTGTGTGTGTGTGTGTGTGTGTGTGTGTGGGTTCTGGTAATGAGAGGTTGGAGCAAAATTTTAACTTTGGAGAGGAATTCCCATATGTGGCTGATTCTGGAAATGCAAAACACAGCACGAGTGCATATTCATAGATGGGAAATAGAGTCCTCATGTATCCTAATAACACTGTAGGGTGCCTTCTGTGGTTTTTCTTTGAGCGCCTCTACACTGAGTAGGAGGGACTGTCTGGTTTAGAAGGGGGGATTATACATGTTTTTAAGCTTGGGGAAAATGTGAATAAATAAATAATGATGAAAGCCTTTTTTTTTTTTTTTTTTAAATGCACGATTAGCATGTCTTGCATACAGTTGAGTTATCTTCATAAAGAGAGCTGCACCTTTGTGGAACAGCTTCCCACCGTGGCACATCAGCTCAGAGGGTGACGAGCGTGGAGAGAGGCAGAAAGACCGGGAAGGAAGCGGGGGGGAGGGGGTGAAAGTGCAGAGAGACAGAGAGATTGTCAGGAAAACACCGAGGGATGACTGCACAGAAAAAAGCCTCAAAGTGGAAGTTGTGACTCTGGGATAGTGAGACTCAGAGGTAAGTGTTCAGGCTCGGTGCTACAAAAGGGCAGTATAGTGCTTACTTTGATTGAATCAATTGCTCCGTGTAAGTAGCTGCTGGTGCCGGCCTCCCCAGGGTGACAGAGAGGTCTGCGGAGAGCGAACCGATCCAGCCACGCATGGCCGGAGAACCGGGAGGATTAACAGAGCAATGCATCATAGCTGCAGCAACCACTGATGTCTAGCAGACTGTATTTATTGACTCATTGACTGTATTGATTGTCTCAGTTGATGAGAAGTCCAGAGACAACAGACAGATGCACAGCGAGTTACGCTAAACCAAATGGAATAACAAAGAAAAGGTGATGGATCGTGCTGTTATTTCATTGCATGAATAAAAGGAACATATCACATTGAAACCTTGGTTTTTTTTGTCAACACAAGCATCCAGCCATCGGCACTGTTTGGTAGCAAACCTCTGGTTACAGCACATTTCCCTTGCAGACATCATCTCATTCAAGTTAAGTACAGACAGTAATGGCTTGGTAATTTACCTGGGCATGTATGTAGCTTTTCCTTGACAGCAAATTCCCTCTGACATTGACATTGTTCCAGTGGCAGCAGTTTATTTAACACGCCATTAATCTCTAACGACAAAAGGACCGCGTCGCAGCAGATGTTTGTTAGCAAACTTCTGCTCGGTCCGCCGCTGTTGTTCTTCGCCCTCATTGACACGTATTACCGTTACAAAGCGAGGGTCACCCGGCAAACGGTCGAAGACTCTAAGAGTTAAGCGATAGCTCGAGAGTGTGCTTTGGCGCCCGGGGGGGGATCGTTTCTGTCAATGGGCAGAATCGTTTGATGCACAGCTACCCCTTGATTTGCGCAGTACATAGATTCATTTGTCAAATTATGCCAAAACCACTGATACTGCTCCACATCTGAGTGCATGGTCATCAGTATGCTAATGTTCAACTATGCAGTGAAACAATCCAATTATTGAATGATGTCCACTGTACAGCAGCTCCCTTATTGGATATGTGTGCAATTAATGTGCAGAGCAACCAGAACACTGAAACTGAGTATATTAACACTTTGGTAAACTTAGTCTGATAAAATGGATTGTCTCCACTCAAAATACGGACAAACTTGAAAGATGAGCACATGTCACAGGATTGTTGTATTATATGAATATCAGTTTTCCATTTTCTCTCTCTGAAGCAGCAGGGCAGTGTTGAAAGAAATGATACAGAGCACGTCATGACTGTAGCCACTGAAACTGAACATCTTTTTGCACTGAATGCTGGTGAGTGGGAGTGAGGGCAAGAAACTGCAGAAAAGTAAAGGGAGAAGAAACAGGCAGAGTTTACCCTTAGGACTCATGAGGTAAGGACACTTAACTCATCGCATGCATTGCCATAGTTGACATGAGTTTTATATCAGTGCTATACTTTAAAAACAAAAATGAAAAGATCGTCTCTTTTTCACAAATATAAATATATTTTATGTTTAGTATGTACAATAATGATTTGCCATCATCAACATTAGTATTGGAGGGAGAGGAAAAAGCATGTCAGTAAACTCTTGCTAATGGATACAGACACTGCAAAGACAGCCGTGATTGGTTGATGTGCTCAAGCACTCTCTCTGAAGACAAAGCGAGAAAACAGGAGTTTTATTGAGAAGGCTGGTGGTGTGGCTGTGCCGTGCCATGCCGCAGTCCGCTAGTCCTGAGAGCTACGAGATTCACTGTCTTCCTCCAGCTCCCATTCGAAATTCTGGCCGGTCATTTGGTAAAACATCATGTTAAAGGGTTTGTAGAACTTGTGCAGTCGCCGAATCACGTCCGGGTCTATTTTGGGGTGAGTTCTCCCTTTAGACTTTCCGAGGCACCTGGGGGTGCTGCTGTCCTCGGGCTTCTTCAGACACGGAAACCCCTTCGTTTTGTTAAAGTAAAAGTGTTTGTCTGTGACGATCTGCTTCAGTCCCAAGAAGTCCTGCACTTTGGCCATCTCGCCTGCAGGGTCCACGATGAGCCTCTCCCCGCTGACAAAGTGCATCTGGGAGAGGGGGAAATACTGCATCCAGCTCTCCAAGTGCAGCGCATATATTCCTATACGTAAAGCACTCCACGAGGCATCTATAAGACCCAGCGTCCGGTTCTTAAAAGCCAGAACCTCAAAGGTAGGGATCTCAGGTTTCTTGGACAGAGTCTGTGTGTAGTCGGAAATGGCTCTGGTGACAGGATTACGCACTACAATAATAAGCTTGATGTCTCTGGCCATAGAGTGGATACGCTTTGGGGCATGGTTAGTCACAAAGTAGCTGGGTGTCTTCTCCATGGTGATCTGCCCCTCCAGCGTCGAAGGCATCAGGTCTCTGGGAACACAAACAGCAAGAAAAAAGAGCTTAGAGCTTAGCACAGTATTATCCTCGACACCTCTCGCCGTGCAAAAAAAAAAAAAAAAGAAAAGGAAAGAAAGGAAGAAAGAAAACAAGGACACACCACAAGCAAATTTGGTACATTTATTAAGCAGTACATTATTTGAAATTACAAGTGAAAATAACTGTTATTATCACTGGACATTATGTTGTGAGAAGAAACATACAGCTAATTACATCCATAGAGTAATATGCAAGAGATAAAAGAAAGAAGATGAAACGGCAGGCAAGCAAGTATGCTCATTGCTTAATTGACTCCATCTGTGTTACTCCAGGAGCTGTTTTGGAACTTTAATAATGAGTTTGCTGCATATCATTAGTACTGGGGTGCCTGGGGTATTGTTTTGTCATACATTTATTATGCATGCTAGGCTCACACTCTGTGCAGTCAGTCTGATTCCTTGTGCACATGCACTTCCCATGCAACGGGCGCAGGCAGCTCTTCTCCTTCTCTGAACTGCGTTTAAGGTTAGGGGCTGTTCACCGAAGGCAGCGGTGATTCATTAGCAGATTCAAGGTGATAATTTGTAGAACAATAGAAATGTCCCCGACTTGAGAAGTTTATCTCAGGGACAATGGGAAACCATTTACCATTGCCACAAATATTATGCTCAACTCAATTGCCGGGAATGAGTTTTAAGAGTCGACAGCGCGCAGGCAGCATATATCATGCGCTTAGAAGCGAGTCTTGTTTCTACAGATTCTATTTTTGTATCAATAATAAAGCATAGCATTCGCCACGAGCAAATCCTTATCAAATGTTTACACTGATGTTCATTCCACTCTGTGCTGTTTTCTTTGTTTGTAGGCTATGTGATTCAGTGCTAAATTGGTACATTAAATCCTCTGTGAGACATGCCGTTTATTTAACTACTAACAAATTCAAGCACAGGAGCTGCACATTGTAATATAAAGAGAAGAAGAAGCCAACACACCATTTTTTTTACCTGCCACATTCAGTAATGCTAGGCTGGATACACACACACACACACACACACACACACACACACACACACATATATATATATATATATATATATGTATATATATATAAATAAAACAGCCAACCAAAATTTGAATTATTCCATCTGGGAATAGTTGCAGAAACGTCTCCATAATTCAGGGATGAAAGCTGTTTCCTCGCCCCTTCTAATATGTTTTTTCTCTTCTTTTTTTTTTTTTTTTCTGTTGGTCTGCCCTGCACTGCAGACTTACAGTTTTAACCATATAGTCACATCAATCATTTGCATCTTGGACATATTCTAAATTAACTGTTCTCCAGCAAAGAATCCAATTTACTCTGCAAAACATGAGAGCTGTTATGCACATATCGACCACCCTCACACACACAGATGCACCCATGGATACTGGGCTGAAAGTCTCACAAGTGGCCTGGTAATTGCATCTCAGTAACAGTATTGCCTTCCTGATGGGTAATTTCCCTCCGGATTATCTTTGTTTCCTGACAGTATACAACTGTGGTTACTTCTGGGCCTGTAATGGGATAAACATATCTACACATAGCATAGTGATTAGAAAGAGTATTAGTTTTCATTATATTTCATCACTTTCCACACTTTCTCCTTTACAGTAATGAATTGCTAAAGGTTTTTGTAACCTCTCAAGGACTTCAGCGCCGTCTGCCATTTAACTCCAAAGTACAGTGGGTGGTCTGAGAGTGCAACATCACCATGAATTGTAATAAAAAAAAAAAAAAAAGCCGCAAATGAAACAACCTTGAAGCAGCCGATTTCCTACAGTATGGACACAAGCTGCAGCGTCTCATCGGTAATGTGATGTGCATCTTTGGAGCATGTCCAATTGACAGATGTACAAGGTTACCTTTGTGAAGGTGCACACAACAAGCCATTGTCCTCCTCGGGGCTCCGAGCTCATCATACAGTGATTATAAACCAACGTAAACCACGCAAGCCTAATACTTTGTTATCACGGCTTCACTCTGATTGGGAATCAGTCATGGATCATGTACACCCAAAATGTCAGTGGGATGGGAAATCAAAATGCTGATAAACAAGCTAATTTCTCCATGCATGGCAAATGACTCCTCTGGCCTTGCAGTCTAGTGGAACTGGTATAAACAAGAGCAAACAGTTAACTCTTGCTTTTTCTCGCTGTCTCTCTTTCTCTCTGCATCAGCTGCTTAGCTCAACGCGGGTCATTCAGGTGGGTAGGTAAATAAAATCCATAGTGCTAAAGAGGCCCTGCAAACCATCTGCTGTTTACTGCCTCGGAATGGGAACATAGCATGTAACATTTACTTTCTTGGGTTTCCGCACATGTCCAAAGCGTTATTTACACAGCGAACAGAAGTGTGAAGATGCAGATGAAGATCAAGCGCTTTAAATACCACGCGAGGCGAGCTGCAGCACGCCTGTGGGAGAGTTACCTTTGTAACATCCGTGCAACTTCCCTCATGCAGAATAATATCTCGGTGCACAGAAAGTGGTTAAAATTTTCAGCAAAGAAGGTCTGAATGCTGACATTCTGATCCACAAAATGCGATTCAAGCCTGACAAATAAATATTCGCTCAGAAAAATCAACCTTTTAAACCACATTTGCCCAGTTGTATCGAGGTCGTGTCCTATAAGTTAGAAAGGAAATCCATTTCACACCCACTTCACGTCAAATTCCAGTGTGGAGGATGCCCAATCACCTCCAAAGGTTGATTCCTCGTTCAGAACGTGCAGTATTCGAAATCGGAGCAAATTTTGTGCGTTTGTTACGACAGAAACTAATCTTCACAAATAATCGCAACACTTCATGCCTGAACACCCACCACAAAAGTGCAGTGGAACATGCCCGGGCATTTAACTCCAAAGTTTTATCAGTTTGCTCAGTTAAAGTGGTGCACTGGGAAAATTTTGAGGCATGATGAGGTGAGGGATCACGCTAATTTACATTCCCAGATACTAATAGGTCCAAGCTGTTTCTGGAGGGATTGAGTTTCTTCAGAGAAGCTTAGTTGTTTCTAATAAACTCTGGCAGAGAAATAAAAGCTCCCCCAGTCTCTCATTTGGATTGATCACAGCTCGGCGGCAGAGTATCAATCCGCCGAGCTTCCTCCTTGTCGTGTCAAATACAATCAATTATTCTAAGGGAGTCCACTCATAATAAGCTCCGGAGTCCTTGGAGAGCACATTTTTGAGACAGCGCCAGTGATGTGGGCAGAATGCTGCGATCCTCTAAGTTATTCGTAGAAAATAATATGATGACAATGTGAATAAAATGTCTCATCGTTTGGTTTGCTGTTAGTATTGACTCAGTACCGAGAGCAATCCCACTGTCATGACTACGTAGGAAACTTTGGAATATAACAAGATTTTTTGGGAAAAAATATAAAAGCGGTCATGACACAAAATCGTAGGTACCGTGATCACATTTTTTGAGACACCCGAAGCCTTAACTCAGGGTTCAGGAGAGTATGGAGAGGGAACGGAACGGTGATAGTATTGAGATGTAACTCTGACTGCAAATATTTATCCAACGTGTAAGTGGCTGTTCATCAAAAACCTTCAGTTAGGACATTTGAAGTGAGAGTTACTGTGGTCAGATTGCAATGAATAATCCCTTTACTACACTTTGAGTGACACGTTTGCCATTAAACCAACACATCGAACAAAGACGTTGGTTTTCAGCGAAGTAAAGAAATATATTTTTTAAAAAAACATTCAAATGAGTCATTCTCCACTCGGCTCTCCACAAGTGGATGTGTGTGTTGTGTGTTTGGCACACACCGAATACAAGCCTACAGGCCGGAGCAAAGGGTCTTAGCGGGTCTGTTTTGGAGTGGGAGGCATTGTTTTGTCATGGCGAAGGTGCAACTTTCAGGAAGAAAACAAATGCCGGAGTACGCCATTCACCGGGATGAGATCAGGCTCAAGTAATGGCGGAGAGTTTGGCTTGTTTTTGTTTTTCTCCTCCCGACTCCGACCTTTTCACCCGCGTGTAGTGAAAGAGATCCTGTAGTCGAGCTTGTCTTGAAGCTTTCCACCGGGTCCAGTTATGCAACCTGTTCCTACCGTTAACGTGTATGTTTTTTACGCGAATATTTCGACCTCCGTGACTAACTTTAGGGCAGACTTCATCACCTTCAGACGACGGACAGTGTCGAGAAACGTGTTGTGAAGCGACGTGCTGAAAATAGCTTTCAACTTTGTTTTCTAGGCTCAAGAAGCATTAGCAACCTGATTCATTATAACTCTTGGATAAACTTCTGTCTTTAATTTAATTAGGATAATGGATATTTGATGAAGCTGTGATGGAAATTTAACTACAACTCGCCCTGACACTTTTCACTCACACCTATTACTTCTCCACATCCTTTTAATAAATTAGTTTCCTTCATATTTATCACATTTTTTACCAAATAAATCACTTAATTTCTCTCCTTTTTTTTTGAAGGTTCTTGCTGATTGTTCTTGCAGTATTTTTTTTTTTTTCTACTGGCCGCTTCCAAATCCTACAAATCTTTCCAAGTGGGAAAAAAAAATGTTTTGTTGTGGCCAGGCTTGTAATAAAAAGGATTTAGATTAATTAAAACATTTGGACTTTGTAGCACCATTTAATCTGAACTGACATTATGCTGCATCATATTAAAAGTATTTCTTACATTGTTAGATGTCCACTCTATGTCAACACACTTCCACCACTGTATTTGTCCCTTTGTCAATGAGAAGGTGTAAAAATGAAGGTGTTCATGCGTCTCTAGACTAGTCTGTGTGGGACACTTTACTATTTTTATATATTCAAGCTTTATTCATCCAGATTTTTACCTCATTTAGATTAACAACCTCTTTCTAAGGGTAACCTGGCCAGGACTGCAGCAATACAAGTTTCTAACCAGACAAACATACTCAAAAACATATACTACAATTATACTATTGATACATAACAAGGTATAACGAATAAGCAAAATGTAGAAGTTTCTCAATTGCTGACAATGTTAAGTCTGTGTAAACTAAGAAGAAAATAATTTACAACGGAGTTTACATTTTCAGTTTCAGTCTGTGGAACCAATTTGCTTAATTTAATTTCTTTCTGCAAGTCATTCCAGGCAGTTGGAGCACGACCAGTTTTCTATATCTGTCTACAAATGGGAACAAACAAGAAATACAGTATGTGTCCTGCGATCTGACATTATGAGAGGACACTGGCATCTGTGAGATTAAATTGCAAAGATAGAAAGGAAGTTTACCAGTGGCTTTTTCTGTTCGTGAACCAGCAGCTCAAACATCGCACAGAGATAAACGGAGTTCAACATGTGACAACATTGTGTTGGAGCATGTATGTATCACAAGTCACTGTAATAAAGAACTGGTGGCAGCAAATGGGGTTTTTGGGCTTCCACCAAAATAAATAAATAAAATAAAATAACTGTCACAAATATTATATAGTGCTAATGTAGCCACTTGGGTCAATCCACAGACACGTCCTTTACTATCCTCAGTAATGCAAGATAATAATAAAATAAAAAATGCTGGTAACAGCTGGACCAATAGATGGAACAACTGCAGCAGTACGGACGACTATATTTTACTGAGGCAAAAAATCACATCATCCTTACAGAGATACAAATCAAGCTGCTATGCAGGACTCAAATAAAACAGGTATAACCCATAAAATACAACAAACACAGCAGCAACACATACAGTAATAACAGGAATAATGCAGCAGCAGCAGCACTCTCATAAATACATATGCCTACCTTTAGCGGTTTCTCTTCTTTGTTTTCCTGACAGTGAAGCCCTTGATGAGGCTGGTAATATTCAGTTTGTGCAGAAATGTATTTTCAGAGACAGGTGATTCAGTTTATTTTGGCCCATTGTGGATCCCAGTCTGCTTGTAAAGAGCCCCAGTTTGGATAAAGATTGATCCCCTCAAGCATTGGTTACAAGAAAAATCATGGTTGGAGTTCAACCCCGCCAGCAGCTGGAACTCCAGACCCCCTACACGGGATAAGCAGTGACAGATAATGGATGGATATTTCTTTCATGAATTCTCTGAATTGTACAAAATTTTGTACCCAAAATCGTTCCCCAGATCATATACTGTTTAAAGATCTTGGCTTGATGAAAGATTCAAAAATGCAGTTGTCTGCTCGAAGCCTTTGTAGGAGTGATACCTCAGATCCAGTTCGCCAAAGGTCTTTGATGCTGACATAAACGAAAGTTTCAAACTCGTCTTGGCCTGATTGCTCTCACTCAGATTCGGCAGATCTATCTGCTTGTTTTTTTCTGTTCCTTTCCTTCTGTGGGTCCACTTTGTAGTGCTGAAACACAGTGGGAGACATGTATTTTTCACTACTCTCAAAGTTGTCAAAATCATCTCGTAGGCCGCCCACATAATTCCTCAATGACTTGACCAAATTAACACCATTGCATAAATCAAGATCAACTGCCTGCCGAGCAGAGCTAGTCTTGTCAAAGTGTACACAAAACATGTTTTCCGTCCCCATGTGGAGTGTCCTGGCTTCATTCAGAGCAGTAAAATTTCAGTTTCATCATCAGTATTTACCAGTGGCTTTTCAAAATCCTGTTGAACACGGTCCATTCCAGGCACAATTAAGCCTGTTACTGTATCCAGTGCGCTGCCTCATGCTGACACACAGTATACGATCATCGTTGACCCTTCATTTAGCCGTCTGAAGAGTTAGTGACAGAGGTGAAGACCCTTTCCACCAAAGTCTATCAAATGGGAAGTTTCAGGGTATGAAGCATTGACCCAAGCGCGTAACCTGACATCAGTCCAACCCCACTTTCCCCCTGGGTTAGTGTTTCATCACACACATGTTGCTGCAACAAATAAAATCTGTGTCATCCATAGTCACTCATGGTTATGTTGTACTTGACACATTTGGTCTTGGTCTGTGTTTGTATCATCAGCGAACTACTATTACTGATTAAAAGTAATGCAGTATTTTACAGACAAAAGTTTTATTTGTGGATGTAATATTAAGTCTATATCTAAAACTGAGATGCTGACAGCAGCATAAATTCAGCAGTATTTTCCATCATTGCATCATTGAGTTTTTTGTAAATGAAATAACAAAAAAAGTACTTTTCTAAAAAAATGAAGGGTCAACAACAAAACTCTGCCATCTTTGTCTACAACGACCTAAAACGACTGTCCTGGGCCTCTGATCCTGCTGTATTTGCCTGTTAATGAAATCTGACTTGAAAACTTAAAATTTTCGACTCCAATAAATTCAGTTTGTGGAATTTCTGGACCGAAGGATTAATCTGTTCAGTGCTTGTCGACTACTGTTGGCATCCTTACTAACACGGGTCTCCTCAGTTATTCATTTCGATGCTCGCGTCTTTGGAAACAGCGAGTCCGCGGCGGTACAGTGACTGTCCTGAATGACTGAACTGTAACCACTTGACAACGTGCCCCGTGATGCAGCTGTTAGACAAACACACTGTATTGCATAATGAATGTGGAATCAACGCTGAACAAAAAGAATTTTGCCATATTTATCTGATAGATCATCTCCACGAGGAAGCTGCTCTTGCATCAGTTCAATGAAGCCGAGCATGTTGATGAGCAGCATGACGTATTTCTTCACCAGCATTGTGGATCAAACTCACAGAAAACTTCCAGCACACCCATTAAATCCCCATCAGGTTGCCCCAAAAAAATGTCACTGTGTCCTCTAAAATGTAATCCTCACTCTGCTGAAGACTTTGCCACTGCAACCACCGTTTTCAAAACCTTGATCCAATTTGCTTTTCAGTTCCGAATCAGCGCAGCACGTGACGTAAGCAGCCGGTTCCATTTGCTGCAGCCTGCTATCAGTGTAAACTCCGGACCACTGTCCCCAAATAATTTACTTGCCAAACAAAGCACTTTGTCTTTTGAAGGGGAATAAAGCAACTATTTTCTTGTCACTGTTTCACCATTTGTCAGTTTTCTTTTACAGTGTTTTAGAAAAATATCTTTTGGTATATGTCTTGCCTTTCGGATGTAGCAACATCAGTGTCAGTTAATCTACAACTTCATACGGTAAGTTATGCTAAATAATTCTATCCACAACAATCAAGATTGGTCATACTCATGCAAACCCCGTTCTTGTTCCCACTTTATGTTGTTTTGGGGTTTTATAAATGCATTAGTTATGATTGTTGATTGCTGGAAGGAAGCCGAGAACAACATTTTTGGATGGGGATTCCCTTTTACCAATGGGCCAATCACCAATCAGGAGGCCTGAAACAGCGTTTCAAACAATTAGCACACGCCAGCAGGCCCATGCGGGGACGTCATGCTGTCGGAATGATCTAATTGCGGGGCACAGTGAGTTTTGCAACACCTTACGCAGCAACCGAGTATCTATCTTCAGGACGAGAGCGAGAGAAAGGGAGGAAGAGCTTTAAAAAAAAACGCTGTTGGATCCGTATTCCAGCTGCTTTGACACCAAATCTGTGCACAGTAGTTATGATTACTTTATAATTGCAATAATTACAATCTGAAGATGCAGTAGCTCAGTACTTAAGCTTGTTGCATGTTCACATCAGACGTCCAGTTTTGGAGGCAAATCATCTTCAGGAGGATGTAGAAAAAGACAGATCTGTTTGAGGTGCTCATCTAAAACAAAATCTGAGTGTAATAATTATGATTATTTGGTTATTTATGAGTTTGCACGAACCCACCCAAAAACTGATCCTGCTGCTTTCGAGGAGTTCAGATCTTTTCTGGTTTTCATTGGTTCCCCTGGGATTCAAACACTGGTTTCCTCCAAAGATAGTGTTGTTGCTAAAAAGGCAAAGGGATACTCACGTTTTAGAGGCTGATTGCAGCCGTAACCAGCTGAACTGCTTTTCTAAAACTCAACCTAAAACGTTCCCATGACCATGGAATACATGGATTCTTTAGCTTTCATTTCTCACCTACACAATAGCACCCATCCCAATTCTGACTGATTAAATGTACTGATTAAATGATTGTCATAAAACTCTAAATCTGCCTGAATAGTCTGTGTCTTCTGACTTCACTCGGTTTCAGTAAGAAGCAAACGATGAATGCCGAAGAACAAAAATGGCGAGACTAATTAAAAACACAACACAACCCCGGCACTCTAAATAAGCCATACGTGTACTTCGGCAGGATCGTGGGCTTCAACAGAATAGTTGAAGAGAGAAGTGACAGCTGGTCCTGATCAAAACCCTATTCCCCGGTCTCCTCCTGAGATCCCCCACAGACTGCCCAATTTACAACCGTGGGCCAGCTAGGTACTTCTCTCCCCACATCACCAGACTGCAGCACTGAGATCTGATGTTGTGTTAAGATGCCCTTTGGACATAAAACGTCATGAAATAAAATGTGGCGATGAGGGAAATGACGAGGACGTTTGGAAATGCTGCGGCGTCCTGGACTCGGTTGTTCATAAAAGGGTCTGTTCGACTGAAAATTTGTCTGTTTTAACTGTATTAAATTCCGTGAAGAGAGTGGAAGCAATCTCATCTCAAATCTAATACTCAAAGATCTTTGAGTTGTTTGTGTTGTTTTTATATCATCGGCTATAAAAAAGGTAACAACTTCTCCACACATATACAGTACAGACCCCAAACCTAAAATAACTTTCTTACATAATAGTTCATCTGCGCTCTAATATAACAACAACAGTCTCTGCTGAAAGATGATTTCTTTCTCTTATTGTTCTTTGCTTGTTTATTTGCCTTTGGGTGAGCTGACGAGAGCACTTCAGCCTACTTTCATTCAATTTGATCACAATTGCCCTCAATATTCTGTTACTGATGTTGTCACTACAAAAAACATGCAATCGTGACGCGATGGTCTCTGCTTCACAGCAAACAAACCCGTGGAAAAACTTTTTGCTTTATTTCTTGACTTCAATTAAACCCCTAAACAGAAAATATAAATGGAGCATGCCAGACATATATTGTTTTTAATGGAAATGCTTTAGCTTTGTTTAACTACAGTAATATCGTCGGACTTCCTTTAAAAGTTCACAGCAAAGGGGCTTTCGTTCATTTCTGATTCACTATCTGTGCAAAAACCCTCTCAAAATGTTTGTTAGCTCGAAGAAAAGCACAACACGACCAACGGTAATTGGAAGTCACACCTGAATACGTCAGAGTCAAAGGCTAAAATTTACATCCTGGAAATGTTGCAGATCCAGCTCACTTAAGCAGAACCAATTAATATGACAGTTTGAACATGATAGATTTCCTTGCCTGTGAAAAATGGCCAGCGCTCCAGGATCTAATAACTTTTTCACTGAAGCTGACCACAGATGAAACTTTGCACCTGACGGTAGCGCGCAAAGCAACAATTCATTTGAATTACCATTCATTTCTCATCCGAGCTCAAATGTGTCATCGCACACTCACCAGGTTCGTCTGGGATAATGAAGTCAAACAGCATTATGAATTTACAGTGATACGCGTCTGACAAGACGACAAGATTGAAGTCGATCCAATATTGACAGAAACTGCTGCTTTTCTTCCGAGCCAAGCCATATGGCTGAAACTATCACAAGAAACAGAATTAAACTGGTCATTAAAGACACCAAATTAAACAACATCTGGGTATGATTTCATTAGCCGCAACTGGAGGCATTTTTATTTTGAATATTATTTCAATTGCACCTGTACAGTGTGTAATCACATATACTAATAGAGTATCTTACTTTAGTCATTGCCCTGAGATATGATGGTGTACCATGAAAAGTAAACCGGGAAGAGAGGCCATCTGCTTTCCCGCCCCCCCTTCTTTTTTTTGGCAGTACTATCAGTTAAACACCTGAACATGAACCTTTCCAAGAAATTACCTCGCACACTCACTTTTTTCTCCATTTTTTCCAATTCATTATGAAGCTATAGGTCAGCGTGACACCACAAAAGAGGAGGCTGCACAAACTCTTTCCATTTTCTCTGCCAGACATCAGTACATCCTATATCAAGTAATAGAGACAGAACGTGATTCAGAGAATCAGCAGAAATTCAGCAGTTTCCTCTTCTCAGAGAAATTGAAGTAAACTCACAAAATGTCAGGATGAATATCAGGGAAAAATTACAGCTAGCAAACTTGGATCTTTTGAAAACGTTCACACTGCAGAAATTGGTAATGTGCGCCATAAAACAGTTGGGAAATGTCAATGTCGACTGTTGTCTGCCCAAAGGATCAGCATCAGCACCACCATGGCATCAACCTGTAAGTATTTACTGACTGGTCACTGGCTGGATTTATTTCTTCTTTATTAGCCTACAATCATATTTTATAACATTAAGAATAGCTAGATCAAGAATATTTCAACTGCTGCAGGTAAAAATCAGTTCTACGTCTTATCAGTGATTGTGCATGTTTCAATTTAATGCAACAGTTCATCAAAGCACACATGATAACACATGGGTTTTGAATTTTACTTTCACTCGTAACACACATATTTAATGACACATTAACAAGTTAAATGTGAACGCTAAAACACCAATGAATAATTTCGCTGCACTCGCTCTCATAGACAAGAGCTTGCCCTTGCTCCATTTTCAGGCTCAGCAGGTATTTCACAGGGATAAATGGTGTGGGAGTCTTTTGCTTTGTCAGGAATTAGAAACAGCAGAAACATACGGATGACAATGATAAATTTTTCGCCCTAAAATATTTACTATAATGATCAGCAGAAAAACGAGCAGGCGCCTGAGACAACTTGCAGAGCCATAATGTTGAATTCCAATTAACAGACTATGGAAATCACAGTGATTCAAGAGAACAGCAGTTTTACTTTTTAAATTCTATTTCTTTAATTGCTATTTCATAAAGTCCAACCTCTGATGAGAACAGGCCCCATTATTCCTGAAGCCAGCAAGGCAAGGTCAGGCCTTGATCATCTGCAGTGACGTGTCTTCAGAACACAATGACGTGTGTGTGTGTGTGTGTGTGTGTGTGTGCTACAGTATCTCGCTGTTTTTCATCCATTATAAACATTAACACTATAAGCTTTTATCTATAATGTCCCATCCTGCCATTTTCCATTGAAAAAATGCACATTTCCTGTCGCAATTTCTTTTGTCCTAAATTACATACTGTGGTGATTTAATGAAGAACTGCAGTGGACTAATCACTGAATATAAATGTCGCTGAATCATAATTCTTTTATATTTCCACTGCGGCAGCATCTCCATCACTAGCAGTGCTACTGACACACTCATGGTTTGACCCCTTGTTGTAAGGGCCACATTACAGACATGGGAAACCAGTGGAATGTCGTTCGATCCCGCTGTTTAAATGGTTGTGAAGCTTTAAAATGAATTTTAAAAGCAAAATATATGTGGAGTGTTTGGTCAGCACTTTACTGCTGCAACTGGTCAGCAACTAAATATGACAAACGGAAATGATTTTCTCTCTTGAGGAGGGGTGTGAGCACAGTTGGCAAAGCACCATCATATTTATGTTATTGTGCTGATAGGCCTACAATATGTATCAAATGGAATTCATTTCATACTTGTATGAGCCATGTATGATGCAGTTGCTGTTTTGCATGTTGAGACCTGCAAGGCTGCAAGTGCAGTACATGCACAGCTGGAGGTGTTTTCTCTGGAATGAGATGAAATTGACAAAATTAATTGGCATCAGCTGCTCTCTATTCTAATTTAATGGAACACACATGTTGTTTTTATGATTTTTAATGCAACCAATTTGAGAGAGAACAACAAATGAAATATTGAGGCACTTGACCTGAGTTTGTGACATAGTCTTTTTGTGTCAATCACAGCAATCGAGGGAGTCCGAGGCTCTTAATGAGACTACTACACATCCCGTCACACAGTTTTCACTCTCCGGTTCCTCAGGTCGGGTGGGTCCCTGCTGTGAGGTGCCACTCTTTCCATAAATGCTATGTTGGATTAAGATCAGAGCTCACAGAATTTCCTTCGTCTCATTCATCGCTGGCTGCTTTTTGGTAATAAGATATTTGTAGGGCAGAACTATCTACCACTTAACCAGCAAGTCCTTCAACCTAAACGTCTTTTTATAAATGTGCATATGATTATGGATTATAGGTTAAAACTGTAAAGAGCTTTGGATAAAAGCCCTGTATAAGCTGCAATTTATCATTTACCATTTAATACTGCACTGAGGTGACAGCTGATTTTTTTGTTATAGCTACGATAACGACATACTGTGAAACTGAGATTTCATGATTGTTTCCTGTTTTCTGACCCCATCCTTTTAATGCAAATGCTAATTTTCTAGCTCCATCCATCAAGTTATGCGCAAGCAAGAGGTTGCTTAACTATAACACGCTACTGTTCATAATAACCTGCTGCCACAAACAAAATGAACTTGATTGACAGCCTCCTCTGGGCAATATGTTTTTCTCTAGAATGCCTTGATAGTCATCGGATTTCATGGTGCCCTGTGCAGATTAAAGGCAGCCTGTGCCAGACACAGCTAAGCAAAGGCCACGACATAACTGAGTTTCACAGTGGGGATGGTTTTCTTTTATTTGAAAGGTGCATTTTTTTTTTCTTCTGTTAACATGGAGCTGATGTGACTTAGAAAAATGCTCTAATTTTGTTTCATCTGTCCAAAGGACATTCTCCCAAAAGCATTGCGGCTTGTCAACATGCATTTAATCAAACTCCACTCATATTTTTATATGTTTATCTTTCAACATGTGGGGTCGTCCCAGGTCTTCTTCCATCATTCAAAAAAAGGATGTTTGGTGCAAGTGGATGTTGTTGTGCCTTGCTCTTGCAGATCAGCTTTCATTGTATTTCTTGACTGGTTTTCCATAATTCAAACATGTCTCCTGGGCTCAGAATTCCAAATTCTGCACAAAAAAACCCTCAGAACTCTGATAAATTTGTTTGGAGCACTCCTAATCCTCTTGCATAACAATCTTTATTTATCATCATTTTTAAGGGATAGTACTTTTGCTCCCACCAGTTTAGATTTCATGTAAAAATAGGCACTAATTCAGCTCTTCTCACAGACGGTTTCATTTGATGGCAAACCAAAGGCATGCAGACATGAATGAAATAATAACAGTAATGATAATAATTTTAACACCTTTCAAATAAAAATGTTTTTTCAAAAGGTCTAAAAACAAAAATACCTTTTAAACATTCAAAAAAGAGAAATAAAAATAAAAGAAAGACAGTAAATGCAGTCTATCTATATCTCTTCATCTGCTCCCTGCGTCTTTTTTCTCTTTTAAATACCAAACTCAGGTTCAGTCCTTTTCAGTTATTGTGGCAGGTAATCTGTGCTTACCCCATAATAACTGTAAAATATTAACGCTGCAACGATAGAAGATTGTGAGGAAACATGTTGGAGCTGACTGGGAAGAGACTGGTTGTCACTGCTAATTTTAGAATTCTTTGAGCTTCTTGAATTCAAGTTATTCAGGGCAGATTAACATCAACTAATCCATAAGTACGTTTTGTGTACGTGCGTGTTGATTTGTCATGCCATGGAAATAGGCTTGGATTGAAACTGAGCTGAGGCATCGTTAAATGTTCAAGCATTCAGACAGAATCTTTGCTTAGAGGTGACGTGGAAAAAAATCAACTTAATGACCCCAATAAAACTGATTAACGAAAGCTTGGCGTGACTATATTACTCTACAGTACATTTAAATATGGTAAAGTTGCAAAAATTGTGTTGTCTTTTCGTCATTTTTGTCTGTCAATTTTCTTTTTTAATTCCCTGAATAGTTGTGACAACACAAAACAGCTATTTGGGTTTAGAAAAAGGAACTGGAACCTTCATCATAGAATTCATTACTTCATTACATATTTTAAAGTACATTTCTTTGAGGTTATAGATCAACTGGAAAAGTGTAAAACTTTGTCTGTTGTGTTAAAGCTTTGAAACCTGTGACCAGAAGAATCTAGGAGGTTTCTTACTTTGAAACAGTGCAACATTTCACACAAACACTTGCAAGAAAAAAAAAAACTATTGATTTTTCCAACAATCTCCTTTTCAACTATTTTTCTTGCCACTTATGATCCTTTCAAACCTTTAACCTTCTCTTGGCCTGTTTATTGATTGTGCTTACAATGTGAATGCTGTGAATCACTGTCTACAATTATTAACAACGCACTCTTAAATCATTTCATAAGTGAGTGCACTCGGCTTTACACAAACACATAGTGGAAGTGTCTGTGACACGAGGGATAATTCACTTCTATCTGTGCGTTTCATCAGTTCAGCTGGAACAGTCCAAAGGGAGCCCCAATTTAAAGTGCCGCCACAAAGTGAAATGTTCACAATAAATTACCACTGAAAGGTCTGAGGATTATAGTTTTTGAGCCAGCTATAGCTATTTGAATGGAAAAAAACGTGGAGAAAATCGATGACAACCCGCAAAATATAAATTAACAAAATGATACTCATCGTATCAAGTGTCCCAGCTGGAACCTCTGATGTGACTAAAGTATTTACAAAATTGTTAAAGGTGAGATTGTGACGCTTTGTTTCAGCAAACGTAATGCACAAAATTAGCAACTCACGATAATACGCTTTAAAATATTTAAATGCAGCAGATAAGTGGGAAACTAATATTGTTTTCAAATTTGACTTCCAGTCAATGTGGATTTACTTGTTTTCCTACATTTTAACACCGTGTATGTTCATGTGATCTACATTTTTGCTTGGCTATGAGACAGAGATTTTTGTAGTGTAACATCTGGATGGTAGGAAATATGCTGCTAAGAATGTTATAATCACGCAGACAAGGCCTAAGCTGCTCCATTACGGGCTAAGCTGACCTATCAGTGGGGCTTTTGCTAATCCAAATTCTGCTTTAGCTGGCAGAGATTGCTCTATTCAGATAGTCCGCTGGGAGCTGGAAAGATAAAATAGTTCACCTGCATGTAAGCTGCTATCATTTAAAAGATATTTAACTGCCAGTATCCTACGTGCACATATGATATCAGGTATTTCGCTGGAAAAATGTCATTTTTATGGTGCATATTCCATTTAGTTAGCATGTGAATGCCATCCATGACGAGTCTGGAGTGCCCTGAGCGTACATTTGTTTGACACGAGCCTACAGTGATAGCCTGAGCCGCCGCACTTACATCACACTCAAATGTGCTGAGTGACAGTTATTTTTACATCTGCAGACAGCGGAAGGCACAGGGAACGTTCTTTCATGTAAGAATTTCCTGTGTTTACTTGTAAAAATTGGGTGAATGTTTTCTCCTTTGTATGACAAGACGTTCTTCGGGTGCTTCTGTTTTAAGGGTGTCACTTTAGTGGGTGCAGACACTTTTCCAAATTATTGTTTGCACTCGCCCAGCTGTTTTTTTTTTTTTTTTTTTTTCTATAGCTGGCGTTACTGCAGCTAATATCAGATACACTGTGTTAGTCGGGCTGACATGACACAGGGGAAATTAATTTTGCTACAGCCATATAATGGTTGGTTATTTAATCACTGTTAGATTGAATCTAACACCCTAATCTCACTCTGTCCCTTCTCCTCCTGGAGTTCCACACCTGGAAAAGACTGAAGGGATTAGAGTCAGAGTCTACAATGAAGAGGACCTGACTCTGCATTAAGTCTGGTCAGTCACTTATGCTGTCAAAAAATATATATATTTAAAGTATTTATTAAGCTCAGTGCATATGAAGGGCCTTGACAGTCTTGCAACTATAATAATAGTCGAACACCAACTGAAGACCTCAAGTCAGTGAACAGAAAGTCTCCGCAGGACCACTAACCTGTTTATTATGGCTGTTCCAAATGATTTCTGCTGGTTACAGCCTCCAAAACCAACAGAAAGATATTCTTTATCATTGAGGAAATGGGCAGACAACACCTCAACTGTGAAATGACTGTTGCAATTCATTGAACATCTCGCTGGTTTTCAATACTCAAGATGGGAGGAGATATGAGGATTTAATCCTTGAATGGATCTTGGTATTGCCCTCAGCCCTTTGAGCAGCTTGTTTGAGCACTTCCAGTAAAGCCTTGTACACACCCTTAATCTCCCCAGCAGAGGTAGTTTGACACAGTGAGTGAATCTGTCATAAACACACGTCACAAATGCAGGATAATGTTTTAGAGATATACAGATTAACTTGTGTAATCCAGGCTGCCAAAGGGAGAGCTTAAAGAGAAATGTGTCAAATGTTTGTAGACAGAATAAAGACAAACGTTAAAGCAGGTTTTTTTTTTGTTGTTGTGTCCAAAAATCTGCTTTATTCTGCATTATTTATCGAAGAAAAGCAACGTCTTTAAAGTCTTAATGTCACACATAGTAACAATATGTGTGGACAATTGTCCACGCTGAATATATTTCAAAAAGCAAAATACTTCTTTCAGTTAAGTCCAGGTACATACTGAAGTCAAACTAAACCACTGATGGTTTCTTACATCAGTTTATATTAATTTGGGGGGCAAAGAAATGTGCACTGCCACAAACACACACAGAAGTTTTCATGGGACACTTGGACAAGTATGTGATTACCAGTTTAATTTCCATGTAGTTATGGCCAAAACACAAAATAACCTCACTAAATTCTGACCTGCTGCAATAATGTTATTATTACTGGTACATTAAGTTTTTTTTCTATTGTGCTATTTTTAAATGAAAAACAATGCTCATTGTTTTAAATATTTAATGCGCATTATGGGGATTTACCATACATATTAACATGATTTTGTGAATATGAAAACTGATGTTTTGGTATTTTAAATGGACCTTTAGGGAGAGGCCATGGGTTGGGAGAAGAATGAATTTCAAAACATATGATTAACTTCTTAGTCGAGGCAGTCACACTCGATTGCACCCGCAAACTGCTTTAAGCGTCACAAAGTTACATTTTCTTTGACAGAAAGTGAGAGAAATAAAAATTTAACCCACCACTGTTTCCTGTTATGATTTGTCTAAAAGCTGCACTGATAGCTATGAGACCGCAGCCACGGACATAATTCTGCTCCAAATGACATCATGCTGAGGCTATATGAGACAATTTAAAGGCGCGGTTACAGTGGTAGAGAGAATGGCTTCAAACATTTGGGTCATCACCATAAATATTTCACCATACTTTTACAGTCAGAGGCAGTGGATGCATTGCAGTAAACAGCTACGGGCCATACGCTACAGAATGTGGAGGCTATTTGCTTTCAGGGGAACATTGCTAATGCGTGGCCATGGATCCTGCCTAAGGGGGACAAATACATGACAACCTGCTCGACAACGCCACCGATGACCTCCATGCACCGCAGTTTAATTAGTTCCTGTCAGTTTAAACGTGAAGATTAAACCTGCAAAAATAAACTTTTGGGTTACAGTTATTCCCAATGGATTTTAGATTTATAGTGGAATGTCAGTGTTACGGTCAAACTTGGCTGCAAGAATCAGCATCTAGGCCTTTGTTCTTCATTAAATCCATTCTGCCTATGTAGCCCACATAACTGCCAAATATATAAATAAATGTTGCCTGGATAAAGCATAACTCAAAGATCTGGTGAAGATACCATGTTTGCCAGTGTTTGATGTGATGAACTGTAAATTTACACGTTTGTTTTTAAACCAATACTGGCAAACAAATGAATTATGTGGCTCAGATTTAAATATCTCACATCTCCGACGTCTTCCAACATTAAGCTTGAAATGCCAGCTAACTCTATTACTGCATACTTTTATATGTTGGCAGGTGCGCATTAATTTTCAGAGAAGCACACTGACCGTAAAAATCCGTAATCAATAACCGACACTTAAAGCAGGTACATGTCCAACACTGAGGATAAATGAGCTAAAGCAAATTATCCGTACAGGCTGAGTAGCATGTTTTAATTACTTGCAAAAGCTGCTCTGCTATCTCTAGCTGTCTGCATTTCACATCAGTATTCAATTAAACGCTGTGATCAGATGATTTGGCAGAGCAAACTGCATTGCGGCTTTTTGATGCCTCTCCCGGTGTATTGGAAAGAATCTCACGCTGAACATATTTTACAAAGACGTCTTTTTTTTTTAATAAACGTGGGCACATATGGATTCTTGAGAAGACAAAAATCTCTTGTTGAAACCTTTTCAATCACACATGGTAAATGTAATATTGTGATTGTGTCAATACTTTGAAACTGAAGAAAATTGGACTTATTTCACTTAGAGCGCGGGTTTTCTTACTGTACGTCCTGAGCCGCTGTGATTAATCGTCCACGCAGCCATTGTTGGTGTGAACACCAGCGACGCTGGCCGAGTCTGCTATGCTGCAGTGAATCTGGATCCTCCCCTTACATGAAAGAAAAGCTCAGTTCATCTGAAGCAAATAATTCCACTATGAATCTGCTCTCATAAATTGAATTAGACACTGGGGTGTGTGGAGTTATACAATAAATTAATTGCCTAATGACTCTTGTACATACAAGCAATATATTCTCATCATAGCAGTGATAGAAAGGGGGGCTTTTGAAAGGATTATGCTTTAGCTGATGGCTTACAAAAGCAGCAAACAAGAGCCCTTTTAACTCCCTTTTAACAGACATGTCTTGTAATCTTGTGATGACAGTTCAGATATCATTCATAACACAATGTGACTTCATTTTTTTTTTCAAACAAGAAACTGTTTAGACTCTAAATACGTGAGGAAAACGCAAAACAACTTAGCTGAAGGCCCTCTCCAGTGACTTTATCAGCTCTTTCAAACGCCAGAAATGTGTTAAAGGAAAAACACTTTGAAGTTCGAAGTGATGTATGATTATCTCCTCCAGTCAGAAATTTAGTGTAAATGAGGCTCCAGTGTGAAGAACAAGAATGAGGGCAGGAATATCCAGCTGCTATTTCATTTAGCAGTATTACACTTTTTTTTTTTTTTTTTTTTTTTTTTGGAGGAAACTGTTGCCAGGAAGGTCGATGTTGTATTACCGGCATGATGTTGAGAACGCCGGCACTTCAATCATACTATATGTATCAGCATCCTGAACCACAGAATCTGACAATAAAACATTCGAGTAGAATCCAACGTGCCAAGTGATACATGAAATTTTATTCTGCTCATAATTAGACTGTCTGTGTTTTTCATCCATGCAAAGAAGAACCTTTACATTCTATGCCAGTGAACACTAAACACCAAAGTCTCTGTGCCGCTATCCGCTGTGGTTTACACCTTTGGCCCAGAGCTCTCTGTAAATGGTCTGAGCTACAGTATTTCATCTCTAATATCACAAAATCTTTTTTCGTCAACCTCAAAAAATCCTGTGGAGATCAGGAACCTCTTGGAAGACCTCGCAAGGAAGACCTGGCCAAGATAGCGGGCACAAAAATCTTATTACGTTATCATTTAGTGCTGCCAGCTGAGTGTCAGCAACCTGAGTATGGTCCTTTCCAGAACACACACATCCCTGGTCGGCATCATCCACCACAAACACTAACTATTTGACCTTTTGGACTGTTGTACAGCATTTCATTTGGAAAAAACAACTTTAGGATGAACTAAAACGGATATTTGTTAGCCATGTTTTATCAAACAGCATCAGCTTCCACACCACGCTAAAGCCTTTGTGGCTTAATAGGAGCAAATCCAGGATCCAGAATCAAGTGGAAAGCCTTCCCAGAAGAGTAGAGGCTGTTTAAGCCAAATACGACGCCCATGATTTTAGAATTATAGTGGATTGTCTATGCGTCTTCATACTTTTGGCCATGCACGGTTTCTCAACTTAAGAGCAACAAGCAATGTTTTAATTCTATATTTAAATATTTCACCGTGTTTCTTCACAGTGTCATTAGGCAGAATCTAATAGGGATATTTTTGTAGAATTGGATTCACAGCTTCCCGCAGGACCTCGGAGCAGATGTTGTTATAATTAAAATTACACATCACAGTCATCTTTCACACAGCAAAGATTTATACTTCATGGTTTTAAACTGGAAATCAAACTGCGTGCATCTCCCACCAGTTGTATCTTGAAGAAACGGTGAGAGAAAAGCGTGGTTTCAACCGAGGTGATCTCAGATGAACCGAAATAGGCGTAGAGTTATTCATGCTTTTTAATGGACAGTTTTTATATCTGAGCATAGCAGTTAAAAGCCTGTCGGAAAGTATTTTCTCCTCAATTAATCCTCGGCTTGGTGGTTCACATGATCACATTTCAAATGTGCATTTTCAAGTCAACAGGCACCACTAATCTTTACAAGCCCAGCTGAATGTTGTGTGCAAAACCTTCTGTAATTTGCATGAATCATGTTAATATTCACACATTGTGAGTGTTGTTGGTTTTTCCAAATGTAACGAGCACAAGTAAAGTTGTGCTGGTTGTTTGGGGAATGTTTGTGAGTCAGGAGAATTTCAGGGTATATTATGACAAACAAAATATTATTATGAGGACCACCTAATGATTGCCTCATTATAAATGGTCTCCACATTGACTTTTACCTCAGTGAGACAGAAGGCTATTAAAAATAATTCTTTATTCTCCTGCTGGATGTTCATTATTTTGCACAGTTAAAGCTGTTGACATCTCAGAAAAAAAACCCCGAAGTGACCAGTCTCAGGCCTGGCGGAGGCTGTTCGGATAAGTCCTTCATGCATACATTTTCCCCTCTTCAATTCCATTCACAAACGATGAAATGCTATTACAATAATGTTATTTGTTGCAAACAATCACTCATTTTTTTAAATGATCCTTGTCTGACCTGGTAGTGCAGACAACAGAAAAGGGAATAAAGGGTTTCTACACGGCCGTTTCAGACATTTCTAAGACAAAATTACAAAGTCTGTGAGAAACACTTTTATTATTGATAAAGCAGTCATGCGAGTCCCATTTGGACAACTCTCTATTCACAATGACTCGATGCACAGCTCTTGACAAACAATCCTATGACCACGTTGTCTGACATTCCCAATAAAACCTGTAATTATTCATGTCGCCTAAGTGCTAGAGGCAGAAAAAAAATGTGTTCGGCTTAGTTACTTTACCAAGTGAAGCAGCTTGTTAGGAAGAAATTGGTCGTGTTTTCATCTCGGCAGCAGAAGAGAAGCTGAGATAAATTTCAAAACGTGCTTCTCGAGACAAAACCCAAGGCACTGACGAACCCAAGAGGTCTTAAAATTGGAGAGGTGTTGGCGTGAGACAAGTCTTCTTCTTTTATGACAAACTAATTGCTCCCAGGTAATTAAAATTCGAATCAAGTGTGTTTGTATACCTTAAAGATTTATTTTGTTAACCTAGACGGTGTTTTTTGATGTTCCTGACAAACTGGTAATCAAATCACACACTTATTATGTTGATTTAATTAGTATTTAGCAACAGAGTGTACCCATGATACTTTCCTGTTATTCTCGAAACAGATGTTCAGTGCAATCTGATGAAGTAAAAGAAGATGTTAAAACAAATGTTATGGAGCTACCGTACACATTTTCAGCATATTTACAGATTTAATATTGAGATTAATTTGGTGCAGTTAGTTATAGAAATAAAGAAATACTTCAAAGTAGATCTTGCTAGTGTTGCCTACTGTCCCAAACCTGTCGTCATAGTTTCACCAGGTATTTCAACTTCTCTGCACGAGGCTTCCGGCGCTCTACTGTAAAGACATCCCTTCCATTTTGTGATGTTGTGATATGACACTCTCTTTCGCCTTGTTTTCAACTACGGGTTTTCTCGGCCCCAATCCTCCACCTCTGCCGCGAGCCAGAGACAGAGAGTCTCGTCTGGCTGTCATTTGGCCTGACCGTGACGGAGAGGCACACGGCTGCGGGCTGCATACACATTCCTCTGCGGCGAATCTGCCTACGACGCTGACACTCTGTCTCAGCTGGAATGAGCAGTGTTCAGACCCTGGAAGCCGATGCCACTGCCTGTAAGCGAGAGAACGTTCGAGGTGGCTTTGAATACCTGTCAAGGAACATCGTCGTCGGCAATTTTAACTAAAGCAGCAATACAAAAACAAAACAGAGGCTCCTACACATCCAACGAAGACCTTCCTGCCCCGCAACTGACAACCTCATCAGCTGGTATTTTGGTGTATATTTCCACGAAGGAAGAGATGTCCTCCACATACTAACGTGTCTACTTGCACTTCAGGTAGAATAGCACAAATCCAAACTACATAAAATCTAACAAAACCCGACTTTCCCAAGAGGACGTTTGCATTAATAAAGAGGTTCCGCTAAAATCTAAATCCCATTCCAATTCATTTGCCTGCGCACTTGTTGGCACCCACGTAGCACTAAGCTACTGTAGTTTGGTTTCAGTCAACATAAGCCGCTGCAAATATGCTGAACACTTTGCTCGTTCAATACCACCCCAGGGGCAATGCCTCGGAGAACAAAATAATCAACAGCTGTGCTGACACTTAAATCTGCCGTGTTTTACTGTTTTCATTATCTGTGTCATAGTCGTTTAGCTGTGTCATCTCCACCGAGATTCAGCGAGAAATCTTCAATGTTCAACCATATTGACTGAACATAAATAACTTTGACTTACAGACATTTGGGTCTTTATTATAGAGCAATAGTACTGAGGCTGCGTGGTTGAAATAACACGCTGCTCAATGTCACAACTTCTGTCACAATAAAGCTGGTTTACGGGTAAAATAATCGTTTTAAATAACAGCAAATGCACCAATTCATTTAGTTACAGATAGACAAGGAGGAGAAGCTTGAACCACCTTCCAAACCAAAGCCACTGCTGCTGCAGGAACCAGCCCCAGTGTGTGTCTCCTCTCGTTAAACCGTAAGACAGGCTTGCCACAGCAAAGATTAGTGTTATGCACATTACTTTTCCCTCCTATTATTTCAGAGGACTGACTGCACATGTCAGTCTCATAGTCATTAGAATGAGAGCAAGCCAAGACTGATCAAGAAACTCCGGATTTCTATAGGGAATAGTACTCCAACACGTAAAGAGATGGTCTGAAATAGCCTCCTTCTTCTGCATAACAATCACACATCCAGCGTATTTTTACATCTGTCAAGAGACGTTTAAAAATGACAATGCTTACGCTTCTGCCTCGCAAACACGGTTTTAGCATATTGTCGAGTGTGTTCTGAGGGCCGCGTAGGAAATGATCTGACTGTTCTGTGTTTATTTTGAAGGGATCGCTCTGTGTTTCTGTTCTTCCCCTCACTCGGATGAATTATTTGTGCTTTAACATTAGAATAAATCTCAACGATCTTCTTCATGGGTTGCACAGAGGAGCTGGTGAGGCTTTTACCAGCATGGGCAGAAATGTTTTGATAGCCGTCTTGACACGGTGGCCTTGCGAGATCTTGTGAATGAAAATATGGCGAGAACGTCCGTCAAAGCTTTCAAATGGCAACTAAAATACAGAACTGACGTTAGAATGGATCAGGACCTAAAACTTCATTGCAGCCAATTAGAGATAAATATGCTACAGCCTGATACGGGAAACGTGGGGTTATCGGGTCACTTCTATTTCATAGCAATTAGTCTGCCACAGAGCCAAAGTTCTTGGGAAGGTTGAGCTGCTGAGCACAGTGTGAGAAGCTCCGTGGACCTGGCGAACGACATCAGTTAGCTCGAATCAAAGTCTCTGACCTTTGCCACCTCAGACATTGCCCAGATTTCTCTCTATTGCTTCCTATGATTCGGTGGTGTGCATATCACAGCGAGGGCTGATCCTGCAACATCCAGGCTGATGTGGAGGCCACTTTTCACCGCACGCTTGCTGATACTTTTCATGCTGCACGGCGCATGGCCTTTATTGACGGGAATAATAAAGAATGCTTTGCATGACCTTTTGAATGTTCTACCATTGCCATTAAAATTGACCTCCGGTTCCAATTATTTCCCCTCCTTGTGTCTTGCAGCACAAACATCTGCTGGAGGAATAATAGTTATAAATATATATATATATATATATATATATATATCAATTAATGGATAATGACAAGAGCAACATTAGCACAGTGGTGGATTCACTTATCAAAACAGCATCTAACATCTTTTTCAATAAAGCCACCCTTTCATTGACTATAGCAGAAAAGATGATGCGTTATGAACCTTGTTATGAGAGATCGCAATGCGAGCCAGGCAGGCCGATCACTTTCAGCTTGTGCTTGTTCTACCCTGTGCTCTCCATTAACCTTTGCTCAGGTTTAAAATGAAATGCTAACATTGCTAATATAGACACAGCCACAGTGAATGAATATTATACAATTTGTAAAGAGTGGCGAGGCCAGTGTAACATGTACTCGGTGTTCCTGCACAGTTGTCAGATAATGAATGCCACTGAAGTGATCACATATTTGCACTTGGGTGACATTGTTACATTAGCGGCAAATGCTGCCGACCGTTTAATCAGGACGCACTAATTGAAAAAGCTTTATTCAAGACAACAATTTAAAAGTTTGGCACAGGCGGCGGCTGAAGTGATTGCGTTTGGTTAGAAGAAGGGAAAGCAACAACTGGACTGACAGCGACAAACAGCTGATGGAATTAAAAATCTATTAGTTTGTTATTAGTTCCCCAGAGGCTGGGACGAAGCTGCTCCAGCTAAAAGGACTAAAAGACTGCTTTAAACTGGGATTTGCTGCCTTTTTAAAATTTAAACTGACGGAATAATAAGTAGCAGTTGACGCTCGGAATAATAATGCGAATAAAAGAGGTAAACCTGAAGTGATTAGGCAGGATATTTAACTGAAGTGTCCGTATTGATTAAACCGTTGTCTTCATCTGACAGTTGTGCTGAAATGCACTGAGGCCTCGTGTTATTCCAGATTGCATCATTGTCTTAGCTTTTACTCTCTTGGGTAAATGAGAAGGATTGTTAGTGACTTAAAAGTATTTATTGTGTGTACAATAGGCCTGAATATTTCATATGCAATTGTGTTAGCCTAGATATTTTATTCATGATTGTCTTTGCATTGGGTCCTCCAAAAAGAAAAATCCACTTTTAGGGATCCTGATGCTCCACTTGCTTGTTTTGATATAAAACCCAATGTTCCCTGTTCAATATTAGAGTTTATGCACTGTAGTAGCTACAACTAAACAAATAATGCAACATTAATCTCCAGCCTGTAGCATTCAGCACACCATATACTGAATTATTAATGCCTTTTGTCAGTTTTGTGAGCCAGTCTTCCTATTTTGCCTGAAGTTTAACAGGTTAATCACTCAGCCACATTACAGCACACAATTCCGCAGGTTGACGCATAAAAATAAGCTTGAATTTAGATGATTTGATGCCGTACGGTGCAGCAGCCAGGACGGCACTCTGGAGAAAAAACTAAGTCAGAAACAAACAATATCATTAAAAATGCATGTTTGTCTTCTCTTCTAAAACAGTGTATTTTACCAAGTAATGGATTGTTCACATAGCAATTGAGCCACAAAGACAAAGGGTATTCATGCAAGCAGTTTGGCCCTTCGGGAGGATATGATCCCGGTGAAAAATATTTCTTATGCATAACTAAGCACAGATAGTGCAAGTGCTCGGGAAAACTGCACTCACACAAAGTTTTAGTAGTTTGACAAGCGTTGTCTACAGCTGTTATATTTTAACTCGAGATGAACTGTGGTTTCTTTGATGTTTCATTCTGACACCCAATGTTCATCAAGTCTGCTACTTAAAATCATCTTTTACAGTGCGTGAGCTCTACTCCGTTAGATGTGTTCTTTTGTCTAAAGCGCCTGTTCCATTTTTCTTTCAGTCCACTAATTGGCACACATGAAAAATCCACTGCACCAGTGACACTAATAGATGTGAATATTTTTATTTTTCAGTAGTGTGATGACAGTAAAAGGTGTGAATATGAGAGATCTGCTCACTTGATTGAAAAATAGATATTTTAGGCTGCTGTAAAATAAAACAAAACCTATTTAGTAGGTGTTCGAATTATATTTTTGTGAACGCTATTTTCTGCATTGGTGACAAAATGAAGACTTTGATAATGAAAGAATAGAATCAATACAGTCAAAAGTAATGGCATCTCATCGATTTATCTACTATAAAATTTTGGCCAAGTTCCACTAATGAATGATGTTTCAGGTCATGTCCACACATGGGCTCTTCACTTTTACAGTAGCAGAAACAACCTGGATGAAAACTAATTCCTGATCAACAACAGGCAGCTCTATGCAATAGTTCTTATTAACTAGTTTAGTTTAATCTACGGGGAAATAATGAAATAAGCTCTGATAAGTTTTGCTTTGAGCCCCTGTTTGTAACCCTGCAGGGCTTTTACCCTTCTAATCCATTAACTACTGTCAAAAACACTTTTAAACTCTTATCACTTCATCTGGGGAAGGAGAAATGAAATGACATGGAAAAATGAGAAATGCACCTAATAACGACAGCCAGGGTAGCAGTGATAAAAGGTGTGTGAATACACAGCACAGACATGTACTGACGAGTGTGGCCAGGTTTCTTAATATACAAAACAATAAATAATTAATATATACACACACACACACACACACACACACACACACACACACACACACACACACACACACACACACATACATACATGTATGCATATATATAAACACACACAACCTTCATATCCACTAAGACCTGGTTGGTGGATAAGTTTGTACCTGCACTGTATGGTTACCATAGTAACAATCATCCCAGGGCCATCTGGTTATTAGATGGAAAAAAGAGATTTGATGCGAAAGGAAGGTAAGACTGTAAAAAAAGAGATCCAAATATATATGCATTACAGTGGTAATGTAAAAATGCTGCAGATGTGAGGTTCAAACGTAGGACAAAGCTTCTTTCAAAATAAAAGTAATAAGTTTAAAGGATAATGAATAAATGAATAACCGTACTAACCATGAAGTGCAGTTACACTGTATAATATGTGGAAATTAATGCTTTAGTAATAAAAATATAGTTATTATACAGTTGAGTTTTTAGAGACTGTGAAATATATATATATATATATATATATATATATATCACTTGCTCGAACACACTTACTTAAACTTTTATGTCATGAATTTCAACTGCAGCTCGTCCAATGAATGTGTCACTTTGCAGCTGTCACATTCTCAGTTTGGGGCCTCGCTGCTTGTACTTATAGACAGATGTTAGTCACAAAGACAAGAATATCATCGATTACGTGTACAAGCACATCAGAATGGTAGTGTAGTGAAGACTTTTACAGCTGTAGGAATAATCTTTCATAAAGCTGACATTCATACACCACTGCACTTGAGAAACTACTGTAACTAATACTATACAGGGGTGTTGCCTCTGCTGACACGAAATTATTTAAAAAAAAAATCTTATTTTGCTTAATCACAGTTTCGGGATGTTTGATTCAAGCACTTTGAAAACACAGCGTCCTGTAAAACAGTTCATAACACAGTTTCCAGTTATTCCCTTTAATGAGAAACACTGATCAATTGTTTATAGTTGCAGGGGCATGAGCACAGAATTTTCATTGATTAGGACGAAGCCACATATCATAGCGTTTATAGCCTTAAGGTAATTTGCAGTGTCTGCTCTCACGTTGCCCTTAATTGCTAACTGCTGCTTAAATGCTAACACTATGAATTTTTCAGCAATCATTAATGTGCAATAGCTTAGAGAGGGCCTGTAATGGATCGTTGCTGAATTATGAACCTTCACATGTTTATTTTATGAGTGTCACTGGGAAAGATATTGGACATTATGTAGTTAATGAAATGTATTTACATTTTCTAGGTATCATTTTATTCAAGGGGTGAATATTTGCATTTATTAAAATTAGACGCTCTTTGTTTGTTTGCTTTCTTTCTTTCTTTCTATAATGGAAGCAGACGAATTATTTAAAAAAAAAGATGCTTTTTACCCATTTGCCATAAGATTATATGGTGTTATTATAAGACAGCCACAGATTTTTAAAAAGGCTGTACATATCAATCATTACAAATGCAAAATCTGGAACTTTTAGAGCCGCACTGAGCCGTGTACTCCCTGGTAATCCTTTAAAACCCAACAAATTCAGGGAATCTGTGAAACTAATGCCGTGCATGACTGCTGTGATAGGCCTATGCTGCTTTAGCACAGCGGTGTAGTGAACAGCGCCGGTCGTGACATCTAAATCACTGCGTGTCGGCACGTGCGCGGGGGAAAACGGTCAGTTGTGATGTGCAGCTCCAATATTGGAAGTTTTTCTCTGGGGGACATCGCACGTGATCCTCAGCCGTGGCGCTTCGTAAGCCACAAATATTTTATTTGAGAATGAAGCAGACAATAATCGTTATTAAAATGAATGACGGCAAAAACAGACAAACTAATTGAGCATGTTAAGTGTCCTCAAGCCAAATGAGGGATGACTAACTGCATCCTTGGAAATATGAAGCTGCATTAGGTTTTAGGAAACAAAGAGTCATTGTATTCTTTACCCAAACATCGCAGCAGGCAGAGGCATATGGTTTTGTGCCAGATACATAAAATCAGCAATCAGCAGAAAGCGTGTGCCAAGGAACAACCCCATGATTTCTAAATGTGCTGTTACTATGATGGAGATCCTAAATAAGCATTGTGCTGTTTGCCTGTGTTTTTTCATCTCGCACTGATGTGCTGTCTGTTAAGCTTCAAACAAGCAATGAAGGCAGCCAGGCACAGGAAATACAGATGAAAAATACTTTTACTAATTTATAGGGCTGATGTCAAACATCTGAGATAAGCCTGAGTTACAGTCGGTAAGACACTTTCCTCCAGATTTCCATACTGCAAAACACTGGTCTCTTTATGTGCTCTATTGGTTTTATTTCTCTGTGACAATGAAAGACTGTAAAAATAGACACAGTGATCAAAGGCACATCTGGGACTGGTGAGAAGAAAAAAAATTCATCAGCAGTCAGAGAAAGTGGGTCTGCAGCTTATGTCTGTCTAAAAGCAAAGTAGAAACCGCGGAGCCGCTCCTCGCACGTCTCCTCTGAGAGCCAGGTGCTCAAAACCACCTGAGGTCACAGACTCCCCTCCCACATGGGCGTCCGTGGCCTCTGCAGGCACTATCAATGTTTAAAAGCTTTATAAAGCGCAGAGAGACTGAGAGGCAGAGAAGGGGTTTGTCATAGAAAACTAAAAGCAAGAGAGAAAACTATTAGAGAGAGGACGGGGGAGGAAAAAAAAAAAGCAGTGTTTGGGGAGTAGACTGGGGAAATCTGGACGGGGAGGAGGTGGTCAGCTCTAAAACCTCTTATTTCTAAAACCCAAAATGGGTCACTCATTTTGGACAGTTCCAGTCAGGCAGATCGAGCAAATCGGCTTTCCCCAACTTAAAAGCGGGCGAGGACACGAGGATGAAAAATTGATGGCAAACAAAAGACGGCACTTCCTGATTGGCAATTAAATCTCTGGGTTTCCTTACCCAGGGTACCGGCATAAAAATAACAAAGTGTCTGCCAAACACTGAACGATGAGGGGTAATTTTATTTGAACAGGAGCGGTGCCTCGCAGTGTACAGCTGATATAATTAAATACTCATTTGCTACATATACAGTGAGTTTAATTAGTCCCCAAAGCTGTAGATGAAGAGACGAAGAGGTGTTTTTTTTGGGGGGGGGGGCCATGTGGCACTTTTTCACGGATGACACTCGGTTTTGGTTCTCATCCCAGTCCACATGTAACACGCTACAGTGTTATGCGTGTGCATCATACAGAGAGTCACTTTTAGCAAAAAATGAGATCCAGAAACCTGCAGTTTTACAACAACTACAGCCGTCAGCTAGACGTTGGCCGGGTGGGCAAGCCCTTACTCGAGATGTTACAAGTCATTACTAAGTGTGAGGGTATTCTTGGTAGCGAGCAGCATGCGTGTGAATAATTGCTTCTTATTTTGGGAAAGCAATACGGGGACATGCGATGATGGAATCGAGGCTCACTGTATGTTTGTATGAATCACAGCTTTGACTGGACAAAGAGACGCCGATGCACTGGGAGGACATTTTACCTCCAGTGTCCGTAGTTCAAGATAAAAGTGTCGTGGCCGTTTTGATCTGCTGGAATATCAGACAATTAGTGAGTTTTCGAGTGGAAAACTTTTCTCCTAAGTACCACTACAGGACACTGTCACAGACATGATAACTCACCGTTCTATTGTCTGCGTTACTAAACGTGTTGTTATATCCACAATTGTGGCATTCAGGAAGTCCATTTAAATCTCCCTTAGTTTTATACATCTGTCTCTCTCAGTCTGAGATTATACTTTCATCCAAATACAAGGCAAAGTATTTTTTTTTTTTGCAGAAAGTCTTTCAATAAAAAAAATATCTTTAAGTTCTAGACATTGTTTATGGAAACACTTGCTGTTAAAAACTGCTTTGATCATCACACATGAAATATGTTTGGTTTGGCGTGTTAAAAATACCAATCAGTCATATTGATCCTCTGCACATTGAGTGAATTGTACGTAGGGCGCTCGTGTTCAGCGGACGTTAAATAGCGTGTCATCAACCTGTGCCTCATTACCGGCAGCATCATTAGGCTGAAAGCTCCGGGAGCAGAACTCAGCCAAGTGACAAACCTGTCAGAAATGTGAGGTGTGACTGCGCTTAATGAAAAATTTGCATCTCAAAACAAATCTTTTTTTTTTCTGCTGGGCCGGACTGAAGGCTCTCACTGCGTTTTATGTACATTTCAAGTTGTCAGTCGTTTGCCACGTCACAATCCTGAGCATAGCACTGTGAAAGGAACCCGCTGTGCTGTAAACAAGATGAGATGAGTCCTGTTGAGAGGTGGCTGCACAATCTGTCTGTCTTTGTGCGCCTCTGACCTTCTAATGATGGAGTCACGGGCCCAGGATGGCAACCTTGTCTAAAACTGCAACTCAAGCCCGAGTGTGAGGAGCGAGATACGAACGCTTAAGACTAAGGTGCGCGGAGACTCATTTCACAGCACCTCGCGAGGCTGATAACAAAATCCTTCTGACATTAGGGAGGAAGCTGCCCTCCCTTTTTAATTACCTGCGAAACAGCAAGCCAAACAGTATTACTATAGCCTCCAGATTGTTTGATGGCATTTGTCATTTCAGAAAGATAGGAGAAACTGTCAAGCAGGGCTAACCCCTCTTTAAACTGGCACAAAGATTCCCAGCTAATCCGGGTGGGAGACTGAGACTGAATAGATAAACACGTAAAAAAAAAACTAAGCAAGCAAACAATTTTAGCCGCTGCTCAAAGCATGTCTTAATGTAAACAGGCCTGTCAAAGCAGGAGAAATGTTCCGAAATTGTCATACACAGATAGAGAGGATGTAACCGTGGTGGTTCTACTTCGAACTGTGGAGAAGGAAAAAAATCTGCAAACCAGTATGTGGTTTTATTTATTTATTGCAACGTTTCGGCTGTTATAGGACAGGGAACATTTTTTTTTTTTTTTTTTTTTACAGGGGAGTCTTCATCTCAGTATGGCTCAAAATATCTTCTGAATAAGACAGGAGCATTTAAATAGAAATACTGTGTTCTGCCATTGTAAGCACTATGCCCGGGGTGAAAAGGCGCTAAAAGCTAAGCTCTGCTCAGAGCTCCCGTCTGATCCACAGTTTGCTTAATGGCATGGAAACACTTCTGGAAACACAGGTCACGACTGGTGTTTCTTTATGTTTGTGCTGGTAATGGTGGAGCATCTCTGCTGATACGCGCCTTTGAAATTAACTGGGTCACAGGATCAAAGTGCATTAGTTCCTTGTCTGGAAAGTTTCTGAGGTCTCACAATATGCAAGTTATATTTATCTGGTTTGTTGCATTTGGTCACGCCTACTGTAGGTAATAACATGTTAGTATCAAGATAATAACAAGTTAATAGTTATTTTCATAAATAGTAACGGGGTCAATGTTTGTTAAGCTGTATTAGTATTAAGGATGTAACAAGGTTTGTTGTTAAAAATAATAATATATTATCAGAGCAATTGTTAAGTAATAAGTGGGTAATGGCTTCCTTTAATCAATGGATATATCTAGATAACAGTACATCAAATCACAGTAATTATGTGGAAACTAAACTCCAAGAGCTACGGCAATTAGCTGAAGATGAAGACACCCCTGTTCGTTTCTGTATGATAACCATGAATCAGAGCTGGGAAGTGCACAGCTCCCTGTTTCTACATAATTTCATGGTTATATCTGCAGTGGTAAAGATGAACGACATGACTTCTCCCCAGAAGTGAAGCCGTCTACAGCCGTGGTTGCTGTACAAGTCACACACACACTGGAGCATTTGTTTTGCCTTTGCTTTGACCGAGACAGCAACTTCAGTAAGTTCAGGAAACATGCAGAATCAGAATCAGAACCAAAAATTTAGGTCATGCAGAATACGGTTTTCTCATATGACTCCTAACCACTGTGTATCCTGAGGGTCCTATGTTAAAGTCGTGAAAGAAAATGGATAAATAACAAGATTTTTTTGCAGATTTATTACACAGCGTCTACTTGGCACGTTATCATTACCATTGGTACTTCTTCTGCACTACAGAAGAAATTAAAGGCTTTTTTCAGTAAACTAATGTGATAATTATTTATTCTGGTTTCGTGGCGAAAGCAGAGGTCCGACAGGGTTATTCTAAACAATAATCAGTGGTAGGTATCCTTCAGAGCGTTCCGCAGTTTAAGTAGCACAGCGAGGTGATGATGAATGGCTCTGAAGGAGGATCGTATATTTTCTCCTTGATCAATGTTATCTTTCCTTTTTTTTTTTTTGCAATATCTGCAGTACTCTGCTCTTGTCCACTCGCAGTAAGTCTCCCTTGAGATAGTGTCACAGGAAGGGTACGCCGAGCACTTTAACATCCCCTCCGTTCTTGAGACACTCTTTGTCTCTCGTCAAGTATCCAAGCAGACATGGACAAGTACGCTCAAAGGTTATCTTTGTACATCGCACGCAGCCATTAGAGATGACACCCCGAGCCTTCGGCACAGGCTGAGTGACGCGGTGCAAAGCAAAATTTTTAAAAACATTGAGTTTGAAGAGTCGCTTTTAAAAAATGTATATTTGTTTTATGTTACGTTCCCTCCCAAGCAGTTTTCCTACTGCAGTAAACAACACCCTTAAACCCTAACTAAACTGTGTGATTTTCAGAAAACTGAAACAAAATGCGTCTCTGGAGAGGAGAGAACGAGAAGTGTGCTCATTTGATTTACTGTAGAGACGGCAGAGACAAAAACTTGAAAGATGCAGGTTTACTAGAGTGAAGCAAGGCTTCCCCTGACACACAATAAATGATCTGTTTCACTTTGAATTTGGGAATTTTAGTGCAGAACTAGAATTAGAAAACAAGCTTTATGGAAAGACGGATACAGTATCTGTTAAAAGTGGAAAGAAATACTGCATGTGCTTCATATGTTGTACCTTCACGTGCTCAATAAAACCCATTTAATTACCATTTATTAGCGAAACCTCCGTCAAACACAGAACTAATTTCTTCACCACACAAGATGCACTGATTATCTTTTTTTATGCGTCCGACTCAAACTGTAACTCAAATATCTGTTCGGTATTTTGCAACATTTAACAAGAACTTGCTTTTTTTTTTGTCATAACATTTAGCGAGTTTAAAAAGCTCATTTTTGCATTCCACTGGTCTGTGATTAGATGCCGTGAGAAAACTTTGAGCAAGAGGTCTGCAGCTAAATTGTGCACTGAGTGATGCCATTTGTGTGCAAATGTTAGTGCTTAGTAGTTTTTAAACTGCCTGGTTACTAATTAGGGTTGAACAGCACAAATCAAGGAGACAGTGAGGGATGCTGAGGACTTTATATCTTGTTCTGAACATAAATGTAACATTCGCCATGAATGAAAAGATTTATGTTCTTCGTATAAAGTACTGGTTCTGTAATATCCCTTCAGTGGCTGATAAAGAGGTGAAAAGGCCCCGACTGGTATAAATTAAGATTCCCCTCTCTGCTCCTGACATGTGGTTGTGGCAAACGCTCTCTACATTTAACACTTTGCACGGACTGTGGTTTCCAATAGGTTCACTGGGAGTAAGAGGCATTTAAAAAAGAAGAAGGAAAGTCAGCCGAGCATTTACTATAGAGCAAATGTCTTTATCCCTAAGAACAGCAGCGAGTGTATGTGCACAGACAGCGGCAGCTGAAGTATGTCTGTGCTTCTCTGTCCAGTCGATTCATGTCCAAGATTAATTAAAAGATAAATTAAAGAGTCAGGTTACAGTAAATCTAAACTAGTTTGGAAGGTGCAATGTCAAATCCAGCTGTTTGCAGTTGTTCTAAACATCTTAATATCCCTGTGTTTAATTCCTGAGATCCAGTCATGTGCTGCCTTTCAGGCATTAACAGCACTTGAAAAAACTCTCCAAAAAGGAGACGTTGGAACCTTTGCTTCCTCCTCACCTCAGCACAGGTGAGTGACTGGCAGTGTGAAGTGGAAGAGTGTGTTGGATCGACAGTTCAGCAAGGGATCGGACACAGCCCATCTAACATGAATGCAGAAAGGTGTAGAGGGCCATTCAACCATCTGACACACAACGCTAACGGTGTACACTCGCCCCTTAAAGGGCCATTCATTCGGATACTGAAAACACGTAACAGCTGCTATTCACTGTGAACGAGACCTCACTTTGCAGCCCTGTCCCGTAGAGGAGCTCAACGGATTAAAAAAGCTGCCAGATACACGAGGAGGAGAAGTTGAGAAACACTCAACTTCATAGACGGAGGTGACAGCCAGACGAGAGCCGATCGTGATTATCTGGAGTACATCGGAAACAGACGGACAGGGTTGTTTACTAGTCCATCAAGTAAATGTTATATTACTTTACACAAGCAAAATGAGTGGGGTCTGTATTAATCTTTGACATGGTTTTGATGAGTTGCTGGAAGGGGGAAACAGGTGGAAACAATACACAGAATTTGTTGATATCTCTAGTCATGGAGGATATGAAATGCCCAGTCAGAGCAGATTATGTAAATGAAACTCCCATAACATGACGCACTCTCATAACTGCAGATTTGATGTGAGACACCGAATCCTGCTACGTACTTTGTATTCACGTGCGTCCATGCAGTGAACGGCCACGTTCAGGCAGTGTGAGAACGTGCTGCCCTGCGTATTCATTTGAACGGAGGATGATTTTTTACTCGGGAGGGTCCAGCACTATGGGAACCAAAGTGGGAACCAGCGTTGCCATTCGGAGGGTGATGCTGCTAATGTGGCTCAAAACATTTGCTATTTTTCTGTCTTTTCTTGTGCTCACTCTGTGTTTCAGACACACCTTGTTCGATTTAATGAGCACCATGTGTGTATAAATACTCCTATTGATAAGATTGTGCAGGAGATTTAATGGGAGTCTATGCAATATAAATATTCAGTGAATGTAAATGAGCCTTTGGAACCTAATTACCAGACTACAGTGGGTTCTAGAGTGTACAGATTAGGGTTCCTGCCCAGACTGCAGCACAAGTATCCACATATACAGTAAGTATCGGAGAAAACGTCTAGGGTCTTTCATCGGGAATAAAATAGGTTATTTCCAACTACAGAAGTGTGAAATGGAAAACCATAAAGTGTCACGCGGCTGACAGTATTCACCTCTGTTTGCTGCATTCTGGTTAAGCAAGAGCAACTGAGGCTCAAGTAAAGAGAGACCCCGAGCCCCTCCTGCCTCTGCAGAGCTTCAGTCGCACTTTAAGGCACTTGGTCAGTCGGAGGAACAGCACAGATTCATTTTTAACTCGTCTCATCATTTATTTATTTTCTGCATGCATGGCCCAATGTGTCATCCACGCCAGCTTGAAAGGAGCTGTCCTGTGTACCACTATGGGAGCCAGTCATGCAGTGCAATGTTCGAGCGTGCCGCAGATAAAAGCAGGTTTATTCACTTTCCTCCGTGTAAACTGGTAAATTCCAGTCCAGATCTGATTTTCAAGACCTGGTATCTGTATCTACAACACAGTTGTTCATTCTTATGAAAACTTAACACAAATTCATATTAATTCAATGATACTGAGTAGATTCAAGTCCTCTAAAGATAAGATCTCTCTAAATTCACCCAGAGTTAATTTCTCCTTCAATTTAAAGTCCATCTGAAATTCATTCCAAGCAGGAGGAGCAGCAGAGTTGAAAGCTGGTTTTCCAAAGTCGGTCTAAGTCTTACGGAAAACGAATGGGAAAGAAATGTCGGATCAACACGAAGCGCAAGGAGGACTGGTAAAGAAAGGTATGGTTAGCAAATGCAACAACCAGCCTCACATTTTACTGCGATCACAACTTCACCCCAACATCTACTTTATCACCTCCACTGTACGGTTGCTACTGTATTGAATTTCTTACATGATACGTGAAAAAAAAAAAATATTACCATTTTAGGTCATGGGATTTGCAGCACTAAGGTCATTAAAAGCAGAAGATGCATGTGAGGGAGAGCTTCATCGAAAACACAAAACACGTGAAAAATGGTTCATCTTGCTGCAATAAAACAATATGTTAGGCTGCATGTTGTGTGCACTAGGGATGTCATGAATTGTCACAGAATATTAACGTGTGTGCTTTCTATACAGGATGAGAACAAAAGACAACGGGATAACAGCGCCATGCCCGCTGAATCACTGATGATCCCCATCCAGTTTCATGGTAATGGTTATCGGAGTGATTTCATTCCTGAGGCTTTTGTGTGTAATTATTGATTGTCCCAAGAAAGGTGGGATGTTCCGAGCCTGGTAAACAGCAGGTAATTAGTATTTCTGGACCTTTGGCAGCATAATGTCCGGTGTTACTTCTATTTGTATGCATGAAAGCAGAAAATGTAAGAATTCCTTTCACACACGCAGATAACTGGGACCCGATGCACAAGCTGCTACCTGAAGCTTCATTTTATCTTCCTTTTTTTTAAAACTGTTAACAATTAGAAATTACAATTGGAAAATACTCGAGCTTTCAATTAAAGCCAGTAAGATAAGAAGTATGGTAAGAATCGGAGCTGTCCAAGATAATTGGAGTGGTGCTTCATGGATGGAATCTTATTGTGCTTAAATGCCTGAAAAAGAAATACTGCTATTCCAATGTGTGATACATTATTCTCATGATCTTTCTGAAACTTCTCAAGAAAATAGAATGAAGTGTGAACTCTTCTTTTCCCACAGGATAGATGGCACAAATTAAATATAATCTGGAAGGTGGGCTTTCATATTCATGGAGCGTCTCAAGTCCCGGTGGTGGTGTGTGGTATGAGCGACGTAGGTAATTGCCTGGGGGCGCTTAGAGGAGGTAAAAAAAAAAAGAAAAAGCTTGGCGCTCCTGTCTCAAGCCTTTCTTTAGGGTCACAACTCGACTTCTCATACACACATGCTGCACTGTACTGATTTATATAAGTGTAGAAATATACTTCTTTTGATTTTAGATCATTGCTCAAAATCATCACGTCTGTTCACTGCAGCTAATGACAAATCAGTATATGATGTTCATTTCAATTATTCTGCTAATTACTTTATCAGGTTATCAATTCCTCGTTAAATCTGTCAAGTGTCGAAACGATAAATACTCATAATATCCCAGGGAACAACTTTATATCAGCCAGTTCAAAACCCACAGGTTTCATATCAGCCATTTACTCAAGGTTCACAAGGTGCGGCACCAAATCTGAATATTTGTTGGCCGTTTTTGCTTGGAATAAAATATGATTAACTTATTATTAAATAGCTGAAAATGTATTTCCTGTCTGAAAACTCAACTATTAGCCCATTAAGTGTTGCGCTTGTCAGCTGTCCCTGCAGACACGCCTACAGTTCCCCACACTAACGTTAACGTGGGGACTTGTCCCAGAACAAAGAAAAATAAAATAAACTGGAGAATTTCTTCATTAACCGGTCTTATCTTGAGCAGCAGAAGGAACATAATAATGTCTTGTTTCATATCTATTAAACTCTATTTAATGACTCCCGTTCGCCCAGTCTTAAGCACTGATTACCAAACACTCTGCAGGTGGGACGCACAATGTACAGTTTGTGTCAGCAGAACGCCAGCAATGTGCGACCATGACCACGCGTCTGTTGCTCATGGAAATGGAAGTATCGCTTGTATTTCCGTCAAGGGAAGCAGCCACTTATCAGCAGAAGGCCATTTTTTTTTTTTTAAACCAGAGTCCTTCATGCAGAGAGAAATGGAAAGCTCATTTGTGCAGCTTGGTGAAGCATCACCTCTTCTGGCATGGTTGGGATGACCTGTGTTGAGCTGGAAGAATACAGAAGACTTCCATGAAATGCAACACGCCATTAATGGATTTGTGTTGTGGATCACTCACTCCAAAATGTCAACGCTGTTTGCAACGTTCTTCCCCGTCCGATAGTAAGAGCAAGATGACAGAGTTTACTACTGTGGAAGCCTCCGCTGTGTTTATGCAGATGAATGTGGCTGGCAACAACACACACACACACACACACGCACCAAGAATAATTCCAGAACGATGGAAACAATGGTGGTTTTATACAAGAAATAAAATTAGTTCTAACGATCTCCCATATGTGTCTGATCACGTTTTGTGCTAGAAAGTCTGACTCATCTCAACTGCACAGTGGCAGGCAGCGATGAGTCGTTTAGTAACTGTATTAAGACACAGGTTTTTAATCAAGTACATGATTAAACTATCAAGTCCTGTGAAAACATTTATGTTGTTTACGTTATGATGTTTTTAATTTTGAAAGACTGGCTGGGATGCACATTTTATGGTCAGTATTTAACACCACAGCTGCAACTACAGACAAAATCAGGAGTAAAATCGGATGGATTTAGTTTTATAGACTTTGTGTTTGCTAGGTTCAGAACAAACACCACCTGCGATGGCATATGCTGTTACTTTCCTCCTGCTGGACTAAACCAAGTGCAATGATCTAAAATTAAATTCAAAATGAACGATTTTCTAGCTGGTTCTGCCCATTTGGTGTCTATTACAAAAGCAACTCTGCTGGATCAGCACGCTGCAGCTTGGCGGGACTCCAGCCACTGGACATGTCATCTCCTCATTTGTCTTTAAAATTTTGAAACAGCTCTTGCTTTATTAATTCTGTTTAAATATGCCACACTAAACCGAAACACTTTACAAACAGTGTTAATAAAATGATGAGTTTCCCGCGAAGTGAGCTGAACTCATTCTGATGTAAAAGCTTCAGAGAAAACCATTGAATATTTCAGAGATATTTGCAAATCCTCAGAGTTTGAGCACAAAAACCTCCTCTGTTCTGTGCACCTGATGTATTATTTAACCACATTCTAATGACAGTAAGCTGTCTGAATAATATTTAACACTTTTCAAGGAGGCACCGAGTAATTAAAACACCCGTTTCATTTCTGTACATGTATGGAAGTGCATGGTGCAGGTATAGTCCTCTGCCGCGTCTCGCTGATGGACATGTCGCCTCTGGGCTCGGCTGTCTCCCCCTGACACCTGATGACGTGACTGATTACAGCTACTGCCAGTCTTCCTGACAACTGCCAATATCCAATGTCTTACCAAAATAAAGGCATTAAGTGTGAATCGGCAATTACAAAGACCCTGCGCAAGTGAAACACAGGCTCAACCCGACTTGTTACGTTAAATTTTATAAACTAGGTTCTGTCTTTCGTTCCGAATTTGGGCTTCGTTTTAGAAGGATTAGTCATTAACACCTCAAAGCTGCTTTCTTGAAATTAAAAGAGCACAAGAAAAAGCTAAACACATAACGCTGTATTAAATTAATGCTCCACGGTTCTCACCATCCCCTTTCGTCCAGGGCATGAGACACACAGTCGCCACTACATCATAAAAATAAAGGCAGAAGTCGTACCTGTGCCAGTGAGGGACTTGTGCAAAAGGTGAAAAGCGCAGCTCATTAAAAAGACAGATGTGAGCGGTGAGGAGACGTGAACAAAGAACAGGAGTGTGTATCAAGACAACACACCTCTGGCTTTAATTAATTCCACTACACAGCTCTCACTATAGTATCTCAGATTACAAAAAGTAAATTGCTATGTAATTACATGCTAAAAGTTGAACAACTACTGTGATGCTGTAACAGCTGCATAATCACATGTAAATGAGTTTTGGGTGCTGCTATCACTTACCTATGTGAATGGCATGCTGAAATCACAAAGGGACAATTTGGCTCTCAAATCCATTATTCTGCCATTAAGAATAACAAAGATGCACGCACGGAGAATGATAAAGAGTGAGGCTCTTAATGCACCAAATGCTTTTTAAGGTTAAAAATGGCCGGGGTATGACTACACCAATCATATCACCCTGTTCTCTGAGTAATGCAATTTGTGTTTTTGCTTAGTTTGGTTCCCTGGATGTCTGGCTGTTAAGAACATGCACCGAGGCCAGGAAAGAAGGCAAACACAGCTGTCCTGGCAAACGCGGGGAAGAGTTCTTTTTACTTTCTCCACTGCATTACCTCCTGGCGATCACTTATCAGCAGGCAAATCAGCTTAGACATTGACCTTGTGCCCTCTGGCACTCATTAGTCCAGCCTGTGACAGTGATGGAAGGGTGGGCTGGTCCTGGACTACGCTGCTCGCACTAAGAATACACAGGTCACAACTAGTGGGTGCCCAGATTAGTGTGCACCAGACAGAGCTCTCTAGTGTACGCTGCCCCGGGCAAGCTTTTGCTTGCTTTCGCCTCCCTCCCCCCCTGCCAAAACCCTTATTCCACCTTTTTCTCTTCCAGTGATTCTGTTCTTGTTACCCTGGAAAGTGGAAGAAAAACTAGAAATGGAGAGTGGCTACGCTGAGTGATGTCATATAGCTCAGGCAAGCACTCAAGGCATTATGGACCCAATGTGCTGAGTGCACTGAAATGAGAGAGAATCAGCTGCAGCTTTCGAAGCCTTTTCTATAGCATTACGGGCGATGCACGGCGCGGCATCTTCGGAGACCCCGGGGGTCGCTGCGACAGTGCGCACGCGGCGTGGTGGTTATTGGCTAAAGCCAGACAAACAGAACGGTGGGCCTTTTAAAGGACACAGCGGTGGACAAAGCAAGAGCAGAAGTTTTAAATAGAATTCAATTTGTGGAGCCTACGATCTCACACGTTTGTGTCAAATTCATCTGACAATGTGACATTTACCACAAGTGCAGCTATGACCAAGTAAAACACAGTCGTTGCACATGCCAGTGGAGACAAAAACACTGGTCACAAACCATCACACCATAAATGTCACTTAGGTTTAGTGAGCACTTCGCTTAAGTGTGTTTTCTTACTCATACGGACGTCTATTTTCAGAAATCACATCTATTTTCCACACATCCCCTCCCACCTTCTCACAGATCCACCTGGGGACTGGATTTTCAGTGCTGATACTACTGTAGGTGCAGGCACTGACGCATTTGGACGATTCTTCCTGTAGCTTTAGGCGCCTGTTGGCTGAGCATCCCTAAATAACACAAAGTGTGATGTTAGCACATAAAGCCTTCTGCAGCTGAAATAATTATTGCATGGGACAGAAAATATGTAAGGAAATCAAAAAGAAAGAAAACAAGTGTGTCTAAATTCATTCTTTAACATAGGCGGGTGTGAATAGTGTTCACCCACATACTGTATTGTCCAGATTAAGCTGGTTGGACAGAAGCTCCCATGGTATTTAATCAGCTTCCACAGGCCATTACCAGAGTATGGGGGAGTGCAAACACCCAGTATTGTCTTTTCTCTAATTCTGTGCTATCTTTTATTAAACCAGCATGACAAGAGCAGACGTGGGAGCAGCGGTGGTGTGATGTGTGTGTGCAGAGGGCTCTACTTTTGCGAAACTATAAGGGCCGACAAGAGCAAGGAAGTCCGCAGAGAGAAGGTAAATAAAGCAATATCTCAACCTCTAACAAGGATTTTAATTGGCTATTCAACAATATAATTACACAGACTTTGAGTAACAATTACTGCAAATATGACCTTCAATGCTGCCAACAGTAACCAAATTGGCATTTCAACACTGATGTCCTTCTTGATAATGAAATACTTCATAAAATGACAAAAGGACAAAGTGTGGAGATGAGGTGGAAGGGGACTTTGCTCTTTTTCCGGGTCAAACACCAGCCACCTGACCTCGGTGAACCGGTTTCCACACAACAAACTGTTGAACAGCCACATATTTGCTTGACAAGCTAAAAATAAAGAGACAAAAATGGTTTGTAAGGTTTCAGTACAGGTTAAAAGTGAAGCGATTAACCACACAACATGGCACAGTGTTGCACGGAACATGCTTTAATATCATCATGCACCACTTTAGGAGCAGAAATTACTAAATGACTAAAATGTAAATTGAGGTGCATAGCTGTGCACAAAAGTTCAAGTGTTAAAATTGCTGTTTTAAGTACGTTAGAAAGTGACAACAGTGAGGAACGGTGAAGAGAGCACAATGAAAGTGTTTACTTTAACCCGTAATACGACTAAACTCCACCTTGTCTAATAAATTCCATGGCAAATGTTAATTTAGACCTTAATTGTTGGATTAACAAAAGTGGTGAACATTACACGGCGATAAGTGTTTTGCCCACAGCCACAGTCGAACATTTGCCGCCCGCCCCCCCCCAGGTAAAACAAGCCCGCGTTTGAAGTGCAACGTCGTGGCCGGACCCACTTGAAAGATCAAAGTGTGAGGCTTTGTCTGGCGTGAGATCAGCTCGAGAAAATGGGACCTGGAACTGGCGGATTCAGCTCTTTCCCTCAGCATTGGGTTAATGCAGTTGTGCCACTAAACCTGTCAGAGCCTGTAACAGCAGAGCAGATGTACAGCTGCTAGCTCTAAAATGCTATTACCGGCGCCACCGTCAACAGCCGTGCAGGGAGAGCTGGAAACGGGGTCCTAAAAATGATGGTTAAAAATAAGCCAATTAACAATGAGCTATGTTTTCACAGTGTGCCGCTCCGTCTGCCGACAGAAGTCTTTTATATGACGGTTTACTGTATTTACTTTATTTGACATGACAAGATAATCGTGTGTGCGGAGTTTGGACAGCACAAGCTGCTGTTACATAAGAAGACGGGCAGATTTTTGCACAGACCGGGAGCTTCTGTGTCGCAGTGTGATGCGCCTTTGTTCTGAAGATGAGAAGATTTGAAAGCGACGTCGCACTTTCATCTCGGACCGACTGACCTCGCAGGCGGGCCTCCGCCGAATATGGCCGCAATGTAAATGAAGAGTTTAGTGTATGGATTTCTCCTCGTGTCCAAAACCAGGACAGAATAAGATCATTATAATGCAGACGGAAGCAACAGCAAGAGGAGACCGTGCCCCTGAGCATTTTTCCGCCAATACCATTTCTTTTTGTATCCATTGTGTTCCTGATTCCGGGGCTCTCTCGGAGGGGAAGACAAAGAAGATTTACTTTGTTCAATAAAATGTAGGCCACGAGCCTTATAGCTGGGGTCAGGCCCCACAGAGCCTTCTCCGACCAACTCTGGAAGCAAATCAGAGGCAGCCACCAAGCCCACAGACGTCTAGTGGAGCTTTATGCAGCAGAAAGTCATAACGTACATTAGCAAATCAAACAAAATCATGAGCTTACATGATCATTTTGTTGCATAAGAAATGATTTGACTTTTCGATGCTGGTCACTTAAATAATCTTAATAAATAAAAGACAGTCCTCGAGGAAATCTGTGCTATTTGGCCTTTTCTTGTCAGTTGCCCTGGACTGTTGTGATTGATGATAACAATTACAATATACTGTAATACATTATGAGATGGCAGTGATGCTTACAAAAGTGGCATTTCTACATTGTCTACACGCTTTTTAAAAGAGAGATTAGAGCCATTTGTCTTGACAACGCAACATTTCTGGAAGCAAATAGTTTAATTCCACTGCACTGCAAATATATACACATGTTTAGGCTTATAAAATAACTACAAACCAAACATTATAAACTTTAGCTGGTCAGATGTCTGTAAATAATTAAACACATGCAGGCATTCACAACAATACTGTTTCTCCTACCGTCCATAACTCATTTATCATACACATAATGTTTTACGAATCGCTTACCAGTTATTTTTTACACTGATGTGCTACTAAAGATATCTCACACTTTACATATGAATTATGTTGAGACAATAGAACATGTCTAGAAAGACAATAGCTAGACACATAAAGGCAAAAAAAAAAACACCCACACTTATTGTTATCTGAAGAACTGTTGATCTTTACCATTAAAAGTAGTTTGCAGATCAGACTTTGGGCGATCTGCTCTGTGATTTACATGTTTCATTCTGCTTTATCATTACAATTTGAATATAGTTTTTGAAATCAGGGCAGTTTATATATTTGTTGTGGATCCAAATACTATATGTTCAATGTCAACGTGTGAAAGCTGTCAGTGATACGCGAACGCTGATGAGTCACATCTCTCGTTGCATCCCTCTGCGCGGCAACACACACTTTATTTATTGTCTACATCTATTCAGTTAACAGCACAATATAAGAGATTACTGGGATTTTAGGCAGATTTTCTATTCATATGCAGCACTATTTACCCGCCATCACGGAGCAGAAAATTACATGAACATTCTTCAGCTGAATAATGTCGCAAGCAGCAAGACTCATTACTTCCCCTGATTCAAGGGTAGTTCTTTAACTAATCGGTTGTGCAGTGTCAAGAGCTGATTTTGATTAGCCAGCTAGCACTGTGAAAAAGTCAGTTTACTGTTGCCATGGGGAAATGTGCTTCCTACATTGATCGTTTCATCATGTGAAAAGAGAATTTTATTCCAGCTAAGTTCAAACAATTGGGAATCAAAGCCATTGCAAGGATCCAAAACGAATGCCCTGTGCATGAAAAAGAACAAGTAATATTGTTACTGTATTCATGAAAATTTAACTGCTCATAAGATTTCAGCATTATTTCATGAATTGCTCTGATCAAATGCTGGTCACACACAGTAAAACTGGAAAAATTCCACGTCTGATATCCACAGAACATCCTGATTTAAGGGGTTTAAATGGACAAGAGAAAATAAAAAAAATGATGAAGAATATGAATTTACTTGTGTTGCTCTTTTTAAGTGAAGACACACATTAAGTTACACTAATGCTAATTATGCAATGACGCATTTATTGCTCATATCAATGTCATACATTGTAATTTAAGCTCCAGGGGACGATGTCTCGCAGTCCCAGGATGTCACAGTCAAATGACAACACTGCCGCTGATTAACCTGGAATAAAAACTGTCATGACAGTGCCGGGATAACTTCAACCAAACAAAGGGATCATTATCAGAGATTGTCCCAGCTCCTGTGTTCTAGGTGGGGCCTTTCAAAATTAATTTTCACAGAGATCCTGCAGTTAACACTATCTGTCACTTCATCAGATATATGCTTTAGCCTATATTTAATTTAGTTTTTATCGACAGCTGGTTAGCACATCAGTTACATACACTTTCTGCTGCTCGTGCTAGTAATAATTACGATTAAGTGACAACTGAATTTGATGTCATGACACTGTCGTCTGTAGCCCCAGCCTATATTACTTGGACTGAAGTAACCTGAAGATAATCTGCTGATAACTAATAATCAATACATGGTGACATTTTAGCATAATCCGCTTTGACAGCACTCACCTCATTTTTTAATTTCTGAATGACCAGAATTCTCTTCAATCTATCTGAATAAATAAAGCTGATTTAAAAAAACATTTTTATCAATTTTTTGCATCTTTTGGAGCAAATTGAACCTGGACGTGACATTAAGTGTATTATACTGTAAATGAAAACACTTATTAACTTCTGTACAACAGTGCGAACAGCCCAATTCATTGCTGACCAGCAGACCAGATGATTTAATTACGGTATCTGGATGATAAAAGCAATCTGTGAGGATTCGGAAAATATCATCAGAGTGTTGTAAAATGACTTCCCATATTTAGAAAACCTTGCCACGTATTGATCTTTAAGCAGCGTCTTTATTTTGGGGAGTAAAATAGGAGGTGAAGTAATTTAGCTTAAGCTGTGGCCACAGGTCGGCTACTATATATATTCCTGCTGTATCAATCACTGTGAAAGGACTCAGGCAGCTTTAAAGGTAGAAATGTTTAATCCACTGAGGTTTGCAAGATAATTTTCAGTGTATCTGAAATTGAAGTGCGCAACAAACTCTTAAGGCTCAAAATCCATTCTAGCATAATTACTTTAAATCCATATTAGCGCTTCCTGCCATCATGGCTGCATAAACAGAATTAGTTACATGACATTCAGAGCTTTATATGAGAATACTAGAGTAAGTGATTCAATGACTAGTCCCAGGAAAATGAATAAATTATTGCACATAGATGTGACATTGCACTACAAGCGAGAAGGAAGCCACGAGGAAGTTTGTGAAGGGTTAAGTGCATCCCGCCTCTGGCTCCGCCCCACCAGCGTTACCGAGCAGGGCGGCCGCTGTCACGGCGGGATGCCACAGACAGGTATCACTACAGCCAGGATGAATGAGGACAAGAATGAAGGTGGATATTAACATATCCTCTCATTTCCATATTAACAGTGTGCATGCAAATGTGGCGCAAGCACTTAGCTCAATTAAACTACAGTTGTATTCCAAGGTCACTGCCACATTAACTCAGATCTTTCAAAACTTGGAATGAAACTGGTTTTCAAAGCACAATATAAACATACAAATGAGAAGGTGTCATTTTTTCAGCAACAGTAGGGAGGTAAGTGTTTTTATGCGAGTGTGAGGGTGTTGTGTTCTTAGAATTCTTTTCTCGGGCTTTGTTCTTGTGCTCTGAGCTGATTTCGCTTTACATTGATATCTGCCACACGAGCAAAACGGAAACGTCTCCAAAACGTTCACAGGAAATTCAAAAGGAGGAAGAGCTGATTAAATATTAGTTTATGTCGGCACAGACAGAATGTCACGTTATCATTGAATGTATAATGGTTAAAATAACACAGATGCAGAAATAGAGTCAGAGACGGGTTTGTCCCCTTCGCCGGTTTGAACGGCACAGTTTGACAGATGGGGAGCGCCGAGCCACGCGTAGGTTAACATACGCTAAGGCAGGATGGTAATTCCCATATCTGTGCAGAGGCACGCTGCTTACATAATAGTCTAAGGGGAGTTGTGAACCACATATTGTATGCTGCTCAATATCATACACTTCACAATTTCCACATTACTGGACACGCAAACAGCTCACTTTAATCAGTGACTCAGAGTACATAAATAAAGCAGGAGTGTAAAACATGCCGGCAGAGTAAAGAGGTTCAGCTAGTGTTCACGTTAAATCGGGCAGGACGTGCTGTTGCAACTTTTTACAGTGTCAGGACTGTTGCTACCACTCGGAAGTGAACTGTGCAGATTTTGGCACGCTGCAGTGTCAGCGTCTAACGGAGAATGGACTAAAATAAGCATTCAGTCAGAGAAGTCGGATGGATTTTTTTATTTAACAAGTGGGGTTTTGTCCAAAAATTTGTTCAAAAAAATCTAAGTACTTCAGCATTGCTTCATTGTAGGAAAAACCGAGTGGCCTCCAAAGGGATCACACATGAAACATCACAGATCACATTAATTTCTGAGAACCGCCTGCATTTCAGCTTGAATCACATTTTAAATGTGCACAAAAAAAATGCATTTATAAAATGTATTTGGGGGTTAAGGGCAAACATAGTCCCTGACCATGTGCATCCCAAGAGTCACGACGAAGTTCTCATTAGACAGTAATGCTTACAGTAATATGTATGTGATAGTCCTCTGATAAACCCAACACAGCACCATGGAGATGAGGTGGAAATTGTTTGCAGCAAACATGTCCTGCCAAAAATCTGGAGAAACAGCATGATGCTTTTGAGTCTCCGGTGGAACATTCAGAAGACTTTGTTACGATAAACCTTGAAATATTTGCATGGGCTTATCAGAAGTAGGTGCAGTGTGCAGATCGGTTTTGAACTAAACCATTTTCTAAATAAATACAGGTGCATTGTGTTAGTCGATTTTACTGATTAAACCGGATTGTATAGACGGTTTGTGCTATATATTTGTGTTGATGGTGCGGAGTGTTGGAGTATTGTCTCACAGTTTATTGCAGAATATTATTACTTTTGTGTTACCGTATATATAACATGTACTTTTTTTATATTTATGGTTTTAATAGATGAAAAAAAACGAAATAGTTTGAGTGAATCTATTAATTAAACGGTGGAGATAATGCCATTGTGTCTATTCTATTTGCACGAATGCAAGTCCCTCTTTCAGCGAATCCTATTTGTTTCAAATATTTAGCAAACGTGCACATTTGCCGACGCATTGCCACCACTGGCTGTCAGTTTGAGGAACGGCTCGTCTTAGTCATGTCCACGGGCAGTGCGAATTGAGTTGCACAGCTGGAGTTATGTTAAACGTAAGGCGAAGTGACAGAAATGCTAATCAAGCATCAAAAGTGACACTGCATTCCCATCGATGCACATCAGACCTTCAATGATTTATTAGTCAAAGTGAAAGCGTGTGTCACTGTGCTGAGTGGCTCACGGATAAACACGGCTCTCTCGCCAAGGTGCACCACTTAGCGCCCACCCCCCTCCCCCCCTCCCGCGTTTCCCGTCAGGCATGAAGTGAACTCTCCACGAGGGCTGCTGATGGCACCGCTGAAGAGTAACTTTCAAAAACAGGTAAGCTACACGCGGCGTATATCTAACCAAGTCACTTAGGGTGGACTAAAGGGCTATTATAGGAGCAGAAGGTAGAAGTGTGTGTGTGTGTGTGTGTGTGTGTGTCCCTACTTCAAATGGATTCTTCTGCTGAGTAAGCCCTCTGCTCTCCTCCCGCCTGACTTCCATTCCTTCCCTGTCGCCAGATCAGAGAAAGGACGAAGAGCCGCGGCAGACCCCAATTATCTGCCCGTCATTCACAATCCTTCATTTACCTCCTCAATCACTGCTCACCACTGCATTCATTTTTAGTCGGGATATTCCAGCCGTAGCCGTCGGGAACTGGAGGTGGAGAGGTTAAACGCTCCACAGAGCAACTCAGTTTTGGCGTACGAACCAAGGGGATGAGACATAAAAAGAGAGAAAGCTCTGCTTTTTTCCCCCCATACTGGATATTATTTGCATCATGGACAGAGGAAGAAAGTTGTCTGTCTCTACTTTGGTGTTGCCAATTAAATCTGAATTTCTTTGTGAGTGGATTGCTGGAACAGGGCCTGGTTTGATGGATAAACAATGCTCCAGTGCATAATTTAGTTGAGCATGGAAGTGAAAACACAAGATCCATTCACTCTCACTCTCCCAGTTGTATTCTTAGCATCCACTTAAGTTGACTGCAGAGTTGTAATGAGATGATTGTAATTGAACAACTGAAAATCTGATAATTAGATATTGTTTTTGTCACTCAAATCTTTGCAACATCAGCACCTAATAACGAAAGTAAATGTATAAGCTCCCAATGAGGAAAGTAAATATATAACGTAATGTACGTTTCTCCCTATAGAATAAATGATATCACATACTCTTATAAATATTGAAATAGCTGCTTTTTGCATAATTCATACATCTTAACATCTGAGAGAACGCTGCCTCCAAGACATTTCATTGGCCGCCTTGCAAATCAAGACAAAGCCACAGCTGCCAAGTTTTGCAGCTATACTGGGCTTGTTCCTTTTTAATAGCAAGGGGAGAAAAAAAAACAGAATGGCTAATGATGATTATTCAGTTGGGCAGACTAACATCTTTGGTTTTCAAGGAAAACTAAACATGAATCATCACAGAATCGTGGACTTCCCATATAGACAACACGTGCACAGATACTCTCCAAGGATCCTATTTGCATTAAATTCCTCAGGTAATGTTGACTGAGTTTGTGATTATTAACACAAATCCTTTGTTCATGTGTTTAATTAATGCGTTGTCCTTGATTACTTCAGCTTTATTTCTAGCAGCTTATATTAATATTCAACTCTCTGTAAAACGTATTTCCATAACATCATGATTGTGCACAATGCAATCTCTCCAGTCATTAACAGTTTATGTTTTGTTTCCCTTTTCTGTTGCATTCCAGAGTGATTGTTTTTTCTCTTAAACATAGTTCATTCATTCCTCTGTTACCGTATGGACACTGTGAGTTGGTGTTGCATGAAACTAGCCTGAAGCAATTTATGATTTTATGTCAAAGCAAAGGGGAGATTGCCGTGGGAGATAACATTACATAAACAATAACTGAATTAGCGCCAAAGCAGCGTTTTTTTTTTCCCCTTTATGCTTTTTTTAATTTATAGAGTTGTAGGCTTTTGTACAAAGTGTGAGCGCTGACGGAAACGTTGCCAGGAGGTTTGAATAGCCATCTTGCACTGGAATATGCACATTAACCTCAGAGATGCAACATTCTTTTTATGTAAAATGAATTTCTACCTAAAGAAACACGTTGGCTTGCCTCTTACGAGGATTCATCCTAACAAAAAGCTTTCTGGCCAAATATGAATCACCCAGATGAAAGTTTGGGAAATTGTGAGCATCTTGTGTCATTAAGCCAGTTCTCATTTAGTTGTCTGGTGGCCCATTTTCCTTAATTTCACTCGTTTCAAAATACAGCAGGACACAAAGTTTTCTGTGTAATGATTTAAACACAGTTTGCATCTGTGCTGCAAACAAAGAGGCACCCGTGGAATATATTTGGCATAATTTAAAGTATAATCTCAAAAGACACACAAGGGTTTGGATGGCACATTTGCACTTGAATAAAACAAACAAACAAAAAAAAAGATTCTCACAGGGTAAAGTTGATTGTACAGGGCCAAATCTAGATAAACACATGCTGACAACAATAATAATTCTCCTGTCTGACCACATCCGTGTCATCGCATGATGAAACGAAATCTGATATGTATGTGCAGAAAGTCGGCTGCAACAAACACTGACGATGACTCATGTTGCCCTTTGTTCCATCTCCAACAGGTTCATTACAAACCTAAGTGGCACATATCAACAAACATGTCACATACCACACATCACATTCTGTGTGTGCATTTCTTCATAAAAACAAAAAAACAAGTACACAGAGAGATTCATTTGACAAAAACTTTACCGACTGACTGGTTTTATGAATCTTCCACAAATCCATGTGAGGCCCCCTGAGAATTGAAAATGAAATGCAAATGTAAGTATCCCACAGGGAATAGTACCTTTAATTAATTTGGACATGGCACACACACACACACACACATTTCGAGCTTGGGATTGAGGTGTAAACAGATGAATGCTTGGTGATATAGCTCCTCTATGTAATAAAGACGTCCCCAAAGTACTCCCAAATAGCTCCGATATGCAAGTGAGAAAATTCGCAATGTGCCCTGATTTATTTGCTCTTATTAACGGGGCGGTGTTGAAGGAAGTGGTCTGTGGCTGCCAGCACAATATCTGACCTCTGAGAGTGCATTAAATCACGGCATTAGGGAACGCAGTAATAAAGAGGGCAGCTAAGGCACTGAACCTGTTCCAAAACAAACCACAGCACCAGCACCGAGGAGGCTCAAATCACACCCAGCGGAGAGAGGAATCCAACACGGAAGTCCGCCATCACGTGTCAGTGCAACAGCAGCAGCTGCTTGTTCCAAATGTTTGGAGCTGGTTTTGATCGAAACTGTTTTTTTTGTTGCATGTGAAACAGTGTTTATTGTTCTGCTTTCCGCCGTGTGCGTGAACGTTCCACCGAAAACTGAACATAACGTTCACCTCAATCAATCTTTAGTTGTTGCGTCGGTTCTGAAATCTATTGAAGTTACAGTGTTTTGAAGACAAATTTCCCTCTTTTCTCTTCTGCCGACACATGGATATAATGTACTTTTCACTTGTGGTTACAGAGGAAATCTGAAGCAAAAAACTGATCAGACTGAATTTTATGAGGATTTAACGTTGGATGACGTACGTGTATGAACATGAGTACACAAATGAAAAGGGAAATTAATCAAAGCACATAGACATAACTACTTCCTCTCTGGGGACAGGGATAGTGGTTGACACACACTAACATTAGTTTAAATTAAGCTCAGGGAAAAACAGCCGAGACCATATATTTCTCTCCACTTACCCCTCGTCAGATGTTGTTAGGTGAAGTTGCCGCTTTTGTTTTTTTTGTTTCTCACAGAGAAATTTAAATGTAGCGGTCGGCAAACGGTGTACTTATGTCCGTTTTACCCATTACTGCATGATCTGCTCTTTTTCAGATCTATTGGAAGCAATCTGTGGAACACTTTTACCCAACATTGGTCATGTAGATAAAAACACGATTCATATTGGAAGAAACAAATCCATGTCCGGATGACAACCAATAAAATGCTGATGTGAATCACACAAATCACAAATACAATTCCAAAACCTTTAACTTCAAAGTCTAAGTGAAAACTCTTTACAACCTTACCACCAAAGCATAACTTTACTGTTTTCGCACACACAAAAAAGCTGTAATTTAGATGAATTTCACGAGTCTCATGTGAACTTTTTTAAGTGCAGTTTTTTAACCCACTCTCCTGGTGGAAGAGTTTGCGGACATTATGAAAAGCAGGAAAACGTTTAATGACCAACAGCCTGTTGAGTTTCTTTCAAGTCAAGCTTAAAAAAATCCTGAACTTTTCCTTTGGCTTACTCGCAAACATTAGAAAAATACATTTCATTTTTCTTTCTTCTGCCTCAGCTTGTCGCATAAGACGTTCAGTGCATCAGTTGCACTTTGAACTAAATGTGAACATCATGATGCTGATGTTAATCAGATATAGAACATTTACCGTGTTCACTGTTCACCGTTTAACGTGTTCTCTTTCCTCGATAAATAACAGTATGCTAAATCACACTAAACTTGGAAAATAAAGCTGAAGCTAATGGGAATATTCTTAGTTTTTGTATTTGATCATAAACCAAACTACCGGCCGCAGTGAAATCTTGATCTGACGATGGCACAGCCATGTAAAGGGAGCAGCTCAAGACAGCAGACAGTTTTTATTTCAGCTGCTCAGTCATAAAGATGTATGGAAACCCTACTGGTTACAAAAGTGAAAGTGTTGCCTATTCAGACGCTGAATGTGGAGCAGTGCCACTGTGAACAGCAGCTTATCTGTCTCAAACAGTATGCTTGTTAAGCCTGTTCAACAAGCAGAGGCAGAAATTTCTGATGTAAAATTACAATAATCCCAGTCAACTAGAGAAGGAAACCCTTCATGGCACCTTTAAAAAAAGTTTAAAATATCACAATCATAGACATACACACGTTTTGACAGATCCTGGCAGCCCCGTTAACATGTTCATAACTCGCAAAATGTTCGAAAAGCAGTTGTCAAGACTTCACAATATTGTTGTGTTAATTTGGTCAAATGCCAATAATAGTGTGAACAAACACACACACACACACACACACACACACAGTCCAACACACACACTCACTTACTCAGGAACCATCTGCTCCAACTTTTCTTCTCGCAAAGTGAATAGTAACTGTGGCCAAGGCCGTGCGTCACCTCAGTAACTGTACTTCCCTGGAGCTGTCGCTATACGCAAACAACCCTCCACAGACGCAGCCCACACACAACCAAACAGTCTCTTGACTCCTACTCACATGTACTTGATCTGTCTGTCAACTCGTAATGTTTGCACAATGCTTTTACTTTTTTATTCACTCACACACCTTTTCCACTGTTTCACAGGCACATTCCGAAACGGTCAGAATATTGCACAGAAAATGGAAACAGCGATGCAGATGAAATCAACTTTGTTTGGGAGAATTAACCGCGTCCTCGGCCTGGTGGTGGAGCACTGGAACTGAAAGCGGTCTGAAGCATTCCGATGCTAAACTGCATGTGTAATGTTTAAGGTGTGATAAATTACATGGGACATGTTGAAGGATGATCCAAACTCAGATTATATAACTGCTGTAGAAAAAGGACTTTTGATAGTAATTCAAAATCTGAATTTGAGGCATAGATGCAGAAAAAAACATGACTTCATTACTTTACATTACATTACTTCCTATTTTTTCTGGACAAAAAAATCTATACAAACCTATTTATTATAAGTACAAAATAGAAGGTTTTCTCATGTTCATTATTAGTCTGTTTACAATAAAACACATATATTTGAAATGCATTGTTTTTCCTGATGTAAACTACATTAAAATGCATACACTCCTCATTTATCTTTATCATTTTTCCATATTATGACGCCTGGGTTCATGTAGACACGAGCGGCGGACTCGTCACTCCCGTTTTAACATGCTTCCGTTCCTTCTAGTCAGGATATTCTGACACAGTTTACAGTAGTTGGATGGTTTTCCTCTCTTACATGCTCTCACTTCTAAGACCTGACATTCCTTTTTTGTAATTGTGTCAAAAACAACGGGAGACTGGATGATTATATTAATTTTCACTGCAAGAATTCTCCGGCAACTTTCAAAAATTGACCGAATGTGCTCGGGACACTGTCATGCTTTTTAAATTTTGAGCTTCCAAAAAAAAAAGAAAAAGAAAAGGAAACAAAAAGCAATGAAGTCATGAAGAAAAGAGCCGTGTCTGACTCTGTGTGTTAGCACTTATCCGGGGCAGGGGGCACGGCCTCTGTGATGTCAGAGGATCTGTGCAACTCAGTGTCTTATTATAAGTCGGAATAATTTGCCGCAGCACAGCAGCAAACATTCCTCTGTGTGTGCCCACGAATGAGAACCCTCTGAAAATTAAAAACACTATACGGTTGCTGACACTTTCAGGCTACATTTATAAAGAAATATAACAGTAAATTATGTTTTTAAATGGCAGTAAAGGCAGTAATTAGAGTACTGTAGATGGATTTGGAAGTAGATGAGTGTTTAAGGCTGTATTTTTCAATCCAAGCCCCGTGGATTTAAAGGCCTGCTGGTTTTCACTCTGAACGTGTAATCAGGAAGTGGTTTACACCTGGGATGCCAGGTGAAGGCAATTACCTGCAATCAACTAGCTGCCAGGAAAGGAAGAAGCAGCGCTCTGGGTCCTCAAGCCCAGAGTCGAATTCATTGTTTTCCAAAACAGAAAATAGTTCCACAATAAAAATACTGCTGCACCGAACATCCTTCTGCAGAAGAAGGTGTTTTGCTCGGGAAAAACACATTTTCTTACTTTGAGATATTCTCCAACACTCTACGGGTATTTGTCGACGTTTAAAGCGAAGACGGCGTGCAGTCCTGCTTTAGGCACGCAGCACGACGAGCATGAAAGAGCGCGGCGTAAAGAAACATATGCACATTACAGGCGGGGCAAATTACACTATATATTATTAAACTCAAGGTGTGAAATTCCTTCCTCTGCCTCTGTGCCGTTGCTTAACTAATTATTATGGCACATTAATTTTCTAAACCCTGAAGCCTTTGTTGAGTTTACCCAAAGTGCAAAGTGTACGTGTTTATTCTTGTAAAAATGAGGTGCATTACAAAACAAATTTAAGAAAAAGCAATTCGCTCTGAGCCGAGACAACGCAGAGCAAGCAGCTGCTGCCTGAACCGCTTCATTTATATTCTACAGATTGTATCGGAAATTAGGAAAATGTTAATTGGAAACAATGTGTTAAGAGATAGATATGGTTTGACATGTAGCCAACATAATAATATTAAGAATGAATTCATTTTCACAATGTGCTAATGGTGAAAACAGAATGCCATCCTCGATCCATAGTAATACATAATAGATGAAAGCGATAGCGGCGAAGGCAAAACATTTACTTAGACAAATAAGCTGGAGTGCCTCTCGGCTAAAGCGCCGAAATCAGAAGACACTGTTTCCCTGCATCCAACAGTGGACATGTTGACAAAGCCCTCACTTATTACAGATTCCCAGCCTGGCGAGCATCGCCCCAGTGTGACGCTGATTAGAAGGCTTGTACGAAATAGACTCGAGAGCCCCATTTCACCACAAACCTATATTCATTTAGTTCTGCAGATTTATACATCCAGCTATCTAGGCATGAAAATGCAGCATGACATGAGAATGTATTCTGCCCTTTTGGAAAGAGGGTTAATCTCTCTTTCTTTCATGAAGAAACCTCAATCTCGCAGTTACCAGCATGTCTCGTATGATGCAGCGGCTGAAGCAATAAATTGAATTAAATAAACCCATTAGTTACAGCAGCTACCTTCTCACCTCGGCCGAGATACACTTTCATGGCGTGTTGGTCCTTTATAAAGACCAGAGGACACAGCTTAGGACTGCGATGACAGAGTGACCTTGAGTGGAAAGACAGAAAGCGTGCCCTTGTTCGTTAATCAAATCAATTAAGACAGTGTGTTTGCTGCAGCTCGTGGGCACAGCGTGTTCTGCAGGTGTTTAAAAGTAAATGTATGCTCATTCAAAAATCAATTCATACTTAGGATTCTGCCTCCCCCTGTCTTGTAGACATAAAACAAACTAGAGGTCGATTAGAGTAGAAAGCGACTACGGGGAGATTCACCCCGTGCGTACTTAAAATGCATGGAATGAATAACAAAGTGCAGTTCACACAGCTTATGAAAAAGAGCCAGAAGTCAAGAATCCTAATCCAGCAGCCCGAGCGCAGACGGCTGCACTTTTATTCCTGAATGACAAACACACAAAAACACATATTGAATTTAACCCAAAGTTTGATGTGTATTTCGAAAAGAAAAGCCACATGATTTACTCGTTCATTCAAGTTGTAGCTTTGCCTTTTTCGTTGCAGACAAACATTACGGGCAAAAAAAGTTTAGAAAAAGGTGTTCAGACTAGAATCAATGGTTTATTTTACCGAGAGACACAGAATGTAAGGGTGGCCGAAGGCAGCAATCAATAAGACGTTGCCAATTTTGGGAATATTACTGCAGTCACTGCTCAATATGTTTGCTGTGTAGTTTTCAAATAAGTCCGCTTCTCGGCAAAACACACCGAACATCCAGTAGTTGTCACATGAATCATACAAATTTTGATATTTTCCTCAGACCATCAAGACACCCTCATAACTTTCATAGGGTCTGTGGGCAGGATTCAAACTCCTCGTGACTCCTAGTCTCACGAACACACTTACATATTAGTCTCAGTAAGATCATGTAGCTGCAGCCGAGCAGGCAGTTGTGGAAAATCTCTATGATTCTAGTCTGATGCAGACATCGTTAGTTGCCACCAGTCAAGTGCAAAATTGCATTTCCTGTTTGTGTTTCCACCAGTTGCACTTTTATCCATTTTATTGTGTTACCACAGTTTACATTTAAAATGACTTACTGATACTTTAAGTCACATCACAACTAAAGCAGTGATGTAGGTTATATATTTTCTGGTGTAAGTCACTTTGTAAAACATATTTTTTGGAAGTTGTTTTGGAAATTCCAAAGTAAAGTTTTTCCCACTGGTCCTGGGTTGGCACTAAAGCTGGATTATATGTGCAATTTCAACTAAAACTCTTCTTCTTTTTCTTCCTTTTTATGAAGCAGTATTGATTGCTAATTTCAATCAGTTTTTGTGCGGTTGTGCAGCGCATTAGTCATTCAAAGCCCTGGGAGGGAGGAGTTGGCCTCCTGGTTAAAGCAGGTGACAACCTTATTAGAAAAGCAGAACACACCAACTCCCTCCTAAACCTCTAATTCCAATAATCCAAATTATCCAAGAGAAACAATCACATACTTATACAGCAATTACCAATTAGCATAATCCCTAAAAAGCTCCCTTTTGCAATTCGCTGGCTTACTCCAACTCTCAGGGGAGTTTGGCAAATACCACAGCTTGTGTCAATGACTTCCAACACACCCGGCGCACCGAGAGCGCTGGTGGCATAGACGTCGGCAATATGTTTCACCGCCGAGTTATGAAATCAGGATCTCTCCTCTCGAAAGTTCCAGTCGATCCGTCTTAAGCGCGTCTCCACTCGACTGTATGTAAGACGTGTGTTGAGTGCTGTTTACGCATCGAAAACTCGGTTCCTACATCGTTTCACACTGTGCTAAAATTATTCTAACCGAATACCCCATGGTGATTTGAGGGAAAGAAAGAGCTTGAATAAGTAAACAACATAAAGTGATGAGGAACTTCAAAGGCGATGGGACAATCACAGCAAATAAGATCCTGGAAGCCAATGAATGTGTTTGTCTTTGTTTGTGACAGTGACTCAGGGGTGTAAACAGAGGAATTAGCTCACGCCTCCAGAGTCTCAACACATCACACAGCCATAATTGAATTAAGTCTGTCAGGTTGTTGCTGAACTGTTATGCCGAGCACGAGACGCGTGTGGCTCCAAAGTTTTACCGCTACAAATGTTCGTAACTTTACGTGTTCATCAGCTTCTTGGGAAAAAAAAAAATAAAAAAATTAATGCAATTGTTGGAAAATAAAAAAAGCCTGGAAAACAGCTGAAAATTCAGTTGGGTTTAGCAGCCAACGTCAAATGCTAATTTCTGTGGTTTGACATAATAGGCGATGCTTTATTCTTGATGAAAGAAAGGCCATATGCTGCATACTGGTGCATACATCCACCGCATAATGCTTGTATGTGTATGCTGCCTATACAAGAGGGAAAAGCCAACATTTCCATTCTCCCCATCTCCCACCATGACACACAACAGAAGCACATATCAGCTCGTGGACACACATGCGAAACGTTCTCCCAGTAGTCCTTGTATTTTGGCTCCATGACCATTCCTGTCAGGGTTTTCTCTTTGACTGAACAAATGCATCAGCCGGTGTCATGAGACCACATCCCTCGCAGCCAATAAGGAGCACGGGCGGCGCAAGTGCTCCGGGAGATGTGGAAGGAAAATTGGAATCTTGACAAGTATGATTGACATGTGCATTTGTCCCAAGGTAGTCTTATTTGCAGAGATTCAAAGACATCTGTAAACCGGCATTCTGCTCAACAGAATCATTGTTCCTTCAGAAGCACATCACAGCAATTCTGTTGCATGCAAATAATCTTTTGGGAAAGAGGAATTCCTTTGGCCATAAAATGACTTTATCTTATACTTTATTTTGGGTTTTAAAATAAATTATTTAACAGATGAAGCTATGTCTCTCATTCTGAGACAATCTGTGCGTGTCGTGGAACAAAAACACAAGTCTAAGTCTTCGATTCTATTTCAGAAGGGACGAAAGAGAAGGCTGCTCTGAATTTTATCTTTTGATGGACACAAAAATAAAGTGGATATGAGCCCTGATGTGAACCATAACCCATGGCCACTTCATAGCAATGGAAGGGGGGAAAAGACGGTGAATTAAATTCTAACCATAAGCAAAATAGACTTCCACTTGAAAGCATTGGAGTGTAGCTACAGCAGGGCAAGAGAAAGAGACGAACGTGTGCAAGCGCGCGCACGTGTGTGTCTGTGTGTGTGTGTGTGTGTGTGTGTGTCGGTGTGTGAGAGATAGAAAGAAATGGAGAGAGGAGGAGGAGGAACGCACATGAATTCTGAGCAGGACCAAAGGCAGGATGAAATTGGCTATACCCATTAACTGCTCAAGAGGTTTTTTTTCTCCATATGCAAAAAGGATGGAGCGGTATTACTTCCTCCATAATTCTCATGTTACAATACAGATCACTAGAGAAAGATCAAACCAATCTGTAATCCTGGAATGGGATAAAAAAAGGAGACCCTATTCAGCCAAAACAAAACACCTGTGAAAGGAACACAAAAGTGAAAAGTAATTCAGCACTGTGCTTTGTTTGTGTTGATCCAGCATATTACAATATTTGCTGTGGAAAATATGAAAGCTGCAGAAAAATAGTGTTATGGTTGTACTAATTAGTTAGGATGAGAGGGGACAGTACTTTATTTTACTGTTTTTTGCTTGTTGAATTTCAAATCTACTTGTGTACAGGCCTAATCTGTATAAGTTATACTGCCTGACGTAGTTGTAAATAGAAATACTGAAGCATAATACAGTATATCTATAGGTAAGAGTATAGCGCACATGAGTGCAGACATGATACAGACTGTGTGTAATATTGAGAAGTCATTGAGAGTCATGCAGGCGTATAACATTCTTTCTTTCTTTTTGCATGAGGTTATGATTGAAACCCCAAAAGGAAACTGAGTGATGTAGGAATAAGTCATAAAATCAAGAAATCAGCATCGTTGCACTTCTGGTTCCCTTGTCCTGAAGTCTGTTTATTGGTTTTTTCAGGTGGCTTTTTGTTTAAATGTCTGAAATCAGGTCTGTAGTCAACACAAGGTCAAGAGTTTTTCAAGATCTGTCCTCTGAAATAAAGGACATCAATAAATACCCCATCTGTGCTTTGTTTTCTGCAAAAAAGTCCAAATGCCAGTGATAAATCCCATTTACTTTGTCGAGGGAACCAAGAGGATGCAGACTCCTGTGCTGGGCCACGAGAAACAGTGTCAGTCCTACAGCACTCTATTGTTAAAAGTACAAGAACGGAGGATGGGGGATGAGCATATCTGAATATAACCCAGCACATCGAAATACCTGAACAAATGTCAATATAAACACATAAACTCATACAGCACCCACCGTTCACAAAGCACATGTGTAACAAGACGGAAATGATTAATAGAAATGATACGAGGTGGCACTCCACCATTAAACTTGACAATCAGCTGCATGCGTAATAATCACAGTTATTTACTCACAGCGATGATGAGTTCATCGCATTGTGATTCAACAGGATGGACAGGAATGTCAATAAACACAGTGATTTGTGCGGTTCTGTGTACAAGCTGCAGACAAAGGCTGTGCTTTCTGGCCGTGGGATATAATGGGTGATATTCCTCTGCCACGGTGCATCTGAAGAGATGCTCAAACAAGAAGCAAACATGATTGCTCCTGTGGTAACTGGAACCTGAGAGCTCCGTGATGCTTTGGGAATTTAATCAAGTGGAAAGAGGGTGGGCAACGAGAAAAAACCGGACTGAAGAGGTCCACTCTCCTGACAGCACAGGGGTATGCTGCTAATTAAAAAGTTTAATTCCACAACTGCAGCACTGGCATCGGAGCACTCAGAGATGCATCCTTGTGAGTCTTGGCGCCGTCTTATCAGGCGTAGGCAGATTCTGCCATGTTGGGAGGTGTGGGACAGGGAGGCACTGCAGCAGCACACAGGCCCAGCTGGAAGGAATGGCATCCTGCCTACTCGGGGATCTGGCCCTCCTTGCTCTTTCCCGTCTCCCCAAAGAGTGGAGTCACAGGCTCCCAGTCAGGTGGCAAGAGTCAGGGGCTAAGCTGCCCGTGGAGCAGCTGAGAGAGGGAAAGCAGGGCTAAACAAGGGATAAACGTTGGATTTAGACTTTCGGCTGCTGGGCTCGGCAGTGGATCCACGTCTCCATTACACCCCCTCCCGTCGTCGGGTCCTGTCTCACGGCCGGAGGTTGCGGGGACACCAAAGCCTCCGCTGTGGTACACAGTGTTCCTTCAGTGTCCCACAGTGGCTGAATAAGAAATGATACACTCACAATGGCTCCATGAATATTATTTAGTATTTCAAAAAAGTTACAAAGCAGTCCAAAGAAAGGATTGTACCTTTGATAAGGTGAGGCGAGGAGTGAATGGCTTTGGTTGGGGCTCGGTCGTAGCTGTTAGGATCTAATAATTAGACCATGTTATAACTCGCACAAGGAAAAAAAGAGCTTGAAATGGTGAGACTCATCCTGTGAAATCATTTTTAAGAAAGCCACATCACAGAGCCAAGAAAAGACAATTGCAAAAAGCCAGCGACCAAAGTAAAATAGTTCAGAGTATGGTGAAATAAAAACAATGTCTGCCAGGAATAATCACCATGTAGCTGGGAGTTATCACAGGCTCATTTCTCAGCCCAGCAACACAGCCCTGAAAGGGTAAGAGCATCGCCGCAAAGATTTATGGGTACATCCCCTCAGCTTTTATTGCACAGAGGGTTAAAGTGTCATTTTAATAACACGGAGATATTAGAGCTTGCAAACCTCAGTAAAACAGTGGTTCTAGATCACAGTTAGCGGTTTTATCTCGGGCCTAAATATTTGCCAGAGGAACGAGGACACACAGGGAAAGACCGAATCTGTGATTTCCAGCTTCAGGATTTTGTCCAGTCATGCAACAACTTCCACCTAAACTTCCTCGGATTATGACCCGCTGTTGCTTCATCTTTTTCTCCTTAAAATACGCTTTTAATTTAGTGCTGCCAACTCCCGGCTGGGCTATGAGTTTGATAAATGATGTATTCACCTCATAAACAGGTGAGCTGGGCAATAAATCCTTTTACACTGGGTCAAATCCAAAGAGTCTGCGGTGAAACGCAGCGTTACAGAAGGTGGCAGCTGTAGTGTGTTAGCAGTGGGCTGACAGAAAGATAAGTTATTCCGGGGAGCTGCCCGTGGATTCGGGGGCAGGAACTCAACTTGTGTTATAGAGAGGGAGGGACGTTTCCTCAAACCCGAACGTGCCGTCGGTTCGTCTGGCTGCACTTACTTGATAGTTATTGTGTTAAGTACATGTGAATGGATTTCTTATTTTGTTAAGGCTGATAAGAAAAAGCAAAAGAAAAAGAAGATAATTATGTATTTTCTTGGCAAATTGTTGTGCGAACGTTTATATTGAGCGTTTTAAAGGCTTGTTCACACATGCAGGTTAAAGGGAAATGAGATAAAACTGGATTCTGTCAGGGAATGTTTCCATCAATACTAATATTCAGTATAATACCCCCCACCAAACAAGATTTCAGCCCCTTCTGTACACAGTGGAGTGAAACTGGATCATTTTCATGGATGTTTTTAAGAAGGTTCTGTCCGTCACAATAGATCACAGAATAAGGAGGCTGTGCTGCAGACACCGGCAGCTGAATTATCTGAAATGTAAGATTTGTGTTCCACAGCCGTATTGATTATTGAGGACTTTCACATATTTGGTACGGATCTGTAGCTCTGTGTCAAACCAGCTGAACCTCTGACTTCTGAAACACATTTTTAGTGGGTGTCGGCTCGGCTTTGAACCCCGGCCGATACAGACACCGATGGTGTCACAGTCAGAATACCCACACGTACGAGATCGACTTTTCGTCGCTCATAATAAAAAAAACGTTCTGCTCAAAATGACAAAGCAGCTTGAGGACAAGTTAAGGCTTCAATATTTGACATTACATATTAATGATAGAATTCGATTTTACATAGCATATTTTCCCCAAAAAATATATATCTCTACAGAATTCTTTCAGTGTGAAAATAGACATTGTACTCCTTGTGAATAGACTGATATAACTGCTGCCGCTTTGCTAACTATTCAATTCCCACATCACTGCAGAGCAGAATCCATTGAGCCTCAATAGATGAGGAAACTCATGCCTCCTGCTGCATTATTTGATCTGGTCACACATGCTTTTCAACTGGAATTAATCTAAAATGGACAATCTGACAAATTTCAAAATGGTGTTATTTTTAACAGTGCGGTAGGCTGATACTGCCACTCTTAATCTTCCCGTTAACTCAAATTTGAAAGCGTTCAGAAAAACAATTTCTCAGTCAACCGGATTTGATTCTAACTGATCACACCTTGTTGTCTACCTGTCTCAAATAATAATTGTTTTTATTACATGCTAAAGTTTCTCAGACAGCAGTTCAACATTTTCATCATTTAGATTCTTGCCCTGGTGCTCGCTCCTTTCAAAGCCAATTTGTTAACACTAATGTAAACACCATTTGTTTGGCATTTTGCAGAAATGCCAAAAATACCAAGCAGTCAACCTCACTAATAAGCCCTCATTAGGCTTAAGCTAGTGCGAGCACTGATGCTGCTGAGAGTGCTCATCCACAACAGGCATAAATCTTCATGTATGACTGATAATCAATGACATTCTTTAGCACAATTTATGAGGCCCATTATCTTTCCGCCCAATTGGCAGTGAGCTGGAGTAATAGTTGCCACACTGGTCATCGTGCATCAAATGTTTCTTATTCCACGCTGGGCGTTTGCACCAGGTTGAGGAATGCTCAAGAGAAGAGATAAGCAAAATCCTTGTGGTGGTGGCTCATCCTCTTTACTCAGAAATAGAGGCAACATTAGAAGCGCCAGTTGGCTGATGAAAGTCCTCTGTGTACGGTAATGATGGTACTACATTGCTAATTGCTTGTTCAAGTAAGCCCAAAACACACTGGAGAAAGTGTCCAAGAGTGCTAAAAACAGGACCGCAGCACCAATCACCAATCTGGGCCTGTCTTCCGAGGCTCGTTCTACGACCCACACCAAACTTGTAATCCTGATGTGAACCTTCGCTGTGTGCAGAATTTGTGCAAAAATTAAGAAATAAAATGTAAAAAATCTGAATTAATACACAGAAACGCTGAAATAACATTGTATCAGCTTCAATACATAATTGTTATCATTGTGAAACAAAAAAAAGTTTGACTATCATTTTTGTGAAGAAAACTTTCCGTGTTAACAGAAATGTCTTTACAACAGCATCACGTCAGCACAACCTGTGTAGACCGGCACACATGTTCCAGTTTGAACATAATTTCAGTCATTATAAACCCCCCCCAGTAAACTTGTTATATCAGTTTCAGACATCAAAACGTATGATTTGGTGTGCAGTTGTCTGTGCATCCTCTCCCACAACAACAACACAGAGATTCAAACCTTTGAGAAAATCAAAGACCAGTTACTTCTTTTTATGTTTTTGCTCAAAACTTGATAAAGTCTAGTGCAGAATTAGTCGTCTAAATAACAAGCTTTGCATTGCAGTGACTGACGGGTTACTGCCTATGTTAACCTCAGTCTCTTTTCCTACTAACACAGCTGATGTGCATCTGGGGGTGGGGTTGGGTGGGGTTGGGTGGGGTTGGGTGGGACGGTTGCCCTCCTGCCATAAAAGAGCACACTTTAATTTTTTTTCTCCTCTACTGTCACTGACATTTAACTGTGTCAGACATTTGCCGGGATAATGACAACATCCTCAACGGGGATGATTCTGTATGACAAGTACCAACAAAACACATCCGCTGAAAACAACGTGCTGTTTGCAGGACAACATTCTTTCAGTCCGTCATTTTATTCTCTTGTCCAAGTGAGCTAACCTTGTGACCTTCAATGTACAACACACTGCAACGCAGTGCTGAGCCTGAATGCGTCCACTCACTTCTTCACTGCAAGATCTTCAACTCGCAGCACAATCAACAACTCCCTGGAACGTCTTTCATCCCGTTGTCTTTCCCCCAGAGCATCACACAAAGTAAGAGAAAACTAGTCTTCAAATTCACAAACCTGCCTCTTTCCAAAGATCACTGAACCTGAATATGTGCAGGTTAAAATGTAAAGTGGAGGTTAATGCATGTTTCCAGGTAACTGTAATAACAGCCTGTCCTCGGTAACAATACTACCGCATGTGTATTTGAATGCATGTTCACACTCACGTTTTGCTTTTGTATTAAACTCACACTTTGTTTATCAGATCCATCACAACGTGGAGCAGCTGTTACCAAGACAGACCCCGTCTTATGAATTATATGAGATTACTGGTCTTATTCAACTACACCAGCGTCGAATGGTTGCAAACATCTGTAACTGATCATAATTTCACTTTCATTAAGTGCACATTAGCCAGAGCGTCAGAGACAGAGGAAAAAAGTGATGCAGCATCATGCATCATTTAGAAACAAACAAACAAATAAACGTGGTCTGAATCAGTTTGCGCTACCTGAAATACTGGCACTTATGATTCACGTTTAATCACTGAGACAGGCTGAAATCTCACGTTTGTTCATCATTCAGCTGGTGGAGAAATGTTCCCTGTATGTTTCTATCTTGCACCATTCTAAGGTGAACACCATGTGCATGACAATGTCAGATATGAAATCAAGGCTCCTGTAGGGATTTGTTTGGCTCAGGGGGTCCCAAAACGCACAAGCCCACTTATTATTATTTATGTAAGCATGTCATCCTCCTGTCTAATGAGCCTTTCTCCGTGAGCATAATGAAACAGCTTGCATTAACACAGGCTAAATGAAGAGCCAAGAGCTCCCATGTCTGTGCAGCAAGATGAAAGCAGATGCTTCGCAACCCAACCGCTGGCAAACCAAATCCAGTTCTAGGCAGAACCAGACAGAACTTTCAGTCATCATCATTACAATCAGGTCATCAGCTCCATGAGAAAATCTTGAATTCCCCTGATCAAACACAATTATGTGAGAACAACTGAGCTATGATCACTTGACCAAAATGAACCCTCAAATTCATTTTTTTTTCCTCCTATAAACACGGCGATAATAAACAGCGTCTTCTCTGGTTAATAAACATAGACTCAAAGTGAATGTCAACCGTCGCACATATAAAAGGTCGTGTGAACAATTGATGCTGTTTGAGAACAGACAGCAAAGCGTAGACGAAAAGAAATGATTTGGGAAAATACAGCACCTGGACCAGTTTTCCATTATATGCCATTTAAGGTGCTCTGGTAACTGATATTTGGAAAGTTTGTTTGAAAAGCAGAAGAAATAAATACCTGATGCATAAGCTCCAAAACTCCTGAAAAAAGAAATCCCATTAAAAAGTCTTTTCTTCCATTGTTACCTGCCATCTTAAGTAAAGCCAGGCCTGTGAAACTGAAAAATAAGCAATTTTTTAACAATAACAGTATAGCCACCTAATAATTATATTATTATTTAGCATAAACATCTTGAATATTCTTTTAGAGTGTAAGTTTTGCATTTTGCCTGCCAAGTCACAGTACTACAATCAAAATACAAAAGAAAAAAGAAAACACTTTCTCTTACTGACTCTATGAGAAAGAAATATCTTCCTAAAATACTAATTTTCATACTCCTAATTGTGTAACCTCGTTAAAAGTCTATGCTTCAACTTTGTGAGAGACCATCTTTAGTTATGTAACAGACAGACCTGCTACAGTCTTGGTCTCTTCACTGGGAGAAACTGTATTTTACCGGACAGCTGATGCTCGGTGTACAGGAAACACACACCTCCTGATCCAGGACCAATGAGGTCAAGTGAGATCCGTCCAACTATTAATATTTATGAAAGTTTACATGACACATAAACCTTGTTGATTGTGTTGGAGAGTTTAAAGTTGCCAATCATGTTTGCATCCGCACCTTTAAACTAATTTTACAGTTTTTAGGCTGCTTTTATTATAGAATTATTATTAAAAAAAGATTTTATTTGAGAAATTAAAAATAAAGCAATAAAGTGAGAGGAAAAGTTTGCACTAAAGCAACAGAGCATTTTGGGGGGGATCAAACCTGTCACTGTCACTGCTCATATCTCAAACGGGGATTAATACTGGAAATCCATAACAGACCATAAACATGACGTCCACGTGGTTTGTGTTTGTTTTGTCCTGCTGCTAATAAAACACAAGCTCCGTCCATAAATACCGATAATAGCAATAACCCACCTGTACCAGTCCAGCCCCTTCTCGTAGTTCCTGTCGAAGAAGTGCGGCTCGTTGCCCACGGCTCTGACGTCCGGGTGCACCCGCAGAGCCTCCAGCAGGGCTCGGGTGCCCCCTTTCTTCACCCCGATGATGATGGCTTGCGGAAGTCGCTTCTCGCCGTAATCCGACGTGCAGTTCACCCTGAGTTCGCTGTCCGTGGTGCTGAAGTCCTGGCGCTCCTGGTGCTCCGGCGCGGTCGCCGCCGCGGCCGCCGCCGGTTTCGTCGGAGACGCCTGCGTCCTAATCCACTCCACGGTCCGCCGCTCGGCGTCGGCGTCGGCGTCGGCATGATCCCTGGCGGTGGGAGCCGCGGTGCTCCCGTCGGCCTCGGTGAACTCGGCGAATCCCTGCGAGGCCGAGTAAAGTTTCTCCCTCAGCGTCCCAAAAGTTGTGTCCTCCGTCACCAGCCTCCCCTGATACACGTAGTTCTCTTGCAGCGGGAACCGCAGCGAGTTGTAGCAGCTCATCAAGCTGTAGAACAAGTAGGTGACCGACAGGGAGAGGGTGAACATGAATAAGATTTTCCGGGGCACTTTAGAGGTGAAGACCGAAGTGCTGGACCAGAATGCCATCTCTGATAGCAGGGATCCTTTCAAAGAAGTGGCCAGACATGTTTCCACCCCGAGTCTCGCATGGACAAAATCAACAGCAATAATCAGTCACCATCAGCCCCTGCTCCAGCTAAAAAGGCGTGAAGCTGGACCAAACCAAGCTGATCCGAGCCAATCGCATATTTTAATAAGGACGTCGAGGAAAATGTGTCGTTAAAATTCCGCAGGAATATTCGTGAGCATCGATTTTTTTTTCTTTTTTATTCCACAGCTGACAGACAATGTCACAATTTATTGGAGTGAAGTTGCAGATTCGAGAGGCTGGAGATCTGGCGTCCTTCCCAACGAGCCGCCTGGCTGGAACTGGACGGAATACGGTGAAGGAAACCGTGGCATTTTATGAAGAAGAAGAAGAAAAATATATATATAAAAAAAAAAAAAAAGGAACAAGTGTTTAAAGTGTGATGCTCCTCGTCAGCCTCGCTCAGCCCGAAAGTCCAGTCCGGTCCGGTCCAGGGTTGAGTGGGGCTCACATCGTTCCAGGCGAGCCACGCAATCCACGCACCGAGCGAGCGCGCAATCCTCTGCGCTTCTCTCCGTCTTCACTTTGCGTGTCTTTGCAGAAACGCGTCCGCCGTCCCCCCCGCTGCCGCTGCCGCTGCCGCTGCCGAGCAGGGCTGCTGCCGCTCGCCGTCCTTGCGCCTCCTCACGTTGGTTGGATCCTCCGACGTGCGCATCGGCTGGGTGAGCTCATCCGAAGTGAAGCGCTGTGGAGCCGCGCAACACAACTAGTGCGTACACCCACTTTTTTTTTTTCTCCTCTTCTTCTTCTTCTTCTTCTTCTTCTTCTTCCTCTAACCGTGCACGAGTGGGACCACGGACGTCAGATTTCCTAATCTGTGCAAAGATGCTTCTGCTCTTCCCTGTGACACCTGATGGGAATCGGCGGTGTGAGATGTGGAACCTTGTGTCACCGCCAAACGTTCCATACTGTCTGAAGTTCTCTGTTCTCTTTAAAACTCCATCTCGAAGGTTATTTCTATGGACATTATATTCCACACAAAGCTCATGTCTGCACCCTGCTGGTTTTCTGTGGAGCATTACATAAGTTAACCCCCAAAAAAAAAAATGACAGGGAATAACTTTATCCTGGTACATAAAAGCTGGTTATATGAAATGGACTGGACGGTGTAGGCTATATTTGCAAACTGAGATAATAATTTTCCTTAGAGAGAGCACATGTGTCCATAACGCAGTGTGTCCTGCATTATGCTGAGGATGGAGATGCTGTTTAAGCGTATTATACAGTGAATCTATTATACATGAGTGCAGACTATAATTACTGATGAGAATATTCACTAGACCTTAACTTGTTCACTTTGTTGGCACAATATGAGGATTTAAAATTGCATGCCACTGAAACGTCTCCCTGCATTAGAGAATCTCATTCATCACACACCTCCAAAACACCAGGAGAGCCAGCGTCAAACTAAACACCGGGTCACAAAATAATGCGCAATGTCAGCCACTGCAATATTTAAAGTTATGGGTTGAAAATATTGGAAATCTGTTGCACAACCATGTCAGTCTTTTTTTTTTTAGTCTGTTTGTAGCAGGCTTGGCGTGCCAACGAGTGCTGACACAATGCGGAGCCACTGAAGGACAGAACCGTCCACCGACAGGGTTCTGTAGGTGTTTCACATTCAGTAAGTGCATTAAATGAAAGAAGATGATCTATGCCACTTGATGACACAGAGACAGATGTTGTTTTTTTCTCATTGCTGACTTTCCTGATATAATCTGTTGCAAATATTCACACAGAAGCCTGACTGTCAGTCTAGGGGCAGTTTTACAATCATTAAACACACAAATCAAATCAAATTAAGTCATAAACACATAGGATTTCTATCTACAAAGCTGAGATTTAAACATCTTATTAAGGACATAAGTTGTATCCAGCCACAGAGGCTTTGGAGAAAATATGATCCACAACACAGTTTTGTGGCGTCATTGATCCCCGTGTAAAAATAAAATGTCAGTACTGATTTTTAGTCCAACTTTACGTCCCAGTCAATTTGAAATACCATGTCATTGGCAAAGTTGACCTGTGTCTAAGCAATGCAGGTGATTGGGTGAGGGGGAGGAAAGCGTGGACAAGTGTTTGGAGCACAATGGTTACTGTGAGTTTGGCAGTCAAGAGAGCGTAGGAGAGCTCAATTGGTTTGTTGAAATTGTTGTATTCACAAATTGCCACTTGGAGAGGCAGAGAGTTCTCTCACACGAACTGCCTCCTTTGCAAATTCCCACTGTTATCAGACGTCCTGCCCGTCTGGGAGTCACCCCGTCCGAGATTTCTGAGCATGCTCAGAATGGCTCAGTGTTAATACAAGGCGGCTGATACAAGTCTGTGAAGATTATAATTATTAGAGCAAAAGACAAAAGATATTGACCCATTTTATCTTTCATTTGTTGCGTCTGTGATCTGAGCCATTCATAAATTACCCAGACGCTGTCCCGGGGAAAGCTGAGCGCTCGGAGATTGTCTATTTGCATGTACAAATAAGCAGTCACTCAGGAATATGGAGTTTATTGAAGTTTAGTCCAACTCCAGACAGACTCTTCTGTAAAGATGACAATCTACCTGTCATGTCAAACCATAAATATTGAATGTACATTTTTTTTTACCTTTACCTGAAGACAAGGATTCAAGTCAAATTAAAGAATTCTAAATGTCACTGTTTCCCAGACCCTGTTATCCAACAGTAATTTACTCACTCCAGGAGCTTAAAGGTTAATCTCTGTTATTATTTTCTCTTCTTCTGGTTTCATGAAACCGTGGCACAAACTAACAACTGTAGCCACAGTCCACCAGCAAATATCCAGTGTGCATTAGGATGAGACTCTGAACGACGCATCAACATTCATCTCATATCTAGATGGTATTCAGATATGAATTATCCATATTACTTTTACACCTGGAATTAAAAATGTGTTTCAGCTACCCAATGTATCTGCAGTTCCAGTGTAATTATAATTTTCATTCCTGACAATATCCACTCGCAGTTAGAGAATTGTTCATCTAATCCGTTATACGCATCATCTCATTTGCTTTAGAGGAGGCTTTATTCCTTATTTGTACATGTTGCATGGTTTTTATGGACAAACAGCACATCTGGTCCACAATGTTTTAATGCAGTCAGTGCTTTACCTTGTTTTGAAATATCGATATTCAGTCCATGGAGGGAAATGGAACAACAGCAGACAGATTAAAAGACAAACTGCTTATTCTTAATAAAATAGGTGCCCGAACTTCAAATCTAAATGAGCCAATTGTACATTAGTTGTTGGTATTAAGAGCCTGGTCTGCCTGAAGGCAGTTAGCACAGGCAAGGTTAAGGAATAAAGTGCATCTAATGTAATATCACGATGAACTAATGTGACCAGAGATTCTTCAGACTGAGTCAACATCAAGGTGCAACACAAAGACCCAAAATACCGTAAAATAATTATTGTCCAAATGTCTCAGATGTGCCACACACAACCTCGTACTGTCAATGCAAAACGCATCAGGACACTTTGTTAATATAGTCACAGCTTTGGGACTGCTGTCCCAGCTTGGGATTTAGGTCTTCTAATATGAAGTGACCTCATTCTGAACTCTGCCACAGTCTGAGCCTCTCTGCCGGAGCTGAGATGAACGGCCATTGTGGGCAGGCTTTGGCAGGTACAGCCGTCTGAACTGTTATCGTGCTCAGTGTAATTTAAGTCCGAGTACCGTGGCCGGAACCACACCCTGCTGTTCCGCTGGGGGCTGACAGCTGAGAGAGTTTATACGGCTGCAATTAGACAGAAAATGACAGAATGGATACAAGTGACCATCCCTGCATCACTTACAGACGACTACAGAGGGACCACGTCCAGTGACTGAAGAGAATATACAAATCATCAATAAATAACCAGCCCAATTATGGACGAATGGTCGGAAAGACAAGCTTGTGATTGGCAGGTCACGGGTTCAGTCCTTGGACTTACATGACTGAATCTGGTCAGGACAAGTGAAAAACATTACATGTTCCTCCCTCATAGAGATCACTGTGATGTTCTAAAGTGAAGCAAAAAAATAAAACAACAGGCATTTTGAACGTATCAGGTCTACGCTACAGTGTTAGCTCCCATTGAGGAACAGTGTATGGCTGTGTTATGTTCAGCAAATGAAGATCACAGAATTCATGAGAAAAATGCCTTCAAGTGATCCTTCCAGGCATTCTCCTCATGAATTTCCATTAAGAATCCCTCTGCAGTAATTTTGGAAAAACATCAGTTTCTTATAGTGTCTTCTTCTCATATAGAAACTGTTAATATATATATAAAATTTTTAATGCAGAATAACAATGTGGAGCATTAACACTAGATTTTAACATCAAACAGGAACATCACATTCAATGGAACAAACCACCTTGACATTCAGCACAGCAATTACCAACGTGAGTTTCCCAGTCTGTCCCAGACAAACAAATTTGGATCAGTGTCACACAAACTTCGGTGGAAAGCATTTGGTTTTCATTAGCATATCAAATATAATCTGGTTAATGCATATGTGAAGACGCAGTGAACGGCAAAATAGGCCAAACAAGAAACCTGAAACGTAGGTTCATGCATGTAAACAACGCTGCAATGTTCAAACTCAGTGTGCAAATACCCGCTCCGCAGCTGAACACCACGACTATGTGCTGTATGTTTTCATGTTATTTTGGATGTAAAAATAAAACCAGAAGTTTTGGCCAATGGAAGCAATCTGAACATTTTGTGTATTGCAGTTTGTGTTTGTATTGCAAATTGCACTGGAGAAATTTGAATAAATTAAGTCATGTGATTGTTTTCCGCCTATGCCTTTGTTCAGGCTTGTCTATTTAAATAAATGTACAACAAATTTATGGGTTGTGTCAATTCATCTATTGTTACTCATCCTTTGATTTCTAATTGTTTAACAAATGCAGAGATGTTTACATTGTGGGCTAAGCAGCCATGCGTTTTATTCATGTAGTAAGTTATAGCCAACATCCAATGATAAAATAAAAGAATATGCACACAGTGTTTTAGGCCATTACAATCACCCTGCCTGAACACAAAATGGTGTCCTGATGTGATGGGTTTTGTCACAATGAGACGATTTCTCTTCGTACATCTGGTTTTGACACAAAAGACCCTAAGGAATATGGGTGCATGAATTCAAGTGAAAGCGAAATACAAACATAACTGACTGATTTTGACTCCAGTTGTCCCATATTTGGTAAAAGTCAAGTGGCTCTGTTGAAAAGTCTCATATGTACATAAGTCTCATAGTTTAGTTCAGTCAATGATTCAAATGTCAATGCGATATACATGAGGAGGATTACACAGGCACTGGAAATTATAAGATAGATGCGTGCCTGGATATGTATTAAGCCATATTACAGTATGACCAACTGGTTTGACCACAGCAATATGTCTTTTGCCAAAATAATTGTTTGATGGTTTTACATAACAAGGTCTCGCAGACACTTTGGTTCACTTATACAATTGCACATTTTTTAAAAATAGAATAAATAATTATGATTTTTTTAGTCCTGTTAGTTAGCAATTTGCTTTGACAAATGAGTGACACCTGTAATCAAATTACTGTAATGTTACAGTAATCCACTCTGCTCTGCACACACCTGCTCTCCCTGCTCCACTATGCTCTTCTATCATCTGCTACGCTCTGCCACTCTCTGCACATCTCCATTATGTATAAATATAAGCAGAAATTGTTGAAGTACTTGACAGGTTCAGTGGGAAAATGTCACTCATTACTTTTTAAAGTGAGTATTTCTACACGGTTGCTGGAATACTCACTGAGTCTGACAGGAAGCGCCGACAGCACCGCTCCACAATAAAATTCATTCTGGAATATGTTTCTACTAAAAAAATAAACATTGTAGCATTAATATTATAATTTTTTTATAAGTTTTGTGCAATCCGAAATGTAATTTTACTTGAACAGTTACAAGATGTTAATACTATTTTACTTTGAAAGGTTTGTGTTACCAGAAAGGAATGAGGTGACAGATAAATTGAAGGCCAAGCAGGGAGAAACTGGAGCATTCAAAGTACAGTAATAACAATTTATGGAACTGGCAGCTATCGATTTAGTTTAGCATTAAGCCTGTTCCTGTACAATTATACACTGACCGTCATTAATAACACTGATCATATGCACTGATGACATAATTCTGTAAATTAGCAATGCGTCCCCGAAGCCCTGCAGCGTGCACAACTTCCATTGGTCATTCTACACAAATGTTGATTCTGCATAAAACAAAACCTGCACATACAGTAACTCAGACGGGGGAGTTATTTTCTCCTCTGTCCTGTTGTTGTGATTCTTGCATAGCTCCAAAAATTCTGAATTCCTGAGTGTGGCGTTTCAAACTAAACGTGTTATTTGTCACTTTAGGCTGTTGCTGTATTGTTGCTCGAAATCCGTTTTGCTCAACTCGCTACCACCTCTTACTACAGTCAACTGTCAGATTGACTAAGTGATGCTGGGATTGACAGTATTGATTTGTTTGCTCTACTATTACAGATCTCAGTGGGGAGAATTGTAGCTGTGTCCCAGTTCAAGAGCTGCTAACTTCAAACGTAGGGAATTCAACACAAAATACATCATAACATGTCAACGAGGTCTTTTTTCATTTGAAAGACTCCTCAGGATGTGGCCAAGGGGAAGAAATCCTGTGTGGTAAAATTTGGAGGACACATCATTAGTGGACCTCAGTACACAGCAATTGTGTCAGGAGTTTACCAGTGTGTGACAGGAACATGTTACGTGTTACATTCATCAGGTTTTTCTTTTCTCATAAACCTGTGTTAACATATGAGTACAACCAAAATGGATGCTGGATAATCTTTGATTAATATTTGACCCACTGCCTGCACAGAATGGAATTTTGCAGGCGTATGTATGGTGACAACTCTTGCATGTTGGAGCATGTCGACTCCTCTTTAAGGAAGTAACGGGTTTAACATGTCTGCGGAGGTATTGTTGGCCTCGTGTCGGAGAAAGGATTTAATCTTAATGTGTGCACATTGCTCTTTTCATCTCAGCTGTTGTTTTTCAGAGCTTCCTGCTTAAATTATGGCAGAATACACACATCGCATAGATCCTGCCTACCAGTAATATCCATGTAGTGAGGAATTAGCCATTATGCAGAGAAATTGCTTAAAATTGCTTCTACTTCGCCAGTCTTTCATTCCAGCTTTTTGTTCCATCCATGCACATGTAAAAATAATAGTGTATGTATTAACAGAACGATAAACACATCCTGACACATGTTAACAATCATAACATCAGTAGTGTTACAGTGATATTGTATGTTATATTTATTGTTCTAATAAGATAATATATTAGCTCTAAAGATTTAATAGGTGAATACCCCCCTCGACAACATAAAACTGGATTCGAAATGTGATTTTCTGTTCTTCAAGGTGTTTATTATCCCAGTATTTGCTGCACTGCCAGATCATTTCACAGCAAGTCTATTAGTCGATGCCTTAACTGAGGAGAACAAACAAATGGCCTTATTTTTGAATGGCATCATGATTATCATTGCGCGATGCTGCAAACTACATTGTCCTTCCTCTTTTAAAATGGCTCGAGTGTCGATGCTGAAGTGAAATGATAGATACTATCCTTTACTTGATCAATAATTCTGCTTCCCTCCAATGTTGACCAGCCTGCCACGCTGCAGACTAATTAGATGATAAAAAGTGATGGATGTGTATTAAACTCAGCTGCTATTTAAGAGAATTCTTCAGGGAATCGGACCATTTCCAGCTGACCTTTGGAGTCCTAACTTTATGTGGATCACTTTGTTTGGATGGTTGGATGTAGTCTCCTTATGAATGCACTGGTCGATATGTATATGTGGAGGGACAGACATGGTTGCGATAGAAAAATACAGTATCCAGAGTGGATCATACAGGTATGTTCAATAGTATCCACGAGAACATGACGATCAGTTGACAATTACTGAAGGAAAAACAAAGAATGTGGGAATGAAAGGAACTTTGACTTTGCATGGACTGGGTATTCCCACAGGAAAGCGAGGGGCGACTTCAACACCCTTGCACAGTAAGTGCAGAATATATTAATATATCACAATTTAAGGTAATTGTCAAGATGCCAGCATTTTGAAGTGGATTTTGTGCAGCCTGTGAGCTAACTAGTTTATCTTCACAGAGGCAAAGAGCAAGTTTCTTTCTCCAGCTGCACAAAATGACCAATACTCCGTTCTAGAACAAAAATTCATTTGAAGACTCTTCCAGTCTCCTCCTCTCAGCTGCTCCCCACACATTCCCAGCTGCCAGGAAAAAATTAGCCCTTCCTGTTCTAAAGCCAGAAAGGTAAATCCAAAACGATGCCTGAATTATTGTTTTTTTACATCATAAAATTAAGCTCTCACTTCTTGCTGTTTGACTCTTCGTGTGAATATATTAAGTGGTATTTAGGTATAAGCTAAAATGATTGTAGGTTGATCAGGGGGAAGGTGTGCATGTCTTTCTTTGTCTAATTAAACAGTTTGCAGAGGATTTGGTGTTTTTTTTTTTCAAATTTCTTTGCTCACATTGTTTACTCATGTGTTTTGATCAAATTCTCTTTTTTACTCATCCTCCCTTTGTGCCAGTGTGCTATCTTTAGAGTGTTGATGTTAGACTGATGCAACACTCGCCGTCCTTTGCTTTTTTTCTTTAAACATGTCTGAGCGCAGCCAAATAATGGGGCACAATTAGATCCGTAGTGAAAACGCTATGATGTAAGCATCACCACAGAAGAAAAAAAAAAAACATCCTAAAGAATTGGGCTTGGCCTAAAAATCTCTTCCCCACTCTATCAGTGGAGTGTTTTAAATTGATTTTGAGTTGATGACACGTGTATTTCCTTTCCGCAACTTGTGCTCTTGAAGTCATCCCCCGTTCTAATGTCCTCTGCAGGGCTGCTGTAAAAAGTCTTGCTTTTTCCGAAGCGTTATGGGGACACGCTGGCTGGAGCTGCATGGGGACGAGCTGCACGTGGACAACAGACCTTCTCCTGAGTCATTGTTCCTGAGTTAGCAAGGCATCCCACGGCGCCTCCCAGGTGTGGCTCCCTCAGCATAATTAAGGTGGGATCTGTCAGGGCTTCTGGGCCAGGGTCATTCATCAACCGGATCACCTGCAAGATTAATGTGCACTTGCTGCAGCGCTCCAATGGATTGCTGCCACTTGCTGAGATCATTAGCGTTGGCCTCCGTATGACTGCAGAGGGCTCCGCTCAGTGGATGGGGAGATTTGCAGCTTTGCATACTTAATGAATAGTCCATCATTGCCTAATTAAGGGATTATTGGAGACACTTGTGTCCAGTCCCCCGGACAGTAAACCATAACTGAAGGGCAAACTAGATAGATTAGCTCCCCCTGCTTCGTGGCGAAGTGCAAAGTAATGAAACTGCTGACAAAAGTAAGCTCAAAGGAAAACGAGGAGGGAGTGCGTCGTTACACAGCATATAAATCCCACAAGGACTCGGAAACATTGTTAAACAACTTGGAGTTTTTACAGCATGAGCAGTGAAGATTGCAACATTTCACCGTATGAGCAAAGCTGAGAGTCAGGCACTATTGGACAAATTTTAAAATTTGTTTTACTTTCCACCATAGTCTTACATTTATATCGAAAATTTTGTTTGTATTTCAAGTATACAGAGCTGATGAAAAATGTCATCACAGTAAAAAATAATGGACTTTTCCTAATTCCATATTACAATGTGACAGTGTTTAGCATATGTTTAAAATTTTTTTACATATGCTTACTGTACATATTATGTATACTGAAACATGTTTAGTATGTAAACACACGCATAATGTGTCTATACGGGTCATAAAACCACTTACTTAACGAGATGGGACTTCAACTGCATGTCCCATATGTGGCAATTAAAAGATGAGCTTCCAGAGAGTTGGAGGTTGCGTGTTTATAACTCAGTTGTTAACCGTGTCTGTCTGCAGTTTGGTGCCGAGCAGACGCTTTAAAATCTTTTATAGCTGGTTAACTGAAAACAGCTGCCTGCTTTACCTGAAAATGAGGCTATTAGATCCGTTACAGAGAAGCAAAATGGTAAAATTGCAGGACAAACAGCTAAACAATGAGTTGAAACCAGCTTTTAATTTCTTAAAATTTAGAGGTGCAACAAGCTATCTCTGAGGACGCAGAACACGTCGGCAAACTGCACGTCAAATTCAGCAAACACAGAGCGACATGTACATGGACAAAAATGACAAATATGCTCATGCAGTATACGGGCGTTCAGCTTTTAAAGACAACAAAGCATAATTCTGACCACGTGCAAACCTGGTATTTATTTACCTCACATGCAGTTTAATGTGGGAGAAAACTAGTTTGTGTAATTGTTTTTGCTTAAAATTAGAACTGGGAGACTTGAGACCACATTCAATGTCTAATCTGGGAAACCAAACCATGAAATCAGCTAAAACCTGCCGAGTTATGGTGTGTGTTTTTAATTACTTGCTTGGGTCATATAATATAAGTCTTTACATTATTCCTTTCATCCGATATAATAACAAATAATTATATAATATTTCTTTTATATTACATGAATTTGCAGTATATCTATTTAACCTGCAATGACTAGTTGTGACTAGAACAACTAGATGTTACCGGAAACGCTAACACCTTTATTTTTTCCCCCAACAACACATTTGCACTTTAAATCCAACATAAATCTGAATATGCTCAAATTTCAAAAAAAAAACCAAAAGGAGTCTCCGCTTGTGTAAACCGTTATACAGTTTCACAGTGAGAGTGGAGGGGAGGGCTAAGCACAGCTTTTCTGGCTGTAAGCCTCCCTGTATATGAGGCTTGTTTTTCATTGACTGTGTCAGGAATCAAGAGGGCTAATCCCTCAGAGACTTCAGATGAAAGTTTCAAAAGAAATAATGAAAGGCATACTGCCTGAGGGTGCATATCGGGGTGAACGTACAGCAAGCTGGAGAGAACAGCAGCGGTGCACGACAAGCAGCAAAGGAAGAACATAACAGCTTCCCTTGCTGCCACCCCCACCAGTCTAACTATAAATCACATATTCTGTCTCCAAGACATAAACAAATACACAGCAGAAGCACATCAGAAACTTGGCACAGCATGAATACTTATAAAACGTAACATTTTGCGGCTTGTACTTTAAAAATTATCTGAATGATCCGTAAAACATCACTAGAGACTTTATAAAAGGGAACAAGAGACCACTGTGTTTTTTTGCAATTGGCTTTGTATAAAAATGTCTTCTCCAAGTATTAAGCAATCTTCCAAAATGGAGCATTTGCATATTTTGTGAGCAGGATATATGTAATTACAAGGATGCGCTCTATATGATACAAAGCCATTGAATCAGATTTGGCAGCTATGTTGGAAAAAGGTTCTCTGTGTGCCGTTTTGTGTTCGACTGTGGTTTGGTGTGTGTGTGTGTGTGTGTGTGTGTGTGTGTGTTTGCATTTATTCTTCTGTGTCTGTGTGGGTGCATGGGTGAGTGCCACGTGGAATCTGTCCACATTGTTAGGTAGGTAGATATGAAATTTAAAGACTCTTGGCTTCACGCTCCTAACTGGGAAAAAGTAAGACAATGTGCAGGCTTATGCATGGTATATGATTTTTCTGTTGAAGCATTAAATTGTTTTGTCAACGTAATACATAAGGGCATTTTAGAAAAGACGGACATAAACTTCCTCCATTCACACCTTTTGTACCTGCAGTGTGGCTGTGTCACTGTTCCACCTGTTAGCTGACTCTTTGTTAATGCCCACCATCTGTAGACTTGCAACGGGCCAATCGAGTCATGTGCGCTGCAGAGTCGCCGCGTGTGATTCTTCATTAAACTTTTATTTTTAAGTTGACATTCAAGCCATTGGGGGAAAAAATAAAAAATAAAACACCATATGTTTCTTTCATTTCTTAGGGCTGGAAGATAAAATGACCCATGAAGAGTTAAGTCAGTGTCAATTTTGCCTCCCAAATACTTGCAGTTGGCTTTATGATGTGTTTCACAAACAAATCATTCTCCTGACCTCAACTCAAGCAGCAGATGAGACATGTAGACTCTGACTCGGGGGCTTGAGCTGCATAGTGTGTGCGCCGCACCTCAGAAATGACCAAATTAGAATGCCGCGGTGTTCGCGAGCCATGTGCAGTGAATGGAGAACACCCCTAATAGTACTGGCAGAAAAATGCATCTGCATTCTGCTGTTCATACATATGTAAATCTTTTTCCTCTCCGCATATTAATGAGTTGTAGGTAGAGCCAGGCAATAACCCTTGCAATTATTAATGTGCAAATATGATTTTTGAAAGATGCTGCTCAGTCATATTTTTTATACACTGACATCAGTTTGAATGGTAATGGTTGCTATCACTGCTGCCAGCCACAGGCAGCTTCCACTATTCACGGGGGCTTAAACCGTTGCTCAGAGCTGACTATTTTACAAACATCTATTCAGTTTGACTTCAATTATTAGAATTGTTGCAGATACACTAATTAAATTAGTGCTAAACCCTCTGCCTATTTCCACAGTTAGAGTTCCTAATACTTCTCAAGAGTTTCAGCTCATTTTTACATTTTTATAGCAACAAAAATTATGTGCATAGATGCTGTGATCAAATCAGTTACTGCAGACGAAATCAAAAGCTTGTAAAATAACATACTTTAACTTAAATTTTTTAAAATCATTTACTGATTCCATGGGAAATTGTTGCTGAGGACATTGAAGGTGCTACGACTTTTTGGTTTAGTGTCTTGTCCAAGTAGAAGAAAGAAAAAATGGTTTTAGTTTAAACAATTATGATTATATTGTATATATTATGATATTTTGTATGTTTTCATTGTAAGCAATAATTACAGTTTGTAAAAATGCATTTTGGATAAGTTACCACGTGATGTGCTGAAACCTCTAATTAAGTTGTTTTGAAATGTTCTGCTGATCAGTATCTGTCATAATGCTTTGGTCCAGACTGTGAAATCTCCACACTGGATGGATTTCATTGGTCTAGTTGTCAAAATTAGTCACTGTCCTCAATCCTACAAACTTGTGATCCACTTCTTTTCATGCTGTTGGGTAATACTCAGTACAATATTTTTGTCAACACATTAAGATCAGAGCCTCGGCCGTAATTTGTGTTATTAACCGATGTCAGTGCTAACGTGCTAAATTTAGCTGCTGGAGGATGTCAACCTGTGCCGGGACTGTCGGCGTGTTAGCATTGTTGCTCACTGGATTTACACAGTAACCAGGTTGCAGTCAGCTTATATAAATAAAACTGATTTCTTATCAGTCGTGTAAAAGGAAAACCCCGCTTCCATTATCAAGCCAGCGGATGAGGTACTGTACACCTGATTTCCCCAGGTAGAATTCTCCTGGAGAACACAGATTTCTCTTCAGTGTACTCATGCACGTGACCGGGTTTCTAATCGGAGCGCATGTGCATGACAAAAGGCTGCAGCAATGTGGTGGCTTAATGAAAGGAGTAAAACAAAGCTACACCACCTGATCCTTAAACGAAGCAAAGTCCGAATAAAAATTTAAACTCGCACAAAGTGCCCTGCAGAAGTCTAAATAAGCCACCGGCGTCTATTGTCATGTCCACTGTAAACCTCACAGGCTCTAAAAATTAATTTTGAGACAAGATGTTCCTTGTCTTTATGATCCGACACGTGGCATATCTGGTTTCAAAATGTTACATAAAATTATAAAGTGAGGCACCACTAGTATCAGAGGAAAGATACTTGAAGATATGAATAAGACTCGTATGTCATTGGAATACAATCGAACTTACTGTGAATACTCACAGTTCAGTTAGCAATCATGTCTTGTGTTTGCATGATGAAATGTCAACAAGTACTAATATCTGACTGATTTAAGTTCAGATGTTAAAATGTCAAACATGAGGGCATATATGGATATTACAGTAAATGTTTGTAACATGAGATGCGTCTGGGTGCGGTGTTCTATATGAAGTACCCACTGCTTTTGCACAGCACATATCAAAACACCTTCTGATATGCTCCAGATATGGTCCAGATTCTTGCTATGATAAAAATAAAGAATCTCCAGATTTGTGGGGATTTCGTGCAGTGCATGCATCATGTCTCTTTGCTGCAAGCTGGGATGACTGTGGGGGAGAATCTTATGGGGATAATTTAATGGGTTTATCATAGACAAGATAATGTTGGATGCAGGGACGTCTTAAACGCACAGGCTACATAGGCAGCAGCCCTGGGCCTCGCCAGCAGCGGCCTTCGGTGGGCCATATGATAATTTTGTTTTGATTTAAAAATTTTTAATTGTTCTTTAAACATGAATTTATCTTTAGAGCTGTTAATAGTTTCTATTGATTAAAAACTTTAAAATCAGTTACACTAGGCTTTTTTCTTGATTTTTGCTTGAGGCGCCATCAAGAAACACCCAGCACTTCGTAAACACGAAAGTGGTGCACTGAAATACATAATAACATAAATAAATAACCGACATTCACCATCGCTACTGTCTGCAACACTGAGGACAGCGGAAGTAATGACGACCAGACGACCACCAACACAGACGTTGGGAATAAAGTCACCTGTGGCTTTAAGGGTTCATCAGAAAAATCATCAGAAATATCTAAACCACTCAACCATCATGTCTCTGGAATGTGACTTGGTTCTTGGTTGGACTTTGTGGATATTATCAAAGATTTTGCTTCAAAGAAGAGCAGGAAAAGAATTCACTGATTGGTGAGGAACTGTGATCATTAGTGCTTCACTGCAACTTCACTTTAGGGGTGATGGCTTCAGAATTGACGCTGCTGTACTAAAGATATTTAAAAGGTTGTTAGGTTGCTATGAACTCATAGAATAATAATTTACTTTCTTTGCCTTGATCTAACTTTCAGGTTTATTGTCTAACACTTACAACTATTGTTTAATATTTTTATGTGACTTTTGTAATGTGTCTTTTCTTGTGCATCTCTGGTTTCTGAACACGGAGTCATGTCAACTGGACGTTTTTCTTCTTGGGTAGGAATATGTCGGTACTTATCCAAGCAACTCCTTCGGTCAGTCTGTTTGATTGTTGTAGTTTATCTGCATCTGGATGTAACACTGCCGATAGTTTCCACACGGACACTATTTCCCAAAAAATGTCAATAAAATCTATTGATGATGCTTTTGAGGGCTCAGCACACTTTGCACAGCGTACTGTATTTGATTTATTACCGCTACGAAACATCAGAGTGTCATATTACTACAGTGATAAAGACACAAGTCTTTTTTTTAGTTTATTGTTAATCGTAATCTCTTAATGGCTTTCACTTGTTTTCGGGCCATAAATAGGGGCCTCGAAAGCAAACAGCCTAGGGCCACAAGATTCCGTAACCCAGCCCTTGTTGGGTGCAAAGGGAACATTTGTCTAGATGTGAGATTCTGGATCTACAGTACGTTTACATTCAGAGAAGACCAGAGGGTTAATGTTCACATAGGAAAGAAATATGGTCCTGCTCACTGGAGTTTGATAACATCCAGACAGAGGTTAAGTTTATCCACTGTGTTAAAAGATAAAGATTCTGGTTTTGGTTTTTCCATTTCTTGTAGGATTTACTCTGTTCTTATCACTAAAATGTTACACGGTAGAAAAATACACAGACCCTAACGTTGGCTGAACAGCACTAAGAGCATTAGATTTGTGATTCAATTGTTTATTATGACGACTGATATTCCGAGTTGGTATTTTGAAGCGTAAAAAATTGCAGATGCATGATAATTAAATCTGTGCTGAAATCTATGCTAGACTTTATTCCATGGTCTTGTTCTACAACACAGATTTATTTAAATATTCCTAGTTATTGCAATATTGCAAATAATAATCCTTTCAATCTGAATAGTTACTCTTATTAATGGCAGATCTATTGTAAGACTTTCCAATGTCTGCAGTCTCTGAAGGTGAATACCTGATTACAGATTTCATTTCAAGTAAATATTCATGTTCTGCTCTCTCCTCCCAGAATGATTTTTGTAAATACCAAAAGTTTCAAATTTATAGAACAGAATATAAATGCTTTTATTAATGCTTTAACTAATATCTAAAGGTGCAGTCTCTTCACATTGCTCCGTGGTCCGGCCGATCTATAGCAGGTCACTGCCTGTAGCTAAAAAACAATCCCCAGTAATGACCCAGTGAATTCTGTGCCGACTGATGGTGAAAATACTATTTATTACTTTTTAAGTGTCAAATAAATAAACCACTCATGTTTTGATGCGCACAATACCTGAAGGCAAACTCTAATACATAGTGGTTTTAACTTCTATATGACATATAACACAAACAAGACTTACATAACAAATTATTAATAATTTTGTGTAGAAGAGCTAAAACCTAAAAAAAAAAAAGGACTACTGTGTGTTACTACTATTATCGATAAGCCACGTTAAAGTTAGAATGGAGTTGGTAAGTCAAAGTATGCAGACACAGAAGGTTGAGCGTTTAAACGTTTACCAGTCACATTATATAAATCAGGAGAAAACTGTATTTAAAAAGCAGAAAATATCATTGCTGCCTACAAGTCGTTACCATCAGGTAAATGATGTGGAGATCTATTCCCATTAAAAGTGATTCAGCTTCGTGGCATCAGACAAACCAAAACTAAGTGCAAAGACAGCGAGATGTGTGTGTGAATTTATAATCAGAATAAACAGAAACTGTGGTGGTATCGGTGATAGTGGTAATGGGGGCTAATAATGACGAACCGTGACTGACCTCATTAGAACTCGATCCAACCTGATTGTAAAACAGAGGAGATAAGATACGGGCCAGCAACAAACAGCTGCAGCTTGTTCGTGTCTCATGCGTAAATGCAAAAAGGGTTGAGGATAGAAAGACTTTGCCGCACAAAAGAGTCTACGACACAAAACCGCAGGTCTTAATAAAACCTCCCTTCACTTTCAGTGACAGGAGGCTTCAACAAACAGAGATATCTGATACCTGTAAAGATATTGAATAAAATGAAGGTTGTGCTGTGAACAAAAACAACCTGTGTTTCACCAGTGTCTTCAATATAAACTCTGAACTTCACAATGGAAGTGAATGAGAGATTCAGACCACAGTTTCACCAAAACCAATGGAGCATTTTAACGTTTTTCAAAACTGTAAAATGAAGAAGGTGAGGTCAGGGTGGACAACACAAAGCAGCAGAAATATTTTTTAAAAATGATGACGAATCAACAACTGTATTAAATATGACAAAGCTGAATGGAACCATTTGGAGTTTAAATAATGTCTGTCACAAAAAGGAGAAAGTTGAAGCAGAACAAAAAGGTTGTAACTTACTACAGAAGTACATCTAATCATTTCCTTTTGTCTCTGTCGAAACGTCCGTATGTGCCTTTGCGTCACTGAGAACCCAAGAGTCTTTCTGGTGATACAACAAAGGTGAGCTTGTCGAAGGTGACACCACAAAGGCAAATGCCTGCAGCAGCACGAGGGTGGACAGGAGCGCAATCATCAATCAGCCGCTGATTGCAGAGCTGGCAGCGGTCAATCCTGAGATGTACAGGTACAAGTTTATGAGAGCTCAGTGTATTTTGAAGTGGAAAGCTGCTCTCATTGTTGTCTTAAACAATCCAGAGATTGCGTTGACTTTGTGGGGTATAAAAATCACCCTGTGAACTGTCGAGTAACTTGTTTCTCATTTTGTTTTCTTGTTTTTTTTTCTTACTTTAAGGAATTTCTTCTTTTGGCATATTTCAAGAAAACAGCATCATTGTTGGGACAAGTAGCTGGGTGTCTAAATGGGCTTTATTCCTTTGGCAGTATGCAGCTAATTTTTATTTTTGCTTATGAGTGGTTCTCTTGTTGGATTTTTTTTGTTGTTGGACAAGAACATCTCTCATTGCTGGAAATCCAGCGACACTGTGAAGAATTCAAAAGTAAGTCATTAACGACATTCACACCAGTGTTTAGTCACCTCCCTCCACAACTTTGTGGACTTTCCCAGGAAGTGTTCCAGCCTCGAAGGTCTAATTTGACAAGCAATTTTTCCAAAAAACTACGCTGAATGTTGCAATGTTTTTAATATGGAACTTCAACAGCAAATGAAAATCTCAAAGTGAAAAGAAAGAATAAGTTTCAGAAGAGTCATACAAGTACAGAGACCAGGTCAGTATGTTGCATGACCAAAACACAGAGAATTTATCATTTTTTAGTCGAGCCAAAATCTTCCTTTGGCAGCAGAGTAGAATGTTTTTTCTACGCATATCGACGGCGCTCTCACAGCAGCTGCGCTGTCAGCTGAAATGGAGCAGAGCTTGACATCCACATCACACCCCGTCTCTGTCTCCTCAAACAGACGTCTGCTTTCAGACACTGTCCCACGCTGACCAAAGGTAAAATGGAGCTCGTGTAAATAGCAAGTCAAAACACGACACAGCCACAGCACATGTCCTGGATTATTAGCCAACAGCTGTTTTATTACTGTTGCTTTGCTTCTGCCCATGTGGCTCTTGGTTAAGATAAAGCAAAATTAAAGTTAATCCCAGCTTGGAGTCAAACTCATATCAACTGGGCGTTGACCCTGGAAAATATGCATTCACCATCAGATTTTGGTTTGTGAAGATGAATGTTTGTTGCTTCATCTATTCACAATTTTACCACATCCATTGGTCAGAACAAAATCTGTTTGAGACGAGGTGTGCTCACATATAACAATAGTATCTTCTTCTTCCTTGTTTGTATGACAGTACGTTACATAAAAATAGCTGGTCTGACTCTAAATCCCTTCTCAGTAGTAATCACAGGAAACCTTGACCCCAGATTTCTTTCCCTTTTCCTCGAGTTTTGTCGTAGCCTTGGGTTGTGCAGTAGTCAGCCGAGCTTCAGATGAGCAACACCTACAAACTCTGTGCTGATATCACACGCCGCGCTGCAGCACGAATGACAAGCATCTTACCGCGGTAAAACCTACAGAACAGACAGTGTTTGTCAGGTATTTATAAGGAATTGATTAATTAAACGAGGGTCGGATTTGTTAATAATCATTAGGTAATTTTTAGCTTTTTCATAAAAAATGGATAATAGTTAGAGTACAATCGAATAAAAAAAATTAAATAAACAACCTGAACGTTATTCTGAAGCTTTAAGTGAAGGTCACAGGAAACTCTGAGAACCTGCAGAGGGACCTTTATCAACTCATACCACATTTTGAATGAAAAGCAACTCCAGCCATACCATCCATTCATGAGCTTTTCAACTGTCCAATTAGTCTTATCAGTGTTTTGCAAGAACAAAAATGTCAGTTAATAGAAAAATGTGATAGAAATGTGTGAATGTAAGTGTCCAAAGAATCAAGAGGTGAATATATCACATATTTAATAGGTAATTATATAATAATTTCAAAGCCGTGCATGTCGGTGTCTGTTTTATGAGATGGCACAGATGAATGTGACCAAAGTGACGAGTGACGAATAGATGGCTGTCAACAGTGAAAATCAGACCGTCTGTCTTCAACACGCGGTGTGACACAACAAGAAGGTGTGTTACTTAATCCCTAATGTTGCATCAAACTGCAGGAGAAAGTGTCATATGAGTGGAACTCTGAGATGAATCAACCTCCTGATGAGAAGCACAACAATCCAGAGAGAGGGATTTACAAGAAGGCTTTGAGTTTGACTGATTCTCTTTTAGTTTAAGCGCAGCGGAAACCTTAAAGATGGAGGTATATTAATCACACGCCAGCACAGCTTTGTCAAGATCTGTCTGAACTACTACACACACATTCAGGCTGCCGTCATATGCAGGTGAACGTTTTTATAGGAGCGATGGCGCAGTAGCTATAGGAAAAAGTGACTGCTGGCTGAACAGGGGAGAAAGAACAGTAGTAAATAAGACGACCTCTTTATCAGATAATAGAAATGTCTCAAGCACGTCCCCGGCAAATATTTGCACAGCATCCCAGTTGTTGAATATCAGACATCAAACGGTGCCATTACGTCTGCTGGCATCAAGGACACCTCACGCTTGAAACAATTCTACAATCCTCCGCAGGCGAGTTGTTGCTTCTCTGCAGGTGCCTGTTGCAATTGGAAGTGTATAAATCACGGAGCAGGACGGCTGTCAGCCGCGATGACACTCCTCATAAACACGGCTGACCGCTGGCCATGGCATTGTACTTCTTCATCAGCTCTCCCCATCACAGACAAGTGCTGAGGGCGCCGTCCGCATCCTCACTAAAGAGGAGCACTGAACTCTCCGGCTGACGGAAGACAGCTCTACACTCTGGAGTGCAAAGCTTTGAATTGTAGTGATGTTTCCTTGGCAAAAAATTTAGGCCCAAGTGCCCACGGCGTTGAGGTGGAAAAAACAAAATTTGATTGCAGAGAGTTTACATCACGCTGTAATGTGGCACAGGCTTTTATCAACATAAGCAAGCTGGGCAACTATGATTGGATGTTTGGTTCACATTAATATTTCTCTCAAGGCTATTATAATAATAAATATGAAAGAAAAACACAGACTATATGTGGTTCCACGCAGTTAATGCAGGGTGACGATAATTCAGCGAGACAGCGGCAATTTTATTTAATGGTTACAAAATATGCTCTGCAATATTCCATGATGCAGTGAAGATTAACTCACATGCTTTGGAGGGTCCCTCAATATGAGGGTGGGGTTACACTTAACATGTGGGGGGCTGGCTGACTAGTAACAATGAGCTTTCTGGACATATTTCTATTGTGCTTTAACCAGCGTCTTACTTTATAATTTGGCTAAACTGATAAAATCATGATATAAGATGTAACTTGTATATAAGCTACAAGCACGAGTTGGTCACAGTTGCAGATTTATTTCATGGTTCATCAAACGCCTGAACAAAAACACGTGTTAATGTGGTAAAACCGCAAATGATTCAGCTATAGATGGAGCTGTAGTTTTGGCTTTGAGAACAGTCGACCTTACCGTTACCTTTTTTGTATAAGTTTTCAAAAATGGCATTGGGGCAGTCATGGCTGATGTCCAAACTTTTGAATAAGCAAGCTGATATGGCTTGGAAAATGGTTTGTGTTAAAAACGGGACGTGTGACGTTGTCCCCAGATATACTCATAATTTACATAAATACATTTTCTGTATCTTCTGTTTTTCCCTGCTGTCATTGGTCTTTTGGTTTTTGATTGATATTTCACAGCAGTATGGAGCCTGATGCAACAGTAGTTTGAAAGATGTTTTGAAGATGTTTCGAACTACTGAGATCTGACAAATTTCACAACCACAAAGTACAAGGTGCCTGTTTTGTGTCACCCCCACATCATAATAAGAGGTTGCTGTAAAGCACGGCCAATTTAACGATGAGAAAAAATGTTACTAAAACCATTGTAATGTTTTTCCCAAAAAAAGATTAAGGCATGAAAAAGGTAAAAAAAAAAAAAAATCACTCACTGTAATAAATATGATTCATTAGTTCTTCCATTAAGAATTGATTCAAACTAGAACAGAAATGGTGAAACAAAACACAGAAATTAATTTTGAGCACATTGTAATAAAGACTCCAAACGGTGTGCACATGCTGTGGTACGTTTATTGAATAGTTTTTCTATAACTTCAAAAAAGAGCGTTCAAGCATATTTTGGTGGCTTGGTAATAACTTCTGTAAGTCATTCAAGGAATTAATAAATACTCCTACCTACAGACTATCACTAGCAAAGCAGACCCACAAACTGTGGTGCTAACAATGAGCAGCTAAGACACACAGCAGCATATTAAAAAACCTCAAATTGTTGGAACCTCAAGTAACATAACCTGTCTCCAAACATCTGCGTTCAGGATAAAGACGAGTGCATGACGAGACAAACATGTCACACACGTTTACAAAGTGTTTGTAAATAATAAATAAATTATTAAATTATGTCTTTTTTTGTCAGTTTCATTTTCATTCTTTGCACACAGACATTACACACGTGGTTAAATGAATTAGTGGTGCTTCGTAGACGTACGGCACCACAAATCACTTTATTCTTTTTCCAAAGTGAGACGTGTGGTCACAGCTGCTTTATCATATTTCTCAGAATTCTTCACTGACCTCTTCACCAAAACAGCCTGCAGCCACCACGACAAATGTGCTCATCAGAATCTGATAAAAAAAAAAATGTTATTATTCCTCTGAGGAAATCTTTCATTGATCCCAGAACTTAAAAAGTACATTGTGTCAACATCCAAAAACTATACGTGAAGTTGATTGGTGCAATATGATGCTAATTTTGCACATACTGTAGAAGTGGGACGGTGATCTCTTTCTTGACAGCAAGCACATTCGTTCATAGCACCATGTCCTCAGACGAACAAGATCGTAACTTATTTAGAACAGACTCACATTTGTCTGAACTCAAATGTTTTACAGAAGAAAACACCTGTTGGGACAAAAGCTCAACCTAATTCTGTGTGATTGTCTGTGTCTCTTGTGACTAGGAGCTCAATGTTTGAACCCCAGATATTATATTCCAGTAGGTTTGGCTGAGTTGTTACATCATATGAGAAAAAGAAATAAAAAAATGTTGGCATTGTCCTTGCTTTTTTGCCCAGAAAATCTTTTATTATTAACAGAGTTGCCAAATGGCATAATTTTCAAACCAGTACAAAACCTCTTTAAAAAAATCTGCAGCACAGATATAGAAGAACGGCCTCCATAGTCAGGCTGAATATCTGCCACCTGATGCACTTGTTTACACGACGATACAGCACATTGAGTCTGCAAAGAAACTTTCAGCCGAGCTTCTAAAAGCCCGATCAAGAGACGCAAAGTCGTATGTTTTTCCCACTTTCTCACAGATGGAGTCATTTGCACAGAATACAAATATAAAAGAACACTAAGTGAGCCCAAGATGATGCTGTAACTGCAGAGGAAGAGACTTTTACTTGCACCGGGATATTAGATAAATTCAATTTTCTATATTTGACTGACATTATCTTTTTATTCTAAAATTTAAAATAGCTTTTTTACTATCCGTGATTTTCTGTGAGTCACTACAGGAGTTGAGCTTATTTTGTGAGTTGTCCTTTTTGAGTAATGCACTGAGGGTGTGTTTGTTTTCCAGCATAAAATTAAAGTCTTATTATAGTTATATGTTTTTAATCTCACCAATAGGCTGACTTTTTAAAAAAATGTTGGCTGCAACACAAAAGGAAACACTGAGTCAACCGTAATTCAATAAATTTGAGTGGATTATATACAGTTGGAGTATCTCCGCATCACCTGCATTGTTGTAAAGAAGGTAAAAAAAATAAAAGATTAGTCGTGAGTAAGTGATCACACATCATTTGCTGCGTGACTTTTTTTTTTTTTTGGTTGTTGTTTCACGAAACATTGTGGCTGATGGGACAGTGGTTCAAAGCATCAAAACAACAGCGGATGAGTCATTGCCAAACATGAACAAATACTCGAAGCTTTGAGGCTCTGACGGATCCGGACTACAGATCGGCCTGTGCAACCTGTGGCTATCACCCCAGTGTGGATGTGATGGACCTGCTGCACAGATGTACAAAGAGCGAATAACATTTAAGGCGGCTAAGTGATTAAAAGGATTTGTTTCTACTGTCCGTGTGTAATAATTTCTACTAAAATCAAAAATTTGACCTAATATGCAAAGAAAAAAAATCTAAAATACTTCTGCATTCCCAAAGTGTCTCCAGCACCATAGAACTTTTTTTTTTTCCTCTTTCGACTTAGCCTGTAAGCTCGGGGTCACCATAGCGGATCATGTGGTCTGCATGTTGATTCGCCACAGAAGAATGCCCTTCCTGATGCAACGCTACCCAATTTTCACTGGGCTGTGGACCGGCGCTCAGATGTGCACTGGCTTGTGTCTTGTCAACGAACCCTTCGACATACGGCTGGAGGGAGTCGGGCTGTAAACTGTGAACCGGTGGTCTATAGTTGACCAATCTACTGAACCACTGTCGCCCCCTCACCACAGATTAAAATGAATCAGCAGTTTTTAATGCACATATGATTGATTAATTGCAATAAACAGGTTTTTAGACAGCCATGATACTTTATTAACAATAAACTCCATATTTTTGTTTCTTTTGTGTTTAGGTTGTGGTATAAACTCACAGCTTCTTGACATCTACAGTCCTGTGTGTTCCATGTTTGTATCTTTATTCTGTTTTTTCTATGTGCACGTGAAAAATGTCCAGACACAATAATCCATGCCATTTTTACAAGTTACATATTCCAAACAGTTAACACACAAAACAAGGCAAATGCTTAATGCCCAAAATATGTTTTGTTTGCATAAATGTTTACACTAATAAAACTTTTTTAAAAAGCTAAATGTTCCTTCAAACAACACAACTTGTGATCAAACTTTTACACTCATTCAAACAGTTACTACTCAGTAAACAACAAACTACAACATAAATCTATCAATATCCCAAAAGTCCATGGTGATTTTACAAAAGACAAGAAACTCAGTACAGTAAAATAGAGTTTCATTAAATGCATAATAACAATTAAGAAAAAAAAAGTTAAAGTGTTGAGTGTATGGTGAATAGAATTTAATATGATGCAGAATAATAAAAAACTTGTTTCTTGTTTAAAGTGACATTTCTTTTTATTGAATAAATAAAACAAATGCAGTGTCCAAATGGTCTAATGTAGATGTTCACTGTTCACTGAAAGTTAAAGACATTTGACTTTTTTGTTTTGCCTGATTTTATCGTTAATGAATGATCAGTGTATGTATAAACAGTCTGTCTAAGCAAATGAAGGAACATGTTATCAGTTACATTATAAATAGCATAGTTTAAGCACTTTAAATAAGCCTCAGGAAGTGAAATATGTAAACCTCTAAATTTAACACTTGAAATATCTAATGACGATAAAAAGACCTAATGTGATATTTTTCTTCTTGTTATGTAATAGTAAGAACAATATGGTTAGTGTTGATAAGTCCTAAACAAACTCACATGTAAGAGAATATTGATAACATACTAGTGAACAAAGTCAGAGAATATAGGAATACAAAACTAATCATAGATTTCCTAATTTATGAAGAAAATATTATCTTTGCAAATTTCCATCAGTTTTTTTTTTTTTTTTTACCAGACTTAGATCAAACATCATAAAATCACTTATGATAATGTGTTGTTCAGGTTTGATAAAGCTTATAACATCAGATCACAGAGTTATGTTTTAATTTTCGTGTCTCTGCTTCACATTAAAGTCGGGGCAGAGTCTATAATCGGTGTCAGAAACTCAGGAATCAATGCGTCCTCTCATAGGAGAGTATTAATGATCTACACTTATAAAATCAGGGGTTTGGGTCCATGTGCATTTACATGTCACAGGAGTCTTTGTTCATCTAGAGAAAGTGGATTATAGTTTTCCAACACATGGTGTGAGAAAGGATGGACTCCATGGTCCTTTCTCTGGGAGTGAGGTGAAAGTTTCGTTCGTTACCTTAGGCAGGAGTCTGTGTGTGTGTGTTATATAACCGTTATTGATTGTCTGTCCATTTATGAACTTTTTTGTTTCATTTTTCTGTTGTCCACAGTTTGTGTCCTATCTGTGTCTCTCCATGTGCCTTGGGTGTGTGGGCTGTCATCGCTTGTCCACATGATGTCATTGATTCCGTCAAACACCGTTGCTGAGAGCCCTGGTGATTTTGCAGATTTGCTGCATTCCTGAAAGCACTTCCAAAACGTCAGTGTATGACCATCCAAGAGGACGGGCTGTTCGTGCAAACAAACAAGTAGCTTTTCCAAAAGGCTGTTTCCTCCGTTTGAGGGTCGTCCAGTGAATCCTTGACTAAAAAATACAAACTGCAGGAAGGAGATATCTGTCCATTTGCTTCTGTTTAAAACAGTCACCTCACAACTGGGAGCTTGTGCCAGACTCCTGAACGGTTATTCTCAGAGACAAGAAGAAAAAATTTACTTCCTGAACATGATGACATCATTGTTAGAAACATCTTACATTATCTACAAGTAGTGGAAGCCATTTAAGAATTTCTAAAGGACTTTTGTATAAGTCGTAATATCGAGCAAACAAAGTTTAAACTATAAATGCAGAAACATTAGACAGACAAACAAATTTTACTATATATCAAGTAATAAGCTGAATGTTTTTCGATATTTACTCCAAAATGTTCATAGCCTTTAATTAAAAAAGCCTGCATGAAGTATAAAGCCGGCAGAGATTACTAGGGCAAAACACTTAACATCCAGCAGACTAAAGCATGAAGCAGGATGTTGGTCTTTGACAAGCCTTGTGATATTTAATAATGGCTCGCTGTTTATTGTGTTGCTCGCTAATGGAGCTCATTGAGCTCATGGATCTTTCGTATTGAGAGTCACTCGAAATATGGTATGTTGCATCTGGAGAAGGCACAATTCTTACCCGTGCAGGTTTTTTTGGGCAATGGCTTCGCCCCTCAATATAAAATCAGGTCATGATTATACGTTGAGGGGCAGTTTTTTTTTTTATAAACTTAAATGAATATAGATGTTGTTGTTTTTAACTCCCTTGTCATTATAAAACATGATGCAGTCAATCATAACTGTGTGATTGTGCCAAAATGGAAACCGGGACACAAAATACAGCTATAGTCTGTTTGTGGTGAAAAGATTTTTTTATCAAGTTTTTTCGGACATGTTTCACACCATCTAAATTAATATAAAAAATACTTTTAGAAACATTTTTTTATTTTTTTATGTGGACAAACGTTTAATTATGGATTGCAAAGGTCAAATTTGCCATCACTTATAGTGTGTCTCTCCCCTTCTATCTATTTCTTTGCTCACTAAACCTTGTTCAGTAGTTTATCTCTTTGCTAAGCTTTTCTCAGCTGGTTTTAGTTTTACTTTTTTCAATCAAATTTTTATTGAGTACATTTATTGAGTACAAGTAATTTGGAAATCTGTCAGAGATAAACATTAGAACTGGAAAATATTAATATTTTTATTTTTAAACATATTTGTCCATCCATTCATTATCTTCTTCTGAAATATACATAAAATAGACATAAAATCTATGTATATTTTATACATTTTGCATGAGTTTGACATGCAAGACTGAAAATAGGAAATCATTATTTTGTATCTCTCTAACGAACAGTCAACATCTAGGAAGTAGAAAACTGAGTGATGTGGAAATATGGACATTTCTATATATTGTAAATTTGCTTGTAATTGGCAGCATCATCAATCCCTCCATCGTGTTCAGGGTCACAGGGAGGCCGGCGTCTGTTCCAGCTGTCATTGTGGCACAAACTGAACAGGTCTCCAGTCTATCTCAGGGCCAAAACAGAGAGACACACACACACAGACAGACAACTTCTTTACTGCTCGGACCTTCAGAGGATTTATTTTATTTATTTATTTTTCAGCAATCTGTTTTCTAATAGAAATTATATCTATGTTATGTTGTAGTGATTTTTTTTTTTTTATCTAGAGTTTTAGATGGTAAACAGAGTAAAACAAAATCTCCTAAATGTCAGTGCGTCAACACATTGTCGTTGTGAGCGAACTGACAGCAGTCAGTTAAAGACCTGATGTACAGCATCCATTTCAACGAAACACATCTATGCATATCATCATATCAACATGTACAGACTTTAATGACTTTGCATAAAATAAATGAGATGTGAATTTGTGTTAGCAGTACCTGATTCTTCTTCGGGGTATCAGGAATAAAAATGCTCGCCATTAATAATTCATGTAATCTGTTTGATCCACATCATCATAGAAATAGTTTTCTCCTGCTTAATCCCCATCAGTCCAGAAATTGCTGTCTCTGGAGGACATTACACCTCGCCTCTCCCCTAATGTCTCTGTTGTGCTCACTACTTTGAAATTGTGCTGCGTTTCTAAGACCATGTGTCGTTACACGGAGGAGGAAATATCATTTCGGAGCAGACTTCAAGTAGCGGGATTAGATTTCAGCTGGCAGGGCTGTTAACAGAAGTACCCTTCTTGTGTTGGAGGCACAGAAGGGAACTGACTGCAAAATGAACGCAGGCCTAACCAGTTTTCTGCACAACACTTACTCACTCTGGGGGAACATTTCATCTAGCACACCTCAAGGACCTGGGACATAGCAGAGAGATGAAGATGAAATGGACTACAGAATGAAAAGTAAAGTTTCATTATGAGGTGTGAGCATCATATTGTGGCCTGCCTTTATGCCAGACACGGTTGCTCTTATGAAATATTAGATCGTGCTTCTATCTCTGTCTTTGTTCTGTTGTGAAAGAGTCAATCCTTTATCCTGTTAGAAAGATGTCTCTATTTATGTAAGTTATCAACTCGCTGCTCTTCATGTGCGGACGCTATGTACTGATGTCGTGACACGTATTTCTTCTTCATACGCACCACGGTTAATGCGTTTGCCGTGTGAAACAACTTTACACAAATGCAATGCATAGATATGCATTTGTCTGGACCAACAAGTGACTTTTAAACACTAAACCCCTTCAAGCTTTGGGCTTCGCCAAGACCACGGACCACATGTATGACCTGTAAAAAAAGCTGTGTCGCTTTACTATTTTCACACCACCGCCGCTCGCCACAGTTTGTTACTAAACTGAATACTTGTAGTAGAGTATAAACGTGAATAGAAATCATACAGTTAACTAGTATTGTTAGTGCTGTTGTATCTTCCCCCGCCGCTAATTCATTCAGCTGAATCGACACGACCAAAAAGCCACAGATGGTTTGAATCTTTACCTTTGTTGAATGGAGTGACTCTGTGTTTTTGCAGAGATTTATTGTGTCTATTGCCTCAACGTCTTGAGGCTACTTGGACTGAATGAACTGATTAGATATTGATATACAAGGTCACTGTGACCCCGCATTCATTCTGTTTTTGAGAATACATCTCATGGGAACACCTTATGGGAAATTATTTGAAATTGGCACAAATACCTGCTTGGGATCAAAGATGATGATTAGATTTCCGTGGACAAAGTTCAAGGCAATTGTGACCTCATATCTGTCCCATTGTCATAAATGCAATATCTCTGAAATGCCTAAAGGGATTTTCATTAAGTTTGCCACAAACATCCACATGGAATCAAAAAATGAGCTGATTAGAATTTGATTTTGGAAAGAAAAGCTGGTAAAATGCAATTTGAAGGCATGTGATTGCAAGGTGGTAAACCTGGTTTCTAGTATACTAATAATCCAAGTGTATTATCGTGATCTACAAAGTATTTCTATGCAGTACATAATAGCAAATTTAACATGTGCCTAAAAATGTGTAAATGCAATTTTGATATTGTAACATATTATAACTGAATGGTTTCTACTTCATAAAATGACTCAACCAGCAGCCACCTACACACCAAGCATAAGTCTGTGTCACTAATGGGGGAAAAATATCCCCTGATGTTGTAATCTAGGTCAAACAGAAACGACTTCCAAATCGTTTTTACCCTGAATGAAGTTATCGTTGCAATTTTTATGCTACACCAGATAGTAAAACAGTGTCTATTTCAGGCGAGATTAATACCAGAATCCCCTGAGCAGTCAAGCTGATTGGAGACGCTCTACAGTTGAAGCTCGGGCATACATCTCCTATAGAGGAAATAAAGATTCCCGATACGTACTCTATAAATATGTTTGTGCAGATTTCTGCACGGAACTTCTGCGTATTTAAATAAGTCAAGTACGTCTGCGAGTCGCAATCCCATGTATGTAAAGCAGGCGTGTTCCCCATGTGCATTGAATTAGCAGGCAAGCAGCAGTGTCGGCATTGCTATGGGTACGGCGTCGGGCTGTAAAGGCACCTGATCCTCTGTGATTCTGCAGGGACTGGATGCAGTTGAGCAGCAGAGGGGAGCTGACATGCACCTTTATCACATGGCTTAAGGAGACTGAGGCTGAGGAGAAGACAGGGCTGGTGATGAATGGGCTGCAGGCCTTGCCTCCCCTCTCCCTTTGACAGAGCTGCTGTAATCTGTTACCGAGCCGCCGCTGCCTCTATTAACTTCTGACACATGCACACCTGCACATTCACTGCCACTGACCTTCCACTCCTCTGCATCCAGTCCCCTTTTATTCCGACTCCAGGCCGCGCGAAGACGGAGCAAAGCTAAATATTCCAATGTTTATTGCGCGTCCAGCCTCCATAGTCACAATGGCAAAAGTAAAATTGCTTCACGGTTCAAAATAGACTTTCACTGCATGTTGGTGTTTACTTTTAAATCAGAGGAAGCAAAAAAATCCATTCAGTCAACAACCTGATAAACCTGCAGAGTTAAAGACTCGAGATTCATCTGCACACGGCAAGATACTATTTCGACAATCAAGGTTATGCTACACACTCAGCAGCTATTTCCTGTCTTGTTTTTCTTTGGAATTTGCTCCTCGTGTTTTAAACGTTTGAAATTTGTTCTCTGACTGCAGAAAAAAATCAACTCGTGTAATGTTTTCGTACTGTAATCTGATTATAAGATTTCATAGAAAAGGCTTAAAATGATAACACGCATAAAAAAAGAAAACAGAAGTTTGTTTTAGTTCTACTGTGTTATTATTAAAAACACAAGATTATGTTTGATCTTCCATAACAACATTAGACTAAAAGAGCCTTTCGTTGTTGAAGAACATCCGGAAAATTCTTGATTTCCTGACCTCTGTTTCTTTACCAGTGGAACAAAAACAAGGGATCATCTATTACTAAATTATTTAAAATTCCAACACAATAATCATGCAATAATTCATCTATTTGAACTGTAATTACTTACTGATTAATGAACATCTCTGTTTTACTTCAACAACAACTTTGCTAATTTTAATTATGAAATTGTTAGGACGGAATAAATGATATTAGTTATTTAAAGTTTTAAGCACTTACTGCACGTTTTGACACATTTAGTCTTTTCCCTCCATTTACCAAGCAAGGCCCAGCTACCTTTAAATAAGTGAAGAAAAAGATTAAAATCTGATAGCAGCCGACACTCACTGGTCTTTAAGCACCTTATCTAGCTTCTTAATGGGATTGAGAGCATATCCATTACTCATATAGAATTGCAAATGGGTCAAGAAGACAAATATCAGTAAGATCGGTGTAATTAATCTACAGAAAGTGCAGAATTATTTTAGTGTAAAGCACATTTAATTAGAGATTCAGCGTCAATGTCGTATTCACTAGGGGATGAGTTATTATAAAGCGCGTTGGTTATATTGCGTCTATAGTATGGGTACATACTGTTTAAGTAACTTCCTTTTCTGTAAAGTGCCAAAGAAGTGCAGTCATGTTGCTAAAAATGGTTATAGTCCGCACAGCATATTCTTATGTGTAATGACACAAGTAAAATATTCTGAAAGGTTGTCATAAAAATAACAGTTTTTTTAATACCTTCTACCTTCTCTGTTTACTAGATCCTATACTGCAAAGCAACCGGAAAAAATATCACATTATGACTCAAATTACCTTATGTAAATGTTTATTGATTTTTACAGAATAACTTCCACCTGTAACACCAGTCATACCTGGATGCTATAGATATGCGCTCAAAACGGTGCCATGCAAGGAAGGATTATTACTAAAGTCACAAGTGCTAATCTCAATAATCATTAGCCTTTCTGCCCTTTATGACTGATGTGTTTATGTGAATGTTGCTGTTGCGAAGATGCTGCTGTGTTCCCCCGATGTCGGTAATTAACCATGAATACAACACTGTTATAATTGAAACAAAGATAAAAGCTATGATAATAAGACCCAAATTCTAATAAACTGGAATAATCCTTTGAGCAACTTTATTACCTTTGTAGCTTTAGTTTACTGAGGCTTTCTTCTCATAGAAATCCATAAACAGCAATACAACCGCGCTATCGATTGTACTATATTTTGCTGCTGGTAAACATGGAGAAAAAGCTCTACTAAATCAGTGATATAGATGATAAAACCCAAACAACGACACGTTTTTGCTCAGTTGACAGAAACAGATGCAGCTCCAACGTTCATTGTTTCTCTCGGGAACTGTAAATGCACACAAAGGTGACAGACGCGTCTTCTCTAAGATGTTTGGGCCACTGGCCACACGGACACACTGATAAAGAAATCAATAGCCGCCCGCTGCTTTATGATCTTTGTGCAGCAGGAGTGCTTATGCAGCAACTGGCCTCTGACCCTCGAGTGAATTTCCAACACTTGCTTCCTGTTACACGCGTCTATTACATTCTTTTATGTGGTCCACAAACCCAGAAGGCTTAACATCTCTGGATACCGGAGGTCACTAAGTATCATTCACTTTTTTTTTTTTTCCACCTCAGCCAATTTTGGTGGAATCCAATCACAAGTGTAGAGGAGTGTGTGTCCGCCCCTCGGGGAGCGGTACTGAGGAACCCATAACCACCCGGCATCCTACAATGAATTGTTGCCTCTAACAATGCTGCGCGCTTCCTGGCTGGAGCAACAAAGGTGAGAGTTCATTTGTTTTCATGAGGTGTGTCCAGAGGAGGAGGAAGACAAATTGCTGAGCTGTGTGGCGTCGCTATTTGGCTGGATGCCTCGTCCTGCCGAGGCCTCCCCAGCGTGTCCTGCTGCTGGCGTCAGGTTCCACAAAGGGAAGGCAGAGGGGGTATCAGCTCCTGCCCACACAATCAAAATATAACATGCAGCCCGGCTTTCAGCGGCTGCATCAGATAACTTTGCAATCCGACCCTCAATGTTGCGCCGATCGTTAAGGTCATGCTCTGATCTTCGAGACGCAACAAACAATTGGTCTTGTCGGTAAGATGCAGCTATGTTTCATTGAGAGGAATTTAGCTGTGCCTCAATTGACGGGACAAACTTCGAGTCTAAACAGGATTGTAAATCCTCGGCTCAGCCCCTAAATCTTTAATGCTTCGGCTTCTCTTTTTATTTAAGCTGACCCCTCATTTGTGGCCAGCACTGAACAGGCTCATTTCCTGAAAGATACACACTTCATTGGCTCTGCTTTGCACCGTAGCCGTTCTGTGATTTACAGCATGTGGTTAAATATTTTATAGAAGTGTCCGTATGGAACAAATTAATGCAAGGCTGGACACATCGCGTGTGACCACATAGTGCTGTCTCCGGGATGAGGCCATGATGCAATATTCTTCACGCTTTGTGTTTCTCTTGGAGCAGCAGCAAAATGTGTTTTTTTTTTCTTTCTCATCAGATGAAGCCTAGACTTTTATGTAAATGAGAAACCCAGCCACAGGGTGTACATGTTGAATGAGGCACTAGACAGAGTCAATCTATATTGGCTGTTCATCATCTTTTTTTTCCAGCCTGTTTTAAGCTCCAATTTGAACTTTTTGCAGCTCTGCCTTTCATCTCTCCTGGAGTTGTTGCAATTTACACTTTGTCTTTCAATTCATTCCCGTCTGATGTACTGCTTGGTTATCAGTTCACCTCGTGCTTTCCCTCAGTTGGACTTCTAAAAAGTTGTGGGATGAATCACACGAGTATTCACTTCAGTGACTGGGAGGCGAACCTTCTTTTCTCCATCCTCCGCCGAAAGACCCTCTCTTTTATTTAATGTCTGTGCGCACGTTCCATTTCATCTCCGACTAGAAGCAACACAGAATTTTCCTTCTGTTGACACCATAAATCTGAACTAGATTAAAAGTACTACTACACTGTTGGGAAAGCTCTCTGTTCTCATCTGTCACCTGTAGAGGAGTTAACGTTTGAGAGCGGAAAAAAAAAAAACAGAACACGGCTCACCTGCACATGCCTGTTCAACTACTGCCATCTGCAGTACGTTACGGTGACAACCACCTTTCGGCTTCTCCCTCACACTATTTCAATTACAGCTCTTGGAAAATGTGCAGTGGCTCAGTGATCAGCATCTATTGTATGCAGAACCAACAAGCATGAAAATAGAACAGAGTAATTACAGCCCAAACTAAGCAGACCTCAGGCCTAGTCGGTAGAGAAATCCCTTTTAGCTCCGGCAAACATTTAGCAGTCGTGACTTTGTCTGAAAGAGGACACCCTAAAAAACAAACAGACCATATTATGTCTATTTTCTTTGTCCGACCGGGGTAATTTGTTAGTGTGAACCGAACGAGAAGAGACGTGACCTGTGATGGTATACGAAGGACAGCTCATTGGTGGTTGACTTTGCAGCCTTACACCTTCGAAAATCCAAAGCAAATACTGAGCAGGAGGGACTAAAGATGTTTATTCAAGGGGGGACAAAAGCATCAAAAACTTGTATGGCAAATGACACCAGCACAGCGTCCTCTTCCTTCAAGAGTCACAAGAAATGTCTATTTTCACAAATCAGGATCTAACGGAGAAGACAATATAAATTTTCAATTTATATTCTGTCTATCACAGAAATGGGACCACAGTGGCAATGCTGCAAGTACACATGAATCCAAATATCGTGCTCTATAAAACTAAAAGTATCTAAAAATATTCATTGTGTAAGTCGGTGTGTGTGTGTGTGTGTGTGTCTCCCTCTACAAGGCTCCCTAAACACAGGAATGAGCAAATTCTCTGCTTTTCGCTAAATCTCCCACTCAAAACATTAATTAGTGACCTCGATGCCTACTCTTAATATTGTTAATATAATAGCGGATTCCTTAACCTTGATGGGTGCAGACAATAAACAGGCCTATAGCTTTTTTCAGGAGGATTAAATGTCATTAAATTATTTGTGCGCCCTTGAGTAGCACTTAAAATCAGCCCTGGCTGCTTTACAGTACGAACGCCTGTGTGGGTTTAATCTCTGTGTGTACATGTTTGGGTTGAAAGAGCAGGTCGGCCTGACCACAATCCCAGCTAAGTCTGATAAATCTGTAGTGCAGCGGGAGTCTGACCCAAACACGACATTTCAGGCACCACTTTTTCACGGGATTTAAACCCCGCAGTCTGGATGTGCTCCCTTATCCCTCAGTCCCAGACTGCGCAAACAGCTCGCTGACCTCTGACCCGTCATACGTGCTGTAAATGTGCTTTCTGACATCCTCACATCTTACTCCTCTTTAAATCTGAAAATAAAAATGCCACTCGTGCCAAAGACGTGAACGCTCAGATGTGTCTGGTGGATTGCAAAGATAAGATCTATGTTATTCATTGGCGGCGGAGGCCTGTCAACAGTGGAACAACCTAAATATGACTAACGTCTGCACACCTTGATAGGGAAAGGTGATGCAGAGGAAATAAAAAAATTTAAAGAAAACAAAACGTGAGCGTGCCTTTTTTTAGACTTCTTTTGTGAAATAAATACTAACCTTAAATATTCCCAGGCTAAAACCCTAGACCTTTTAGCACATATTTCCATGCAGGGTGCAATCAGAAAGCCAAAACACTGATTACACCGTTCTTGTGCAGATAGACACCAGTTTGAACTTTGCTCCCTGCCAGGTTTTTCAGTCCTCCAGATATAATCAAATTCTCAGACTCATGCCAGCCCCTACAGATTGACTGAACAAGCACCTGCTGTGCCAGTCTGGGAAGGGGGACAGAGCTGGCAGCTTGTAGATTAAATAAAGCTGTCTAGTCGGTGCCAAGGTAATGGCTTCTCAAACCGGAGTTAAATGTGATACTGATTCCGTGTCAGTGTTGCTTTGTTGGATAACTCTGTCCGGGTTATTGGAGGAGGGGGAGCGCTCAATACAACGCGTTCAGACCTCCAGCTGAGATCACTGCAATTGTCAGCCTCAATAATGTGTCTTTACTTTCCCTTGTTCAACCCACCAGCAACAGTGAGATAAATAGAACGTCCTAATGAAGAGGGAAAAGGAGAATTTCCAATATTTCCAAGCCGTACTTTGGCAAACTGTATGCTTTGAAAGTGACAATAATGGTGTAGTGATAACGTTTCAGTGATATTATAGTAACTTTAAATAAATATATGTAGATGCCTAACAGAGAAAATGTTAATGTTTATGTTAAGATCTTTACATAAATTTTTTACATATATAGAAATAGTTTTGCAGCTACTTGGTTTTGGCATTTTGTCAGGGATATAGTTAGTATTTCCAAAATCTTCCCCACAGGGTTTGTTTTTAGAAACGGGGTGTTCACTATTATTAACGTTTTTCATGGATTTAGCGTTCTTGTGTTTGTCCAGTTCCAGTAAAATGGCAATTGGGCTGAGAACATTTTGTTTTTGTCCCAGATTATGTAAAAACATCCAACACTATATGCATTTGTATGGATTTACCAAAGCAGGGATTCTATTTATAAATTCATGAAAGAATATTGTGATATTTTAGTTTAATCTGACACCACCCAGACTCACACTGAAAAATGCTTATTTTCAGCAAGAATTTGATTTATTTTACTTTGTGTTATGTATTAAACATCAGTGTGCTTATTGTTCTTATTAAATAGGTTCAAGGGCTACAGACTGAATCTTCATATTCATTTTGGGGAAGAGTCTAAATATTTATGAACCATATATGGAGACAGTATGTGGTAGAAGAATACCTGCATGTCAGAACAAATGATCCACATTTCCAAAATGGACTGAGCGACAATGTAACACTCGCTCCGTTTGTCCCACACACATATTCTGGGTCACATCATAAAAAGGCCATTTAGCCTGTCGAAATGCATCCATTTTCTTTTTTCTTAAATCAACTTCAGTTGAGATAATCCAATTTCTTATTTCATGACCACACACTGGCAGTTGCTATGACAAAGCATCAATCCTAAACTGTAACAAATGGCTTTAATTCATAGAGGGAAATGCTTCCCATTTGTCCCCAGCTGGTCAATACACATTTGAGGTCCAGTCGAGAGCTCATTTAATGAATGTGTGCTGGCTTGTTTACCCTGGGAGAAAGAGACATAATTTCTGACTGCATGTCTCTAGCTTCATTTTGCTGGAACTTCATGCCATGATTGCTGCGAAGCAGGTTTACTACAAAATGTTCAGCCTTTTCTTTTTGGCACGCTGCACCACATCCACCACCAGGGTAAAGGATGGCAATAATCACTGCAGCTTTGTATGCTTTACTCACATCCCCGTTTTAAAGGGCAGTGCTTAAAGCTGTCTCGCTGCGAAGACACGCACACAATCTGTGCTACCAAAAATAGACGGCGCGCTGTAGAGGTGGATCCACAATAAACTGTACTTATTGTCATAAAAGGACACCGAGCTCTCGTTGCATCTCGACCACTTAAGTGTTGAGAGTGACTTCAAGGGCATCCCAATTTTTCAAATGGTGACTAATTTTCAAACAAGACTAGTTGTAATAAGGCGACAAACTTGTTATTTGTCACAGACGTGTTAGGGAGAACATCCTCTAAAGTCACTAAAATAATCTCACCTGGTATTACTTGGAAAATGTTTGCAGTTTATTGGCACGGACTTGTTGCCGGGGTGTTTCAGTTAATATTATTGATCCATCATGTAGAGTGTTGAGGCATCTTGGACTCCACACTACAGTTGTCAATAAGCATCCATTTACGGCGACATCCAACAAATGGGGGAAGGAATTCAATTTACCAGCATTCATTCAAAACTATTTTGTTCTATGGTCTCGCTGACATCAACCATCAAGCAAAACCAATGTGGTGGAACCCACAGACATGCTGCAGGCTGACAGTGAATGTTCCCCCCATTACTGCAGAACAGATCAATCCACAGCCACTATAGAGGAAGTGCAGCTGACAGCTGACTATAAATATGTATGTTTGTAAGGAAACTGGTGCCTGCTGGACATTTTCTTTAGATGTGTCATCCAAAACAAAACATAGTAAACAGACAAGACTGTCTCACAAAGCAGAAGTGAGGACATGTTTTGCTGGGGCTGCTGGTGCAGGGATTTGTGCAAACTGGACCCCCTGTACTGTAAGGCCCTAAACGTGGTTGACGCATGTCTGCAGATCCAAATGATCCAAACAACGAGAACAGTTTCCTGACGGACACACTGCAGTTCACATATACTCTTTTGTTACGTAGCTGTGATGGTGATCGAGCTCCATCTGTGACCACAGTACGAGCCCAGCTGCTGAAAGTTGCCAGTTCAGCTCCAAAAGCAGCAGGATAAAATCTGGGTGGGACATGTGAAAAAGGACTGCTTGTCCGCTCCGTCATCGACAGCACTCTGGTTCCCTTCAGCAAGCATTAACCCCAAGGGTGGAGACACTTAAACGCACCACAAAGGCATCCGACAACCAACCAGCATGTACGTTCCTGAGAAGAATGAACTTTCTCTGCAAGCGGCGGGGTTGATATCACGGATTTGTCATTGAAAAAGGAAAAGTGGTACTTGAAATGTTCCAGGTGTAAATGTGGGTTAAATGTGATTTGGTGTTTATCAGAATTATAATGTTTATTGATCACCGATGAGCACATATACATTTTCACATGCACATTATATTGAAATTAAGCGTCAGTTTTAAGCCATTCCCCCTGGGGAACTTGTAACATTCACAAGAACTTAAGCTGATGTTAACATCAGGTAATAATACTGTATATTTGTTATGGACTTAAAACTTAAGACATAAAACTAGTTAACATTAAAGAAGTTGTAAAATAGCAAAGCACAAAACACATTATTATTTTGCATTTTCTATGAATTTATGCATTTTCTTTGAAACAATAAATAATACATTTGCAAGTTATTTGGCTTTTTCTTTTTAATAACTGAATAGTTTGTAGTTGTGAAATGAATTTTACATGCCTGATTAAAATAAAATCATAACAAAACAATGCTTTAAAAGTTAGCATAGACCTTAGCATAGAAGTTAGCGGAAGTTAGCATAGACCTGCAAAAAATAAAAAAATTAATTAAAATGTCAAAAGTTTTCCCTTTTTTTTCCACATTGTTTAACACGCACCAGAGTCACACTGGAGCAGTGCATGCTCAACATTCCAGAAGTTAATAAGCTCTCTTTATGATCTCTGACACCATATTTGTTGTAGACATGTGCAAAGAAGCAGCACCACTCAGGAAGTGGGTGAATTCCACCCACGTCCAGCATATCGAGTTCATGGCACAGATCAGGCAGGTACGCTGCCCCGAGGAAAAGGTGCTGAGCTGCGTATTGTCATAGCTGTAGCTAAAATATGTTACTGCAACATTTTCATCATGTGATGCGCTCTGGCTCATTTTCTTCAAGGACAATCACTGGAAAAGTAGAGGCTATAAACTTTCATGAGCAAAAAAAACTGCGTGCGATGCTCTTAATCCATTCATGGGCAGCACAGAGAAAGCTTTTTCATCAGTGCCAATTTGATAAAGAATAAGCTGTCCGCTCATCTCTTTAGATGAAGGACTATGGACAAATCTTAGCGGCTCTGATGGGAGCTTCCAGCAGTCATGGCCGTCAGCCTTTTATTTCAAACTGTTTCCTGTGAGCCTTGAATTCACCGCTCAATGTTTAGTCACACCTGTCTGTAGTTTTAAGACCTGTACTGAGTCTGTCATAATTGGAGAGCTGGTTGAGTTTTATTGTGGGACTGATAATAAATCCTGTAAAAAAAAAAGGGTTCTGTCACCTGCTGATGAAAATAACTTTGTATTTAGTTTTGCAGCTGTTTGCTGCCCTCTGCTGACACAACGGGGGTGTCATAGAAAGAATGTGTTTGACTTATGTTTGGATTTGATTTGATTTGATTTGATTTGATTTGATTTGATTTGATTTGATTTGATTTGATTTGATTTGATTTGATTTGATTGGATTTCTATTTTTTGGGTTATGTATTTTCAGGATTTCAGAATCTTCTGTTTCTGTTAATTAGAAATACAAATTGCTCCAGGTCAGAAAGCCAACTGTAGGCACTTATAAATCAGTTCATCTTTAATATGAGCTCACTAAATATATTGAATGGTCATCTTGTCTTTACACTACTATTTTTTCATCGTAATATCTGGTTGTATTTTTAGCTTGAGTGTCATCTTTAATGGACTATATAACATACATAAACCAGTAGTTTACGTGTCATAAACTACTGCTCGTCCACCCTGTGAGAATCTCCTACCCGGGTAAAGAGCTGTCTCATACCCCGGTGTGTGGAGAAGTCTCCCTTTATTTGTGCAGGAAAGTGAAGCCCTGGGATGTGGTTGCAGGGGTTATTTTGAGCTCAGCTTGCTCGAACCTGCGAATCGATCAGACATGAAAGAACTGCTGCATAAGTCAGTGAAATCAGCACAGGGACAATTAAGCTCCTACTTCCAGCCCATCGCCCCGTCTCACGGTTCAAACAACAGGCTTCACTCAGTATTTGTGATCCTTCATCAAAAAATAATACAGGAAATGTTTGGCTGTTATTAAAATGCAAGGTGCAACTTGTGAATGACATGTTAAGGCTCAAACATAGAGAAATTATCTAACTATTATTATATTAACAATTGTATGTTGCAAACTATATAACTTATATCCCTAGAACCCGATTAATTTTCCTCACATCTTTGATGTCTCGCAGTAAAGGTTTAGTTGAGTGGGAAGGCACATAACTTACTTAATTATTGTTTATCATTCATCATACTCTTTTTTTGCATTTTTGACATGAGTATCATCAACTTGACCTGAGAAAACTGCTCTGTAACAAAGATGAATGTCTTTTTTCCCACAGAGACCAATAGACCCACCCTTTTTATTGCAATTAAAGTCTGTGTTCGGTGGTGGACAGTTCTCCGCCCACAGGAAATGATGAATCAATATTTAGCTGTCTTTCTGCACAGTGAGTTGGCGCTTCCCCCCCGAACGGAGCTCCGTTCGACAACAAAATGCCTTTTCAAAAGACAGAAATGTAGCGTAGCCGCAGGCGACAAATGGAGGAGTCAAACCCAAATGTTCACAGATGAAAGTTTTTTAATAGAGGTGAAATATTCATTCAGTCGTACTTACGGCGCTGGCTGCCAACTTTGTGATAACATATAAGTGAATGCAGAGCAAGTACAATGTCTGGGCCAGGAATTTAATTCAGACTCTCGTAGGAGGAAATAATATTCATCAAGGAGCAACGGTATCATGCCGCCCTCCAAACTTCCTTTTAAACATTGCCAAAATATTGTGGTGCTGATCTGATAAAACATGAATGAAGAAGAAAAATCAAAAAGCAACAAATGTATCTAACAGCAGCTGTAAAAAACTTTTTTTGTATATGGTTAAATAAGAGCACTTAATGTAATTTGTACGGTGTGTGACATTTTAACAGGCTTTTGTACTCTAGGGTTTTAAATGTCAGCCTTAATTTCCCAATAATTTCTTTTGTACCTGCTGTAACATACACACAGACAATTTCTGTGTTTTGTTTACATAGAGATGAAGATACAATACATGCATATTGTAATATGTAACACACATATTTCCATCAATAGCTTTATAAACATAAGTCTTTTATATTCATGATTTTAACTGGGTCAAATCCTAAAATTTCTACAGCTCCACGTTAGTCGTGCTGTTTACATCTGTGCTGTTTTGAAGTGACGGCAGAATAAACGTGACATGCGTCTTTATTAAAATGTTGAACCATCTGTGCATGTGCTATATTTTGTTTGAGCAGCCTGCAAAAGTTGAAAGCACAAGTCATTTGTAGTCATGCTTATATTTATCATGAAGGAAATTTCAGAGTTTGCCCACCAAGGGGCTCCCTACTCAAACACTGATTTGACTATGCAAAGTGGATGCAATACTTTGGAGTATGTTCAGTCACAGTTTATTGTAAAGGAAAAGTTTATTGTGTCAGAAGTTGGTCTGACAGATATGTTACATATGCTGCTGCAAAAAATAGGTTCTAGAGTTAGAAGTGAAAATAAATAATTTTTTTATAGCTTAATTTCTAAAATTATATCACACATAGTTAAGGATCCTCTTGCCTTTTTCTCTAATTGACTTTTTTCTTTCTATCAGATAGAACATAACACCTGTTTACACATCCTTTACACAAAAATGTCACCTTTTTATCCCCCTTTACCAAATATGACTCTGATTCATCCCGTTAACTATGATGATCAGCATTTTACTGTATTCTCCAGCATACTACATTTATTATTCAAGGCATAGCAGTCAATGCAAACCCCATATCTAATGCAAAGTCAAATGGATGATATGCCATGTATTTGTCCACTGGAGTGATGAAATCCAATTGTACAAACAGACAACACAATATGAAAAAAAAAACATAGTTTTGCATGGGGCCCACGTCCACCACTGACCTTTCTTGATTGAGTGTAATAGCATACAGAGCAAATGCAAAAAGGTCACTGGTAGAGACAGCTTTAATATTATAATTGGCACTTTTTCCAGAGAGACAGTTCAGTTACAAGGAGCACACACACACACACACACACACACACACACGTACTCTAGTAAATCTATTACATATTCAGGACATAATGTTTGCAGGCCTGCCATAGCAATGCAAGATGGACTAAACACACACAAACACATTGTTGTGATACGACTAACAGAGCTGCTGCAACGCACTTGTAATCCGACTTGTGTTTTTCTCTCTTTTAGCATTTTGCAAGGTGTCTCGGTGTATTGCCGGTTCCACTCTGCATTTGGCATAATAATCAACACATTTTCAGCTGAAATTCATGTGATTTCACTTCAGCTAAAATATGCAACCTGTGGTAGAAACATAAATGTTTAACCCGATATTTCGAAAGCCACCACAGCTCCAACACGTTGCCTCTGTCATCTTTAGGAATAATCTTTTACCCGAGCTCTTCTGCTCCATGTCAGCCAATCAGCGAAGGAAAAATATTGTGTTCTGCGACTGTTAAGCACCTTCAAGTATTCTCCGACTGCCCTCTCCTTGTGCCATAATGATGAGCATGCTGTCTGCCCGGTTTAATCACTGTTATTCAGGCAGTTCAGCTTTGTACGTGGGCTACATACAATCTGAAAACATAAAGTGAAGCACACTGCAGACACACTCTGGCTTTGTTTACATTGTTATTGACAGGATCAAAGACTTTGTCATGCTGCAGTATGGATGTAAATTTTTTATTTTATTTATTTTTTTGAAGGACATTAATGCCCCAGCTGTAAAGGGTTTTTGTGATGGCGAGGACTGAAAGATTTGTAAAAAAAAAAATACATTATAGACAATTCTGAAGGTTGTACTATAGTATGTCAATAGTCCTACAGTATATTTTTTTTAACCTGCAGGATTAATCACAAAATATGATGTGGGAAGTAATGAAGTACACGTCTCAAGCCCTGTACTTCTTAATGCGCTTAATGCACTTTTGTTTACTTGAGTTTTTCTCTTTTTATACTTTTACAGGCTTCTAAACTACTGCATTCCAAAAGACAATACTTATATTTTAACTATTATTGACAGCTATTGTCATCTGCTCTGTTCGATTTCACATCAAAACACAATGGGCTGGGATGGTGATGGAGGGGCTGCTGCCTGAAAGCTAGAAGGTTGTGGGTTTGGGTCCTCGACCGACCGTGGCCTTTCTGCATGTAGTTTGCATGTTCTCCTCGCGGGTGAGTGGGTTTTGTCAAGGTGCTCCAGACAAAGACACGTATGTTAGGGAAACTGGTGACTCGGTGTGAATAACTTCACTGTTCATAAAACAGTTTCAAACTGGGAACAGTAAAATGAAATCTGTTTGACACTATAACTACATTTTGATTCAGTTTTTCTAACCTTTCTTTGTTAGAACTGAATATCTACTTGTAATGAAGATTGTTTTTATTGTTAGAATAATATGATTTATATAATAAATATCCAAATACTATACAAATTTTGCTCTTAGGTGTCAATCACTAATAAAAATGACTGTTTAGTCCTCATTGTAAATAAGCAGGCTTGGCCTGTGATAGTTTGTTCCTGAATTACTGAACTACATTGTAACAATGGCAACAGCAAGTAATTATTTTCACAGAAGCTTAATAATAGGTTTAGCTCAATGGCTTATTTGTTCTGGGTTATGCAAATGCAGAGCATTTTAATTAATGTAATTGGGTAAACAGGAAGACATAATTGGGAAACATCACAAAGAGCGGCTGTGTGCTTTGTTTAATAAAAAGGTCAAGATCACAACAAAAACTTGAATGCAGCATAATCATGAGCGAGGTACCTCAAATTTCCCAACTCAGAGACACACTGAAGATAATATGAAGATGAAAAGTTATTAATTGTGGCAAAAAAAACTGTTGCACTAGTGGATCAGACCGCACCATCACACAGAATGCCCGGGGCAAATGACATCACGGCACAATGTGATTGATAAGATTCAGCCTGGGGGAGATTTGTTGGTGACTGATGGGGGTGTCAGAGGCCTCTGCACATCCCATCATCACTGCTGCTATGTGCAGAAGTGTTCACACCACAAGCAACGCCATAACTCACAAGCAGCTTTGCTTTAAGGCTGGTAATGTCCGTCAATCAGTCACGTTGGTTCAGACTTAAATTTCTCAACATTTGGATGACACAGGTGACACGCCATCTGAATTCCAGTGATATTTGATACAAACAGTTATGACCACAGTGGAACACTTTGAGTTCATGTCTGCAAACATTCATCCAGGACTTTTGGATTCAATAAGAGACAAAAAAAAGACCCGCTCCTTTGTAATTATGAACACTGTGTAAACTCAACATTATAGCATGAATATGGAGGAGGGAGAAAGAAATATTATGTTTCAACACACTCATTATCAAACCCATCTCAGATCTTCACATGCAAATGAACACTAAAGCTGAGAGACTAAGATTAGCCTGATCATCGGCCTGTGCAAATGATAGATGTCGACATGTCTCCACCGGTTGATTGATTCCACTCGAGGGGTTCGGGCCAACACTGTATGTGACAAATAAGTGTCTGTATGCACCTGTGAGCCCCCTGATGCTTTCATGATTATAGCATTTAATGGCTCCCTCTCAGTAACACACTGACATTGTCCACCCGAGATCCTCTTCAAGATGGCTTGATTTACCAAACCCCTCGAAAGGGAAAAAAATCTCATTGAGGAGACGGATTGCTGAGAGGGCTCTCCAGCAGGCCTATAAATCATTCTTTAATCAGAGCGCAGTGAGAGTGAGGTTACACACTCAGACCCCACATTAGCACCACTGACTCTCAGCTGTCTGTGCTTCGGCTCCTGCACTCTGCCTTCCAAACTCCTTCCCTGCTCTTTTCGCCCTCCATCGTTTCTCATGCTCCGCGCTGCACAATACAAAGCACACTGTCGTTTGGCCAAAACGTTGTTTCGGGTAAACTGAATATTTTGGACATCGCAGGTCGTCTAAATATTTGGGCATCAACCGCTTCAGTCACTGCTTTGCTTGTGAAATTATAAAGTCACTGTGAGGTAGACGTGCGGAATTTTTTGCTGCAAAACCTGTGAGCAGTGCAATTCAGCTGTAAAATGTTTGCCAAGGCTAATGTTGTGTTCAGAAAATGAGCAATAAATGCAAAAAGACAAGAAATAACTTCAACAACCTCCTAAATATACAGTTAATTCAGTAAATAAGGGATGGGAACAGATTGAAAGATGGCACCCTGTAAAAGAAGTTGTGGCATTGTTTAAGGTTCCCTCCAGTGAGAAGCTTTGTTCGCTTAAATCGGCCTGTTTAATTATGAAAACCGTGCTGTCAGTGACAGTCCAGATAACATTTGTGAACATGTGCAAATCGAGGTCACAGATAAAGCAAAGAAGCACAGACAGTGATGAACTTGCCTGATGATAATGTACAAATATAGCAATCGCTGAACAACATAAAAATAGCAAGATGGTGTGATTCGATAAAGAGCAGGCTGACTTTCATTTCCTCATTAGGAGCCTAATAAGTGTGTGATTAGCTTTTTGTCTCCTCAGGCCACAGAGATGTTATTGCTCTTTTGTTCACGCCGAACTTGACAGAGCCATCTTGTTTCATCTGTGCACGCTGATCAGCCAACAAGCTGAAGATTGCCATTATTTCAACACATAAATCATACGCGCGTCACTTTGTGCCCTCCTGCTCAAGAAGTGATGCGTCAGAACGCTTTCCTCTCTTTACGTTCGCTGCTACCGGGGGAGGGCGGAAACACTGTTGAGTAGAAAGCTATGTAATATAATAACAGCAGAAAATGTTTTAATATGTGTGATCTTGTGGTTAAATACCCAGCTAAGTTACGCAAAAGCACTGACATAAAATTAATGAGGTGGTCAGAGGAGAGGGTCTTAGTTCCATTAAAACTACTTATGGTTTAATTTATGTTCTTTTTATACAAGCTTTCTTCACTTTTCATAGGACTGTCATCCTGCTGGTTTCATGAAAACACAGTTATTCGTCCAAAGGCTGTTTCGGAGGAAAAGTGAAATATTAGCATCCTCATCAGCTTTGCTGTGTATCCTCACTTACTGTACCCGCAGTTCGGTCACAGATGAGCGAGTTCACCCACTCGCGGTTGGATTTAAGTTCTTTCAAGTCACTTCAAAAGCAGCCTTACACTGATAGTGTGGCAAAAATTCAAGCTTCAGTACAGGGACATTACAGCCTGCACTCTCTGGATGTGTCAGCTCCATCATCTGGAGCCTCTTACTTGTCATCTTCTTCAAATAGGATGTGTTCAGCTTGACTAAGATAAGGAATAGAGAAGTGTATTTCTGGCGGTGTATTAGGATATCATACAGGCTCAGTTTTGAGGGTTGTGTACAGAACTTCATCCACATGCACTTCACTCATATGCAGGCGCGCTATGATTTTGGGGAGGTTTGAACAGCGCGGCTGCGAGACTATTTTGGGAGGATTTTAAAAAAGACAGTTATTTGTTATTGTAAAAACAAATTTTTGGTTTGATTGTGTAACAAAGTTTGGATCTTTGACGTTGATGGTCAGTTGTTCAACAGCCAGTGACTGCCGTGTTTTGATTTTTCTGTCTGCATTTGAAGCTGAACAAATGTTGCACGATGATTTTAAAATCGTTTTCACTAGAAAATGGCTGTGAAAGCAGCATTATGAACCAAAACTGTGAAATTAAGGGGAAATCAATGGGCTAAAAAGAGGCTTTGATGCGTGACTTACTGATGTGTTTTTGACCACAGTGGAGTTCTGTGACACAGATGAAAATGCTAAAATCAAGATTTGGATTCAAAGATATTACAGTGACAATTCACCGGGGGTTTGGTCTTGTTAAATAATTTGTCTCACCACTGACCTTATTACATTAAAGATTAGGACATTGAAGAGAGCGTTATTCTCCTCTGTGATCAACGTTATTTTCCACTTTTACAAGTTAACCAGGATAACACCATGAAATCACCGGCTGCGAGTGTTCGCTTGCTAATTACAGCCATTTAACGAGGTGATAACATTTAAAAGTGCTAAAGGTGCACAGTTACAGGTCTGCAGCGAACTCTCCACTGATGTTCACTACCACACTTTCTGTTATAAAAGAGCAAACTTTATTTTACTGCCCCCAGAGCACATATGGTAATTTCACTAAGCACAAATCCCAAAAGCCACTGTGTGATAAATATCCTCAAGTTAACCTCTGCATACTGAAGTGTACAGTGTGCATAACTTCCCTATCTTCTTCTCGGGGAATGTCCCCGCAGGCTTTCACTAAAGTGGAAGCATTGTTGCCTATATAGCACCCAACCCTCGCCATTGGTCCCCACTTCATTTCTGAAAACAAACTGGCAGCGTGCCTCCGAGATGACGGACTCATGCATCTCCCTTGCTGCTGATATCCTTGAAAGGCAATGCCAGTGCTGACACTGCTCTGTTACAACGTTCTGTGTATGTTTAGTGGAGATATAGCCCAGTTTTTTTTTTTTATTGGTTATCAAATTTACACTCCAAAACTTAGAGGCTTGTGCTATGTGTCTCACAATGTGTGTCAGTGCTGCATAATTCATGAGAACTTTCAAGTGTAAAAAGGAAGAATGTTCAGTGTTGTCGTACAATTTGACCTCTGCAACTGTGTTACACCCAGAAAACATCACTACCATTGTTACCATGGCGAGTTCCGTTCTGTTGCAGAGCCAAAGTCCGAGAAGAAACAAGAACAACAAATAAAAGGCTAATAACCATCCCTAAGTTGTCATAAATCTACTGTACACCTTTACATCAGCTATGTTTGTCTGATCACAAAATAAACATTTCCTTTTTTTATATGAGTTTGGAGACAAGGTCACAATGTCTGTGGTTGTTTTCTATTCTGTGATATTTTTATTAATGCAACGTCATTGGAAATCCAGTTCAAACTGTGGTATAACTATGTAAAGTAGCATGGATCAGTTTAATAGCAGCCTATTTGCTGAGCATGTAATACTTGTTTTCCATGAGAGTGTAAGACCCACCCAGCGGCCTCACCAGGTCTCAGGGCTCAGGGGTTCTCAAGTCTCACAGTTAAACCAGTACAAGTGGAGTTGGCCACAGGTCCAATGCACCGACAGTCTGCTACTCAGTCACCAGAATACTTGCCTCATCGTTTTCACAATCAGCCTTAAGACAGAGGTGCACGGCACAGACGCCGTCTCCAGACCCAAGGGAGACACAGTGGAGTCCCAACACAAATGTCCTACAGAGAAGAAACACTGCAGAATGGGGAGACAAATAAATCGAAATCGACTTACAATTTGCGATCACAGTACCTGCACACAGGAAAGTCAAACTAACACTGTCTGCAACACGTGTTCTCCAATAGTCTGCAGACACACACACACACACACACACCTATGATCAGTCCAATCTCTGCAATCAGTTCACCACAATCAGCTATTGATGTGCACCAAATGAAACCCCTCTACCCACATGCACACAAATACGTAATAAGGCACCGATACAGATTCACCGTTGCAACAGGGTCTTTCCTTTTTATTTTTCCTTTACATTTGCTGTTTGTGCTTTAAAGTTTCTGTATTCCATATGATTTCTCTTACTGGCACAGAAACAACACAAGCACACAAGTGGAAATAAATCTGACACGTTCGATCTTGTGGTTGCTCAAAGATCTTTGGAAAATTGCAGCGTTCTACAGTTTCTGTCTACTATGCAAAAATTATGACAAATCCCCCCCGAAAACCACAGGCTCCTGGCTCTGCAGCTAAGCAGCCCTGAACCTTCTTTCTTTGTATGCTGAATCTCAACCCCTGTGACACTGGTACGGCAAGAGGTGATGAATGATTGAAGCTTTTTTTCTTCCCATGTTTTTTTTTTCTCCCATTCTATCTCCTCTGACAGAAACTGTGTGGAGCTTTCCTACAGCAGTGCAGGAATGGCGTGGATGCAGAGTCAGGAAAGACAAACACGGCAGAAACCCAGGCAGAAAATTGAACGCCTCTATCAGTATTTGCAACGTTCACTTTGTGCGAATGGAATATTTATGCGTCGATCCTAAAGCTGCCTGTAGATATGACGCTCTCCAAGTCATGTACTGTATGTGGCTCCACACTTAACCGAGCTGCTTTCGAATGTACAGGGCTCCACTAGGATGATCTCAAGGATGGCAAACAACCACTAAAACAAAAGCCACACAATTAAATTATTCCAGTGTCTGTGTGGGAACACGAAGATGGTTGTGTGTTTCCATGGCCACAGCGAAACACCTTTACTTTCAAATCCTCTGCCAAATCCCAATAAGAACATTCAATGAGACTAGATTCCAGGAGGATAAAGGTGCAGAGTCTGCACGGATGACAGTAAATGAGATCTGAATATGTAGTGGGGACCAAGAAGGATTTAAATATAAATTATGAATACGGCAGTAATTCAGAGTGCTCTAAAAACTCTGAGTGACACTTTAATAATAGATACGCTTTAGTGCTGTGCCGAACCATGAGATCCACATTTATGCATTGGTGTTTTGGAGAGTAATACCACATAATATTTGTTCCTTTAAACATGAGAAGCATGACTTTTTATTATTGTTTTGGCTTCTCCTGTTGAGTAGAATTATAATCAACCCATGATACTGTTTTTGATCATAAAGTTCTGCCATTTTAGGAGCACCTGTTACTGTAAACAGTTGATACAGTAGAACGCTCACTTCAACTTTTTAAATATATGCACAATATGTGCATGATTGGACCGAAAAACAGAAATAAGAACATCACAGACAACACATTTCTAAATATATAAAATACATCACAGCCTGAATTGAGTATTAGGGATTCGCACTACACTACGTGTTGCCGAGGTGTTTGTTTGCTGGATTTACACTTTCTAAAATACAATAATACATAAAGTAGCTTTTTTACAAACACCTTCTCTGACAGATGCCGAAAGCTGAGGTCTCACTTTTGTTTTCACAGCAGGATGTTCTGGAAGAGTAGAGCTGCTTCCTCCTGCACTCCTAAGCTGAGATGTCTAATGACCTGCAAGGCTTCTCAGGAAAATCAAAAATGACTGTTCGAGGAGGAGCATACTGGAGGGGAATCAGTATCAGTTTTTTTTTTTTTTTTTTTATTCTGTACGACTACAAGGAGCTCAGCGCTCTGCCCATGTCAGTCACCTCAGTCACTGGAGATGAAATGTTTGATGGGAGCTGACAGGTAGATCTATGTGCGATTAATTTAAAATTCTTCATACAGCTGCTACACACAAATCACTTCAATTAACTAAGACCAAAGAACACACGTCCCATGTGTTCAACGAAAACAACCATTTAGTTTTTGTCATTGTAGATGAAAGAGAGGCTGAATGGACTCTGATCACCTGAGAAGTTCCTCCGCTCTCTTCTCACCAACAGCCACCATCGACAGCAGTTTTCCTCGCTGCGTTTGGCCAAATAGATGTGCTCTCAGATGATACAACATAGGAGATATTTTAAAACGTTAAACTTTGTGTGCATGTCTTTCGGGACACACGCATTAGGAAACATGGACAGAGCCTTTCTGATGGGATTGTGATGGAGGCCTTCACAAAGCCTGATGAGGATAGTGACCAGGTGCTACAAAGCCTCATACACCAAAAAACTCCACAGTTTATTACAGGCGCACAGTAAAGTATGGCTATATACTATAGCATACTTGCATTATCAAGGGTGTTCAAAACAATTGCAAAATATGTATTCATCATTTTGTATATTTTTATATTTTTAGCTGTGTATTGTCTATTAATTTTCAGTGTTTCCTTTGCGAGTGCATTTAGAAGTGATCTAACTTAACTGGTTGACAGAACAGATTAACATGCAACTTAGTCTCTTTATTGGCATTCTTGTTTTTGTTGTTCAGAAATTACTTGAACTATTTTGCACACATTTGCCTTATTTTATAGGTACTGTTTTTGTGTATGAAGGCCAATTCCATTTATCCTTTCTACGCATTATAAATGCTTCACATAATATTCTGCGCACACGGGCCCGTCAGCCAGTGTGAAAATTAAACACTCCAGAGTTTTGCTTGAGGCAGAATATCACCAAATTAAATATTCTCATCTCTGTTTGACATGAAATGCTGCAGGACATTCCAATCAATATTTGTCACTGTTAATTCTCCCTGAAGGCCATAAATGAGACAACTACTGCTAGAATGAGGGATGTGAGCAACAGGTGACAGCAAAAGTTAGATCTCTTAACTTCTTGAGCCAAATTTTACATTTTTGTGACAACACGGATTCTTGACTTTCAGAACACATCCACAATAATTTTATATAATTGATAAAACGGCTGATTCAATGTATGTGTATGGAATGATTTCCCTGGTCCAGTCTAAAAGCAGCAACACAGACAGACTCATCCACCGGCATTATCATTGCGTCTTCCGATTTCCCAGTCCGAGCTGTTCTTTGATATAGGCTCTCGCCGAGGAACAATTCTCATTTTGTTTGGATTCAGGAGCGTTGAGCCTCAGAATAACAGCAGGGATTAGGTAGTCCCTGTTTATGTGCTTTTCACATGGTGCTGACCATCCAGAATAAAGAATGGTTGGAGAGGTAATCAAAGAAAACGGATCTGAGAGCCACTGCGAGAACACTGAAATCCACTTCAGAGCCATCAATCAACTCTAGCTGTATGTAGGCTGCAGAAACCGGGGTGTAGCCTCCCAATGCACAATGATCAATCACAAGCTGAAGCAGCTCGTTGTCTGTGTCACTGAGACCCAAAATAAAACTCACAAAATCCAACGGGCATGTGTTTTGTCTCAATCAATAAGCAGTTGTGTTGTTTGGAGGAAACATAAAGCCTCATTATTATCAGCGCTCATGTATTCGTCTGATGTCAGTTGTCTGTCATCAGAGAGCCCCTAAATCAAAATGAAGTGGCTCTAAATCAGTCAGCGATGGAGGTGTTAGAAGATTTTTAATATGCAGAGACACTTGATTATAAATACAGTAAAGACAGCCAGCCTCTGCATGTCTAAAAATGACAAATATCTCAAGAGGGGCAACAGCTAACAATCAATATTTCTATTAAATAAGTTCAATCTTGGAAAATTACTCAGTAATGTGAAGCAAACTGCTTAAGCTCAATGTGGTTTATTATCTCAGATAAATGTGCAGCAGATTCCCATTCTATATTAGAACAAAATTAATCAGGGATGGAGCAACCGCAACCAACCAAGTTTAATGTTTTAATTTGAATTTCGAGATTCCTCGTTGCATTTCAGAGTCTTTTCACCTTGCAAAGAAGATCAAAAATGTGTTTACTGTATTCAGGAAACTGCTCAGTACTGTCAAAACCAACTGTGTGATAATTAGGCAATTTTGACAAATGTTGAGACACTCAGTGGATGGCAGAAAGGATGGCATTTCTAACCCATGTCCCCTTTTTGTAAAGAAACAAAAGAAAGCAGTGCATCAGAATTGTTTTGATTTAAACAACACGGGCAAAATGTCAGCAGCAATTAGCTGACACCGTGGTTGGCGAGGAGAGAGGTAACCTGCTGTTCAGTGGCCTTTAGTCGGTGCTTGGCTTTTGTTCTTGTTGTCTTTTCTTGGTAGATCAGCGGAAAAGACTGAGGAGAAGAACACGGGGAAACAGCAAAAGAGCTGAAATAAAGTTTGCAGTACAATCCAAAATCAGTAAAGTGATTCCATTAAGGTTCAGTTGATGACAAATAATTACAAGGTAACAGATGGAAAACCTGAAAAAATAAACTGTGAAAAACGTCCATCTGCAGGTTTAGCAGACGTTAGTCTCAGTGTGCGTCTAATGGAGTGCCATTAACTTTTTTTTTCTTTTTAATAAAAAGCCAGTAATGCCTCAAAGATATGTAATTTGAGTAATATTTAACTTCTTTAACAAATGTTTTGTCTTAGTAAAGCCTGTTCTCATAAAGCGTCGCTTTGTCTGGTCACTTTGTGTTGCACGCAGGCGCTTAAGGTGCCTTGTTCCTGACGGTTATTGGCGCTCAAAGCTTTCAGTGTAGTGAATTAGAAACCCGTATCCATCAGTATTTGACGCCTAAATCTATGATGTAAAATGTCAAGGGGAAAGTGTCATTGGATCAAGGTTTGACTCTAGATCAACATGTTGTGTGCTTCCATGATGACTGTTTCCCAACGTGGCACACGTGGTTACTTTCGTAAGGGTACCAACGCCTTTGTAGCGTTTTTCTTTATGTAATTTTTTTCCTTAACTTAACCTTACCCTGAAGTTGTATTGTAATGTAATTTTTGTTTGTGTTTGTGTGTGTTTGTGTGATCCTAGACGATCATTTACTGATGCTAAATGGTACCTGTGCCGTCAATGTGTTATGCAAAAGGACGTACAAAGCGACGCACTTTGACGTCTTAGGAAGTGTCAACACCTGATGCTGTGGGAGAGAATGTGTTGATTATTACAGACAAAGTTCCCATAATGAGAGATTGAAAACTGGTTTTCACACACTAAAACAGATCGATACTGTAGATAGATACACAGATAGATAGACAGATTTCCACCACTTATCCCCCTTAGAGTTGGGGGTGATGGTCGTTCAGTTCTCCAGCTCTTCCTGGGGGATTCTGAGACACTCTCAGAAAAGATTTAAAGTGGTACTTGCAGTGGAGAATTTTTAAGCCCTTTTATTGCACTTGTAGTTGATTTTATTTACCTCTGCCACCTTTACACTTCGCACTTAGCCAGAGATTGCTCAGAGTGGCCATCTTGACCCTTGTCCTCCATGACTTAATTAAGACTACCAGTATTAATGTTATGGCTGGTTGGTCCATAATCTCCCCAGGATGTTCTGAGTCTGTTCTACGGTCTCCTCTGGGTTTAACATGCCTGGAAAACCTCCAAATGGAAATGGCCAGGGGGCATCCTCACTGGATATCGGAACTACCCGGAGCTTGTGACCAGAGATAAAGTTCGGAACACAGACTGGTAAATTCAGAACTTTGCTGGTTCAGCTTCTTCTTTATCACAATTGTGCGAAACAAAGTCTGCATTTCTGCTGATGCTGCACTAATCTTTTTGTCTATTTCACGCTCAATTAAACTAAACTGACCAAGACTCTGAGATACTTAAACTCCTTCACTAGGGGCAAAGACTCACTCCTAACCTGCAGAGATCAATCTACCATTCAACCTCCGATTTGGAGGTGCTGACTCTCATCCCAGCTGCTTCATACGACAACCCAGTCGGAGGCCAACACCAACTGAAAATCTTTTAGACTTACTGTATGTCTGAGAATATGGATACAACTCTTGGTTATGCAGAGACTGGATGACAAAGGCCTCCCGCAGTATCTACTGAGATGTCTCTAGTGACATAATCATGAGACTTTACCTAATCCACAAAATACGTGAGCAAAAGATGAGCAAACTCTCTTGACTCCTTCATTAGTTTTGCAAGGGTGAAAGAGTTGGTCCACTTTTCCATGTGTTGAAGGAATCTGCATCGTCCTGAATTTAAAGTCAGACAATGGTTGGAGCTTTGTTCCCGCACCCTAGCATAAGCTTCCCCAGGGAGGCTGAACAGTGTGATGCTTCTATACCTGGAGCACATCCTCTGGTCCCTTTTGTTAAATATGGGGACAGCCACCCAGGTTTGACAGTTCACATGCTTATTACATTATAAGAATAAATAATATATACAACATATTCAGACCCAGCTGTGTTGCATTTGGTGATTTATGTCTTGTTTGCTTCATTTTTTTTATTCTTTTAGAAATTCAGCCAATGACAACCTAATGTGAGTCCACCAAAGGAAAATTGAGAGTTTACTGACAGATATTAGAACGTCATGCATCAATACAAAGATGTTCCATAAGGTCATAAAACGTTCAGGTCCCAATATGTCTCAGTGCTTGCTGTAATATTTCATTGTGTACTAGCCATTAAAAGATCCCTGAAACAAAATCCACCATCACTGGGTTGAGCTGAGGTAAACTTAGTACCAAATTTCTTCTTTATGGTTCTGACCCTCTACCAGAAACTTTGAAAGGCCCATTGGTTTTGATTAACTGTCTCATTAACTTCAAATAAGCTTTGAAATGTGTATTTCCATAAGTAGGCTACAGTGGCTTTTATCCTCTTTCATTTACAATGAAGCACATTAGGAAAAGAGCCTTTATGAACCGGGTGTAATTACACCAGGCTGAAACTGTTTCAACGTAAGGTACATATGGACTTTCAGCATTGTTTTATGACAGGGCTGAAAAATTGGAAACCAGTCCGTTAATCAAGCGTTACTTCCTCCTTCCAAACAGAGGAAAGGCTCCAGCCCACATCCCCATTAATAATTAATAACAAAGTGTCAGTGTCATTTTATGACTGTGAAGACATACAAGCACACAAATAACAAAATATTGTTATAAAATGTTTTTGATTGCACAGTATGAAGGCTGCAATAAGAGAGATCTGAAAAGTGCTTTATTATACGTCCCTCTTTATTCTCCATTTTTGGTTTTAGCTTAATTACTGAGAGTGCGACAGTGACAGATGGCGGAAAGGGACAAGTCTCAAATAAAACAGGAAGAGCACAGTTTCTACTGGAAGAGGCAGCGCTGAGATCATCTCACCCTGCTGATTTACAGCAGCACACATTAATTCCATCGCTAGGACATTTCAATGAACTAGAATTGTCCAGCAGTTGTATAACAGCGTGTTGCAGATTCAGATACTTATGTTGGTTCTCAAAGGAACATTAGTGCAGTCTCAAAGCAACAAAACAGCTCTGTGCTGCTTGTTCCCCATTTTTATCCCTAAACATTTTATAACTGGTCCAGTCACGTTGGTGTGCAAATTGCTTTATGTTTATTGTTTTATATTTAAGTGTCTCTGTTTTAATTAATGTAATATTGTCTATAACATGGACTGTGGCCACTACTGTAACCAGGACAAAGTGTGGTAAAGCTTTGAGTTGAAGACTAACTTTATCGCCGGCGTATTTTTTTAGGTCATGAAACTACAGTCAAGTTTTCTCTCATTCTGATTTCCAGCAGACTGAAAGGAATCTGCAGGAAACACTGAGTGGGTGTTTACCACAAACACCGATGACACATTTTACTGTATAACTGAATACTCAAACTCATCATTGTTGTCTAACTTTTTCAAAGAAGCAAAAATACTTATTGTTTTTACGCCGGCATGTTTTTCAAGTTTATCTACAAAACTGCAGCCTTCCGTGTGCCACTTAATTTAGTCCTATAATATCAGGTTTTAGAGTGTGGGAGGAAGAACGTGATGCTGTCAAGTCCTGATATCATACTGTTACTGTGATCCTATAATCTCTGAATAGCGAGAAACTAAATGAAAAAGTGAGTTATCCAGATATCCTTGGAATTATAGGACGAAGGCGAGAAAAAAGGGAAGGTGTTTCATTACCATAGGTGCTCTGCTGTGCAGCTGCTCAGACGCTTGGCAAGGTTGCTCGTTCTCTGTGGTTTATATCAACTTAAAAGGAAAAGATTATCGGAATCCCTGGGGACAATATTCCCTGCTGGAGCTTCAGCCAGGACACGGCTAGCAGTTTAGCAGCAATAATGTAGCAGCAAACAAATGCAACGTGAGTTTAACTGGCGCATATTTTAGCAGCAAGAGGACAAGACAAAAGAGAAAAAATATCTTTGTTTGATACAATATTAATTTTTACTGGAATCTTTACTGTTTGTGGGAAAGAAAATAAAGATAACGCATGATCGGGGTTCATTTGTGGTATGCAGATTCTGAACAAGGATTGAAGAAGGAGCATGAATGTCAGGATGTTGACCTGCAAATGTCATATTCACGCATCTGCATGACAGACTGCAAGAGCTTCTAATTCAGGAACAATTCATGGGATGACTTCCCACTTTAAGTTTTAGAACATCCTGCTCTATTGAAATTGCATACATTTGTACAGAATATAAAAACATATTCAGTTACATCAAAGTTCTCCCAGCAGGGTATGGCAAGTGAAAAATAAGAAAAAAGTCAAAGTTACTCTTACTCATGAAGTTTTATGCTATGTCATGCGCACAATTCGAGAGTTCCTCTTTGCTGAAAACTGAAACTGCCCCTATTGAGAGTGAGTTCTGTTTATAACACAGGCTGCTTTGTCCTATTGTGAGATACTGTGTGTGTGTGTGTGTGTGTGTGTGTCTATTCTGTTGGACTGTGCATGTGTATATGGAGTGTACAGTCATTTGTTTGACCAAAGTCATAGCAATAAAGAAATACATAAATAAACAGTAAATAAATAAATAAATCACAAAATTCTAAATCTCCACCCGTGTGAGGGATGTGAGGACGGACAAGTGGGTGAAGGACTTTTTCAGGGTAATGTGTGTTTTAATGTTTCTGTAAAATAATGTTTGAAAGCAGATGTACAAACACCGCAATTAAAAGGAATTAATCACTTATAATAATACATTTATAAGTATTAAGTACAAATTACTAATACGTCTCAGGAAGCAGTGGGGTGAATCAGGACACTGTGAAATGACAAACGTCTATCTACACTGATTATGAAACAAAAAGCCTCAAGGTTTTAAATTTTGCTATGCAAGAACATATACACATTCTCTCTCCGTTCGTCCTTGAATTTCAGTTCCGGAGCTCATGCACATTCACATCAGCTACAAATATGATTCCTCTTGCAGGCCAAGGCCAGCCTCTCATGTTCCTCACAGAGTAAGGCATCAAAACAAAAGTGTGAGGGCTTAGGATGTTGTTTCATCTAGTTTTCTGTGTCTCTCTATCCAACTAGTACTAATGAAAAATCAAAACAATGTTTGTTTTGTATTTCCTGCCTTTTCACCTTCTTTTGTATTAGTAATATGATTCTCAATGGTAACTTTAAACAATAGTTGTAGTTATAATAAACTAGTAAGGCATTATTGCCTTTAGAAATGTAGTGAAATCTAAGTATGAACAAACACATTTGTCTGCAATGATTTAGCCGCCCGCTGTTTCTCACAATGATGTTTATTGGTGGGTTATAGTTATTTGCAACTGAAATTATGTTCTTACCTCTTATTGCTTTGATCTCAAAACAACAAAAAGATTTTCAAATTAATCCCTTGTTATCAAGTCGCTGCACATCGTCAACGTTTTTCAAAAGCTGTGCTCTCACTGGCAGCTTTAGGTTTCTCCTCAGGACACAGAGAGAAGCGTCCACAGCTAATGGACGTGGTTTTAATGTTTCTGACATCCTGTAACTGGACAGTTGTCTGCTCTGTCCCCGTCTATGTCCCACCCAGCTAACTGCGGCCGTCCGACTTCTTCTGCAGTTCAGCAATTTGGTAAGATTAGAGTGGAGCTGTATAAAAAAAAAAAAATTCAATTCTTTAAAAATGTTAATTTCACTGTTTTTATTTCAAAGTTCCAAGGTTACAAAACTTAAATCATGTTATAATTATAACCTCAACCACTGGGTTAGTGCTATGAGGCTAATGTTAACATCTTTCTCATGAAATAAAAATCATAAATCAAATATTAGTCTACAAATACACAGGATAAAATGCACCTAAGAAGCAGCTGAAAGAAGAACTGCAGCTTGCAGTAGAGTTTTTTTTATCAGATATAATAACCTCCTTTGTTTTTTTCCTACAGAATGTAACATTATCATTCTTTAGTTGCACTTAACTTTATCTAAATGTTGGAATGTCAAGAAACTCTTCAAACTGCTTTAACATTAACAAGCTGTGTGCAGTAGACCGCAGCTGTAGTTAGCGAAAATTTGAAATTAGTTTTCGTTCAGATTTGGTTTGATTTATTGATCATTATTATTATTTATTTTATTTATTTTTGGTTTTGTTGTGCCAGGACTTCATGTATTACAAGATATTACACCATACATTCTGATTAGTTAAACTTACTTGAAAAACATGCAAACCGAGTACCTTGAAAACTGAAATAGGAAATGCCTATAAGTGTAGTGCAATTACAATTTAGAAAAATAAGAGTGTACAGTACTTAAAAAAGTATTTAGTACTCGGAATTATTACGTCAAGTGAAGTTATTTCAAGTTGATTGTACTTTGGGCTGTCTTTCAACCAACATTTTTAGTTAAGTTGATCCAACTAACATGACATTTCCTTCAATGTTGAATGTCTGAGTTGTAGTCACTTGAACAGCAGTTGTATTTACTTGTTAAAATCATGCAAACTCGTTGCCTTAAAAATGTAAGTAATGGTTACTTGTGTAACTTTAGTATTCCAAACTTCTGTCATTCATGAGTTTCTACTTTAGTCACATCGTCTTCAGTCATGGTTTGTTAACCACGCCGTGGTTAAGGTAAGTAGACTCCCACCCTCCCAATCGTTTCATCAATCCCACCATTGTACTTTACAGACAGGAAATACATTTATCATCCTCCCTTCGTCCTTAGCAAACGTATAGTCAATCGCACTGGTTTTATGAATTCCAACACGAGGCTTTCACCCTGCTAATATAAACCTTATGACCCTGTTATTACCGGCCTAAAATCATTTCCCACAGACTAAGCACCTTTATGTAAATCAGTCTCCCACTGGTTAAATAGTGTCATTGCATCACTTGTTGTTACTGTAGTTGATTGTTTTAAATTAGCATCACTCAAAAACAATGATTAATGAGTTGATAAAAACTAGTAAGATGTGCATTTTTTTTAAAACTGATCAAAGTGAACTGAAAAAAATCAAAGTTAGCATTACTATTGGATTTTAAAGATCTTACATTACTGCTAGATCACCATGTACAGTGATACAGAGAAATGTAAGATCTTTAAATGTAGGGTGGCTATTTGATTTGTTTTCGTCTAATTCAGTTCTAAGAATTTACATTTTTTTGTATGTGTTGGGGGTTTTAACTACTTTATAACTACTTTAAACGTGTCTTGAGTTTTAATAGTGCTGATAATAAACCCAGACTGGGCTCAGATTAGTTGATTTTTGGTAACATATAGCTTTAACAGTGATTTAATTATCCATTTTTGGTAAGCTGAGCAGTATTGTTCTAGAAAACTCACAATATTCTGGTGAATAAACTCTTAAGTCGCACAGACTGTGGTTGCAGACAAGAGTTTCTTATTCATTTACATTCCTTGGTTTAAAAGTCAACACTTTATTATGCATGGAAACGTTAAAGCTACAGCTTCAGTACAAAAATAAAAAATAATGAGGAAAGTAAGGTGAATAATAACTTACATCAAGTTTGGTATAAGTCTATTCCTATAAAAGCAACCAGGACTTAACTTAAGACAATTCAGAGAATCTGAAGACTAATGTTTTCCCTCTATTAGTCAGTTTATTAGTATGACTGTTTACTGTAAACCTGATAACTACGACTATCTGAAGGGCTTTGCAGAGTGTAGTGGGGAGCAATGAGCGAATCAAAGCTGCAGCAGAACAACGAGAGGGTTTAATTTTACATATTTGCATTTAAATTTAAAGTTAACAGGAAAATGTTGTTGATTCCACCCACTTAACGTGAAAACTCTGTTTTAACTCTTTTGCAAATTTTTGTTTTAAGGATATTGCAGTTGTTGCAGTTGAACGTTAAATGCCCCTTTTATCGGCGCGGTGTCCAAGTGTAATAAAGAAATGATAGCAGGCAGATGCTGGTGTCTGAGTATCTGCATTATTCTGCTTAAGAATAAAAAATCACCTTCACCCTTCTGCAGCCCTTTCATTATTTGCTTTTATGCAGTATAACCTTTATCACAATAATCCTTTGGCAAACTAACTGTGTGCTTTACCATTTTAAGAACTCTTTGCCTTGAAGCTGTAGAGCAGAGTTGCCATATGAATTTGCTTTGAATTCGTTCACTTCTAACCGCTTCACAACACTGTTGTCGCCGAAATGATACTTCAGTAAATATCTATGAAAGATACAACCGAAGCAAACCAGCACCAAGAAACCAAAAAACTTTATTACGATGGCAGGTTAAGGCAAACAGGAAGTCCTACGGAGGGTCACGGACAGTAACAGAATGACAATGCATTTTATTCATATTTAAAGGTGGAAAGAAACATGAATATTGCAGCTGCTGTTTATTCACAAACTGCATAAGTTATTCACTCCTCCATAATGAAACAAACTTTGACCGTGACATTGAAAGCACTGAAAACTTTACATTCCAGTCTGCATCCAGCTTGCATCTTGGCAACACAGAGAATTAAGTTTGTACCTGACTGAGTGTGTGTTAAGAAAAAATACTCAACACAATAATGGTGAGCCTTGGCAAATCCTTCACTTTCAAGTGAAGAGCAAATATGTTGCACACAGCCGGAGATGCTGTTGATGCTTTAACTGAAATGAGCTGGTGGAGACCTATAAATGTTATATGAGCATTGTGAATCATCTGTTGCAGGTCTGATTCGGTGAAGTGATGAAATTAAAGTTTGAATGATGGTCTACATTAATTAGTAGCAGCCAGGGAGCCAGATGGTGCATTTCTAAATGTCTGACTCTGATGTTCCCCAAAGAACCCGGGATGTTCCTTTAAAAGATAAAACGCATCCAGAATTATGATCATGTGCGTGACGTCAGAGGGTTGATTAAATATTTATAGCCGGTAGCCTAAGTGCATATATATCTTCACAACTTCATTATGAAAGGAAAAGGTGGGCTGAGCATCACAATCCCTTCGGAGGCGAACAGAACGAGGCGTGTGAGGGACGCTGAGGACGCGTTGGACTTGGATGATAAAGACGGGCGTCAGATTCCTTTGGGATTAATATCAAACACAGCTGCATCGGTGATTTGATCCTGATGACTCCTCCAAACTTCTTTAGGACAAGTCGTTAGTCTGGCTGCGCGAACCCGTTCTCCGTGCGCACAGTCCCGTTCCTCTCCAAGTTCTCACGCAGCGTATGAGAAGGAAACGATGCGGGTTCCGCGCACTTGATGCCTCCAGGAAACCTCCCCAGTCCTCATGTGCCACTGGGTCTGACTTTGGACGCCATCAGACTCCGATCGCACCCCGAGAGAGGAGGAGGTCTCCGATGGAAAACCATGCGGCGCTTTGAACGCATGGAGACATGGCACATAGGTTCCTCTCATCTTCCAACAGATTCAGCGCCAGGTTCGCCTTCATGTTCACCGTGTCACTCTCGTGCACCTATTTGTGTTATAATATCATCTTTTGTCGTAGCACGATCATGACAAACCAAGGCTACGAGGGGAAACGATGCCCGCCGAGCAAGAACGCAGCGGGGAAGAAACTTCTCGGGAAACTGGACAATTGCGCTTCGCTGGAAGTCAGGTCCGCTGCGCAGCGAGGATCCAGCGACAAGGTCCCTGCCTCGTCTGGAAGTCACTGGACGGACGTGAAGCTGAAGAACATGAGCGTCGCGCAAAAATATGGGAATAAAAAGCTGCCGAACGCGTTAATAGTTGGTGTCAAGAAAGGAGGCACCAGGGCGGTGCTGGAATTCATCCGGATCCATCCAGATGTGCGCGCCCTCGGAACAGAGCCGCACTTTTTCGACAGGAACTATGACAGAGGGCTGGACTGGTACAGGTGAGAGAACAGAGAACAACGGGCCAGAGAAACACACATACATTTATCTAGAACAGGATTTAGCCCTGGTGTGTTCCTGCACTGATGTTGCACTGGCTTCACTTTTGTCCCCTCAATGAAGAAACACACATCTGTAATGTCAGGGGACTATGGCAAAGTCCAGATCATTTATCATCCACAGGTTAATTTTACTAGTTTTCTTACAAGCTTAGTTGCATATGATGCCACAGTGTGAGACACTTCTCAGCTTCATCTCCTCTATGATAAGTGATTCATTAGACAAAGACTCCATGTGCTTCATCTGAGCTAACAGTCGCTGCACATACTAAAGTTTCATGTCACCGCTGAAATCACAACTTTGATTCTACTCTGTGCTTTACTTTACAGAGTCTGTGGGATGTTTGTCTTTGTGCTGCGGCTGTCAGCCGTCAGCAGAGCTCCGTGGTGCTGAACAGACAGCTCCACGGAGCTGATGTAGGATCAGTTCGCACAAACAATCACAGCCAGCAGCACAGATGACACAGGCAGCCCGCAGGTTGCCAGCTGCCTTCAAACACTTTGCAGACGGGCACAGAATGTTCTTGCGTCGGTTGGTGAAAGCAAAATCTCGCAAGGTGCAACAAGCCCACAGCTTCACCTCCATCCACCTCCATGTTGCTCCATGACTGGGTCACTAAATCTAAGAACACAACACTTTTCTTCTTCACGTGTCTCTGACCTACTGGAAATCTTACTGGCAAAATCTTCTACGGCTAAGAACAGAAAGTTCAAGCTTTTTCTCAACAAACATGAGCGCGCGCTCCCCAAACAGGCTGCCCTTAAGTCTGCAAATGTTCTTTCAAAAATGTTTAATGCCGTGTTAAATCACGTCCAATTGCTCAAGCTGCCTACAGTTTTGGGCTGAGACAGCCAAAGTGCCACCAGTGTGGCAGGAACTGAGCACAAAGCGATGCCTCCACGATCATGGAACACGTCTGTTCACAGGCTGAACTGCAGAAATAATCTGCAGTGGCTGCAGCAGACAATCACGTTTGAGTTCCTGTCCATCGTTCTGGTCACCTTATTAGACATATGAGCATTATTCAATGAAATGTCGGCTTGTTCATTTACTAAAAAATGATACACAAGCATAATAGTTTTTATCTTCAGAGACACAGTTTGGGTTAAGATTAAACTATTTACGCTGTTTCATTTACTTGGCAAAACCTTATTTCCAGCTGATTCTTGGAATGACTATGGTTTGTAGCTTATTTAATAGTGCCCTTGTACTATTACTATCCATATTTTCTATACTTTACATGAGGCAATAATATCCCTGCAGCTAAACAATGCACAGCCGACTAATTAAACAGAGGTTGTAAAATTATAAAAACCCATCAAAACACAACCCCCTGCTTAGAAGATAACACGAAACACACTTTATATAATAATTTTCATGTTTATCAAGGTCTCTTTTAATTCCAATTCCTGATATTAAAGGAAGGAGCCATTAGATTTTAAGCAGTACGTGTAAAACTTCCTGTATTTTACAGATTAAAATGATTTAAAACCTCCCAGTGACAAACAGCAGTGCAGCTCCTTCGAACACTCAGCCTGTTAAATAACCTACCTCAGCAAATACCTTGGCACATTGTGACATTTAATACAGGCCCAGAGGATGTTCCCTTTCCAACAGTGAAAGGCTCGATTAATTTATTCAAACACATGCACACACGAGGACTAATGTAAACTCACTCTAATGAAGTTAGCTGCACACGGTCGATTAACAGGCATCAAACCCACGACACTGACAAAAGTTAACTAAACGCCAGTTAAATGTATGACCCAAAAACTAAAGTTCCAGTGGATTTAATTTCAAAAGAGACCTGAGATGACCAAACATGAACGAATTCGTCACACACTGGCCTGCTCCAACCATTAGTCCAGTCTCCAAACGCATAACTGTATCATCTTAATGTGCCTAATTGATGACTTGAAAGCAAATTTTGAAACCAGAAGTTTGGTGTTTGCAAAAGTTTGTTTGTAATTTGTCACTCTAGACATAAGCACGGATACACTGTGGCCGTTCACTGATATTATGCCACTTGTGGGAAATTGTGAAGCTGGAACATTGCACACTTGTTACAAGCTGACAGTTCATATGTTGAAGATAAATACTTAAACAACACCCTGGACGCCGAGTAGATTAATTTAGGCTGCAGAAACTGTTACTCAACTTGACGAGTGACTGAGCGATGTTCATTGTGTTCGACTGGCCCTCAGTGAATATCTGTCACAACGTTTTGGTTGTTGGCAGGGTGTCACCTAAAATATCTTTCCATTTTGATTAACTGTCACATTCGTCTCTATGGAAAGTAGCATAATGTATTTGTACATTCTGAACGTGTATTGCTGTATTGTGTTGCACGTAGCTACTGTGATTTTAAACGTGTCTGTGGATGGGTTTCAACTAAGTTTTATTTTTCCATTAATTATCCATCCATCCGTTATCTGTAACCACTTATCCTTTTCAGAGTCATGGAGGCCTGGGGCCTATCCCAGCTGTTTTTGGGCACAAGGCAAGGCACACCTGGGACAGTTTGTCTTGCCATTTTTGTTGAGACATACACAGACAGACAACCATTCACACCTAGGACAAGCACTTTAGACTGACTAATTCACCTAACCTAACCCTAACCCACACACACACGGGGAGAACATGCGAACATCACACCGAAATGAACCTTCTAGCTGTTTGGCTGCAGCGCTAAACACTTCACAAACAAGCTGCCGCCATTACTTATGTTTTTGATTATAATCTTATAAGTTTATAGTATCTTCCATCTAACAATCTAACACCCAAAACAAGACATCTTTTTTTCTGTAATGTACAAACTATATCAACCAATCAAAAAAGAGACAAACCATAACCATATTATACAAAGTAAAACAAGCCAAGAGCTGTATGCAAGGCTAGTTCTATTTATAATCATATAAAATAGGAAGCATTTCTTAAGTTATGAGTAAATCTTACTGTTTTATGGCAACATTCTTGCAAAATATGAAATATATAAATGACTATTGCTTTGAATGGAATTAAATTTGATTGGTTCTCAGAAGATAATGCTCATGTATTTCTTCATCCTCTGATTTTACAGGCAGCACCACAAACAGGTCAATCCAAAGGTCAGTTCACCTCAGTTTAGTGTGATGACATATTAAGTGTTGACTTTATTCTTATCAATCTTAAAATACTTAAAATCAGTCCTCCCACAGAGTGGTAACATGCTACAAATTAGCATCTTATATGTATGATTATGAAATTACATGAAATAACATGAATCAGAAATAGAGTCTTGAATAGCAGTGTGTTAATTTTATGTTTATATCTAAACACATCTTACAGTCTTCATTAGTCTGTTGTCATTATGTGGACAAACTAATTAATTGACTTATCATTTTCAACACTAATATACCTGTGAAAACACTTTACCTCATTCTCAGAAGCTATTATCGGTCGGACAGACAGAAACATACATGTGACACCAAATTAGCTCTCGTCAGTTTCAGTGGACTGACCGGGCGTTCTGCACAGTCTGCCCTGTTACATTAAGCGTGTGACAGATCATTTAGGCTCAGAAGAAAAATGGTGCAACATTCATTACTGTGCCTTCTGAACAGAACGCACGCATGGCCTCATTTATTTTGGATGAGGGTATTCACATAACCATACAGGACCTGATAAAACATCCACCAATTTCCTCGCTCTTTTCTCGCCACTTTTTCCATTCTCCACACAGTCATAAAGATCAAACAAACACACGTCGCTATACAGCATCAAGACTTAAAAGGGCATCTCAGCTCTATTGATTTCGCCGGAGTCAGAAGCACTTCTAGTAGATTCCCTGAGAAGTGTCGAAATTGTATGAGAGGCTGCAGCTACGGATATTCTCCAGGTCCGCATTAATTGGCTCAGGGAGGCAGGGAGCTCTGGAACAGTATCATCAGAAAGGTTGATGAGGACAGAAAGTTAGATGGTTCTCATTTAACACTGAAAACTACACATTATACAGCAAGGGATGGTCAGGCATAACTCTGCATGATTAATGAGCCGCCTTCATACCAGAGACGTGAAGTGGTTAACATACAAATAACTCGGAGACATCTCCCCAGTCAGTCAGCCCGTTCCCACAACTCGCACCGCTTGATTATTAGTCATTGATTGGTTAGTTCATCGGTTGGTCGGTCGGTTCAATACTGTGTTTCAAGCCGAAATATCTCGCTCATAACAGATGGATTACTAAGATTACGTATTTAAATGTTATTAATTTCTTCTAGTGCCTCAGTGAGGTTAACATTTATGGGTTTGAGTGAAATATCTCAGCAACTGTGGAACAGCTTGTCATGAAATTTTATGCATATAATACAATCACTGGACATTTTGAACGTTTTCCTATTACTGTGTGTGTATAACAAAATACCTGAAAAACTGGTAGTGAGACTCTCTGAACACAGAGTTAGTATTTAATAATGATTTATATAGATAACATCATTTTTGAGTATTTTGTTGTTGTTGTTGTTGTAGCCCACCACCTCACCCCACACCAAGTATCTATTGACCCAACTTGCCCATTAATGACGTACTCCCAACACTGCTGTTGTGAACGAGTTAAATGCTTTGGAAAACTGACATAATACTTGTAAATTATTCCATGCAATCTTTTATAAAATGACTTGAACTACTTTTGACAGCAACGAGACTCCTACAAATTGGTTTTATATACAATTTATATAACACCATTTAGTAACAGCAAAACTATTTTTAAAAAGCCATCTAGAAATATGAATGTAATGCAAAAACACTAAATATATAGACTACTGAAACAACATCACATGTGATTTCCCTATAACAGAGTGTTTCATTCTAAGCTGCATGCACGGGTGACCTGTTCCGTAGTTCTTTAGTGCAGGACAGTCTCTTTTGGGAAACAGGCCTGGTGATGAAGTCATTAGTGATATAATGTATTTTTGCATAGTCATAAAATTTGCTTTAGGACAACCAATAAATTAAATACAGCTGAAATGACATCTCCATCAAAATTCCTTCAGGAGACGTTGTGATTCTAGAAATATCCAGCGGTTAGAAAGCCTCACCCCACATTTAGCGATTGTCATGTTGTTAACTTTCACCCTGTGGCAAACCCAGTGTAACCTCCGAGCAGGCATCACATCCTGTCTGAGCTTTCCCTCCTCTTCCCTGTTCTGTCCTTCTTTATTTCTCACCATCTACGTAAAGAGTAAAACTGGTAAAGGTGTGTCGACCGTCCACTCTCCATTCATACTAAATATCCGAGACTGTCACGTTGCTACAGTAAACCCAGAAGGAACTTCTGAGCCCGTCAGTGTTGATGAAAATTCAAGAAATCTCATTTATGTCAGTTAACGTGGTGCTGTGAAACTGCACAAAGAGGTGTGAAATTGAGGGAAGATGTGAGTTACAGTGTGTGGGGGCAGGACATAATCTGCCGATCAGTGATTAAGACTATCACTCATAATGTCACAATGTTATTGTCGTGAAGGACATTTCATGTAGATTATGTTATATAAAAAACATTTTCATTTTAGCCGTCATACAGATGATGCAACAACACTGGAAAAAAAAAAGTACAACCTTGATATTATTCATTTCACGTGTTCATCAGGTAAGATTAGAAGCTCACAAGCTGGATATTCATCAGAAAATACACAAACACTTAAAACAACAAGCAGTGGTTCTCATTTGAAAATGAGCAGTTCGGGATTTCAGACACTTTCCTGTCTGAGTGTCTTCATTTCAGTGTCCATGGATACTTTCCCGTGCCACATGGTAATGTGACAGCTCGTAGCTCAGTTCAATTCAACGTGTTATTGCTCAAGGAGAGCAAGTGTCAGTCATTTCCCTCCGCAGACCAAACCATGAATAATTGTTATTTCAAGGAAAACAAGAGCCTAGAGTTGAAATGACAGCGATTAAATAGGATTTGGTCCAAGGTGAAATACATTATGCAGTTTTTTTTAACAGTATGGCAGGCCTGTTTTGTCCTGTTATTAATGCGGTTTGATGCTATTATGTGGCTGAGAACAAACCTCTTGTCAGAAAGATTCTCTTGGCCGAGTCAATCTGTTATTTTCAACCAATTTGTCTCCAATTAAATTAAATAAATAGACGCTTGATTGTGGAGATGCCGAATTGTTATTCACCTCTGTCCCCCCACCCAGCTGAATTGGCTGCAGGATCGCTGCATTTGTGTGAACTGCTCTTTGTTAACTCTTAACAGACTTTCGAGACAGCAGGCCTCTGTTTGTGGTGATTAATGATCACATGTCATCAGAGCTGCAATCTAAGTGAGTGATACTTTAATAATGGAGGAGCCTCTCCAGTATAGACTGGATCTATTCTGTCATATCAGGGAAGAGGGAGATGCCATTTTTAGGAAGCACAGTGGCACAGACATTATGAGAATCATGCAGCATAAGAACATTTTCTCTGCACAGTCTACCTGCATAATACAAACTGTTAATGGTTTCGGGCAGCAGGGAGCAACTCTATGGTGGTGGCTTCTCAGGACATTTCAGGACAAATGGCTTGTGTGAAACTATATCCATGAGCACATTTTGGTTTGTTTGTTTGTTTTGATATTAAAGTATGGAACTTTTCAAATGAGGAGATTTTTAAAACCTTCAGATCAGCACTTCAGTAATAGTTAAATATATATTTAACTATATTATGTGAGAAAAATGAGCAAATGAAAATGCTGCAACTCAAGACTAAACTCCAGTGCTTGAAAGTTCCATTTGAAATCATACTGTGTCCAATAAAAGCAGTTACCTTGAAATGTTATGACAGGCTGTCAGGTGCAGTGCACAGTGCACAACTCAGACACTCATTTAACAAGCACAAATGAGAGTTTTTACTCATCAGACCGCGGTACATTAGTAAATGAAACCACCTTCGCACGGTTTTTGCATATTATTTTCACAGGCAGGTGTTCAGCATTGTTGACTCTGTTTAGGATGTTTTGGCTTTGTGTCTCCTACAACACAAAAAAAATTTGAGCTATTCCCGCAATAAAATGTCATCGTGAAACCACTCGCTTTTTCTGCCCCCAAGCTTTTTTTTTTTGTGTACAATATTGACGAAGAGTGTGACCATAATGACTCTGCGTGATGCTCGCTGTGTTAACGCGTGGGCGACAAGAGCCCAGGAGACACTGTCTTATAATTTCCAGTGTGTTTTGTTGTTAAATTAGTCCAGAGACTGGACAAACACAGCGGGTAATAGATACTTGGATTCTGCCTGGTCAGCCTGTGAGCCTGCATATGGTAAATGCGTAGGATTTGTTATTAGTCCTTATAACATTTGCGGTCAAGTGGGAGATAATCTCTCTGGCCCTGCAGAGACACTTTACATTATGATTAATGGCATTTAATTTGAATCACAGGCACATCAGTGCCTTTAACACTAGTTAGTATTGTAGTCACATCTGTTTTGACATAGAATTCAGGGGTATATTCACGTCGACATGGCAAATGCACAACAAGCTGTCAATGATTACACGTGAAAATGGCTTTCTGATAAATCCACTTTCTCCATTTTTTGGTTTGTCTATTTGTTAGTTGTGTAGTCTTCTTGCATGACCATTTTTGTGTTATGCTGCAGACCTTCACTGCGAGCTTGTCCTAAACTGACAATATGCAGCATTCAGTTTTAAGTTCAAACCAGAGTGAAAAGACAGTAATAAATCCTGAGTTCATTGATTGTTCACAAGGAGATGATTCAAAGCTGACCTTTCCTTGTTCTGATGGTCTGCATCCCTGATGAACCTGCGTTGCTCTTTAGAAGTTTAAGTTGTTCAACAAGACACGCTGTCTGGCGTTGAACAAGCCACTGTTTCCTTGCATTTCCTCACCTAAGCTAAACCCCTAGAAAGAAAATGAACAAAGTTGAAGTAACGCAGCAATATGAAGCCTTATGGAGTTTATTCGCAGTGTCACACGCGTGAGTTTGCAATCTGTAATGCATGACAGCAGCTCTACACCACATAACCTTTAATGTCCAGGTAAAATATCTGTGTTGGATGCTGTCGACCTGTAAAACACGACACGGCAGATTCTTTCGACTGGCAGCTAAAGCGATTGTAGCTGTTGTTTCCTGATGTGTGCGGTGTGATTGAGAAGCAGTGATTTTTAAGGCAAACCTTGACTTCTTACTAACCCCAGCCGTCCCCATCCCTAACCTGGTCTCACCCTGATGATTTTGTGCCTAACTCTAACCAAACCGCTTTGTGTGCACACTTCAAACCAAGTGTTTTAGAGATTTAAGAGCAAAAAGGTCGGAAACTGGCTCCACTGCCCACAATGGTTTCCAGCTTTTTGCTGGCTGGTGCCAAAAGAGGTGCAATTTCAACAAACGGCTGCCGTCATATGAAGCAGGGATATATATTTCCATAACAGTTCTCCTGCTCATATGAGACAGTGTGGACAAACAAGCTGCTTTATATTGGCATTAATGTTTCATGACACGTTGCTGTGTTCATGTTACATGTCAGTACGAGTTTGATTGTAGGATGTGGTTATTGTTTGGATTATATTGCTGTACTGGACCATAGTTTGTGCTTAACTGCTTAAATTATTTATTTATTTTTGCTCTGGCTGCCACAGCTGTAAAGTGGCTGATCTCCCTTTTGTGCAGTTCGTCTGGTCTTTGCTCGGCCATCATCTGTTGTTTAATAGTGATAGTTGCTTGGTACTAGCAATTGTAACTTTTATTACATAGAAATACAGATATATCAAACAATTACTTAACCAAATAATTGGCTTGTGGTCTAATTCAAGAACAATACTTAGTCATGTTTTATTGTTAAGGATATTAAAAAATTTGTCATCAGTATGTTGCATATTATCACTGGTGCTGTGCTGGGTCCTCACATTTAAAATAAATTGCTGCCTCTGGACTGGCTACCCATTTTTAAATTTGATTTCCAGACCAGTGTGAGCTCAGATGAACCCTCCGGGTGAAAGGTGCTCCTCCTGACTGGCTGTGTACAGTACATCTATAGTAACACTATAGGTGGGTGATTCAATCTTTATGAGAAGGTAAAGTTTAGAACAAGCTGTCTGCAAATGCCACATCAAATATAACTGTCTTTGCATTCATTTTAGCTTCATTTTAAGATTGGTCTTCATAGACCAAATGGTAATTTCGCTGTGTCTGTCTTGAGATTTCAAACTCTTAATTGACTATTGTGGCCTATAATTGTTGTCCTGCACTGACCGCTGTAGAAAATGTGACATGGTCTCCCAGCAGAAATGCACACTGCAGGAGAATTGTGTATCCGGGTTTAATAGGGAGTCCTTGGAATTTTCAAATAAAGACATCCATGTCTGCGACTTATTCCTCTATAATGATATAGTAGCATCCAGAGGGAACTAAATGTGAACTTCAGACCTCCTGCTTCCTGAGCTCCAACAGAGATAAATCGTTCAGCGTGATAGCCAGCAGGCTCTTTCAGGGTCACTACAATATGCAGACTGGGTTTCAGCTCACTGTAGCTCATTAATGACTGGCGATGACTGGCATGCTTTCCACTACCTCTGAACCTAACTGTGTGAGTTACAGCTGTTTGCCTTTTTTTTTTTTACATCTCCTCTCATGAAGTGGGCAATGAAGCTGTTTAAAACATTTTATCAAGTTTTATCATTCCAGTCAAGAATTGTTTGAAAATTATAAAGCGTATGTAAAATAGAAAGATGGAGAGGCAGGAGATGAAAGAAAAGCTTACAAGTACAGTTAACAAAAATGCTGGTAACAAAATAATTTACCTGAAAACTGGTAGAATGGATATTCACCAGCGCAGAGAGAACCTGAAAATGTAAAAAAACCTGGCAGATGACTGAGGTAAAAGAGAGACTATCCTCCTGCAAAATACAAGAACATGAGTTGTAAAAGCAGTTGTAATTGATCAGAATTATAACATACCTCCACCACCTTGTATTTAGACCCACAATAGCCTGGGAGGAGGAGGTTCATGTGGGTTCATGAGACACCAAACCACAGGAGAGACAGTCAGGTGACATTGTAGAAGCAATGACTATATACCTTTATAAATACATACATTTATATCATGAATAAACTTAACCCTGATTACTATGTGCCACTGCCACATTGAGAGGGTTGGCCAGTGTGAACATTACCACCCCTGGTTAGATTCTGACCAATCCACCCCAGGCAACACAATATTTTTGGTTGGTCATTAGTTTCTCATACAGAAAGATTTTTATCATGCCGCAGTTTCACTGGGGACGCTTTTAAATGGCGCACTCAACCGGTTGTAGTGTCTCAGCCCCACCCGCTCTGCTTTCAACGCACCCTGTGTGGTAATTGAGGCGAGATCAAAACAGCATGTGGCTTCTTCAGTGGGACAAAACCAATGCCACGGTCATATGGATGACAACTGTTTGTTAATTAAAATTAAAAACAGCCATGGATTTATTAGGATGTTTTTGCAGAGTAAACATAACCTAGACTTAGCTAAGATGGTTGATAGCAACTGTTATCATATTATATCATTGATTTATGATCATTAAACATCAGGTATAAGGATTTTTTAAAACAACGTTGTGAGTATTTTACCTTTACCTGCTTGCAGAGACTTGAACACAGCAAACGTCAAACATCAGCAGAATTAAGGCAAAAAACTGTTTAAAACCAATATGGTATTTACTGGGCTTATCTGTGATGACAAATGATCTTTAATTTTTATTGTGCACTTTTTAAAGTCGTCAGTGTTTTATTAGGGTAAAGTAGTAGAATTCTCTCGACAGGATTTAATTAATATATATATTTCAGTCGAACCTTTTGGTGCTTATTATTATTGTGTTTTTGGAAAAAGCATACAGGACATATGTCGTAGCCTACTGGTGTAATGGTACAATGTGCTTTTAAATAGGGATGAATGTACGGTGTCAGATTCACTCTGAAATGTCAAAGTCGATGAAATATTGTATTGGCAGTGCCACAGCTGTATCCTCAGCTTGAAATTGGCTTTGCACATCTGTGGATTTTGGTGCCAAAGCCAGTGTAAGTTAAAAGAGAGGAGGAACTGTATCAATCTGTAGGTTTAGTCGTAAGCCGTTTCAAAGCCAGTTTTTAATGTGCATTAAAATCAGTAAATTAAAACAATTACCTTTTCTCTGGGAAAATCAAGAACTCCAACAGAGGGTGTGCGCTGATTTTACCTGAATATGACTTTTTTCTGAGTGGCAGGATTTTTTTGTCAACAAGACACATGTCAGAGCAGAGTTTTGATCATCTACAGGTTTAACTTATGCTAAAAATAATCACACACACTTTTAAAGGCGCATAGATTATATTCATATAGTATATCTCTCTATATATAAAAAATATCTTGTGACTCATTATTTTAGTTTTTTGTGTGTTTACGACTATTTATGGAAAAATCTTTTTTTATGCAAGCTGCCATTTTGATGCCAATTTAGAGGTTTTCTTAATGTTCCAACCTTTAGAAAATCTCTACTTATATTACTCACGCAGGGCTTTGATGTTTTCTTTTTCTTCCTTTGTATATGACACTGTGTGCTTGTAACAATAAATTTGTCCCTGGGGATAAGTCTTATTTTATCTTACAAAAATTAGTAAACAGTATTGTGAGTGATGATGTAGTGAATGTGAAAGTTCTAGAATAGCAATAAAATATTGCACCAATCATTTACAGCGTAGAAAGGTCAATGTTAGTTAAAATGACCAAAATAATATTTTATTTCATCCAAATCACCCAAAACAGCCAATGCAACAGCTCCAGTAAATACAGTGCAGCATCCAGAACAAATTAGCTTTCAGCCATGTTCTCTTCCTTGAGCAGAAACAGGTCTCATTTACAGTATTGAGCAGATCTTTCACACCTGAGTTAATTTTCCCGGAGTGATTAAAATGTCACAGCCAAGCCTGTAATGCATCCTCACTTAAAGTTTCACTTGAAGGTGCGAAGAAGATTGTAAATTACCCCAAAGAATATAGTGTTGACGCAGAGTGAGAAGGTGGTAATCAATCAGGGCACTTCACTCAAATGTCAGTTAATCAAGGTGTGCGGCTGCGTTTGTGTGTGAGCGTGTGACAGCCGCCGCCCAGAAGAAAGATGTTCACATTAAAGTTTGTGTGTGTGTGTGTTCCCCTGACACGTGCACAGCGTTCCACCAGTGATCACTTTGAAGCCGTTCCATTAGAATTAAATGTGTGCAGATTTTCTAATTTCTAATCTAAAATTATTAGGAAACATAGGCTGAACAGCTTTTTTAGTACACCAGAACCTGGTGCTCCAGTTTTATCTTTCAGCTTCAGCTGTTGTGTGCTGTGCTGATAGTTTCTTGGGGGCATGGGAGAAAAAAGAAAAACCCTGAAAAGTAAATGTTAGATGGTTGGTTCAGACACCTGCCTTAGGTATCACATGTTCCCCTTCTGGCCTGATTTCGTGTTATCTCAATAATGAACAGATAGTTGAGGCTTCTGCTTCCGTGTGCTTGAGTGAACAAGAAAATTATGCATTAAAAATAATAAATCTGCTCATCACTTTCTTTTTTTTTTTTTTTTCTTGTTGCCTCATCACATAAAAAGCCATATGTGACCATTACAGGTTAATGCGAAGCCATTAAAATCAGCTGTAGCAGAGCTGGCTCAGGTGGACGCACATTTTTTTGGACAGGTAAATGAACAAGAGCGTGAGCCTGAATTACAAAATGCTACATCAAAAAAAAAAAAAGTTTAGAGGCCCCCCCAGTGTTCCTCATTAACATCTCCCCAAGACAGGCAGCGTGGAACCTGTTGGTCAGGCTGCTCACGCTGACTTGAAAGTATCTTCTATAAGCACAAATAGACCTGATTTCTAAAGAAATTAAAGACTAACATCCTTTGATCACTGGATTGCACCTTGTTCCTCGTGGCTGCAGTTACGGCTAGTTATTTCTAATCATTTGTACTGACAAAAACAGGTGAAACATAATACGCCCGAGCTCAGAGGGCACGGGTGGTGCAGATATCACTTTAATGAGCCCTTGGGTGAGATTAGAGTCATAGATAGACGGTGCATAGCAGAGATGGCCACTGGCAGTGTTTTCGGTTCTCATTTTATGTGAGCATAGACTCAGGATACGATGAAGTCATCACATAATTGGAAACAACTTGTTCTCTACTTGGAATATTTTCATAGAAAATGTCTCAGATGAAGATACCAAAGTCTTTCAGGATTTATTCATCTGCCAGTAGGATTTTCTTTTTTTATTTGATTACTGCATAAAAAAAATTTGTTAACCTTGATTTATCTGGTAGTTTCACACAAGGGCTACCTCTCTTGCAGGAACACCGTCATCAGCTTGAAAAGAAATTATTTGTATTACAAATTGATAACATAAAGATGCACTGTAAGGGTTTGCCGAGTGGTGGCAGAGGCAGTATTCAGTATTCTTCACTCAGTGTGGAATTGATTTACAGTGACACCCATCAATCCGAAGTTCAAAGTGGTTTTGTGAATAATTGGAAAAATTATATACAAAAATAAAACAAAACAAACCTCAAACTGGACAAAATAAATAATAAAATGAAAAAAATAAACAAAAGAAAAACTACGTTAGGCTTATTGCTAATGAGCAAACTAGCAGCACATCCCCATCTGAACTGCAATGAACAAAATCCCCCCAGGAGCTTCTACCTGAGGCCTTATATACCTGAAGCCCCTCCTATGAAGACAAACCATTACTGATCAACACAACCAATTATTACCAATTAAGACACACTATAATATCTCTTCTGTCGAAACAGTATACATGTCTTAAATATATAATTCTATTTTACCCCACATAGGAAGGTTAACATAAAATGTACTTGGGGGGTACTTTTTAAGACAATTTCCTCCCACAATCCTAAAACTCCCCTTTACTTCCTATCTGGATGGTACAACCCAATTCACCCCTGCTATAAAGACCCTTCACCCCTCACACTTCCTGTTTGACAGTGTGACCTGGGACTTGTTGGCAGATGGATTGGTGCATACACAACATTGGGTAGTTATCACAGTGACATTGGCTTTTGGAGGATATGAGAACAGGGTGCAACAACTCTACTCTGCCGGCTAGATGGTGAAATAAATAGAATTGGCAATTTTAGTATGATAACACATCTACACCTTTTCTCTACAGGGCATGGGCTAGCCCCATGACATGCACAATAACCCCAACAATATGCTTTAAAAACCTAGATATTTATGAACTTTGACCTGGAAATATCCAAAACCAACACAAAGAGGTTGACGAATCATCAAATGACCAAAAACGCATAATACAGGCTCAAAACTTTCCAAAACAAATAAGACAAGGGAAGACCAAAATATATTATTATTGCTATGTGGGTGGGGTGAACTTAAAAAGTTCACACACACAAATGGGTATTTACTGGGTATTTATACCAAATGTTATGGCTCTTACTAACTAAAATGAGAAATGTCCTTTCGTGTAATAATACGAAATTACTTGAATAATTTCAGTTTAATTTCACACAATGACTTCACAGTGACACTTTACCTGATGTTTCATTAAAATCTAATACAAAAAGTTGTATATTATAATTTTATTATAAGGGGCCTATTGAGTCATTTTAGAAAGGTTGATTTGTGGTTGGCCATGGTTGTGGAATTCTATTTGACCTGTTGTTAAAGATTTCATTGACACTTATCGCTGAGAAAGAGCAAAAAAGACTCAAACGCAAAACCTAGATAATACATGTGTGCTTTTACTTCCCCGTGCTGAGTCCTAAATAAAAGCAAGAAAAACTTCTGTGGGTTTGAATCTGTTAAATTTCCCATTCCTTTTTTTATGATCTTGAACTTGTCAACACTCTAATTGGTTTTGGTACGTGTAAATTAGTTACAGGAAGTTGGAGGACTTGTCAACCAAGTATCAAAACAACAATCTTCACCTAAACCTAAACTGATCCCTTTTTTGTGCTTTAGCCAAATCAAATATCAACCACAAGTTTGTCACAACATCAAATACAATTTTTGACATTCATACCAGCTTTGGAATATACAAACAAACAATTATTCTGCAGATTGGGATGTTTTAATAAATTCACCTACTGTATGTGTCATTTGGAAATTAGCTAATGATTTTCTTCTTCATCTGAAGCACTTGTTCAGCAGATGGAGAGAAAGGACGACGCTCTTGTAATTACGCTTGTTAATTACGCTGTTTCTTATTCTGTGAGCAAACTTGTGTGTGTTCTTTAAGGTGTGAATGAGCTGGAGTTGAAACTATAGTGACTTTCAAGTCAAAACTTTCTCTCAGAGACACCAGAACATGCATAGACCTGTCAAAGCAGCGGGATATCTTAATGGGTGGGGAGGGACAACACTTTAATGTTTCATTAACCCGTCTTTACATTTGCATGACAGTTGATGGCTACGCTGCAGCTGACTCTCCAACTTAAAAGTCTTTTGTCTTGTTTCACACCTCCAAGCAAGACGGAAATAGATCTATGAAGAAATGTTGTAATTTATCTGATGCCGCGACTCTGTGGGAGAAAAAAGCCTCAGCCTCACCTGCATTTTTATATTCTATATCCAAAGGAAACGAGCCAATGTCAAGGAAAAGCCACAGTGTGAAACTTCCTCCTAATTTAACATATTTTCATGAACCCCTGTTTTTTCCAGAGTCCTGCCTTGGTGAGTGTGTAAATATGCTGTCTGCAGAAATGTGTTGTATACAATTACATTTTAATATTATATTCGGCGCCACATGGACTGAATGTTGTGGCTGGTCAATGTAGCATTTAAGCACAAATGTGTGACCTTTCACTCGCTCAGCCAGTTTTGTGCTATGACAAGTTTTTTTCAGCACATCCTGGATCATCTACTGTACACTTTCGTCCACCTCAGAGGCCTGTGAAAATGAATGGACACGAGAAGCTATATAACAAAGATAACCTCCACCTCAGGATACAGCCAAAGATGGGTTTAGATTCTGCGCCTTCTGGAAAATGTCTGCAAGTTTTTTTAGTGGGTAGCAAAGCTGTTTGCTTGAAAAGGTGCTGTTCTCATAAAAGATTAATAGTCGCCTCGTGGCCCTGAGGCACCCAAGCCAACAACTCAGGATTCATAAATAAAGCTAAATGGATCAATATTTCCAAGACTTTAGAGGTAACCTATGGCTACCTCTACCTTGAGAAAGAAAGCTTTGAGAAAGGTTAGGTTTTAATCGAAGCCTTCCCCCAGTAATAATAAAGAAAGTGTGGTATTTAATCATCACAACTGTGTGGTAACCTACCTGAAGTCCAGAAACAGAGTCACATGCTGTGACTTCAGCTACTACATAATCATAAATGTAAAGGACATTTTTAATCGTATGATTTTGGAATTACTCTTTAAAAGCTTTGGCATCACTCTGCCGACTCTACGGCAGTCACGTTCCTGTTTAAAGGGAACAGAAAACAGTGAGGACGTTCTAGCAAACGTGGCTGAGGCTTTCACTGTCTCAAAAGCCAACACCAGATGCCCATTAATCAACTTTTATTGAAGCAAAGTGCCAAAGCAAAACAACATATTACAGTGGGAAGGACAACTCACATGACAAAGATGACAAACGGGAACATTTGCCTGTACTTTGCAAAGCCATTATGTTGGCAGCATGATGATGATAATTATGATGCATGTTTTTGTTGTATAAACTTTCCCATCAACAATGAATGTCTAACAAATCTATGTTTTTCTGGTCTTGGTTTATGGTCATTTAATACTCTTAGCTGGAATTTTAATATGACACTGCACATCTAAAGTCTTTGAATGGATCCTGTTACATAAGCAGTGCTTTCATATTTCTGGCCTTTCTTTGCGGTGCAGAGTAACTAAATACATACTTTAATGTTGCTTGGTATTATTAAGTATTAAAGGCTATTAGGTACTGTAGATATATTTTGCTTTTTTAAAACTCCCACTGGTGTCATTGGTATATGAGAGAAAAATAATGCTCCTAGACAAAAAAAAACAATTTTTTGACTCATCCATCTGTGTTTTCTTCTCTTGTTTTTCCACCAAGGGGTCTCATGCCGCGAACACTAGACAGCCAGATCACATTAGAGAAGACTCCGAGCTATTTTGTCACCAGAGAGGCACCCAGACGCATCTCCAGCATGTCCCACGAGACTAAGCTGATTGTTGTGGTGCGTAACCCCGTCACAAGAGCCATTTCTGACTACACACAGACTCTCTCCAAGAAGCCCGATATCCCCACATTTGAAGAACTGGCCTTTAAGAACAAAAGTTTGGGGCTCGTGGACACTTCCTGGAATGCCATTCGTATCGGGATGTATATTCTGCATCTGGAGAACTGGCTGCAGTACTTCCGGCTGTCACAGATGCACTTTGTGAGTGGCGAGCGGCTGATCACGGATCCAGCAGGGGAAATGGGTCGTGTTCAGGACTTTTTAGGACTGAAACGAATAATCACGGACAAGCACTTCTACTTCAATCGAACCAAAGGCTTCCCCTGTCTGAAAAAGCCGGAGAGCAGCAGCCAGCCGCGCTGCCTTGGAAAATCCAAAGGCAGGACTCATGTGCAGATCGACCAGGAGGTCATAGAGCAGCTGCAAGAGTTTTACAGGCCATTCAATATCAAATTCTATGAAACTGTGGGACAAGACTTCAAATGGGATTGAGAGCACCACAACAAAACAGTGATGTTTTTAAAATGGCTGACAAATAATCGGGGGCGTCTTTAAAAAACTGTTCCAAAAAATGTCCATTTTATTAAAGTACAGTATGTATAAATCGACATGATAAAATCAAATAATACACAATTCAAACAACATTACATGTACAGTACCATTTTTGATGGATATATTTTCTTTATGGTATACAGGATATGAAATATGAATCAATGAATGGGCAACCAGCACTAAATCATGATCACTTCATCAACCAGCAGCAATCACAATGCCTTCCTGTCATTTAGCCACTGCAGACTTACATTAATGACATCGTTTGAATATTCATACCATTTCCATCTAAAACAAAACAACTGGTAACAGTTATTAAAATTACTTCTCAGTATGCAACAAAATAAATCAGTCTGTCCCAAATGAATGTGCTGTAACTTAAGAGATCAATAGAACAGCTACATTAAGGCCAATGCTGTGACTCTGATAATTCAGAGTTTATTGTCTCAGTATTTTTGTTGTGATCATTGAAATAAATGGTAAAAGTTTACATTTCAAGTATTTATTTCCTATATATCTGCTTTTTCTCTTGCCTTTCACTTATATAGCAATGGTATCTAATAACAACCAGATGTATTCTCTATCTGTGTGCACGACTTTAATAATATACAGAATCCGTGTTATGTAGGTGTTAACCTGTACGTTTGAGCAGGATGTTCGCCGATATCTCGTGACCAGATTCCACAGACTATGTGCAGTAATGCAGCAGAGCGTTACCGTGTTTTTATCGAGCCCATTCAAAGCCTGTGAAAAAGCCTTTATCAAATGCTGCCACTTTCACTATTCCTCCTTTGATGGATTTAAATCATGGGCCTTCTCTGAAAAGAGTCTTCACTCTAAGCAGCTAAAGTTAACCTGCTGAATTTTCATCACGCATCTATCGGTGTTGTCATCAATAATTTCCTCTGAAAACAAAAACCTCAACAAAAGAATAAGAAGCAAAAAAGAAGAGAAAAGAAAACAATGGAAGCGATGAGAATACAATGAAATTGAAACATAATTTAGTTAAAATGTGCTGGATAAAGATAAATGAATAAATAAATACGGCAGCACATGCTCAGTAGTGGGCCAGATTATCTCAGCAATTATTCCCCAGGTTATATCTGAGTCCCCATAAATGCAGCTTTAAATTTAACTTTCATCGTGAGCTGACAAATATGTGACTGAAGCTGCGAGTGCAGCATATTGTTTTTTAAGTTTATGGAAATAACCAAGACTGAGTGGTCTGAGATATCCACATTCCTCTGACATTGTTCAGATGTTTGAACTGGTTTGGTTGAAATGACTGATGGAAAATTCAAACAGTATTTGTTTGGAAGTGGAAGCAAGAAATGGACATATATGGCAAAATAGACATAATCTGACCATAAAACTTAAACACAGGCTACATGAAATCCATCACAAACACTGACAAAGCTTTTAATTTGAAGTAGATTTGGTCGACTCTGTGCTGTGAGCTTCACACGCTGTTCTTGTTCAAAGGTGTCGCAACAACAAACAACCTGCCAGTGAAGTGATGTGCACAATTATCATCTTTTCAGTCTTTTGATGTTTCACAGAGAAGATCCAAGAAATGTAGAGAAAGACTCGGGATTCAAGGTATTTTATAAATATATTTGCATGCGATTGTTTTAAGAGGTTATTTATTAAGATAAATAGTAAAATAAAATAATGTGATTTTCCATGGAAAGCACGAAGCAGCTATGAGCTCACGGTGTTTGGAGTATGAACGAAATATCTCTGATTGCTTCCATAAGTGTTTTACTTTGGCTGTTTAATGCCCCACTGCAGGGCTGCGAATTCGAAAGCCCTGTCTGGTCACACTCAATGTGACCTTCTGTATTAAGGAAATTAGATATCCGCTTGCTTTCCTGTGCTCCTCCAGCACCGCGTCCATTGGCAAAGCAGTATTTAAGCCGTCATTTGTGATATTCTTCATTAATTTTTCATTAACCTGCCAACGGCGTCTGCAGCTGCCTGCTACTTAGTGAGCCATCAGCAGACAAGCCAGTTTAGCACCAAGCTCAACTTTATCTCCGCTCGGTTAATTAGAACTTCTCTGCAAGAAAAGTGAAGTCTCGGTGAAAAGATTCCCCCACAAACGCCGCCGTCATGTGATGATACTTTGGCGTGTCATTTGTCATGGATACGGATACTTTACATGTGACCTTTGCTGAAGAGCATCAAGTTGCGGTGGCAAGCTTTCAAAGTTCTCTGCTTGCCTTTCTCCAAAGCTTCAGCTCATTCAATTCTCATATGCTTTTCCAAGTAATGTCACATGTGCAGCTGTAGCAATGAAAACATACTATTCATATGTTGGATATATTGTGTTAACACCTCATTATCAAAGAACAAAGTGTTCACTGGGAACTAGAAAAGCTTTCTGACTGACCATTCTAACCTTCAAAGTAAATACCAAAGAAGCTGTTGTAAATGTCACGAACTTTGAAAGACTCTGCGGTAAAAATACACCCCTGGCACTGATCAGAAATGTCTAACAGTACACAATGAAATGATTTCTTTTTCTTTTTCTTTAAACAGGAGAAATAATGAGGCCAAATTCAAATGTGTTTTGTAGTCACCTCTTGTGAACACCAAAGCTGTAGAGGTCTTTTTAAAACTCCTGCCTTGAAAACCTATTGAAATTCAACCGAGGCTTCAACCCTGAAACTTCAGACACTTTACAAGCTTGTGTCTGTAATTTCTGTATTGTGGGGATGACATCAAAAGAAAAGCAGCTGCAAATGTGCTCTGTCTCAGGGAACACAGTAATTATAAGCTGCCCCAAAAAAATGCATGAGAATGCAAGAAAAACCTCTCAAACACAAGGACAGACAAACAAGTCAAATATTTATTGGCTTATTGTACATAATGTACCAAGTTTACGCCTATGTGTCCTCACACTTCTCACTTGAAATTTTCCAGATGTGATGCAAGCAGCCCTCCAGCTTGTTTCTACCTGGAATGTGTCGTTGCTCCAAGAAGACGTCTTTCCATTTGGGAGACAGTGTTGAAGTATTTATATCAAGACATTTCCTTGTCCCCTCCTAATGAGCTAAAGCCCCCAAGGATAATGAGGATGTTCGTTTTCACCAGTGGACAATGAGAAGAGCAGACTTCACCTTGTCTGATTTGAAACTTGGCAGCCAAACCCCCCCACCTCACCCCCCCCAGAGGAAATCTCATTAAATACTAAAATGGCATGCGAGCTAACCTCTACCTGCATCAATGCACCTTTTGAATATGTCATCATTCCCCAAGGCTCTTCCAGGAACATGTTGTATCAGAGAATATCATACTTCAAGCTGTTCCTCTAAATTAAAAAATGTACCAAAAAAATTGAATTTATTCCTCTTCAGGTGCATGCTGGTATTTTCTCGGGATGTATCTGCAATGCTGCTCTGTGCCACACTAATGAAAGGGCTTCCATTAATGGAGCCATGCATTCTGGGGCAAACGTAATAGCAGTGCTGCACACGCACGCTTCCTGTATGTACACACACACACACACACACACACACAGTGAGACCACTAACAAATGTGAAAACTTCTCCCCTCACCTCGTTTCCTCTGGTCTGTTTAACATGTGCTGCTTCCCTTACCTTCACAAAGGTCAAGTGCAGAACGGATCTCCAGGCGCACAGTTGACTAATTAAGCAGTGTTGTTGGAAGATGCGAACCAGCTCCTGGGATACCGCAGTGGTTGATAGCTGCCCTCAGGACTAACGAACATAATGTTTCACAGCGAGGTGGTGATTTGCATTATTGGTTTACATGAAAAAATATAAAAGAAAGCAACTGTATGGTGGAAAAAGCAACCAATGCCGGAATCTTGAGTCAATATTTTGATGTTGAATAAGAGGCAGGAAAGGAAGCCAAAAAATTCAAGTAATCAAAGTGTACAAATTCAGTAAAAGTATTTGACTAAAATGATACTCTACTACAAGTGAAAGTACAATTACAAATTCTTTACTGAAGTTGAAGTGCGACAGTATGTGTTTTAATAGTATTGAATTTGATGCTGGTATGTCCATTCCAGATTTATTCCACAAATCTGCAACAAAGTGTAGAAGTAACGATTTAAAAGAAGAGTATGAAATAAACAGCTGGTTAAGTTCATGCAGATTTCAATTGATTTCAGTTATTGATCCATAATAATAAATCAAAATTTCTGAATTGGGTAGATTTTTGAATATGTATCAGGAATCTACATCTGCAAAACGTAACTTCCACCTAAAGCTGCAATAAAAGTAGTAAAAGTACATTTCAATAATATTTTAGTAAAGTAGGGTAAAATCCAAATACTACTACCAGGGTACAATCACTGGCAAGATGTAATTATGTATTTAGTTAAATGCACTTAATTACCACCTCTTTAAATGCAACGTTTGGAATGTCTTCTCACTTCGTCAGACATCACTGTGATTCACACTCTGCCCACAAGCCCCTGTGACTCTGAATAGTCAAATCTTAATTAAATGTTCGCTTCCAAACTTTAGGGGTGCTGGTTTTCAGTTGCCAGTCTGTCTCAGGGTAAACACACGCACACAGACAAGCGCTCACATTTACCCCGAAGGACATTTTAGAGACACCAATTAACCTAATGTTCCTGTCTTTGGACTGTCTGAGTAAACCCACACAAGAACAGGGAGAAAATGCAAACTGACGGATCCAATCCAGGGACCTTCCAGTTCGGAGGAGGCAGCACTAACCACTTCACCAGTTAATATTTCTCTGTTGTTGGTAAATCAGTGATTAGTGTCACTAGATGATTCATGTTACCATGACAGCATCCCAGTGTTACTGTACCCAGAACTTCCAAGTCATAAGCTAAATTAAATTTCATGCTATTTTGTTTGACAAAATATAACTGCAAGACAAATGACAAAGACAAAATCAGTTATGAAGAATGCAGCTTTGCAAGTCAAAAAAAACGCTTGACTGTTGGCTGAGGGCTGTGCTGTGCTCACACCTTTCCATTTAAATGCGGGATCACAGAGGAAGTCAATTCAGCGTACACGACTGCGCCCAAGGGACGCCTCCGAGTAAAAGGAGGGGTGAGCGGCGATAACAGACACCTTCTCCAGGATGCCTGATAAATGCCGTCAGCCCGAGTCTGTAACTCAGATAATTAAGTCCTGACTCAACTGAGGGAATGTGCCCGACAGCATGTTCAGGAGAGGAGAACGCAATAAAGGGCGCTGCCAAACGCAACCGCCTCTTTCCAAACTTTTCCCCGCTCTTGTCGTTGTTGCCAAATCCCAGAGCCCGTTGGCCTCAGCTATAAGCAGCTCAGGTTTAGACATCCTGAAGCTAAAACCCCAGCATGTGGTGAGAAGAGAATGAAGAGTACTTAAGTCTAAACCGCGCTGAGAGTTGACTTAGCAGCTAATGTGAGAAGAACAGGTGGAGCTATTTGTTTCATGCAACTGGTAGATGGTAATGGCAAAGGGTTTATCTCTAAAAATATTTTTATTTTATATGTACACACAGTATACATACATATATATATACAGAAAGAGAGAGATGTGTATCTTTTTTCCACGAATTTTGAAATCTACTTTTAAAAATGATCCAATAAACAACTAAAATAATGTCTGTTATTTCCACAAGTAGCTGTGGACATGACGAGCTAACGAGAAGTTTGTAGATACAGTATTTAAACCCTCACAGAATCTATTTCACAGCTATGCATTACAACACTGATGCTTCTGCGTGGCTTTTTGATCAATAATGAACATTATGCTTGCTTATTCAGAGGTAATTATTACCGTATTGTTTAGATTTATGAAGGCATCTCTAATAAAATGGAACCATAAAGCTGTCGTGCTCGTTTTCGGGCCGTGAATAAAATGCCATCAGCGTCGTAAACATGGATAGAGGACGTGCTCTGTTGATATAACGCCTCATTGACCCTTAATGTGTAGGCATTTTGCAAAAAAATGGCGAATCGTTCTTGAATATAACTCTGTGTAATTGAGGAACTAATGGCTTTACTTTGGAGAACAGGAGACAAAAATGAGAGCAAATGCAAAGCCGCTGAGGTCGCCTCTGCCTGCCTGGGACGGATTCTCAAAGGGAAATGATCACAGACTGTAACAAAGCTCTTTGCAATCACACTGGCTCTGGTTTAGTGCAATGTGACTTATCAAAGCATTTCCATTGTGTCATAACTTTATGCTTTGGGAGATTATGGTCTCATTCAGTCACTATCAATCCAACTCCTCTTGTGTTTTCGCATATGCCCTTTCAGCAGACCTCAACCACCCAACTAACGCGTTAAATATTTTACAATATTTGCAGCTCACTCCGGCCAGCACACTCATAGAATATTACTGAGTTTAAGTCCATATGTCTTCAGGCGAAGAAAGAAGAATCAGTATTTGCAAATAAAAAACAGAGACACTATCTTTATTTTATTTTTCAAAAAGAAGAATTTTTCACAAACTCTTAAAGATAGACAACTTAGCCAAACTTGAAAAAAAGTGAAAACAAATTTGAGCAAAGTTTGATTTTGACCCTATATTTCATAAAGAAAGTGTTGTAGAGAAAATAAATTAAAGACTGAGAGCACAGAGAGCCTTCAACATTATGAGGAAATGTGTTACACTGCAACAACCATGAGAGTCAAAACCTAAAAAGTGAAGCAAAGCAAAAATAAAAATGTGATTGTTAACACTAGTGCGAATCCGATGCAAGGCTTCTAGAGAGAGGATGAAAATAATTTAGTGGTTTTTTTGAATGAAGCTCTTCATGTGCTCTCTGGCTGTTACATCTCCGCTCACAACACCAACATTGATTTTATGGGAGACATTTTACCTTTGGCGATATAAAATATCTTTGCTGCTGTCAGATTATTATGAGCACGGCTAAGAAAAGAAAAGACGGGTGATCTTTCGGAAAAGACGCCCGGCTCGTTTTTGCATCTTTCTAAATGAAGTGCTTGGAAAGGCAATAGTGAAAAAGGCGCGTTAACGCACATTTGAAACAAGTCAATGAGTGGAAATCACCCACCGAGCCTCGGATTTTAACAGTTCTGTTCTTGTTGAAGTACAGTTGGGTGATTTACATCCAAACAACATCACACACACACACACACACACCCTTGAAAAGACAGTACAAGACGTAACGAGACGTGTCTGTGGCGTCGACCTGTAAAATGGTCGCCGATCAGCGGCTTTTTGCTGGCAGAGTCACTCTTGAGCTATATGAAGGCTACAAAAGAATCTCAAATACACGACAAGTTGCTCTGTGTGAGTTCAAAATGTAAGAGGATTATTAATGTTTGCTGACATAACTGGGACTTACAGTGAGCTCAACTGGAACTGTCAGCCTTTGTGTCTACAGCATCAAAGTTGTTTGACTAGTGAATTATTAAAACTGGTCTATCAACAATATCCACTGAACGTTGTTTTATACAAAGGAAGCATGTTGTACAGTATATTGCATTGAGGACCATATGATTTACATCTTCATCTTGTTCTGACTGTGTTCAGACTGTGATTGTTAATATGATGCCATATTCAGTGACAGTGAATAAATTACAGAGACCTTTCTGAACTCCCCGATAAGTAAATATTGTGCTAAAAAAGACAGAAAAACATCTTTCCGCGCTGCAGCTTTGCCCTGTGTTCTGCAAATGCTGTGCAGGAGATGGTTATACACTAATGTTTCCATCTCATTTGTGTGGATTTTAAATAAATTTCCACATTTGGCGTTATCAGTAAGTGTAAGTGTGATGACTTACAACAAAGTGTCAAGAGCAAGTATGTGCAATTCTGTTTGCTGCAGATTTTTTCTATTTTTTTTTTCGGTTTCTAGAAGTTGTGCTGTTGCTTTGACACAGGCAGACGTCATTGCTTGACTTTGAAGTGGATGTCTTTTTCTTTTAGACACGCCAACGCTGCTTCAAGGAGCTGAAGCTGAAGGTTTCCGAATGTGTTTTTGTTTCTCACTCAGAATAAATCACTTGGATGTTGCATCCGGCGGCAAGAATCCGAACAAAAGCCCGATCTGAAGACACTTAAAATTCAAGGACTACACGGGGGTTTTCGCCTGGTCTTGGTCATTAAGGAACAAATCATTAATTCCGTCTAGTTTCCAAAGATTTGAATGTACAGTTCGAGTTTCAGATGCCTTTCAAACAGCAAGCAGCCTTGGAACAATGTCGCTTTTTGAGTACAGTATATGCAGAATCATTAGATTCACTTTGAAGAATTTTACAGTAAAAACCAGTCACCAGTAATTTACTAATACTCTGCATCAAGTTACAGTACATGTCACAATAACTATGGGTTTACTATAATAATAATAATAATAATTTACTACAATTTTACAGTATATGCTAGCATCTTGCTGTTTATTTGCACAGTTTAATAATATGTATTGTTATTATTATTATTATTATTATTATTATTATCAGTCCTTTGTACACAGCATTTGTATTACTACTGTATTACTGTAAGACTAACAGGTACTGCATTACCATATTTGGAGGAAATTGTCTCCAAATATTTGCAAAAATTGTCTTAATGAAAGACTTTAGCGGAGCAAACTTCAGATGCAGAATTAAATAATAAAATTTTTGTCTGAGCTTTAGCTTGGAAGCAGTTTTTGCATGCGTAAACATGAGCAGCATGATACTGAAAGTGCAAAGGAGAAATACAGTAGATAAAGGACCCGCCTGGGCTTTTGGCTAGTAGTATCCTCAGTCACTGATGATGGGCGCTTCTAAAACCAACAACACAAAAAATGAGCAACACAATGTCACCTGCAAAGTACAAAAATATGAAACAAGCTTGTAGAGGGGGGAGAAAGTAAAGAGGTGTAGAATGACACACTGAACCTCATTTGTCTATCTGCTGAGACACACTTGGCAATTCCAGGACCCTGCTCCTGTTTGAAAATCTTATTATAGTCAGCTCTATGATAACACAAAAAAAACACAGGGTACATCCCACAAATGAATCAAAGTTATGAGCCTGTAAACAAAAGTTACAAGGGCCTGAGAAATGTTGCTGTTACCTAATTGTGAAACTTAGTCTCACATCCAAAGGCACAATTTTGTACCCACCTTGGTCCAAGCACAAAATGTACCAGTTGCACAATATAGTCTCTAAAACTGTGAACTATGTGTATTATGTATTATGTTTTTGCCCATTGGTTTCTATTATCATGTGCTTAGTTTCTGGAAAGTCTTTTCTTTTTTGTCTTGAGATGAAAAGGAAGGATGTGCTAAGTGCATAATGAATGGTCATGTGACGCATCTGCCCTCTCATTCCAATGTTTAAAGTTTGCATATTTTTACCTGCCATCGCAATAACCTTTCACAAAAACTCAGATATTGTAGAAAAATCATATCACTCCACTGGTGATATGGCTTTGATTTTTCCCGCAGCTGCCAAGATGGAGAAGCATTTCACTTTCAAACTACACATGGATTTGGAGTATTTATCTGATGCCTGGAACATGATCCACTGCTTATTAGCATTATAGGCATTTACGTAAATCCATGTGGTGCCGTAACAGAATCTAGGACAATAACATTAGTAAGAGGTGCAGACATTAAAGATAGCCTCTCTTTTCCTCAAGCTGCGAACACATTAGCAAAAATAAAGCGGGATGATGGGGTGAGCAGATATGATTCATGGGGCCAAGCAAATACAGTGTGTCCGAGCTGCTTGTTAAATGTTCTGAAAATGGATAGTGGCCTTTCCGAAGCCCCAGGACCCTGTCATGCGTTCTTGCACTGTGGAGAGTTGAGCCTCTTTGCCAAAGACTGCCAAGACAAAACGATGTGTCAGAACTGTGGCCCCTCACGGTTCATCATGTAAAGGTCACACATATTGCTGCATGGAGGGCCTGATGAGCGCCCCCCCCCCCCAAAAAAAACGAGACCGCGTTGAGTCGACAGGAGATGCGATTTAACACCGAGTTTCCGGTTTGGTATATATTATTAGAAAACACCACCGAGTTTTCAAATCTGCTCAACGCGTAAAGTAAAGCAGTGTCTTATCTGACTTTTTAAAGGCTGTGGGTAATTTCCCCAACTGGTGACCTTGAGGTGGCCCGGCAAACTCAGCCCCCGATAACACACCGCGTTTAAACTCCGCATAATGAGGTGTTCCAAACCGAAATGCTGACACTGTCATTCTTCAGCCGGCAGACACACGGAATGTGAAAACGGTGACATCAGAAGCGTCCCATGAGATAAGGCATTATTTGAAGGGTCTGTTCACACACACACACACACACACAAAAACACATTAGGCATATTGTTACCTGGAGTGCTACAGTGTCTAATCGTGCCGATGGTTCGTTGTGGTTTGCTGCCGTGGCGACGCTGTCAGCTGTCACCTCAACCCAACAGAGCAAACAGCAGCTGGTTTGTGTTGCTCAAAGCACAAAAAAGTGCTTTTATTTCAGGTAAAGATTTTTGTTCTAGACTTGTTTTGAAATGTCAAAGTGACTTCTAATAATTGTTATTATGAAGTGGTTCACTGAGAACTGCTGCCTACCGCAGCATTTCCATCAACTGTCTGTTTCCACGTGGAAAAACACCAACATGTGCATTAATAATGACACTAAACACTGACAGGTTTACATATTTCCGAGCATCAGCCCAACGCGATGTGACAGGAGAGACGGCAGTAAATACAATATGGATCCTTTTTTATAGAATTAGTAAGTGATTTGAACAAAAATATCAACATTTGAATGACAGGGATGTTTATATTTAGCCGTGCAGCTGACGTTCACTATGAAAGGACTCAGTGGGATAATTAACGAACCAGAGAATGAGTTGTTGTCTGCCTTTAGCAGCATTGTTATACATAGTAAAATTAGGATATATATGATGTTGCACATAGAAAAAAATAGTTATGCGTAAGGATTTAACACATGGAAATCTTTTTATCACCAGCATCATAATGCTGCATAGAAGAATGAGCAGTGCAGTGTTCATAAGATGCCATTCTTGTATTATTCAAAGTAGATTAGAGCATAATTTACTGCAGAGGTTATGAAATGTCACTGAATCAGCGATGTTTGAAATCAGCGGCCTTCAGCAGGACTGCCTATAACTTCAAAGGGAATCAGCGCAGCACTGTAGTTTTTGATCATTTGAGACAATTGATCTTTAGTGTTCAGAGAATATTTATGCTTCAGGGTTCCCTAAGAAACGTTTCAAACAACTTGTCATGAAGTGTGTGATTGTAATATCAATGCCAAGAGAGATGCAAATGAGTCAGCCTCGTCCCTGATTGTACAGTACAGAGTCTGCTGGGATTTGTCTCTTCTCCTGCAATTACTAAGCCATTTCCTGTTCAGTGGGAGTGAGTCCCAGGCAGTTTGAAGAGGAGATCTGTTGGGTGCTTGACTACACTGACAAGCACGGTTAGTTCTGTGATGCCGTGAATGTGAATATGTATGTACAGTATAAGCCTAAGAGTTGGTGACACTGGCGTTCGTGGATTTAGAATAGAGTCAGGCTTTTGGAACATTTTGTGTTTCTAAAATCCGGCAACATTCACAATGCACAGACTCGGATCAGCAATGCTCATGGTTCTAGTGATGCGAAGGGTGGAGAAACACTGACACACTGTCACTAACTATCAGTCTTTTCTCTGAATACAACTGATTTAAAGTGAAACTGAGGCTGTTCACCATTTTGTCTCCCTCCTTGTTGGGATGCTCACCTGACTGGAGAGGGTTCTTTTTTTTAATATATTTTTATATATTTTATTTATATTGTTTTGTTTGTTGTAAATGCTGTTTGACAGCTGTCTCTGCCTAAAATTCTCTGACTTTATAAAACAGGTGCACTGGTAATATCATTCAAAATTTTCTGAACTCTTCGCATCTCTGAACTCTTCTTCACGATCACGAGAATCCAAACCTCTTTGAGTAACATTTATATCTGTATACTGTATACTACTTGTATATTCACTTTAATGACAGAGACAGAGTTAATCAGCAGAGTTAGTTTGGTAAGTCACTGTCACACTAAAGTGTATGAAAATTATTTCTGTTCAGCCAGTGAAAGAGTTATTTCTGTATCTTAACCCCAACCACAATCTTTTAACCCGGCACCAGTCTTCTTGGTTACGTCTCTAAACCTGGTGTCTTCACCAGACGAAGCTGTGGTGCATAATATTGCATGACCTGATGATTCTGCTGGGATTTATGGGATCTATGCTAGTAATCACAGGTGACTTCCCATATCTGTGGTTTTATTACAGCACTGTAGTACTGGAATTGAGGTGGTAAATTTAGTTCAAAGTTACTTTTCTGTACCACCAGCCGGCGGGTTATGATGTGGTGTCCTCCTGGTTCTACTGTCTTTGAAAACTGTTTCAAGTCAAAGTCAGACTTCACTCAGTCCACTGACACTGACAGAGGTCACTGAGGTCGGGCCCGTGTGCCCGAACCTCATATCTCCTGCATGCAGAGCCTGTTTTTGGAGGCTGCAATCATAGTTCATTATGTTCAGAAATAAATACATGGAATAATTATTTTAAAAACAGAACAGAACTCTCCACCCGCCTCTTTCCAGTTAGTGTGAATGAAAATGTCTCAAGCTGAATGTGTGTTCAAACCAAACCACTCAGCCACAGTTGTGTCATTTAGCCAAATAAGTTTTTAGACATACTAATACTGCAGATATGATATTGGAACACCTGTACACACACAAAAACACCGAATACACAAAGAAAAAATGGTCCATGAACAGTCCACTGGACTTTGGCTCAAAATAAAGATGTGGTAGATGCAAATCTGGTGAAAATGATGTCAATCTGAGAGTAATTGAATATTTATGTGTCACACAAACCGGCCGGGAGGAACAATCAGAGGGCCCTGCTGTAAGAGCCGCATAGACGCTCACTGGCTGCACAGCCACACAGAAGCTGCTCATTTGCACTCGCTTCACACTTTCTGATTGCACAAGTGATGTGACTTGCAGCGTGCCTGATGAATTTATGTGTTACATTTTTTTTTTTTTTTTTTTTTATTCAACCAGTGCATCCTCACCAAAATTCCTGGCCTCCTACCTGCTGGGAGGAAGGAATGCTGCCAACTCCCACGGAGAGGAATCCAGAGGCTCTGCGAAGACGCAGAGTGAAGTACGTGCTTTGTTATGCGCCGTGTGGCCTCCACTCGGGTGGGTGAGCTGAAAAAAAAAAAACGTCCGTGATACTGACTGACAATTCCTGATACTTAGCCTCCAGCCCCCACACTGATCTCTATACCAGCAAAGGTGGGCAGAATTTTTAACAAGCCTGTGAGATGTGTGGTAAGCAGGAGAGCAGCCGACTTATTTTGTGCTTTGATTGGGCATCTGTCAATTCTTCTTTTAAAACATTTCACAGATTGAAGAGAAATATTCATCAAATTGTCACCTACAGATTCTCTAAAGAGTAAATGTCAGTCACGGGCATCTTTTCATAAACAGGATGTGAACAAGCAAGGTAAGTTTCAGCACAAAGAAGTTGAGTCTAAGCATGTTTCCCACCCACGAAGAAGAAGCCCGCTAGTGTTGGTGTAAATGATGAATATTTCCTCATTGCCACTATTAGGGCTCCTTTCTAGCTACATTCATCTGTATTTGAATTTGTGATTTCCGGAGGCTAATGGTTATGATTGAACTTAATTGACCACCAAAATGAGCAACACCGAAGCTCTTCTGGTTTCACGGTTGCATCTTATTCAAGTGAAATTCTAAATTCCCCAATTAACCCCCCACTCATTCAGTCTTTTGCAAATTACCACACAGCAAATGGGCCTTGAAACTGTTTTATCTTTATTAGTAGAGAATCTTTCTTTATTAACACAAGCTGGAGTGTAATAGTGAAGCTACAAGGTGAGTAAGTACTTTGTGCTATCAATGTGTAATTAAGCAGATATTAAATTATAAAAAATAAAAAGTAGGATTAGTTGGAGTTCATATCAATTCATGGCCAGATTCATTTTCTACTCAGTGTATCCATGAGTGAAAGTGGATGCTTGTGTCTGATGTTCCCTTTGAGTTGAGAAATAATTTTGACCTTTGATCTTTGATGACCAAAATCTAATCAGGGGCCTGTGCCAATTCAAAACAATACTGAGACATGACATTCATGAGAGTGGGACAAAAAATGGTGGCACAGAGGCATAATCGTTTTTTTTATTTGACCAAAATTTTAAAATAATGATAAAAAATGAATGAAAACATCAATAAGGACATTTATTTCTTTGTCGCAGTAATTAAGTACAAGTATCGTCATCCCCAAAGAGACAAAAAGCATCACTTTCATCAGTCCCTTCCGTGTCTCCCGGAAACCCAGTTGCTTTGGTAACTGACACTTGGAGCTTGCAGTGCAGTTAAATAGAAACCCAGATGTTTCAATGTTCAACTTGTAAATTAATGACGTAACAATGAACGGTGAATGAAAAGTCTCGATGGCAGGTGGACGGGGTGGCGGATTGTGTGTGATGTCGTGCGCTTTATTGATAATTGTTTCACCACGTGGAAAATGTGGTTATTACAATAAGAAAGTATGTGTGTACCGTTGTCACTGTTTGTAGTGTTTTGTGTTTTTTTGTGATTTTTCTTCTAACTTCACCTCACCCTGAAGTTTTTGTGCCTATCCCAAACCTAACGTAACATTACCCTGCAGTTATGTTCTCTGACCTAATCCAGTTTTTTGTGCATGAGTCATTCCCGCAGCGCGACCTCCTACACTGACGCCAAAGTTCACCTGTGGCATCAACATGATAAGACAAAGGACGTACAAAGCAGCACAATTTGACGCCTTAGGAAACATCAATCAGATGCTGTAGAAATATGTTTTTATCAGCCTTTTTACAAATAATATTTTCCTTTGATATCTCACTGCAATAAATGCTGAATTACCAATCAACATGCATGGCTGCAGGCCATGTGAGTGGTCTGACAATATACTATCATTATCTGAAATTAACAAGAACAGGAGATATTTATTACTGTTGTTAGTCTGAAAGCGCTCGACAGGCACCACAGTTTATGTCCGCTCTTCATTTTTAGAGGATCAGAAAATGAGAAGACATTTCTTTCTTTCAGAGGACGTCTCGCTCTAGTGTCGCATTTGAAGAACAGCAACAGTTTGGTAAATAACATGTCCAAGTGTCAGGCTGTTCGTTGGGACGTGGAGTGAAGGCGGACGGGCCACTGTCCTCAGAAACGCTGAGGCGTGTCCTCAGCTCAGCTCTGTCAGACGGATGCCGAAAACAAACAGGGAAGCACAAAACAGAGGCAGATTTCAGATGAAGTATTTCAGGAGGCTGAAGTTGGGTTTACGCTGATTTTCGTCAGGTTTTCATGTTTCATGGAAATAATAATTGTCCGAAAGATTCATTTGAAATAAACCAAGAGGACAAGCATCACGCCTATTTGTGTAGTTGAATGTTTGGTGCTAAGCCTTTACATCACATCTCCTTGTAAAACATAATTGCTCACACTCAGTGGAAGCTGTGCAGGATTGAAAACGGTCCTCTAATTTCAAAATTGGCACATACATAATCTTCATGATCATTAACTTTAATGATCGTCATTTTTACAAAACTAAAGACGTGAAAATAAATCAGCCAACTGTAAAAACACATGGGATTTAAATGTAAGGCACAAATTATCACTTGGGAAAATATTGCTTGTTTGCTTCAATGTGGCTACATCACATTATTAAAATGTCTATGAACATCTGCGAACTCAAACCCTTGAAATATTCACATCACTTTTGCTGAGCCAAACTGTAGGTAAAACACTCTAAAAAAAATAATAAAATCCAATAAATACTCGTGAACTTCAGTGTGCAGAGGATCAATAGCGAGTGAGACTCTGATTAGACCAAAACAGCTCCTCTTGTTCGAATTGCCTCACATCATATTTTTGCAGGCTCCCCGTATTACCACTATTTGGAAAAATAAAACACACGTGTTGACTCACAGTTAAAGGTTGGGCGACTGAAATATTCCAAACTATGTTTTTCGCAGCTGAATACAAAGATTTTCAACATCCGAAACATCCCACTCACAGGGGGGGAGATGCTTTTCTTATTTGTTGAGCTTTTGTGTTGTTAAGGTGTGGAATTTCATAAATCGGTCATATACCAAGACAGAGTGTGTTTGCAAAGCTCTTCGTCCGTCCTCTAAACCATGGCACAGCATGAGGATCAGTTCATCCATAGCTGCTGAGAGAGGAATATTCTCAGAGATCCAGAGTGACTTTAGAGATGGTGGCAAGTCAGTCGAGAACTGCAGATGAGAGATGAAAGAAGCAGAGAGACAGCGAGCGGGGTGAGATGTTAATATCTCTCATACGACATATCCTGCATATCATCCAAGTGAAATAACAGCAGGCCCATCAACGCAAATGTGCACAATTACTGCACGTGTTGGACTACTTGATATTTTAAACATGTCACCGGGATTTTCAGCTTAACCCCAAGAATGTGGTGGAAGTCTGAGTAACTAGCTCCAGTCTTCCAAAAGGAATAATAATAATAATAATAATAATCTCTATAATGTTACAAATGCATTCATTATTCTGCATGGTGATGCTGGGGGATGTGGCCTAAAAGGAGCTTACTAACAGTGCAACTGATTCCTAATTCAAATAACAAAAAGGTCCCTGCAGTCCTCCTTTGTGTATGAAAGCCGTTTCTGAAAACTGCTCAGAGATTCCAGTGGAGGCTATTTATTGTCCTGTCCTCATTAGCATTCTTTTACGCTCCTTAAGCTGTGGGTCATTAAAGCACCTGACGGTAAATCCTGCGGCACATTGCTGCAATTAAACATAAATACCAATTCGACTGCAGTCCCCGAGTTTAGAGCCATAATTCACGCTGTGTTCGTCGTTTGGGTTCCTATGCGAAAAGAGACGAGATCCCGTTGGACCACGTGAGGCCACATCGTCAGCACTCGCTGACTTCTCTCACATGTAGCAGCCAACTTTAGATACTTTAATGAGTTCTTCATCTCATATTACAAAGATCACATCTGATTGATTAAAAATGACACGAACATCTGCTACATGTGAAAAAACAACATGCAGTCTAATTATAGCAGCAAACATGGAGGAAACGTTTCCCTTTAAAGCCATTTCCTCTCATCTCATTCTTTGTGCGTGAAAGTGAAAGTGTTGCTAATGGTGCTTTTGTTGTGGTGATAATCATAAAAAAGTGAGTGCACACATCCGCCTCAAACATATTTCTCTCTCTGTTTAGGAAGCGACAACGTTATACAACCAGTGATTTATGACACAATAAACTATGCTGAAAAAGACCAACTAAGGGTTTGTAATCATTGACTATGGGCTCCATAAGTCTGTAAGTGTAATGCCTTAAACAAACACTTTTTTATTTATTTATTTTTGCACACACCCGAATCCCCACAAGAAATCATAAATCACTTTCAAAGCCTCTTCAAGTTTACTTGATGACAACAAATTGTATTTAATTCCCTATTTTCTTCATTATTAAACGAATGGAGCGCTGGTACAGCCTGACAGCAATCTCAGAAACCTCCACGTACCGCCCTCCCCTGCCACTTCCGGACCCTAAATTAAGATTAATTACACAAAAGACCAATATGCTGAAATAGGAAATTATATGCTCCCAGGAACAGAGCTCCGTGGCCGCTCTGTCTCAGTTAGCAGAACAGCTTTTAGATTGCACTTTCATATCCTTATGCTGAGCACAGCAGGCACGGGATTGACTGTCTGGCTGGATTCTGTGGACTTGATAATATCTGGCAGAGGGGTCTGAGGATATGATGACACTGATTAAAGTCACTTTCATCGCACACCAGGTGGGACGGAATTGTTGTTGTCTTTTCAATCAGTTGTTACGCTCAGTGGGACAATGTACCACAACCTGCAAAGAAAAATGGGTGTGAATCACACAGATGTGAATGTTTAACTTCCTGGAAAGATGCATCACTCGTCTTTGATGTCAGCAAGAAATAAATGATGGAAGACACGGTTTATCCACCACTGTTGGAATTATAATTGCACAATGATGTGCTAAGTGTTTAGTTAAACAATTTGTTAAACCATGTGATGTTTGTGTAAATGGTCCAACAAATAAAATAAATATATGTTAATGCATTCTGATATATTAGCATTTGTATATTAGGAAATTACATTAAACAGCGTTAATATATATCCTCTAATTATCTGTAAACACTGTTTAGGGTTGCAGGGGGGTCTCCCAGGCGTCAGTGTGAAAGAGGTGGGGCCGGACAGGTCACCATAGCAATCACAACCATTCACACTCACATTCACACCTACAGGTAAATTACAGTCTCCTCAGCCGGGGATTCAAACTGCCGAGCGTCTAGATGTCAGACGGAAACTCCAACCAGCTTCTGCTGCCCCAGTATTATCATATGTTGTCTTATTAATACATTTGTTTATAAAAGCAGTTAACCAAAAACTTTTGAAATGTAAATTTGTATCAAATTCAAGAAACAACTCTAAAGTTATACCACATACTAAATACATACTAAATTTTAATAGATAGTTTCCTATGTTACAGTTAATTTCCTATTGAAAAACAATATTGTTGAACTATATCACTATACTGTGAATATATTGTTAGATTCGCTTTTTAAAAACTTAGAGAATTTTGCACAATTGTTTATGATTTTTAGAATAAATTAACAATTTACCATGTGTTTTTACAGATGCAAGCAAACAATCAGTCAAACCATTCAGCAAAAAAGTGTTGTTTTTCCCATTGTCACTACAGAATCACGCAGCTGATTTTGACAACATCTGGCTTATGTGCGGCCTCAGTTGCACATACACTGTATATATAGAATATAGAACTGCGGTTGTTTGTGATATAACTACAGTGTGCACACTTCTTTTGCAGACTTCATTACGGCATCAGCATCAAAGGCCCTCAGTGAATTAGAGGAAAAGCTTTGACCAGCATGGAACAGCTCAGCCACACAATTTCCCACTGTGAACATCAGCACAGGAAAATTCCCGCTGAGAGCCGAGGGAGAGCAGGGGAAGGGGTAACACCTGATATGTTATGTAATGTAAAGAGCTCATTGTTCAACATGCAGCTCTGTGTGTTGTCTTTTGCAATCTGTGAAGTGCTTCATCCTGGGCTGCGTTCGATCGTCTCACAAAGGATGGAAGCAGGGATGGGCAGCTGGTGGCGGAAACATGTTTCGAAACAATTTCACACATGCCAGAATCTGACAATTGAGACATTCAGTTCTGAAGGATGAGGACTCGACACACTTGCGCAATAAAACCAAGCGTTCTGTCTCAAGGACTTCGACAAAGCAAATGTTGAACAAAATGGAATCCAATGTCTAATAGTGGGGAAGATGGAGTGAACGCAGTTAATGTTCCAAAAAGTTGGGAACTAGAAATGTATTAAACTGAGTTGCTCATCTGTAGCATGAAATAGTCCAAGTGTTGGTACATTATAAGGTGCGGAATTCCTTTTCTCAAACTTATTTGCTCCAGGTGAGATTATAAGATATTTTAACCTTTATTTATTCAGGGTAGTTTCACTGACAGCTTGGTTCTGTTTCCCAGAAACGCCCTGCACCACCTGGAACGCTGCGTGGTCAAAGAAATCAAATGCTGCAAACCAGGTGAAAGATTAACTTCGAGAAAGTAGATGCGAGAGTAAAATTTCATTTCCATTTATAATGTATTTCTGGACTGTTTGTATCTGCAAACGTACCACAACAATTAAATATTATATCGATTTCTATAGATTTGATTTTATTTAAATGTACATTTCATTTGTTATATAAAGTGGGAACTCAACCATCCCCACTCTATTACGTCTATAAAAAGTTGTCATTTGCAAAATGCCAAGACCCCACAAATGTGCACATCAATAGTTTGCAAATTTTTAAAATGTATTTTTGTTTACAATCTTTTAAAAATCGTATTTCATGTCACCACTCCCTCGTATAGAAATAGATTTTCTATATTTCTATATTCTATATTCTGTTCTGTTATATGAAGTAAAAGCTGCCAGATTTTAAGAATCTTACCAGTAATTTATGAAAATAAACACAACAGGGAGAGACTCTCATATGGACATGATAAAAATCAGTATATTACAGAAAACTGTCTAGTTGGATTCACCATTAACCTTCACACGGGAGAAAAAAAAACATTTCGAGGACCGTGTCAACACAGTCGCTCAAAATAAGCTATTGGAAGCGACAAGCTAGAACAAGTTAACGGCATCACTGAAATTTTAAGAGACTGGTTAGCAGTCGAGGCAACGGATATGACTGAGCACACGGAGGTCACGGCCTTGGTACATATTCCCCATCCATTTTTAAAACCTTCACATATTTAAGAAGGAACCTTCACATCAGCCCGTGAAATATCGTGCTGAAAAAAACGAACAACTACAGTTCCTCCTCACTATCACACGTCGCATTTCAAGACAGAAAGAGCATTATGAATTAAACATCGCTGTGTCTCTCAAGCACCTCGTGGTGTTGTTCAGAGTCTACATTCACAACGTCTAGGCCAAAATATTTTGATCTCCCATCTGCAATATTTCCAGGACTTCACGAGAGCTGTCAGACTCACAAATCTAACAAGCTAATCAATGACATAACCCCATCCCGAGTTTCTGCCCTGTTGTTAATGGCGGATGTTGAGTAGAATTACAAAGACTGGCTACGTGTTAACACCAGATATGAGTATCAATCATTTGTTGATAAATGATGCCATCAAGAGAAACTGAAAGGATTCTGCTTCTGTGCAAGACCTGATAACTCACTCCAAACATATCTCGTCCTTCAGCAGGATGTCAGCGTGAACCCGCTTCAGAGACAAAAGAATTCAATGATTAAATTCCTGCCTTCAGCCACAGAGAAACTCAACACTCGAGAGGATAACACAAGCCAAGGTCATTGCATTCGCATTCCGAGGCACGGCTCCTCCGGTGTGTTTGCCTGTTGTTGCTTTTCCTTACGAGCTCTCTGTGAACAAATACCAAGTCTGAGAGTCTGAAAAGGGATGTCGGAGGAGTATCGGTCGGAGAACCATCAATGAGGCTGAGTGTAATCTATTACAGCGACGTTCCCAAGGATCAAAAGCAATGAGCTGCTGACTGTTTAATAAACCGCAAGCTTACACTGCAGTATGGTCTTAACTATGATTCATTACTGTCACTAGATCTTGTATGAAAATAAAAGAGGCGCCCGAGGAAGCTGCTGGATTCCAGCCGCACTAAATTGCACTAAATTGCCTCTGCATTACATGTAAAGACTTTTTGTGGAGTTCATTTTGCTTTTCTGTTTTCTTTACCACCAATTAAAAATGCATGAAAGCGAGAGAGTTTTTAAGATCCAACTGGATTTTCCAGCTTGCATTCTCAAGGCTTAGTTTGATATTTTATTCATTAATGTGTTTCCTCGCATCTTAATAATAGAGGTGGACTTAAGCAGCTTGCCTCAAAGTCACGGCTGACATTTCTTACTTTATGAGCAGTGAATGTTCTCAAGCTCTTGAGGGCTTCAGCTCATCTCTAACAGAAACGGCTAAATGAACTCTTTAAGACACTCCGGCTCTAATGGAGAAGATAAAAGCCTTCGTATTGAGGCCAGCGCTCTGTAGGTGATACATTACTTATCACCGGGGATGAAAATTGACTACATCTGAAACAAATCTCCAAATAGAAATTCTGTTTCATCTCGTCCACTGTGCATCTAAAAGTGTTTGTTTTAAAGCAGAACCGCGTGGAGGGTCTCAAGCATTTCGGGCTGTCACAAAGGTGATGCTCACGTTGTTATTTGCATTTTAAATACCAGAACTCAAAAGGCAAGGCGGTGCTTATCACTGGAAAAAGGTCTGTTTGGAAGGCCAACCGAAGACTGGTGGGAACTGAAGGATACGGCTCCACACACACACACACACACACACGCACACACACACACACACCAGCTGCAGCAGCAGCAGCAGCAGCAGGGCTCTGGTTCAGGGTGCTGCTCTGGCAAAAGCCAACGCTTGGCTGACTCATTACTGCGCTGTGAGTATACTCATTAGTCAGTTTCTGTGGGCACTGAAAACAGCTTAAATGGCCTTTAAATGGTCACCAAAATTTACTGTGTACTAAAGCACTCAAATTATTCTTCCGAGTATAGCATGATCTATTATTCATTCTGCCGGGTTCATTGTTATTCTCATTGGTGAAAAGGAGAGTCTGGGGAATGTGATAGGGTCTCTTCTTACTGTTAATTAGCAAAGTAGAGAGGATGGCTTTTTTTGAATTTTGTCATGAACATGACACAAGGCCATTAGGTGACTGGGAAATTTGACTCATAGCGATATCGCTGAAATACAATATGTAGCTCACTTCTCTTTTTTTTTTTAAAGCTGCAGGAAAGTACAGAGAGCAAAAAGTAATAAAAAGGAAAGAAGTGGTCGCTTCAAACGTTAAAGTCCTTCGGGGTTTGTCCCCAGGTCATGGTTTTTGTTTAGCTGAAGGATCTATGGAAAACTCATAACACCACATCGCTGTGTTCACGAGAGGCACTTTGCTCCTATATTCATCCACAATAAACCACCAAACAAGAATTCATGAGAGATTGTTATGTAAAGTGAATGTGTTTTAAATGTAGCCCTCTGTCAGACACAGAGCTCCTCTTTGAGTGCTACAGGAAAGTGATGATTAATCCCCTTCAAACTCCATTAAAGTACCAATTCGCTTCCCCTCAGCGCTCCAAGTTATGTTTATGATGTAAATATGGGAGTGGAGACACGGCATTTACATCGGGCTCGTTAGGAAATGCAGATGTGTTTCAGTGCAACAATGTGACCAAAGTCCCACATTCACAGACATGCATAACTTCACATGGAATAAATATCCGTTGCGCCCTTGACAGGAGTCATCAAATTTTAATGCCAGCTGCAATAACTGCAGGTGATAGTAATAAACACATTTATGTGGATCCTAATACTGCCACAGGCGCAGCTATCATCCACTGTCAGATTCTGCATCTCCCAGTATCACAGGGGGGTGAAAAGAAACAGAAATAAAACCGCGTGATGAAATGCTACTTGTAGAGATTCGACAGATAACAACAAATCCCAAACCAAGCTCAACAAATACATTAGACCATTTCCTGAAGCGCAGAGACGCGTTCATTCATAAATAAGTAATGTTGAAAAAAGCTTAGAGAGGCATCTGGCTTTATATTCATATTAACTGCTGCGCACATGAAAGCGTGTATCGTTAGAGAACGTCTTCATGAGCACGGAGACGCTTAAGTACGGTTCCATCAGGCCAGTGTTTCTTTTACTGCTCCCTGTTAATACAATAATGCAGCATAATGTAGTTTTTACAGCATAAAACGTGGATATACACTTACATTCACAACATCCGGGGTCGTACAATAACATCCTGGTGTTGGAGACGGTTGATCTGCCCTCGGTTTGTAAACTGTTTTATACTTGTGGGTCCGAGCACGGAGCTCGGCTTGACTCTACTGTCGATCCCATAAAGCATCCAACAGGTGAACATATAACTTTAACGGCTGGAAATGACAAGACATTGACTTCTAGTGCCATCTGGCAGCTTTTCAGGACAGTATAAACCAGCTGTAGGGAGAACATTATCTGTGGTTATGGTCCATTTCTGGATTTCTACAGTCTCTTTAATCCTGCAGTGATATTTCTCGCTGTCAGATGTGACAGTTCTGATCCATTTTCAGTTCATAATTCTCGGCCAGTGTTTAAAAAAAAATTGCCAGCTTTGGATTTTCTTGGCTGACCTGTTGTTTCTTTGTGTGTCCCAGAAGTTTCCTTCACACACTAGTTTTTGATTATATTTTCCATACTCTGAACACTTTAAAAAAGGTCTACAGGGTTTTTGCTGCTGCAAAAAAACATCTAATACACAAATACACTTTATATTTTATGAGAAAAGTTGCAGCTATAACTACAACCCTGCACTCATTTACAGTCCAATGAAATGGTTCACAATCGGAATATAGTCATCAGAAAGGTATTGTAGGTATGTCTCATCAATCTCATACCTTGATGAAAGTGTGTCCAAACATACGAACATGTCATCAGTAACTACAGATTGAAATTGAAAGTAGAAATCTGCTGAGCTCTATAATGAGCCTTTACATCAGCCTGGTGTTACAACCATAAAAACACAATATGACATTTAATATTGTCTACAATGCAATATGCCTGACATTCAGAGCCATACCCACAAACTGGTCCACACTTATAATTAGTGCATGGAGATACTTAGATATTGTAATACTTGTATTTTGATATGCGCTAAGGATTAAGTATCTCGCATCTTATGAAAACACATTATTTCTGAGAATAGTTAAACACTTTTTGCATCAAACCAATAATTACAAATTATCTGAAAGAACTAATATATAATACTTGTAACACGCCACCCACCGCAACGTACGTAAGACCCAACTAGACAAAAATCAACTTGTCTGACTGTGATATGTAACAAATTATTTTTTTATAAGCAGGTTATTTTTATGAGAAGAAAAATCACTCTTAACAGGCATTGCGATTGGATGTCGATGTGTTTGAGCACATCTATATTAAAATCAACTCACCTTTCAGATGGCTCTGATCAAAATCAGGAAGAGTGACAATTTCTCTCAGCGCTAATCTCGGTGTGTTTGCTTAGTCTGAAACCACAAGATAAAAAAGAAAAGGAAATGACAGCAGGGAATAATAAAAATTCAATAAAGACAACAAAGATGGGGGGGTGGGGGGGGTTGTTCTACATCAAGCTCCCATTTTCTTCACAACCTCACTTGTCCTGAACCAGCGATGGATCCCCAGGTGCTCAGGTGTGTAGTTTGCAGGTACTGAGTACGATTCGGCAGCCATGATGACAAGAGGGGGCACGGCCTTCAGCCAAAAGACCACACGCACAAACACACGCACACTTCACTGCGAGATACACCGTATCTGTAGCCGTCCCACCTCCGCCTCCCCGCCCCGCTCCGCTCCGCAGGAGCCTTGGATCACTGCTCATGTTGTCCAACACAGTTTCGCCTGGGAAAGATCTCAGCTATCAATCTCCGAGCTGTCAGCCACGCTGACCTATCAGACCCCAGAAGCATCCTGCAGTAGAAATCAGACAGCGGTCTTGCCGTGAAGGTTGATTTAGTGGTCTCCGGGAACAAATGGGGGATAACAAACAAGCAACGTGGAAGTAAATGTGCCACGAGGCTCGGCAGCAGATAGTAGAAAACATGCAGCTAATTGGCTGCTACAAGGAGGAACATGACAAATTAATGCTGATAGCGAGGCAGCACATTTCACCAGTGCCAGAATTGGTATCGGTACATTATTTCCCACTTAAAGTGAACACACAGAAACAACTAAATCTTGCAGTGTTTATGACCTTTCTCTTTATGGATTGAAATTATATACCGTTAGGAGGTAGTGTCACTGTTCACAGCTGTCATTATTCTTCTTTTATACGCCAGACCTCAGTGGCTGTGAGGCCCAGACACTTTATAATCTGTTATTACAGACAGGTTCATGTTGGTGACCTTTAGCTGTGCTCGCACATGCATATTATGCTTAGGGTTTCTCACCTCTCCACTTGTACCTCTCTGTCTCTGTCTTCCCCTGGTCCTTCCCTTGAATTCTAACCTCCTGCCTTTCCTGCCTTCCAAAAATCAATTGTTATTGATTTTTCTGCACTCTCCGGGGTGGAGTCAAAAGAGGGGACAAAGGAGATAAAACCACAGGCAAATTGCTAAAGTAACTGCACTGTACTATGGGGGACTGATATTATCATGAGAGAAAGGAGTCGAATGCTGGTCTGGCTCCATTTAAAAGCAGTGTAAATAGCATCCTCTGCTCACCAGGAAATTTCAAACGGTCCGTGAGGTGGACGCCCAGGAGCTGACTGGCCCGTCCTGTTTCACGCCATAAACCAGCATGCTGACAGTTAAACTGAGGCCGGGTGGGACCAGAGTACTTCAAACTCAGGTGTATGTGTCAACATAGAAAACAAAAGCACATCTTCTAATTCAAGGAGCAAAGGCAACAACAACATTAATCCCTAACAAGAATTTTACTTTACTTTGATGTAAATCTTCTAATAAAGCAGCACTGTGAATGCAAAACTTTGAGGGATGATTAACATCCAAATCAAAAATCTCAAAATAATCTTTTGCTTAAGACTCATAATGCAGTGATGCAAGTGGTTTGCCATAAGCATTTTTCTTTTTCACATTCTAAACCGAATGACAACAAAAACAAAGACATAACATTGAATGAATTATTAGTGGCTCAGTCCAAGACACTGTTGTTCAAAGACATTGTGTTATGAAGTATTGCCTAAAACAAGGGTGTAGATTATCTAGTCTCTAAAACATTAATTAAAAAAATATCAAATTCAAATAAAGCAGAATTATCCTAAAATGCACTTTGCACTTCAACGGTTTAATTTTTTACTGTCATTGTGGATACACCAGTGACAGTAAAAGCCGCTGCTTTTACAGGAACCACCAAGCTCTGACATGCCTGCATCTGCACATCCCAGCTCCTGCCTCTATATTTTGCAGCCAAAAAGCTGAAATAATAATCCTGCCCAAAATTTTGAGCTGCTCATGTATTACACAGCCTTGAGGTCTCAGATAAAACACAGCCGCTGCAGCAGCCAGACAATGAGCCGTAGATTTGTGTGCTCATACACTTGCTCGCCCAACCCCAACTGGATCTAAACTGGATGAAAGGGAAATCTTTGAACATTAAAATAAAAATGCCTTCAAAACGTGTCTCATGCTGCTACAGTACAACTGGTTGCAGCTGTGAGAATACTAATTCTTTCACGGACACAGACACAGTCCTGCCGATCTGAAAACTGAGCTCACTATTGAGAGGTTGCACTTATTACTGGCTCACGGTGAGATCACACATTTCTTGAAATTAATCAATCTAGATTTGTGAAACAGTAACACAAACAGCTCTGTAACTTTAATGTTTTTTTTTTTGTAATGCTGTGGCAGCGAGTCCATAAACCAGATCCAGGAGTCCCACTGAGGGCCAGTTTGTTAGAGAAAAGCTCCCTCTAGTGTATGAAAAACTCCACATTACACAAACTCTGATAACAGAACACCACTGTAACCGTTTCAATATTTTAATCAGTTTGTCATTTTGTACTTGCATGGGTAAACCAACAAAGTATATACACATTTGTCCTTTTGAAGAAATAAAAAACAGTAAAAGTGCGTATATGATAACAAAAAGAAATAAATTAACATAGAACACTTTGACACAGTATAATGAACTACTGAATGTCAGTTTATCCAACAGTTACAAAATATTACAACAGACACAGGCAAAAGATGTTCAGAGTTCATAATGTAAAAAATTAAAATAAAAAATTAAAATAATAATAGGCTAGTTTGGACAACGCAGACATCAGTAATAACCTCATGACCCTGGTACAAGAAATACAGTAAAAGAAGAAAAAAAAAAACATTTTAAATGAAAGAAATTTATATTTTACAAAATGCATTATGAACAATATGTTGTTTTAAAAAACACAGGTAAAAGACAAAATGTCAAAGGAGAGAGGTGTAATGCACATTAGTGTTTGGTTAGCACAAAAAATTAAATTAGACCAACATTCATTTATTCGTTACACAGATCCTTACGTTCAGTATCATCCACAGAAACAAACTACGAGTTTGTTTCGGTCAAGGCTTCGACAGGTTTTAGCATCATCCGTTTGTAGTGTTTACACGTTAATATGGCCGGTAAAGGCTTCGTTTTCCGTAAAAATTTCTGCTCATGCAGCTGCGTCGCGGCCACAGACTGAAACTATATTTGAGTCTGTGGCTGAAACTACTGAAACTGAACAGAGACTCTCAAACTATATATGAGCCACAGACTCAAATATAGTTTCAGTCTGTGGCTTGAATGTCTCTGTTCAGTTTCAGTAGGAACTGAAACTTTGTTTGAGCTGAAAATGCTTTCACAAAATGCAGATACTGTCGATTAATGGTTTTACCTTGCAAACATGAAACTTTTGTGACTCCGTTCACAATTACAACAAAACAGCTGCGTCAAGACAATAAGTCCACAGAGGTTTCTCTAATCTTAATTAAGTTCTGCAGTGAAGCCATTAATGTTTTATACCTGGCAGCAAAGACAAAAAAAAAAAAGTGACCCTGCTATGAACCTGAAAAAATAAAAAATAAATAAATAAAACAATATTCATGGCTAATCATAATGATTAGAACAGTTGTGGCATACATCCTACACAAAAAGTATTAACTGAACATTTATTTTTGAATGTCACTGTTCATTACACTGAGATATAAAACTATAAATGTACTACTTTTATTGCCTTTAGCTCTATATTGTATTTAAGTTGCTTTACTATTAGAGGCTGACTACATCTTTGATGCAGCTGATGCATTTAAGAGGGATTCACAAACTGTTTCCACTTAAATGATTAAATAGAAGGATTTTTCACAACACGTAGATACATGAGGCTATTTAGTGACCACACAGAGATTATCGCATCCATATTAATTTCTTTGCTGGTGTACAACAGCTGGTGTACAAAAGTAATAAAATCAAAACCAAAAACACTAAAAAAAACTAACGTACCAGTTTGGTAGGAGCACCCGGAGAACACAGATCAGCAGAAAAATAACAATAAAATATGAAAAAATTAAAACAATTAAAAGCACAATAGAAACATTAAATCGATGAGTGATGAGAGCAATTACAGCATTAAATAGTTCATACAGGTAAGACATTAATCTAAGGTTTTTAACTGTACAGATCAAATATTTTGTGATTTACATTTTCTGGTAAGTGGAATGATGTGCAAATTAAGCAATGAAATATACCAGCCATGCTCTGCTTTCTGCTTTATACAGCTGGAAACTTTTGCATAGTTAATGAAAGACATGCTTTAGCGTTTTCATGCAATACTGCATTCCTTAAACATTCCCAATTCTGTACACTGACAACTAATTGAAAAAGACAATTGCAGTGAAGAAAGCTAGGCAGAAAAAATAAATCTAGAAATGTTCTGACATCTTGTTTGAGTGAATGTATTTGAGCATGAGGAGACTACTACTTACTGCTCTACCACTAGTATGTTGGTCAAATTATAATAAAGTAATCAATATATATATATTTTTTTAAATGACTGATTGGTGGTAGCGAGTTCATTTGACATAATAAAGAACTGAATTGATGCAACCGAAATATAAATTAAACAAATGCCTCTATATAGTACTGCAACACATGACAGACGCCTTAAAAATTATCGTCACCAAACGATCATGAATCGCGCATGCAGTAAAAACAACACAAGCAGTGTGGTGGCTACGCACAAATGGAAAGGAAAGAACGTTTAAAATAGGCTGCAGCTTCCAGATTCGATTATGTAATAAAAATGCCTCATAAAAGGGTGTGATTGGATTCAATATAATCTCAAAAACTATGACTCACACTGACATTTATTAAGCAATATACAGCATCACGTTACCTACTAATCTTTGTTTCCAATGCCCAAAAATATGTCAAAACTGAAGGGGCATCACCATCTTAATGCACTAAGTCTTGGCTACATGACTGGATTAATAATCCAATATACTGCTAATGTATCAAGTGTAATGGCATGATCCAGCTGTACAATGTTCCCTAGCCACTACAACTTAATCACAGGCGTTTGAAACAGGCAAACAAGATGACGAAAGTACACAAAATTCCCCTGCTTTGATCCAAAGTGCCATGCACAGGTTCCTGATAGATTACGATGTTGAGTAGAAAAGAGCAGCTATTGGAAAACCACCATATTTAAGCAGTAAGTATGTTATTTCTATGAGACATTTTATTTTATAATAGGACACTGAACTGGTCAAATGTTCTGAGAGACTGGTTGCTCAATGAAAGCTCAGCTCTGCTGTAGATTGTCCCACCACAGGACATCACACCAGTTAAGTCAGTGAAGTACACAGTGATTAAAAAACATCCTGATGATCTTGTTGTCACAAAAACAGTTTGGTTTTTCCACAAATATCAAGTGTGATGTCCTGGTTTCATATTTGGAGAGAACCGTATGAGTGAAGTGACTCTTCCAGTATTCTCAACACATGGATGTACAATTTAAATTAAATATTGCAGAGTAGAATGCGCGTGCGTGCACAACCGAACAACAGCTTCCTCTGAATTTTTGTTACAGATACTAAAAACTTATTAGAGCACATATTGTAGCACTCAATTTTCCATCCAACATTAGCAAACACCAGCTGAAATTTAGTTTTGATTTGATCTGGTTAATGCAAAAGCAAAGCGTTTAGACTAAACCCATCACCACACATTAAAGGAGGACATATTAAGGAGGATATTTGCTCCGACTTTGTAAAGACCATTTAAATAACACACTTAAAGCTTTAAATCAAGTGGTATTTCCTCTGAAACCATCTGAGAACAAATGTAAACCTGGTAGATGCTACAGAGAAACAGCTGAGAAAAATGCTGTAGATCTAGAATTGAAAGATTTGTGTTAATGACTAAAATAAAGAGTACTTACTAATGCTTGGATATTAACCGGAACCACATTCATTTGTTAAACACATACACTATGCTGGTATATAATGTATGAACAGTAAAATTACACAGAGCTAATGTTACAATAACAAAGCTTATAGATCAAGGTGAGGCCAGTAAGCACGGTGGCAGCTCCACGGACAATGGGCACGATGCCATGCGGTGCCTAAATATTCATACCTGGACAACAACCGCTCTGACACAATATAAATGAACTCCTATGCTTTGTTTAAATGGCTCATTATCAATATTCTATTTCAGCCTGATAAAAGAAAAAAAAAAGAGAATGTATTTTCCTCTCTAATGAGGTAACGCAGGTTGTGACAAACACCACCAACAGGTTTGTAGTTCAATGAAATATGTGGTCACAGTTGTGGACGTCAGGTTTGAAAAGACGCTCGTTGGAGAAACATCAGTGCCAGAGGAGCAGTGGTCTGTTACAGCACCAGGTGTAGTAAAGGGGCGATTTGATAAAATGACCCCGGAAACGTTGAGATGAACGTGACCTTTATCATTTCAAGTCTAAGGCCTGACACTACTTTACGATATGTCTTGGTATCATGTACATAGAACGATACAAATATGTGTTTCTGTACGTATATCAGTTGGCAGTTTATTGCACCAAGATACATCTAATATAGTTATGCAATAAATGTTTTGTTGAAACTTTTTAGAGCTTAAATTAATTGTATCTTTATTTTGGAAGATGCCGTTTAACGATCTACTTACTGTTATTTTGTTCACCCTATTTATTTCGATATGAAGACTATGCTAGAAATCTAAAAGTTCAGCAGCAGGACAAACTACAGCCTCCTAAATAATATTGTTAGACATTTGTATTGTTTATTCATTTTAGCTAATAAACTGCCAACTCTGCATATTTATGGAAAAAATGAACATTACTTTATCTATACAAACATTTCCTCTTAATGATTCATTCAGTATTAGACCACTATGTTGCCTAAGGCGAGTACTTTTTCCCACGTACCGTATTGAAAAGGCGCTTAAGTTTATTTTCACGTTGTTCACGGAAGAAAAAAAATGGGTTATATATTATCTATAAATATCTTTCTCAATTAGCCACAGCATTATTGCCACTTGATGGTTTTATTGTAAAAATGATACGTTTTATAAAAATATTGTGAACTAAATGCTGATGTATCATTATGGGTTAACCACTTGTCAGAACATGAAGTGGTTATAATGAGCTCCACCTTTATCAACAGTTGTCTTTGTCTCTTAATTTTTATTAATTAATGTACACGTTTTTCCTAATACATTCTTTTATTTATTGGAGCACTTTTACTAGTGTACTTTTTTTGCCATTTAATAAAATGTTGACATTCTGCTTAGTGCTTTTAATTGAGTAAAACATTTGAATTTGAACTTGTACTTTTTTAGGCCAATATTTTTATTTGAGTTTTGAGTTTGGGAACTTCTACCAGCTCTGGACACAACGTATGAAGTATGACATTTTATGGCGCGGTGTAGCTGCAAACTGCTCAGAGTGGCCATGCTGACACTTGATATCATTAAAACCACCAGTGTTAATGGTGTGGCTCATTGTGTATGTACATAAAAAACTTAAAAGGTTTCATTCCAAAACTCATAATTTCTTTTGAGGTCAAAATTAGCTAACTTTGTAAGCATTTAATAAAATACATTTCTATCAAAAAGTACTAGTATTTAACAAAAAAATACAGTTTAGAAATATTAGAAAACTCTCAATTTGTGTACCAATCCCAATTCGTCATCACAAATCCTATTTTGATTTGGTCCAGAGCTTGTCATCACGTTTTTAGTACCTAGTCCCCTATCACTCGTACTGCAGACTCACATTAGTTACTTCTGATTTATATCAATCCTAGATACTCCCAGCATAAGTGAAATTGCTTATGAGTGCAAATGTCTACTTTTGTTTCTTAGTGTCCGTAGTGTTAGACAAAAGCTACTCATACCATCTCCCGTTAACCAATGCATAGGTTCATGTAAAGAAGGATTTTACTTCTCAACGATGAATTTGATCGGCTGAAAACATTCAATAAAAACTACTACAAACAGTTAACCAAGATTATTTCAGAATGAAACTCTTTCGTATTAATATGTTTTTGTGAAACTCTGTCAATATTTCTCAAGAGGCTATTATTAATTATAAATTTATGTTCTTATTGTTGAGTTCAATATGCTCATAGAACAGAACTGAGGTTTAAGCATCAACAACCACGTTATTTCCATCTTAATTGGAATAATGCTAATTCTATATCCCTTAAACATGTTTTTCTGCAGAACAATAGCTGAAGATTAAAATGCATACGGTCCCTCATTGATTTTTCCTGTATAAACAGCTACATTTTAAATCAGGTTTAAAATGGTGGAACATTTTGTGAGCAAGCTAAACTGATCGTTGCAATGGAAAGATAAACCTCTTGTCCGAAGGAAAGATAATTGGATTTCGAGATTCCAACGATTGGGAATTCTGTCAGCTGTCGTACAGGCCTCGAGTAGACACATTCAAATAAGCTGTGCAACTGAATTTGTCTCGGCATGCCAATATAGTCAACATGTCAGATGTGATCTGATGTGTCAAGCCCTACACCCCCTATTTTCTTACTCACATCAAAAACGAAATGTGAAACAGGAAAATGTGTTACACAATCAGAGGTGTAAGGGCGGATGTCATTATAATCCGACGTAGTGTGTATTGTATATTTTCAAAGCCAGCTGTTAATAAATCAGACCTCCAAGCATTCGAATGCATCTCATGCCAGTGTAAAAAAAAAAAAACACGTCAAAAATGTCTACAAATGCATGTGGTGCTTACTGGAACTTAGGCACAAAGAAAACAGCTGCATTATGTAAGTTGTATGTAACTGCCATGTATATTTGATCACTGAGGCCTCTGCGTTGTGTGTGCAGGGGATTGCATGCTAGATGACAGCTTTCGGGAAGACACCATCCTTTCCAGAGGCTTCTTCCTGTTCGTGGGAGACTTAAGACTTACTTCAGAGTTGGAAGACTTGGACTTGCCTACGTTTAACAGAGTGCGACTGAGAGAGCTAGGCGGCTTGGAAGACTCCTTTGTCTCAGATTTCGTTTCACCTCCATGAGTCTCTGTGGAAGTCTGAGGAGACGGGGTTTCTCCTGTCTTTCCACTATCAGGACCAATCTCCTTGGCTTGTCCATTCTGCTTGCATGTCCTCTCTGAGGCTTTTTTGGCAAGCAGAGTGCTTTTTCCTAAATCAGCCGACCGGCGGCTTTCCCTTTGTCGGAGAGCGCTCTTAAAGAACGACAACCCTTTATCCTCGGATTTGTTGCTGCGTTGCGCATCTTTAGTAGATATACTTGGTGAACGCAGGCTAGTGACGGAGGAGCTGCTGCTGGAGCTCTTTACAGATCTCCTTTCAAGATGGTTGGTTTCTCCACTCTTCGAGAGCGCAGAGCGAGCTACCGAGTTGCTGCGGAGATTGTCAACCAGAGGGCTAGTGTGCATAGAATCTCTGCTGAAGCTCCTTTCCACCAGCCGTTTCCGACTACTTGTAGAGCCTCTCTCTGCGACACTGGAATTCTTCTTCACGGTTGGTGAGGGAGAGGCTGAGGACTGAGGAGTGGAGCGGACACATGGCTTGTGTTGTGGCGTTGCCTCTATCTGCTGATTTGCCTCCTTTGTTTTAGAAGGTGTCCCACTGGGTGTTGAGGGGCTTTTTTTGGCGTTTACACTCTTTTCTTTAGTATTGCTGACTCTTTTGCCTTTCAAAGGTGTACTGGAAGACGTCTCAGAAGCCGAGGTCTTATGGGTTGAGCACAAACGCTTTTTGGAAGTCTTTTCTTTTTCTTGCTCCACTTTGTTGGCAATCTTTGTGGAGCCTGTGCTTTCTGCCTTTGAGGAAAATCCTCCAATACTGCTCTTGCGCTTCTGTTCTTTGGAGGGAGTACCTTGAGTGGATAGTAGGTTTTGGTCTATAGCTGTTAACTGGTTATTGTTCTCGGTTGGCTCATTTTTGCTGCTCTTCTTTTCAACTGGAGTGGGAGCCCTGCAGTACATCATGTCTACGAACCTTGTGTTGTTGTCCTGGTCACTGAAATTGCTCTCCATCATAGACAGGGGAGTCCTACTGCCAAAGTAACGCTCGTGTCTACTGTAGCTGCCAAAACAGGATGTGGAAAACTTGTCGTCACACGCCTCGCCTATCCGCTCAAGAGGAGGAGAACACCGAGAGTCGAGGGAGAAACGTGAGGGCGAGTTGGATCTCATGTGCAGCTTTGCAGAGAGGGACCAAGAAGGCTTTATTCCGCTGTCACTGAAAGCTAAAGGACTAGCAATGGATGACCTGGATGATAAGCTCTGACGCTGAATGCTCCTTACAAAGGGCCGAACAGAGAATCCTCCTAAAAAAAAGAGAAATGTGGACCATGTTTAGGTATTGGCTTGGTCAAATGAGGCATGTACTGGTTTCTTTTTTATAAAAACTGAACATGCACATGCACTGCCACTCTAGACGTCTCTACACGTCTTCCCAGGCGAGAAGTACGTGGCCAATTTTTAATACATTATCCTGCCCCTTTTTACAAAGTCCGGCAATATGCGTGACTCTTTATGGACAGAGCATGCTGTTGTATCTTGAATTAGGAGGATTTAAAATGCGTGAAATGGCATGTGACATTTCCATCAGGCGATTGCCAGGGCTTTGTTTTTTTGACTGGCATGGCTTCCATTTGCTGCAAAAAAAAAAACAGTGTTTGCCGCAGCATACACATTAGACCTTTAACATCTTCTAGCAAGGCACTTCACCTGGTTGAAATAAAGCAGAGTTACTTCTACTGACTCCCACTGTTTACTCCAGACCTCATCCTATGAGCACTGCCAAGAGTTCATATTTCAAAAGGGCTTATGCTATGGGGCTCTGGAGGCCCACATTAACATTAACAATAAGGCCAACATCCGTCTAAACTGAGATTCACTTAAGATGTGAGGCTTTCCATAGTAAGACGATCTGCCAGACACGCTGTTTTGCACATCCCTATGACACATGCTACTTCACTGTCTGCCTTGTCCTTAACAGATAGATACCACAAATTCATTTTAGTGTAATGAAAATGTAGGCAGCACTACATAACACTATAGTCTGACAGCTGTAAATTGAATGACTTGAGAGACAAAAATGTGGGCATTATCTCACCGTCATCCTCACGTTCTCCTGGAAACTCGACTGACTCAGCCAGTGAAGCCAGAGAGGTGCGCCTGGATGAGGCTCCAGAAGCCAGGCTAGCAGGTCTGCTACCAGGCAACCTGTTGATCCAGTGGTCACACAGTGATGAACTGGTGGAACCTGTGTTAGGAACAAGGACAATTCAAGTCACCTTCCAATGTTAAAAGCTACACTAAGGCCTAGTGCATCCTGAAGAATTTCCATATCTTGAATATCATACATTTACAAAATGTGGGAGATCACAGACATAAAGAAAGATTTACAGATTTTTAATATTATCAAATAACAGCCAAACAACACATTTAGTGTTTATACAATATGATTTCAAAGTAGCAATTCCAGAGAACTCCAGATCTCACACACCCTGCGTGGTCAAACTGACTACAGAGCAAAATAAATAAATTGCTGGCATTCCATTGGTGACGCTTGTTGCTCAATGTTCCTATTGCTCAATGTTCCTTTCACACAAGAGCATTTCAATATTTACAAGTGGGGACTTTAACCTACTTACAGTACAGGATGACAAGGTTTATGACATTCATAATCATAATTATCCGGTAGTGTACACCCAGCCCTTTTGTGTGCATAACAACATCAATACGCAAACATACATGAAGTTGAAATAAATCAAAGCTTGTGTATGACAGGTATGAAGGGGGGTATAGTCTTTTACAAAGAACTCTCATTCAAACAGACACAATAAATTTAATAAAAATAAGGTATAAAATTATTTTTAACCAAACTCTTCTAAACAAATGACTAGTTTGAAAGAAATCATTACTGACCAGCAACAGAACTGTTGGCTGACCAGGATGGAATAGCCGTTCTCCTCTGGTAAAAAAGTATATAGGCCGTCTGCTGACACACTGCATCCTCAGCTACTGGCGAAACCTCACTGTCATCAAAACAGTACCACTGACCATCAATGGAGTTCTTGCAGTAAGCTGTAAATGCAAAGACAATCAATGGGTTAAAACTGGGATGACGACATAATTTCCCTTTCACTGTCATGTTTGCAGTTTACCTGTGTAGTGGCCTCCGTGCATATTCCCATGGTGGTTGCACACAGCATATAGGTCATACAGATAGTCATCAGGGTTCCTGCCCAGTCCATAGGGTCGTCTCCATGGTGACCAGTGGGAAGGCAAACTCCAGCTGCTCTGACTGCGTTTAACAACGTGAGGTGCCATGTCCATGCCCATCAGTGGGAACTTCACCATGTTCTGCATCTTCACTCTCCGATCCCCCTCCTGAGGGACAGGGCAGGATACAGAAAAATAATACAGCATGTAAAGAACAACTGCATTTAACCACTAGTTGCAGCATACCGTAATTACATATGGTCATGTATAATTAAAACGACAAATTTGAATCAGTAACATTGAGGTTAAGTAACATTAACTTAATTAAAGTTTAACACGAGGACTGCCTGATAAATTATTGTAATAAAATTCAGTAATCTGTGTCACCAGTTAGATCACAGCTGACGTGTCAGGTTAAAAAAAGAAAAACACACACAGTAAAAAGTCTTTATAAGATGAGCAAAGCATAGCGAAGAAAAACTTGTCAAAACTCTTCTGCATTTGCAGCTTTTTCTTTTCCAGTCCTGCTCTAATCGTACAGAGCTTAGCTGCAGAGGTAAGTCAAAACCGGAGTTTGTGCATGTGAAAAAAAATTGGCCACACCAGTGGGTGGCTGATTTCAGACACGGACATTGGCAGCACTGACATTCATCATTGCAAAATGGCAAACATTCAGGAGCAGGTCCTAATTTTTATGTAGCACTGACTGCAGGCAAGTTACAGGTGTATGACACAGTGTGTATGTCATATACAAATTTAATGAACATTTACTCTCTGTAAATATTTAATTAGTCTTAATGTACATCCTGCAATATGAAGTCTAAAATGTTGTATGATTCCTGCCTCATTACCTGTATATATTGACGATTATCGACATTGATCAATATAAAAATATATATATTGCGATCGCCCAGCCCTTCACAGACTACAAGTACAACATGATGCTCACAATTTCAATATTAGCTCAAAATGTAACGAATTTAGAGAAAAGAAAATGGTGCAAATAATTTGTTCTTGTTCCTTAAAATCAGAGTAAAGGCGTCACATTTTCATTTACGCTGTTTCTGAACGAGCTGATATACCTGTCTGAATCTCTTGAGATGCAGTATGAGCACGTCTGGCAGCGTCCACAGGCTGAGCTTAATGCGGCCCTGCTGCAGCTGCTTGCAGTGGGGGCAGCGCCAGGCATCATCCGGAGCCAGCTGAAAAACACAAAGCCAATGCAGAGGCCATCAGGGATGAGCTCCGACCACACTGCGTAAAAAACAGGCCCCACACAGGTTGAGGCCACGAGTTTTCCTCTCGCTTCCCTCTATTATCCACCAGAACATTCAGACTAATTTAACCACAGTTTATAAGTTGGCGTGTGCCAGGCCCTGCATACCTAGTTTGTTCCAAAAATAGCATTAGGAGTCAAACCGCAGTCAGTGAAAGGCTTTTCTAACTTAAGCAAAAGAAAAATAAACAAGGGGGAAGTAGAAAAATGTGCGGCCATACTTGAAAATAAACTCAGCACTGACGTGAGTGTTGTGACTCTGCAGCGTGCAGTATTGTGGGTGCGTGCCTGCTGCGTAAGCGGTCAAAGGTTACCTGCTCCTCCTTAGTGTAAAGCTGAAAGCACTGAGCGAGCGTGCAGGCCTGCGGCTGATGGTGCTGCTCTCTGTGCAGATACACACTCTCAGCATCGGGAATGTACTCCTCTTCAGTGTGTCCAAACAGACTGCGGGAAAGTGAAGCGCAGGCATATGAGGATCATCAACCTTGAGATTTTGCTGCAGTAACATATTTTTAGAAAGTGCGTATGCCTAAACACTTCACAGTAAGAATTTCTATTTTGTGCTTTGATATAATGTATCGCCTGTAATATTTATGATAATTATATTCATAAACTTATGGTCTGTTTTTCCTTTCGTATTAGATCTTGCACACGGCTGCAAACTTTTTACAAATAGTTGTAAAAGGCCAAATGAATGCTATGTTTTTTGTTTTTTTTTTACATGTTTCCCGATATTTAAAAAAGTATGCTGTTTGTAGGCCTACATATTAAAAACAACCTAATTTACACCGCACTACTTCTGTTTATCTTTTGTTCCTTTTTTTTCGGATGAAGTTTTTAGCAGCTTTAAGCTTTGCTTAAAAACCAAGAACTCTGCTTGGGGCATAAGGCAGGATACCCGACTGCCCGCAAGTCTGCACAAGTCAGCTACCAAGAGATTTTAAATGAAACGTGCACAGCAAGAACACTTCCAGTTATTTATTTGTACTTGGTTAGATTGGAACTTTGGATTGGAACAGTACTTAGGCTTTGACTGAAGACTTTACACAAGTCTGCAAGAACATAAGTGCAAAGCAGAACAGAGACTGAAAAATGGCTTTCGTCCCAGGCCTTGGTGATCAACTCTGGAGCATTAAAAGATCCCTTCACAAAATAAAATTCAAGTTTCTCATCGTCACTAATCCACAAAAACTCATCAACTGTAGACATTTTACACAAAAACACAGCTAGAATCATCACATAATGATGTGAATAAAAAGGACTCCATGGCCACTGAAGTAGCCTTTCTCTATAACTATGGTAATGTACTAAAAGTACTAAAACTGTGCACAAAAGTATCTGCTTTGTAGTTAAAGTCTGCTTTACATAAGGCTCTACTGTAAAGTTGAGTTTTATCAAACAATATGTCGTAGTTTAGGTTTCTAACACATTTTCTTACAATAGTTCTAAGTTTTTTGTGAAACCGCAAATTGCCAGATGTATAATCTAAAACTTGACAAACGCAGGACAAAGATCATGAGCAACCTTGTTGAGTAGTGGTCCCAGTGCTCAACCTGCTGAATTAGCTACTTAATGGCATTATATTTCCATCAACTTATCAGCAGTCTACACTAAAGGAGATCTATATTCACCAAATGAAACAGTTTCCAAAAAATCATAAAGATATTTTGCTTAATTCTTGCTGTAACATTTAAAGTAACATTTCTCAATCTATTTTTTAACCTACCCATACCTATACTTCCAAGATTATTCAGAAGTGATGAATATAATGATGAATATTTTATACAGAGTAGGATCACATTTTTAAAATGTAGGAATTAATAATTTAGAAAAGCAGATGGGTCGTTGATTATCTAGGCAGAACTACAGACTGTGCTACTTATTCGGTTTGGCTTATTAAGACCTTCACATACTTCCATGTGACACTGTAAATATCACAATTTGTTTATCATCTATCTATATGTCTATATGTCATGGCTTATATATATATATATATATACATGCAACCGAAAGCTTGGCCTGTTAATGAATTGTCTTCAATACAATAACCCAAAAAATTCACGGTCTGTCTGCATGCGTGTTATTAAAAGAAGTGGTTTAACCCGTTATTCCAAATGAACACGTGATGTGATTGACACAGTTTGGCGTGTGCACGTCTTTCTAAATACTAGCTCTTCATAAAACTGGCTGGTCTGGCTTTTGGAGATTCAATATATAGTTGATAGTGAAAAAAGCAAATGTCACAACTTTGGCCTTCATCGTATGAAAAATATACATGTTGTAGAATTAAACAACACACTGACTATGTAACTCTATATCAATAATCAATAAATTTTACTCACTAATCCTTGGTCTCTTTGTCCCACTCCACCACAATCTTCACATGTGGTGGTCCTCCTTGTCCGCAGGACTTAAATGCTCTGTAGTGGAAACAAAAATAGTGGGAAACAAATTTCTTAATAGGATGGGTAAATCCAATATGGCTATGAACACTGTTTCTATTATATAGCTTGTATTTAGTTTTATAGTATTGTGTATATACCAGACAATAATATATTCAGATTATGAATGACAAAAACAAATTTGATTTCAGGGTCAGTCATGCTCTAGCAATGCTGCGTTTGTGTTTTATTATTGAGAACTTAAGTAGATAACATGCCAAACGTGCTAAACGGGCAATTTACCAACAGTTCAAATCTTGTTGGAACATGTCAGCTACCCAGGCGTCTTAGTGAAGATTAAGAGAAAAGATTAAATTTTGACCTATACCCCGCTACCTAATATTACTGACTTACCATTGTGTGCATTTGGGTATACGCTTTTTACTTTGAGGTTTAAAAAGAAAAAAAAACTTTAACCTTTCAATCTCATTCTCATTTCACTCGAACATTTTGAGAAAACAAATAGCTTTAAACAGACTTAAATATAGCCAGGAATAAGTAATGTAACACTTTATATAATTATATACAGGTCTTCTAAAATTACAGTACTATTTCACTACTAACTATCAGACTTCACACATTTGTTTCAAATATCTTCTGTGCCAAAACACAATTTCCATGGCTCTATTCCATTAAATGAAATATCTGGCTGCCTCGGACAGGGCTTGTTTTGAAGGATAAAATAAACATTAAAATGAAAAATAAGTTGTAAAAACTCAGCCAAATAACTGTGTCAATATCAATCTCAAATTAAAATTTTATTGCCTGTTTTTCTAACTGTTTTATCAAGGATGGTATGGAAATGTGCTGCAGTAGCAGGCTGAGATTTATGAAAGCAGAAACAGTCCTCTGCAAGTAAAAATAAAAATGACATTTCAAATTTACATTAACTTAGAACTGACCTTTCCACAGTTGGGTGACACAGTGGTCGTTCGTCTTGAGGAAGGAGGTAGGTGATTCCGACAACGCCAACCACCCGAAGACTAAAAGGCCCGACCTGCAGATAGAGGAAGTGTGTATGAGTAAAAATGTATTCATATACATAAACAGCACTCACAGTTTGTTTTCCCAGCTACTCCTACCCACTGCTAATTACATAGATCAAGTGTGTTCCGTCAGCCGGAAGTTGAAAGATACCAATTTGCTTTGTCTTCGCCCACCCTCATATGAGACAGTGTCGGCCAGCTCCTGACTGACTGAACACACCTGAGCCAGGTAACACAGGGCTTTGGACAGGGGTTGGGAATGCCTGCATTGAGTTTTTAAGGTGGACAACTTCTTCTTCCCTACCTGAATGTAGACCCCAGGCCTCAAAAGGTGACGCATTTTTTCCAGGATCTCTTTTTGTAGAGCGTCCCAGGTCACAGTGCGCTCCATGTACAGTACAAAAGGTAAGCCAAACCTAAAACAATATAATGGACACAGTGAACTTCCCCTTTACGCCAAGACCAATATACCGTCAATCCATTCTTAACATAACTAAAAGAAAAAAAAAAAACTGGATGTGGTATGTCAAATATTAATAAATATCACAAACATAAAAAAGGGCATGTTCCACACACACCAACAACAAAAGATTCTGTACCTCTTTCCTTGGTGGCCAGTACAAGCTCTGTTACACACCAAAAGGATCATTTTTTCAGGTCCCACATTTTTGTTGGGTGATGCGGTGACAGGAGTCATAGCCCCCTGCATGAAAGATGGAGTTCTGCTGATTTCTGTCCCATACTTTAAGTTGTTATGATTTAGGTTTGCCAGAAGACTTCCTGTGGAAAATAGTGAGATAAATTTTGATAGTTTCTGATCTTTTCCTTTTAGCTGTAAATGTGCAAAATAAATATGAAATATAAACAATTACCCCTTTTTGTACGAATGTTTTCAAGTCTGAATGTCTCTGGTGTCTCAAAGGCAAAGATGGAATCTGTTTCTTGAATTATGTCAAGATCGTCATCGTCATCACAAAATGAACGATGAAACCCATCAAAGTACATTTCCGTCAAAACAAACTGGAATAAAAAAAAAATGTAACTAATAATGTACAAATTCATTTGATTTTTTTTTTTATATTATTACTAAAAGAGCAACATAGCTATTTTAATATAACTCCTCATCCTGCTTTAGCCATCATTTACATTTGCTCTCAAGACATTTTATGTTGCCATTTTGCATCAGCGTCAGCCCTAAGGATGAATCTGTTACACTCCTACTGTGTATTGAGCTCATTCCATTAAAATAAATTATTTAAAAAATAAAAACCTTCTCAGAGGTACAACCTGGATCATTAAGCTTACACTCTGTGACTAAGAAACAGTCTCACTGTGTCAGACCCTGAGCTGAAAAGTGACAGGAATAGTACCTGGTCCATTGGGATCTTGGTCTCACGTGACACAGCATCTCTGAGGCGATAGACTGTGCTTTTGAGAGGAACAGCAACTCCAATCCTCATGCAATGAGAATACTTCCCCTGGTAAACCACTGTCACATACAGAGGCCTGGCAAAAAGAAGAAAAACAAAAATTATCATAAAGTACTGCCTGCCTAATAAACAAGCAGTGTTTCACTTGATAAACAAAGGCTTGTTTTTATTATACTGTAGTCATAAAAACACCTTGACAAATGCTCTGCAACAAAAAAAAAAAAAAACAAGGAACAAGATTCTGAAGCATTTACTTCTACATCTTTACTTCCTGGACTGTAAAAAAGCCCTAAAATGATAACAGCTATTGAGTTAACATGCACTTAAGTAACCTTATTACTCTATATCTGTGTGATCAGATGAGTGATCAGACTTCTAGTCTACCTGATTTACTTTGGGACTATGCCATCCAGCTCTGAACTGTAGTGATTATGCAGAGAATAGGCAGCTCCCCAGACTTTGTTTCCTTATGTATGTGTATGTATGTGTGCGTGTGTGTATGTGTGTCACACATAACACAAAGAGCAGTGAAAGAAAGACACTGCAGCAATAATTGTCAGATTATTTTAAAAAGCATGCGGTAAAAAAATGACCTCTTTAGACTTTTAGAGGGCACCCTGTAGTTTCAATTGGGGTCAGGGTTTTGTTTAAATACAAGGCAGCATTGCTCCCTGTAATAATCTCTTCTTACATCCAGTCATTACACTCACTACACTTGCCTGTCTGCAGCATTTTGTCCTGCTCATGCTTACGAAGCTGATTAGAAATGTGCTTATACATTGAAGAGAAGCGGTTTCTTCTGGGTAAAATCTAACTTGGTAAATTAGGTTTCTCTAATCTCCCTACTCTGATTACAGAAACCGGGTTAAGAAAAATGGCTTACTCGAGAAAGCTGACTAACCTAAACCTGTTTCATATTCAAACAGGCTTGTCACATTTTTTGTGACAAATGTCACAAGAAATCAGCCCAGGACATTGTACAGAGCTGCATTTCACACATGTAACACACAGCGGGAGATCATCCAAGTCAAAAGCATTCTCCTATTCAAAACACCTATTTTCTTACTTTAAATCTTCTCGATAATTAAGGACAGCGCAGCGGACTGCACACATGGGCTCATGTACATAATATGCACTTGAATGTGAATGCCCTTTATTTTGATTTAAAGCTCTAACGTCCACACTCCTCCTATGGCCTGTGAGCTGCTGATTCCTTGAAAACCATTACTAATTAGTGACAAACTTGTAATAAGTTGTCACCTAAGCGTTATTAACTGGTCACTCCATATGGTGCCACACAGACCAGAAAATGTACTTACCTTGTGTGTGGTAGTGGGATGGGTAAGGAGATACAGAGGAAGGGATCAAAGGTATTGCTCTGCTTTTGGCAATGTGGGCAGGTAAGGGAAGACCTGTATGGAAAATAATAATTAAATCTTTTAATATCACAGTGATAATGCGGTTATATGACTGCAGACATTTGTTATATCTATTATAAAGTTACCTGTACTGAGCCTGAAATAGTTCTTGTACAAATGACCCGGCAGAGAGCGGAGGAGACGGTCCCTCTATGCTTTGGTCATCTTCTTCAATAGGTGGCTGATCAAACACAAACAGTTTTTTTGTTGGATTTACAAGTTAAAATAATACCAGTCTATCAGGTTTATTGCAAAAGCCTTACAGCTTTTCAATCAAGCTTTTGTTTTTGACTAGTTCCACCAACCAGGACGAAACAAGACCAGACAAGGACTGTGAAAAGCTTTGGCTTCACCTTTATAGAGGGCCTGCTGTTGGGGTTGACTGTGTTCAAGTCCTCGTGTACTCTGTCCAGCAGCCACAGCAGAAACTCCTGAGCATCATGCTGAGCGTTCCCTTTAAACTGTGTGGCATTTTTCGACACGGCATTCTGCAAAAAACAGCGTAACCTTAGTGTCCTAAAACAGTCATAACAGCAGATTATAAGTATGCTTTCTGTAGAACTGGCACATAATGCCAATAATGGTGTCTTTAACATCAATTGTCAAAGGCATTTTCGACAAAGGGACAGTTGCATAACAAATCTTCTTTATAAAATACATGATGTTAAAAGGTCAGAAACACACAAAGCCCTGATACACAATAACAATGATCACTGGAATAATTCTTTAATTAATGAAAAAAACCCAATGTCAATCAGCTTGAATGTCCACTCTTTCTCATGAAACTGAAACACTTCTTCTAATAGCACTCTGATTTGTTCTCTCCTTGACTTTGGTTTTTGCTGGCCCTGATAAGAAGAGTCTGCCAAATGACTGACTGTAAACAGAAATACTCACCTTAAAATCCCTGCTATGCTGAGGGGTATACTCAAAAGTCCATAAAGCCCGCACAAGTCCTGACAGCTGCTCTGTGACCTCCCCTTTGGCCAAAGGTCCCCTTTTCTGCAGATGGACACCGTTTGTTCTCGGTTTTTCCTCATCCAGGTCCTCGCCTTTGTAGTGCTCCAAAACTAGGTACTCAGCAAAGAGTTCCGTGTTACTGAGGCATTGTAAGATTGCATTCATGAAGCAGGTGTTCCCGTGGTTTTTGAGACCTGACACTCCAGGAATTCTCTCTCCAGACAGAAACCCCCCCAAGTCCCCATCGTCCATGGGCACATCTTTACTTCCAGATTTATATGTGGAAAAGCCTCCATCATCTTTGTCGTCCTCTGTCTGAACTTCGGATCCGAAATGGGACAGCGCCGTCAGTGTCCTCAGGATCCTGCTCATAAAACTGCCCACGGAGCGAACGGAGCCTCGCCTGAACAGCTTTTTGCCGAAGCTCGACTTCTTGTCCTTGGTTGCAGCTTTGCACGACATGGTTTCACGTTCGCTGTGGGTCCAACTCAAACGGAGGCGCAGGGCAGAATGAGAGGCGGTTCGCACGCTGCTGTTTGCTGCTCCATCTCAAAGCATGTAGACAGCTGTAAGTCCAGGCGGTCTGAATCCAGGATGTGTTAGCTCACCTTAGTTTCCAACGACATGTCATTCGAGTGGTCCGGAGCATGCCACGGCACACGTTAAATCCAACTTATCGACTAACGTTAGCATATCGTGCAGCACAACGTTGCCAAAAATCATGCCCCGATGAGTTAACAAGCGTCACGCAAATATTGCTGCTTGTGTCCGGAACTTGCTCTCGAGTTACCTTGTTTTTTGCGGTTGACTTTACTTCCCCGCAGCAATGAATCAACACCAGTTTTGCTGAGAGCGCAGACAGCAGCGCTAGCTTGTTTGGCTAAAGCTAAAGCTAGCTACAACAACAGGAGCCAGAGCAACGGCGGCCGTTCTCTGCGAGGTCCCACGGAAAGTGATAGTCCGCCATGGTGTGCAGATAATCCACGTTAATCTAGACAGTGTGTCGAAAATGTGGTTGCTGTCACACGTCTCACATATTTCGAGGCACAATCGGGCTAAGCTACCAAATATTAGGATCGTTTTACTTATTCTTCTTCTTGTTTGAGTTGGCAGCAGGTCAACACCGGTACACGTGTGTTACCGCCACCTGGTGGACTGAGTTAGAACAGCCGCCCGGCTGCAAAATAAAACTACAGACCTGCAAAGTTTCTGTGCACACGCACAAATAAACTGAATTACTCTTTTCATAACCATAGACATACTACAAGGTATAAAACTGCAGTACCAGTTAACCCAGACTGAGGATCACTTTTTAACAAAAATAACAAAGCCATAAAACTCACAATTTATCTTTTCTTATTTTCGTGAGATTTTCATATATAGATTTTTAGGTTTTTATCAAAAATAAGCAACCAAATACTGTTGACTAATGCAGCCATGTTTTTTTCTGTATTTGCATTAGCCTACTTAATACTGATTATTTATAACTTGAATTTAATATGCTCTCAAAATCATTGTACATATGCCTTGAGCTGGAGTGCCTCAGAACGCAAACAGTGGCCTAATTCTTCTTTATCTGCATCTCGCTTGTGTCAACTTTTATTGTAGACACAGATGCAACACAAAAACTCCTAAGTGGCTGTGCCTGCTCAATACACAACCTTTTAGAACATTAATTTTTGCTTTTCACTTGTGTGATGCAGATTCATACTTGAGTGTTGGAAGCAACTGTAAACTGCTCTAAGTAACCTTTTTGTTTTGTTGTTGGTTATGTTTTTTACAGCTAATTAATTTAGGAAACATAAACAGACATCACATCTCATAGGTGCCCCTTCAATTTATTTAAAAATTAATGAGTAATACAGAAACTATTGGACAAGCATGATATAAACTCTTTTTACTTTTCAAAACAAGCAAAAATGATTTTAAGAAAAGAAGTCTGTGGGTCCCTGGTCTTTCTGTGTTCACGTTTCTGCCTGAGGGAGGCACAAGAGGCATGAGAAAGATGAAGAAACAGGGATCTATCATTATTAATGATTTTAAAAAATAATATGTACATACTGGATGTTTGCATGTTAGTGTTTTTATGGTTGGTGGTGTGTGTATATAACACCATATTTTTATCGAATATGCATTTGATGAAAAAAATAAATAAAATGACAATGTGATGAAATGTAAACACTCTGCATTTTAATTCTTTATGTCCATATCTGTGAACAGTATATCCGTGTCTTACTGACAGGATACATATGAGTGAATTAAATGTGGAGCCCCCTGATAGACGACTGGTTGTGCATGTTATATAAACTCAGCATCTCAGGCCTGAGTCCAGCTGGGGACCTTTGTTGCTGTCCACTCATGTTTTCAGTCTGCTCACTTCCACCTATCCAACAAAGGCAGAAACATCCAAAGAATAATTTATAAAAAAGTGTGTAGCTACAGTGACAAAAATATAGATTTGTTTCTTGACTTTTATAATCTCAAAGTAGAACATCAGAATGTAATACTGAAATGTTACATCAGTTTTACTTCCTAATTCTGAGAATCTACCTCACATCAGATAAAGATCATCAGTGTTACTTTTATGTCATGTCGATAACTGCACAACAAATATTCTGGAAATAATACGTTTTCATTTTTGAGTGACAGTTGTTTGGTGTAGTCAGCCATTGAGAGCTTCTTCTCAGTGATAGACTGTTTGCCAAACACTGGCACTTTTCAGCACTGATAACTGGATCTGTAGAGACTGAACTCTGGAGCTCTGACCCTGCCCATTCTGCAGAAAGCTGAATCCATGAAGTAAATCAGCAGCCTTCAAATGAACAGCAGTTTCTTGTCCAGTTAGTTCAGGTTTAAAGTGGTCGGCTATAATTAGTTTGAGGTATTATTGCAACTAAGAATATCATAAAATTGTAGGCAACAAAACACATCCAGACACAAATTTATTGCAAAGCTATGTGCTACATCCAGATGAAAACATACATTAGTAATGACATGTGGTATGGCAAGATGCAGATGCAACACTCTTGTGTGTGCACTACTCTTGAAGACATCTTTTTTTTTTCTTTAGTCAGTCCACATTTGTTAGCAGGAAAAAAACAAAGTGGGTTAAACCTGGGTCTTTGAACCTGTCAACGTTTCTCTGAATCTAATTTGCAGAAACAGGTTGATGCCTTCTTTGTGCTGTTCTGTGCTGATTTTAGTTGACTGCCCTGATCAGCAGAATCTGTTTCTTTGAACTTCAACCTGAGTGAACCCACTGGTGAACATGGCATTAATATTCAAGTATACAAAAAGTCTGTCAGGTAATAGTCAGGTGGTGAGAGATTTCGCCTGTGGGACATGGGCAGACAGAATGTAAGGATTTCTGCACATCCAAACATCTAACGCTGATTTTTCACTTTTTCACTATCCTACAGTTGTTGGGTTGATCCCTGGGTTGTCTGGTAACTACTGTCATTGAGCAAGACACTGAGCCCCGACTTACTTGCACCCGGTGAGTGTTGGTCTGTCGAATGACGAGTTGTGTAAAGTGCTTTGGGGACCATTAACTGTTTTGAAGCCATGAATCAATTTCGAGCACTTTATATATGGCATTTGATTTAAGATACCAAAAAGCACTATAGAAGTGCAGACTATTAACAAACCAGGAACTAATCCCCAAAACAAGATTAGTTCCAAATAAAAATAGATAAACTTTTCCTACATTCTATGGCATCTGAGCAGTGAGCTCTCTTGTTTCATAGCTACAAGCTCAAGGGTTTGAAACCGCTGGCTGGCTGGTTAATTGGGAACTCACTGCAGATCTGTCTGCGACTACTGCTTTCATTAATAGGGAAATATGTATTGCAATGCATACATATCATATTCAGCATAGCTGAATTTACACTGTCTGGCATCAAATATAACCACCACCTGAATTTAATTAAGGAAACAGGTCAGAACGTCCCATTGGATAATTACTGTATATGTCCCAGTTGCAAACAAGTTATTCAACACTAACTTTTGCAATAAGTAGCTTCTCATGTCTTAATCAGTCATGTCAGAAGACACATCCACAGTTGTGGGAACGATGTAACTGTGTATCAGAAGGGTCAAACTATTTGGCCGCATAAAGCAAAGAAAATAACCAAGGAGATTGCTGAAAATATTGAATTAGGTTCGGCCACCACAGAGTCCAGACCTTAACCCCACCGAGAATCTTTGAAATGTGTAAATGAAATGTGTAAAACTACATACTAATGTGTGTGACCTTTTTTGGGCCCGGCAGTGTGTTTTAAAGGTAAAACTGTTGTTGGCACCTTTGACAATGCAATACACCCAATTGTTGGAGCCCGTTTTGATTTTGTCTTAGTTATATTCAAATATTTTACTTGTTATTCACTGTCTACTTCAAGCGCTTGGAGCCAGCCAGGGAAGTTCTCTAATGTGTCCATGGAAACAAGGCAAAGGGTCACATGTGTCCTATCACTCAATGCAGGAAAAGCAAATAATGTCAAAACATATCAAAATCAAAATCTTTTTTTCCCCTCATTAGTGCATTAGGTAAGGCTTCTGAGGTAATTCTCCATACTCCAGCCTGACACTGTCTGTCAGTTTGCCAGCTCCGTGTGTCTTGGTCGAAGAAATAACAAAGTCAAACTAAACAGCTCAGGCCCTTAACACGCCGGACAGTCATCTAATCCTGACACGTCTAATGATAAAGTATTAGTAGCATTGACTCTGAGCTAAAAAACAATAGGATTTATTTTTGAATAGTGTGCAGCTATTATCTTTGTGGATGCTCACGTTCCCTCTACCTTCAATAGATAATGACTGTTGTGTTATTGTTCTGACCTTCAGGTGAATGTGAACAGACACAAAAAAGGTTTTTCAATCTTTTGAGCAACAAGGTTTTTGCAGAAGAGATTTTCATAACTGACTACATTATTTTAGCAGTTTAAGTTTTATGATTTGGGGGAATTATAAGTAACAATCCCTCATAAAATGAAGAGTAAATGAAGAGTAAAATGAAAGCTTCAGTAATTAGACAACTCCCCAGTTGCAAGATGCTGACAAGCTTTGACTTTGCTGTTGCTGATGATGGGTTCCATTCAAAGATTGTCAGTCCTGTGCTACGTGACGACTGCAGCATCTGTTATAATACCCATGTGTGAAATAATTTCTGTGCTTAAAGAGCGACACCTCTTCGCTGTGAGCCTATAATTAATGTCCCTGTGCCTATTTAAAGGATTTTTGCACATGCCCTCCTGTTAGTATGCCCTAATGTGCAAACAGACACGAGAGAGAATGCCTGACGTGTCCTCTAATACAAGGGCTTCAAAGTTCAGCACATCATCTGCTCAACCTTATTTGCATGTGTTGCAAATATTGCTGTAAGAGTGTCAATCAGTTAAGCACTGACACAGAACAACATGTTGTCACAACAAATGTCAATGCCAGGAGTCACTTAGTACAAATAATATAGGGGAATTATATTTTGTTTCCACTTGTTAGATATTAATCTCCATGCTTAGTCCTTCATTATTAAGGAATAAAGAACTGATCCAGGGTTCAAATGGAATACTGCAATATCTCCACAGGCAAACAAATTATGAAAAGGATTATGAAAAGCCATTTATTCATCTTACTGTTTTGGTTACCATGGCTTGCTTAGCACTGTAATAGTTTGTGGTGTGTTGTTAAGCAGTGATTCACATCCAAATATACTACAATGACTCTGCTGGCAATATACAGCTACAGTATAAGCCACATATACAGTAGAATCTACGCTGATCAGCCACAACATTAAAACAACAAGTGAAGGGAAACACTGATTATCTTGTGTATTTTTGACTTGGCAAAAAGGAAATAGTTACTTCTTGAAGTTCATGTGTTGGAAGCATAAACAAATGGGCAAGTGCAAGTATCTGACTGAGTCTGACAGGGTCCAAATTGGGATGGATAGATGACTGGGTCAGAGCATCTCCAAAATGGCAGGTCTCATGGGGGGTTCCTGGTATACATACCCAGCAGCCAGATTGTTGACTGTGGCAGGAGATGAGACCAGAATGGACAAACGGAAGAAGGCGAGCAGTGTGAGGCGGTGGCAGTCTTCTCCTGGGAAACTTTGGATCCTGGTATTGATGTGGATGTCACGTTAACCCACTTCGAATTTAACTTAAGCACGTGCTGCTCATGTCTCTGAGCCGGATTTCAGAGGACACCTTCAGAGGCTTGTGGAGTCCATGCTTCAGCGAATCAAAGCCGTGCGGTGTCAAAGAGTGGACAATGTTAGTTAGATGCTCTTAGTTATCATCATGGTGTTTGTGTATTATTTTAAATATTTAGAAGAAGAAGGAAGAATGAAAAGAAGACACAGAAACAAATGAAGCAATGCAAAGTAAAAGTACAAAAGTGCAGAAATCCCAGTCTGATTGAGAACTGAACCTCCTTCAACCTTGGCTGGGAGGATTTTTTCTCGGCGACAGTCCCTCAGCAACAGTCTAACGATGCGTTCACGTGCATACCGTAAATCTCTAGTTTACTTCATTATGTTTTTTTGAAACTATTGATCAACTGCTCCAAAGCACCCAGTACCTCTATTCTTGTTTTGCTGAACGGTAATATTTAACTATGACCAATAATACTTTTTGAATAGAGCATCTTGTCTCTTTCTGACTATTGATATGACAAGGATTATTCGAAGTGACTCTTAAATACAGTTAAAATACCTAGTTAAAATAGCTTCTTTCTTGGGCAGCCCACAATTTTTGACTATTGTTCATCTTGTCAACAGAACAGCACTTATATGTTATGTTTTGATAAAATAATAGTAATAAAAAAGATAAATTTACTTCAGAAATCTGAAATTCAAATGAACCTGCTCTCCTGTTTGGTCTACTATTTACTCTGAACATCAAGGTACAGTTTTTTATTTAGAAACAGCAGACGTTTTTGTAGTGGCTTATTGGTTCACAACAACAACAACAACAACAACAACAACAACAATAATAATAATAATAATAATAATACAAACCTACACATCTGTACTTTAAAACATGGCTTTACCCGCTGCCCCTTCACAGAACAGAACTGGGGTTTAAGTCTCACGTTTAATTCAGACCGAACCTTGTTCGCTCGGAAGCGGGGAGATTGTGGTTTTTCCGACACTGTCCGAGACCGTGAAGGGTCTCAGCACTTCCTATGGCCATATTTGGCCGGGCATCGGTGGAGCGTGAGCTCAGGAAACCATAGGAAGGACTAAAATGAGCTTTTGTCTGTCGTATATCATAAGAAAATTATCCAAACGCCGTCTCCACATAAGTTGATTGCGCCACGTTTCCAGAAGAAAACAGCTTCCTGCTGCAGCGATCAGAGCTTTTATTCACAGCAACTCTGACACACGCAGCAGAAAAAAACATTTCACACTGGAAAACTGTGAGGAGACACAGGTAGGATGCTGGATTTCAGATATGTATATGTATAATTTAACAAACAAACAAATTGCCTCTTTAGTTTAGGATAATGAAGAAGGAAAAGTATGCACCAGGTGTTTAGACTGATATTGTCGTTATTAAGGAGATGTGTTAATTGGCACCTGTTGATCTGAATTCACAATAGTTAGAAATAATTTGAATTTTCCTTGTGTATGTGCATAAAGTTTTGTAGATATCCACAAGATATCAGAGTGTGAATTAATCTGTTGTAGATTTATTATGATTTCCTTGACCATTTTGAACCCAGGAATTAGACCTGTTCCACTTTTTGTGAAATTGCAAATGCTGCAGTGTTACTGCCAGCCTGCCTTCAGTTCATCATACGCATCCTAAGCATGATGTTAAAAGCTGTCCTGTAGCTGAGGTTGTCTGTGGTGTGGTGGTCTTGAAGTGGAACCAGATTAAGGCAGATAAGACTGAGACACATTCTTGAAAATGCATTTCAGTAAAATGTTACATAATGTTGGTTTTACTTAAACTCTGATCATCTGCAGGGTTTCCTTAACTCTATAGTTTGTAGTTTCACTGTAATTGGTTGATTTTGCAAATGCTTTTTAGTTATTAAGCCTTGTAGTCTGCATTTTTAAAGCAAGAAACGCCCCACATCCATCAACAGTTAGAACACACACACACACACACACACTCACACACAGAGAGAGAGAGAGAGACAGGTACAAGACAGCAACATTACATCAGATAATGACAAAGCAAGAAGTTTGCGTTGAATGTCCTGGTTACTACGATCTGGATGGCACTATCTGAAACACGAGTAGACTCAGAAGCAGCACTTTCTTCTGGGCTACAGATTTCCCTAAAATAAGTTATATTTCTAGGTTAGGCTGGTTGTTCAGGATGTGATTTTTGGTATGATATTAATTTGTTTAGCAGCTGACACATATTGTGTTCTGACCTGCTCAGTGTGTATAAATGAATGTGCTTTTGGAGCGAGCTTACACACACACAAATAAACACACACGCACACACAGATATCTCGGCTAGAATGATCTTTTCCTCTGGGGACAGCAATGGCAATCTTGAGCCTGTAATTTACCTGTGGTTTTAATATTGATGATTACATGTGCAGCAGATTAAAAGCGTAATATAATTGATGATTCATCAGCCGCATGAAACTGCAGAAGTGCTAGTTGGCATGTGCATCACTAAATATAGTTGTGGAAGTAGAAATTCGGCATAGACTATATTTAACAGTTCGTTGTTCAAAGTTTGGCTCTGTGTGGCGAAGCCGCCCAGTGGAGGTCATAGCTCCACTTTAGATAAATCATTGTGAGTCCATTAGTCATTAATTATTCATCACTTTTTATTAATATACAGTAGATCGGTGGGCATTAACTCATAAACCTGTCTATGAAAATGCAGCTTTCCTAGTGTTTCCCTGTGGTACCCATTCAAAGAGACATCATAAAAAGGTTATGGTAACGCTGTATAAATATAGCGTTCAGTCGTTCTGTTCGGAAGTGCGCCGTTAATTACAGCATGTGTGAACAGTTGTATGACTTCAGAGCAGCACTTGTATTGTGGCACAGTGTCTTGTAAATACAGATTGATGTTTTTGCGTAAACTACGGAGGTGGCGTTATTGCTTCTGCATAATGACTCAATGGCTGCTATTTCTGACAGCAGTGTTTCTGCTGGAGTGAGTGTTTCCTCGCTACAAAGGACGTATTATCTTGGGTGTAATAAGGAAGGATTTGTGCCATTGTTTAAGTTTAACATTTTGTGTGTGTGGCTGTCAGTGATTTCTGCTGCTTGGCTGTGGTGCTGACGCCCTTTACAAAAGCTCACAAGCGTCAATTCCTGGGATTTTCTCTGGCAATCAATTTCCAAGCCAAAGTGCCCGTCATGTGCCTCGACAACACAGACTCTTTTGGGAGCTTCTGGGAATAGAATCCTGGATTATTGATTATATACAGGTGCATACAGTGGAGAAGGCAGTGATGTCCACATTTTTCTATATCCGATCCCCTGGAAAGCTTGTTAACTCTTTGACACAGACGCGTCTCTAAGGGCCAGTCACATAGCAGCACTGATAGCTAATGATGATGCTCTTGATTCTGTCTTAAAGGTTATTATGACAGTCATACTTTAGAAGCCACACAACAGGCTTAATCCACTTACAGTTATGATTTGAATGTGTATCCCCTCAGGCCCGGTAAGATTAAATCAAGTTCTCCGGAACACGGAGGTCAAAGTGTTCACGTCTCGTTTGATTGAATTACATAAACTGTCAATGTCATCATAAGAGGAGGTGGTTAATGTTTCCCTTTTATTTCAGAGACTCGGGAGGAATGTAATGAATTAAACACATGGCCCTTATTACACTGATTGTAAAATAAAGAAATGTGGAAACCCATCCGCTTTTTCACTCACTCTGTCTTTCTCTTTGTCTCACGCCTTTTGAAACACTCAGCAACGCTCTAAAGGATGAAGCTTTTATGCTCAAACAGACACTCGGAGCAGCGCTCAACAACAAAAGAGTAATGACTTAGAAAGGAGCATTATTGAAAACCACAAGAAGACTAATCTTTAAGCGACTGACGCCGCTAATGATCGACTGAGGAAGTGTTGAATATGCACCTGGATCACAGTTGTCTCGTAGAATTATCTCTGTCACAGCTGTGTTCGCGGATGAAGTCATAAGGTTGTGGCCTATAGGAAAATATATACAATGCTGTCCGTGCTTTGCTGTGTTAACACGTTACACATTATAACCCATTATATCATCAAGGGTCTTTTTTTTTTTTTTCAGCCTTTGTAGAATTCCATTTACCTGTATTTACCAGCTCCTTTTCCTCTGCTGTTACCATAGAGACACTCCATCCCTATCAGCTAGGCGCCTTTGGCTGCCGGGCTCATTGGCTCTCACAGGAGAGAGACACTGGTGAGCAAGTGTTTCCCTGGCACGAATTCGGCACCGATGTAGCGAGAAAGGCATTTACTTGGCTTTGACAGTGTTTCCTTGGCAGCCGGCGCCCCACCGACAGTGGCATGTCGACCCGTTTTGTCACTATGGGTTGACGGCTGAGAAATGTGAAATCCAATTGGGAGAGATCCACTGCTGTAATTGAAATGAGTTCACCTGGGAGACAGATGCTCTGCTGTACCTGCTGCCTGTCAACAGTCCGTGCTCGCCAGCCTGCATGTACAGGATACGGTGTGATGCCTGCGCTGGGCTTTTCCGTTTGGGAGACCTTAGGTCGAAGTTAGAAAACATGTTTCCTGTTTACCGCAGTGAGCAAACACGCCTCAGGTGTGTCGGCTGCTTGAATTTTTTTTAATTTAAATGTCATGAAGAGAGCGAAACACACCTAAAGTCAGAGTATAAAACCGACCTCAGCTGCGGAAACCTTGGCTTGGCCTTGTTTGCTTTGGTTAATGTTTATTAGAATTATAATTCTCATCTGTTTTATCAATCCATTGTCTAAATCACTTCTACTGTGACATTACATATTAGATCCTGGACATGTTGCCGGTGATGACACTTAGACAGGCAACTATTCATACCAACATTTGCTCTATGTTTAGGGCATCTCCCTGTTAGACCGCTCACGACCAGTTCTCCCTCATGAAATTCGAACATATTTATTTGAGCTTTGAGCGGAGTAGCACCGCATAAAACTATCTATCTACACCAAGAGTCAAGAGACGCCAAGTGTCATTGTGTCAGATGTGTTAGCATCTCATTAGTTGTAAATTATGTTAATTTGCAATTCTTAGTAATTCGAGAATTGTCACAATTTATCAAGGTGATAAAACTATGTTAAATGTGTTTGTTTCCTAAAAACAAATTAGCAGCTGCTGCTCTGATTTTTCAGACTAAATCCAACAGATCAGAAAAAAACAAACTCTTTTTTTCCCACAGAGGTGAAGAACTGTCACTCATGGGAATTCACCTTGGTGATTATTTCCCCCCCCCCCCTGTGCTGTGGATAATAATAAGCATCTAAACTTTGCTATTTTGCCTTCAAGTTTCTGACACGCTTCCAGAGCAGCTACAATGGAGATTGGCAGCAGAAAGAAGCAACTCTGAGACTCAGACAGACTCAAAGAGCAACTGGTGTTTTAGCAATGACATTTAAACGGGTCATAGGAAGGAAACTCCTCGCACAAGCCTCAGAAGACCATAATGCAATGTGGCAGCACCGGTTGGCTTCAGCTGAATGTGCATATGATTGAAAAAAGCAGGATTAGGACCTTATCTCTGTCGTTTTAGGTGATAAAGGGAATCTCTGTGTGAAGTCGAACTAGAGGAGATTCCAGCTCCTCATTGGGACGCGTGAGAAATGACACGCTGATTATATCTGACAGACAATGAGAATTGCACTCAAGGAAAATATGGTAAAGTGTGGATACTCCCAGTGAATAACATATTCAGTCTCTTGGATCGATAGCACGCTGTCCTTTGGCCCAGCCAATCATCCAACGCGTACAGTGAATTTCTGGCTTAGTTTGAGCTGGCAAGCTGCTCTCGGTGCATTTGGCCTGCAGCCCCGAATGATAGCAGCGATACAGGCAAATATGTTTCATTTTCTCTAATCGTTTGGTGCGGTAACTGTAATTCGAAACCGCCAACCTTCAACAGTGTCATCCAAGGAAATAAATAAATCAATCGGCATTGCCGGTGTGAAATGGGCTGCAACAACTCCGAATCTCTTACAATGAGCACACAGAGCTAATTGTCGTCTGTTGCAGTTTGTTCACAGCAGTGACTATTGTGTCCTTTGATTGTTAAAAAGTCAGAACAAGCCCCCGGCCCACGTTTCGCCCCTTCTTTTTCATTGTCAGCTATTGAAAAGTGTGCCTGGCTGTCTGAGTCTGACTGTCCTCTGAAACAACTTCTCCATCAATCAAAGCATCTTGCGTCCTTGTCATCCCTCCTTTTTTTTTTTTTCCCCGTCATTGTCTCCTCCTTGCCGGCTGCTCTGTCGTCGCTCTGACTCCCAGAGCCTCACAGACTACTCTTAGTCATTTAGGTGGAGCCAGTGTCACGGTCCCATGAGAATTTCACACTTAAAATCCACTAACTTTGGCTTTAATAGACCAAAGTGATTGGACAGTTTTATTAAAAAATGAGATTCATTCTGTTCTGCATTGCACTATAGAGACCATTGTCATTTCATTCACATCATTTTCTTGCAGTTTGGGAACGATCTTGGCATGAATAGTGAAATGAAACTCTCCCTGCACTGTAAACAGTCCTGCCTCCACAGTGTTTTGAAATCTTATGTTAATTTGGCAGCTAATAAATGTATTCAGTTCCTATGAGGGTTTAGAGGAGGACTTCAATATTGAAATACAGGTATTTATAGATGCCCAACCTTGTGTCGAGATTTAAAGGATTAACTTCCAATAAAGGGTATGTAGTGCAGATAAATGATTAAGTTCAGTGTCTGAAAATTGACTGAAAATGGTAATTAAGCAATATTATATTTAAAAAATAGGTAAAGTCACATGGAACACAGTATATTCCTTGTTCCTGTATGGACTAAAGGTACAACTTTGCTTAAAGAATATAAGATAAAGCTACAGCTATAAAAGAATTTAACGTTACCACTGCAGAAATCTGTGACGTTTTCTTACTTTAAATTTCCTTTACCTTTATTTACACTTTTGCTTTGGATGAGAACTATTTATTTCTGTGGCTCTTCTACTGTGAGAAAATTGACAGTTCACCATATTGTTATGAGGCCCATATAATTTAGTTAGACACCATGACGCCAAAATGAGAGTTCACTTTACGGCAAGTGGCTGTGAGCAATACCCAGTCACTCTCTGTGAATTGCTTAGCAACACGGTGCCAATCTTTCTAAGGTCATCAGTCTCATTTTTCTAAATTCAGATTTCACAGTGATGTGATTATCACACGCTAATCACAGCATATAAACGCATCGATGGCATTTCTGCTGCTATTAAAAAGTAAAACGCTGCTATAATACAATATAGAACTAGCTAATTTAATATTTGCTTGTTAATCAAAATGGCTGAAGCTCTATTTCTAAATTGATTGCTGTGTTAATATTGGGATATTTCTGTAAAAAAAAAATAGGTAGCACTTTTTTTCTTTATAAGAATGAACCTTGCTACAAAATACAGTGATTTATTGAAGGACACTAGAATTGTACTTTGGTCTGATCCTAATAGAAATAGTACAAATGTACCTTTTTCATTTCTTGTCGGGTCAGCTGAGAATAGCCACACCACTCACAGTTATAAATATGAACTTACTGTAAATGGATGGCACATCCACTCAAAAACACAATCAGCGACCAGTGAGCACAGTGAGCAGAGCTTCTGTGCAGCTTAGGGTTCAGGATGGAGCCTGTGATTGTCTGACGCCAAAGCCACATCCACCTTAAAGAATCTGAAACCAGCTGCTAGTTAACACACTGCCTCTGTTGGACCACCCAGAAAAATCAGTATAATGTTTTTTTCCTAATCACTATTAGTGTCTGTCTATTTAGACAGTGTGTTTCTAAGTTGATGTCAAAAGTTTTCAGTTTAGCTCACATTTTAAGATCCATAAATGAGTATGTGTCATATGATCTTTGGGCAGCTCATCTATTCATGCATGTCTAAACAAAGCCTGTTAACCCCCAGTGCTTTCAGGAAGTTTTAATCATGTGTTGAAACTATTATATTAAACCAAACCCCTAATAAACGTGAACCAAAGCTTCTACTGTTCCACCACGTCACCGGCTTCTCGGTGTCTCCGTGCCACTAGGTGTTCCCAATAACTTGGTGAAACACAGCGCCATTGCAATTAATGCCAGTTAAATGTTTCTTGTTTGCACTGAGAGGATGAATATGTAAATTATAGCTTTAACAGATAATGCAAGTTTAATTATGTATTACCATTACTATTACGATTACTTTTGTTGCACGGGTAGGTGGAGAAGTTATTGCTGAATGTGCTTCTTATTAAAGCATGACTTCTCAATAAACTTGTCTAGGCAGTGCGAAGCAAGGCAGCGTTAAATAAGTGGCACGCCGCAGAAACAGAAGCAAATCAAAGCGCATCGGAAGCATTAGAACGACATAAAAAACAATCAGCTAAATTTAGCCCAGCAGTTTCCCATCTGCACATCACATGAAGCTTTTCCCCAAAACCTTGTTGAACATCAGCGAATATGATGCGTAATATTCTCTGTTTCTACATTTCTGTAACATGTTTCTGACGTAGCTATTCGGTCCCATAGTTTTTACCACGCAGATGTTTCAGGTCTGTGACATTTAAACCATCTTATTTTCTTGCCAGTTTAGTTTAGTGACATGACAGTTTTGGTGACATTGCTATCATGCATCTTGTCGCTCTCAGCTCTGCACGGCTTCTTGATTTGCATGTTTGTGCTGCAGTGTGTGTGCTCCCCAAAATAAAGGTCGATTGACTCTGACCAGACTAAAAGGTGGAAGATAAATTGCACACCCTGCAGCATTAGTCAAACTCCGACGGAAATAGAACACACCGTCTGCTGAGGAAGACTATAATTATGTTTAAAGACGGACGGGGTGATTATGCAGCTAATTAGACTAAAAGAATTCCCCAAACCGGTGTAATTTTAGAAACAACCTGTTATATAAATATGATCCAGCGGGGCAAATTAAATGCATTCAGAATAGAGTTTGTGAATTACTCCTCGACACCAACGCTGTAAATAAGGGGGTAGCGGAGGACCGACCGTGTCTTTATGTCTGCTCTTTGTGTCCACTGTGCCAGTGAACCATCATGACGACACTGCTGGACCTGAAGAGTAGCGTGCTGCGGCAGGTGCAGAGGAGTCAGTCGCTGAGGAGTCGGAGGGAGCCGCCGCCCACCGCCAGCAGCCCCCTCACACACTGTCCCGACCCTTTACCTCGCAGGTGAGTCAGCGGTGTGTGTGTCCCCTGTTGAAATCTGAATACACCTCAACATTCTTCTGTGCAGTAGTAAGGAGCCGTACAACAGGATAGCGATGCACTTTATTTTTGCTTTCAAATCAGCTACCACATTTCTGTCAGACACAAATGACGCCTCCCTGTGTTTGAGCAATAAGCGGGGCGCAGGCTGTTTACTGCCGTATTACTGTTTCTAGAAACGTGGTTTCTGGCTACGTTTAATATCCACTCGATTGTTGCCTTTTTCAGAGAAGTAATGGCTTCGATAATGAGTGTTTTTTAGGAAATTAAAGTGCAGTCTGAGGAGCTCAAGAAAGATAACGGCAGCCTTTTAAAATCAGCTCATAAGCAATAATTCATTTATAGTATTCATTTATTTTCTGCCGGCCAGCATGCTGCAGCCACAGGTCATCATTTGTTGTCAACACAGTCTTTAAATGTGGCTGGCATTTATTCCACAGTTGTTGACCAGCTGTGAGCAGACCATGCCCAAGCTGTCTGTCCCCCAGGGACACATGCACTTCACTATCATGTGCAGAGGCTCGGAAGGTGTCACGAGTGCTAATTTCTTGTACCACTTTCAAATACACGGTTCTGTTGTTCATGTCTCCTCCATCATTCGAGTATGGCGTCTTGATGCATCATAGGACAGGAGTTATCACTGTATATGTGTTCGGGTGTTTGATTGGGACTACTCGGGAATGTTAAGATGAGTGTATATGTTTTTTTGTTTTTACTGTACATATATGTCCTACATGAACATGGATGTTTTTGTAGTTACTGCAGTACAGGCAAACATTAGATTTTATAGGATAACATGCTTATGCAGATGTTTTGTGTATGTGAATAGTCAACAAATCACAACTAAACGTGATCCAATTTACACGCTGGACTGTTGAACCCAAATTCATCTGCTCATCATTTTAAAACCAAAATGTCAGATTCTTCATGGCTGCACCCTCTTGAATATGAACAAAGTTAATTAATTGGTCAAAATTATAAATCTAAGGGTCATATGTTACCGTGGGCACTGGAAAATTGCAATGGCAGCTTTAATGTTTCTTATTTTATAGGCATTTTGCAGACTAATTGATTAATCAATAAACCAATTTATAGATTATAAAATAAAAATAATCATTCACGGTTGATAAATCCTTTTTTACTCTGATAGTGTAAACATAAATGTTTTTATATACTGCATAAAATATAATTGTTTACTCAGCATTTGTAAACATATATTCATCTGAAACACTGATTTTAACATGTATGAAGCTGATGTTTAAAATATCTAGATCCCTATTCCTTAGATTCTGAATTGTTATTAATGTGTTTATGTCAGTTGTTGTGCACATTATACATGTATCTGCCTGTGTGTACTTGTATTTATGTGTACTGTACCTGCTCTATGTCCTCTATGTATTTTCTTATGTGTGTATTTTTATTATGTATGTGTTTTATGTTTTCCTGTTTTTTCATATTTTCTCTTATAATGTTATGTAACGTCTGATTAATGTCATGTCCCGTCGTAGTTCTGTGTTGCTGGGGGTGTGACAGAATAAACAGTACTTTGTACAGGATTTTATACCTTTGCCTAGATCTTGTCTGATCCTTGTTTTATGCAATTTTTTTCTTGTGGAAACTGTTTGTCGAGTTCTTCCTGGCGTATCTAGTAGTAATAAATAAAGTGGCACAGGTACAATCTGTTTTTTTTTCTCCAGTGTTGTTTTGAAGATTCGTCTGAAGCCAAAAGTAATAGTATGAACCTGAGGTTTCTATAGCAACCTAAACACCGGCTGCTGCCACGATGTGAACTTACATACCTGTAATGACGACCGTGTCTATTTATACCACGGAAGATAATCTCAGATGCCGTGTTGAACGCTGATCAACTTTGGATTCAGAGGACTAACAGTCAGTCCAGAGAGGACATTTGGCAAGTTATTCATGTGTATTCTATTAAATGCATGAATGTTTAATGCAGTGATTGATGCAGCATTTGTCGGTAATTCGTAATGCGTTTTAATCTCAAATCTGATTTAGAAGAACCCAGTTTGTGTCTTCATTAAAGAGTGATTCGAACTGTCAGGATCTCACCTTTTTCTCATTTCCCATGCCAGCTCCCTGGTGCTACAGCCCCACACCTACCCTGGGCCCTCATCATTAGAGGCAGGCTGTTGATCTTTGTTATCCATTCAAGCTCCAGCTGACCTGCCTGCGCTCTCGCTTTAATTGAGAATTTGCAAATGAGGCCGGGTAGATTTGGGCAGCTCCGTCCACAGTTGTTGACCCAGGAGTACAGTCGGCTGTCACAGCTGAGCTCTCAGAGCCGAGACAGGCATGTTGGAGGTGAACTTTTTAATTCACTTCGGCAAGTTATGGTTTTGCCTCTATGTGAGAGAGTTGGTAAGTTTGGGGAAGTGCACGAGACACAAAGATCAGCTTGACACATCCACAAGATTTAAGATGAATATTGTTTTATTATCTTTTGCTTATTTTACTGTTCACCTAGAAATTGTGGATATTAGTGACTTCCCACTTGATCTTTACATTTACTTTTTTAGAGACACTTATATTCAAAATGACTTGTAACTATTGAACAAACACCAGGGACAACTTTCAACATGTGGACTGGTGGATCTTGAAACTCCTGAGCTACAGACTGGCCGTTGACTTCTTGCTGCATTATTAAATAAACCTATAATTACATGCAAATACAGTCGTTAATGATAGACATACTATACATTAACTACATTATGCTCTTATTTGAGATTTAATTTTGTTCCCATGTCACTCAGAAAGTGGAAAAAGTACATTTGTGGGGAAAGACTTGGCAGTACGCTATTACACGTGATGCTCTCGTGGAACTTTTGAATTTGACCCATTAAAAGTGATAATCACAAGTTTCTGAATACTTTGGGTTTTGAGGAGTTCCACCAAAGTGTCATTATGTCGGATGGATCACGTTGGAAACAACTACTAAGTGAGTATTTACATCACAAGGACAGTGCATGTACGATTGTCTTATATTAAAATACATTGCCCATGTTCATAGTAATGAAGTGACATGTCACCTTCTGAAACAGTGTGACTCATTTGTGTTTTTGGACTCTAATCAAGCAATGTGGTACAGAGATATAAGCCATCTGTGGTTCAACGTTTAATCCTGACATTAAAAACTGCCCACAGGGTTCATTAGTATTTGTTTATTGAGCCTTTGGTCATATCACATCTTCAGCAGATGGCGTTTTTCCACTTTCACCACTCATACATCCAAAGTACAGTATTCGGCGCCACGCTTCTATAGTCGAGACACACAAGCTTCACGTTGAAAATCGCCCTTTGCCTGTTTTAAAATAGGTCAAATCCTCAGTCAGCCATTGATCCTCACAGTCAGAAAGGACAAACTGTGAAACACAATTGTGAAGCACCCAAGAGGACCCAAGTTGGAAATAATTTCCCACCAGGCGACCGTTCTGTCAGGAGCTCTCACTGGGGAGGCTGCTGTTTCTTTCACATGATTTTGCATAGAGAGATTCTATCACAGCTGTTATGATCAAACCTCCGCACTGAAGCCTTTTCACCTGCGGTGTTTTGTTGCTTAATCAAATGTGTAATTAGAGTAAAACAAACAGTCTTTTGTGTCATATTGAAGGGGGGGATTCTTGTCGTGGAGATCCTCACCACGATAGAAGTCACGGGCTGATATTATGCACCGACAACCGTGATAAATTAGGTTTTAAAAATCATCTTATTTTGTTAGAACGCATACAGACATCACTTTGTCTTTCATGCTGCAGACGACAGTGATGTCTGCAATATTAATTACCGTGTACGCGCTGCCAGATTATATTGAAGTTGGAAGTGAGGGTTTGCTGTCACCTTCACACTCACAATTAGTCATGTTTTAAACACATATTTTCCCAGAGAGAAGAAGTTCAGAGTGTTCCCGGTTTTATTTATGTTTTCCATCTGATTTTACCCTCCACACAGGAAAACATAATTGAGGCATCTGAATGAATTCAGAAAATAAATTAGGATAAAATGATAGTAGAAATAAAAGACCTGTTTCCTAGCAACATCAAATCAGTTTGTTATTCCGGTGGCATGTGTGTGCATGTGCATGCGTGTCAGTTTGAGCGAAAGAGAGAAAGGTTGAAAGATATTAGCTTTTTTTTTTTTTAAAGATATATCAAATCAGAGTTAGCTGCATTTGCATCATTTGGGCTTTATTTTTGCTCATAAACAAAGCTTGAGACAAAAGATCCCAGACGGTCTGGACAAATCCTCAGTCTGTTTGACTGACAGAAGATGGGACAGATTCTAGTGTGAGAATGCCCCGGATGATTGAGGATGGAGAGAATTGAGTGTCTCATAACACGAGCTTTACAACCAAATGAAGCTTATTTGTACTACATGTGCAAATGGAAACTGCAAGCTCAAAAACAAAGCTTCCAGTCTTTTTTTTTTTTAAGCGTTGTTTGTGGAGTCATTCACAGATTGCAGACTCGCTTTGTGGTTTCAAGTTTTCAAACACTGACATGGACAAATGGATTTCAGAGGTTTTTTTAAGCTGAGAAGTGAAACGTGGCTTCGTTTCAATACAGTGCTAACAAATGAAAAGTTTTGCACTCGCCTCGAGAAAATTACTAAGTGACTTTTTGGGTCTAAATTATCACATAAGTTAGAATATCCAAGAATAACAGCAGGTCCATTTAGAATGTTTACCGGATTTCCTGTTTGTTATTAAGATGTTTTGGTTTTGCACTTTGCAAAGTTGTAATGAGCAAATTGAATGAAAAATAATATTAATTTGTTGAGAAGAAACCGAAGATGAAAGGATACTGCAGCCGAAGCCAATCAGGACTTACATGAAATAACAGCTAAAAACTGATGTTGATATTATGTTTTTATGCTTTTGAACACTTGAATATTGGTGGTATTGACAAGAGACAAGGCAGTTTTGACTGACACTTATATAGTTTTTAAGTTTTACTCTGTCTGACAGCACTTAAAACACGAACAGCTCCCCCAGCATGGCTGCCATTAGTCGTCATCAATACCACAGGGGTTTCGCCATTCGCTCCCCCACCGCGGTGAGAGCCAGTGGGTGCCGGGATGGGCTGCCGCACGCCTGCTGCGATGCGATGATGCTAGAAAAAGGGAGTTTGGCAGAGCCTCTGCGGATGGCTCCTCTGCATAATGTGACAGGGAAGGCTGAGAGATGAGGAAGGAGGCAGAAGCTGGGAGGGTGGGGGTGGCGGGGCTGATGGCATGACCGATCCCGACGGTTCTGCTGTGGCTCACATCAGAGCTGTTGCCTGCCCCGGTGATTTCCATACAAAACGGGAGGAAGATGCCCACTGAGAGATTTAGGGGGGGGGAGTTGGGGGAGGTGGTGGTGTGGGGGGGGGAATCCCAAGGTGTTGAGCCAGCTACTCCCCCCACCCCTGAATTTAGCTGTATCACCATGACAACTGGGGCCAGCGGGAGTCCGGGGATTCACTCACACCTGGAGGAAACAGAAAACATAATTTGCATTTTGCACACAGCCCTGCTCATCATAGTAGATTAACATGGTTCATGCAGAGTGCAGACATGTTGGATAGCTGAGAGCTTTGGTCCAGACCTGTTCAGCCTTTTTTCAGTGCAACATAAGACAGTGTTTGATGGCTAGTAGGAGCCGGCGAATAAAGGGTCTAACCACGGGCAGTGGAGCCCAGTAGTTCCACATAAAAAGGAAACAGATCATCTTTATCGACAGATGCTCCTCTAAAGTGTCTGCAAACAGGAAGAAGCATGAACCCACCAATTGACATTGAATCCCACTATGTTTTAATTAATAACCAGAAATTATTGAACCTGATGTGCCTGTTTACCACGTCCCACATTTGACTTTTTTTTTTTTTTTTTTTTTTGCAAATTGACATATGTTTGCAGTGTTTCATCTCTGTTTTTAGAGATGAATTGTCAGTCTGCTCCCTCTCCTTGGCAGGATTTCAGCGGAGAGCGTGGAGTTCTTTGAGCGTATGAATGCCATCCTTCAGAAACAGGAGAACATGCTGCGGGCTGCCCAGGCCGAGGTAACCCCCAACCCAACTTCCACCTCTCCGTCTGTTACACACTTGAATCTGATACATGTAGCAACCAGGCCTCGGTGCCGTCATCCAGCCCCGTTTCCTGTGTGACGTCTGTAGACAGAAGGGCTGGGTGGAGCGGCTTTCTCAGAAGACTGGAAGCTCAGCTGTGACAAGCTGCTCTCAGCGGCTATGTTCAGCTCCTCCTGCTGCCAGTGCTAACAAGGCAATGATGCTTTGTTAACATCTTTGGTGAGAGAGCTTGACAACAACTTCATTCCACGTTGCACAGATCACGCAGTAAGGAGTTATTCCTTGAAACCCGAGGAAACTAATAAAGTCACAAATGGTGTTGATGGGCTCAACCGACATTTTGAGCCTCATCATCCTGCAGCCAGAGTTCTCCGACAGAAATGTTTTTGAAGGTGTTCTCATCACCAGTACGCAAATAAAGTGTGAGAGAAAAGGATTTATTATTACCACTTCATATTTGTCAGTAGAACTGCTCGTGAATTACTTTTTTTTAATCTGACTGGGAAATAGCAGCTTTTTAATCTTACTCAGAGCAACTGTTGAAGTGTAGTTTCGCTTTTTAAAGATGTTCAGGCTTGGACAAAAAACATGTCAAAATGAATGTTAATTGCCTAAATCTGGATTTTAATTGTTGAGTGACAATAAATTTTTGTTTCCGAACTTAATTAAGTTGGTTCAACTCAACTATCCCAGAAAAAAACAACAATTCTTTCAGACAGTCCAATATACGATAATTAGGCAAACTCAGTATTTACTTAGACTGTATAAGAAGAAACATATTCCAGCAGTGAACTGTCAATAAACCTGTGCCGTGAACTCAGCTTCGCTTTACTTCTTGCTCAATACGAGAAAGGCAGGTTTTGTTTCTGTCCCCTCACAGTGCCAAAGAGCGGCCTGCACAGTACCGCCACCCCAAGAGCATGTGGACCAGGCATTTATAGCCGACAGAATCAGCAGGACAGAGGTGCGTCACCCAGCTATGCTGTTTTCATCCTGTTTCAGCAGGGAGTCCATTTTACTAGTCACAAGAAAAGAACTCAGTTGTGGTTTTTTATCCCTGCTTTTCATGTGCAGCAGAGTGGAAAACATGTAGTCGAAGGAAGCCAGGCTTTTATTTTTGGAGAGTTTTTATTAAGTGGAGTGTGTTTTCATGTAGCTGGACCTGCTTTATGAGGAAGCTGTGTACACGGTGGTCAACAGGGTCGGGGTGCCTTCGCCAGAGCATGTGAAAAGTGATGAAGAGCTGTTTGCTTACTTACTGAAGGTATCTATCTATCTATCTGTATATCTGTCATCCATCCATCCATCCATCTATCAGTCTATTCATCTGTCTACCCATCTATCCAACCTTCTATCCCTCCATCTATCTATCTATCTATCTATCTATCTATCTATCTATCTATCTACCTTTCTGTCTATCTGTTATCTTTCATCCATCCATCCATCTACCATCCATTTTTCAGTCTATTCATCTGTCTACCCATCTATCCAACCTTCTATCCCTCCATCTATCTATCTATCTATCTATCTATCTATCTATCTATCTATCTATCTATCTATCTATCTATCTATCTATCTATCTACCTACCTATCTATCTATCTATCTATCTATCCAACCTTCTATCCCTCCATCTATCTATCTATCTATCTATCTATCTATCTATCTATCTATCTATCTATCTATCTATCTATCTATCTATCTATCTATCTATCTATCTATCTACCTACCTATCTATCTATCTATCTATCTATCTATCTATCTATCTACCTATCTATCTATCTATCTATCTATTTACCTTTCGCTCTATCTGTTATCTTTCATCCATCCATCCATCTACCATCCATTTTTCAGTCTATTCATCTGTCTACTTATCTATCCAACCTTCTATCTATCTATCTATCTATCTATCTATCTATCTATCTATCTATCTATCTATCTATCTATCTATCTATCTATCTATCTATCTATCTATCTATCTATCCATCCATCTATTATCCATTCATTTATCCATCCATCCATCCATCCAACCATCCATCCATCCATCCATCTGTCTATCAGTCTATCCAACCTTCTATCCCTCCATCTATCTATCTACGTATCAATCTGGCAGTAACACCAATGATAGCCACATTGTTATTCATTGTGAGAAAACTGTAAGAATCTGAGCCGATGCTCTTGGTTCAAACCTGATTAAACATCAAAGCACACAAGTCACACTGTGTACCGATATTCATCTGTCATATTCCATTCATTCAGGAGGATTGTAGCCTCTTTTATGTCTCCAGGCAGCTTCTTATTTTCAAGGTGTGCAGCACATGTTCCCAGCAGGCCAGACGCTGACATGAGCTCTGACTGAACCAAAGATTTTGTAGGAATTTCAGTGATGTTTTATTTAGTGTGTTTTTGTCAGTTTTGTGATATTTTTGCTTTGTAGTTTTAATTGTAAAAAGACAGAAGAGTGTTTCTCTGATGATCAGGGCACATTTGCATGCAGAAGCTTTTTTGATGTTTGAACATCTCTCCAAGGTGTTTGATATGGGAGAGGAGGAACACGACATAATTCTCCAAAAAGTTCAAGAATCCAAGGTGAGTGCGAACATGAGTCATTGTTCCTTCTCTTTACAATGACAACAACATATCTACACATATTTATATACAATCCATGTACACAATACTGTTCACAATAGATGTGCGGATTGTAGTCATGCTGAGTTTGCTGTACGTTCTAATTTTCTCTCTAAAAATGATAACTTCAATGTAACTTAAATAAATAGCAAAATGAGTTTAAATGAAACATTATTTACATAAAGTTATTTGTGATCTAAATTATATTTAAATGTGTTACAATATGTAGAATAAATTATTTTAAGTTATTTTACACTCACACACTACTGGCCTTGAGTTATTAAAACACATTGAATTTATTTTCTTCATTAAATACAAACTCAGCTTCTCAATTTTGCTGTGCATTAGTAACGCTGTAAAATCATGGTGTGAGCAGCCGATGGAGGCATGCACTGATGCCTCCGATATATTAGATCTGTATCACCTTAAAGCCACATTTGGCATTATTTTGTGTCTTTTACTTGATTGGCTGGGACTTGGATTAAGAATTGAAAGCTACGCTTTTATATCTTGTGGCCAAAGTGGAAAAAAAAATCCATTTCAATATTTTCTTTTGTTTTTTCGTGACCCATTAAGGATTTTTACCTAGTGACTCACATAGCTATACTCTGTTTAGCACAAGACACATATATAGTATAAGATTAAGTCATTTTGTATCATTCTCACCAATGAAACCAAAAGAGAATCGAGTTAAAGAAAATGCATGATAATGTGGTCGCTGCCTTACCTTGATCTTCTTGCATTTACAGTTTGTCCTGAACACACTGTGAATTCCTTTCTATTTTTCACAGAGAGCAAGTTTTTCCTTGAGAGTCTCTGTTATGAAAGCAAAGAACCTGATGGCTAAGGACGCAAACGGTGAGACATTTCAACCGCTGAATAATCCTTTGCTGAGGAAAAATAAGATAGTTCAGTGAAATATGCCTCATCCAGTAACAATGTGGAACTGAAAAGCTTTTAAAAGCCCTCATTCAATAAACTGTTAGAGATTCACCTCCTCGCCTCACGTCGTATAGTTCCCAGCTCTTTATGGCAATAGAGTCGTTCAAAATAAGACAGGTCTACACAGGATTGACCAGCATGGATGATAAAGTGTGATGTTTCAGATATATCTTTAATGTGTCTAGACAAAAAAAATCACTGGGTTTATAGAAAGAATGAAACAAAAGTGTAGAAACAAATTACTCAAACATTTTTTAAGGAGGACTCGTTCAAAAACAGGATGCTGCATCTTACGGGGTTCATCTTGTGATCATGGTCAAAATCAATAAATAAGGATAAAAATGCCTTTGCATAAACATATGTCCAGTACATAATGAAAACTGTGTGTTTGTGGCCTAAAAAGTAGCTGATAAAAGTCAGACAGAGCTGATACATTCTTAAAAAGTGGCACACAATATGACATTTTGTGACGTCCCATAAGAAAACCAATTACTCGTGTTCATTGAAAGGATTTTTAGACACATTGTCAAGCAGCAGCACTGATTACACTGAAAAGCACTTTAGCAAACACAACACTGATTGCAACTGTGAAGGCTTCTCTCTTGTTGTTGCTGTAACAGCATCATTAAGATATAAACAGTTTCTGTGTTTGTGTGTGTGTGTGTGTGTGCGTGTGTGTGTGTGCATGTGTTTTCTACCATGCAACCTACCAGGGTACAGTGACCCCTACTGCATGCTGGGAATCTTGTTGGGCCAGAGTCCGCGGGAGACTGAGGAGAAGAAGGAGAGAAAGTTTAGCTTCAGGAAGAGGAAGGAGAAGCTGGAGAAACGCTCCAGCACTAAGGAGGTGTTACCTGCCAGGTGCATCCAGGTGACCGAGGTCAAACCAGAGACTCTCAACCCAGTGTGGAATGAGCACTTTCTATTGTAAGTCCAATTCTTTGACCTTTACAAACGTGCCGGACACGATGACGCGTGTGACATAAATGATTCGCAGTTTCATTGGTTTCACACTAACTCCCGAAGCTGTTAGTTGCATGACCAATCCAGCACATTGTCATCTGTGTGGAAGAAGCAGGAAAGGGTTGAACTGTTTATGGGGTTTTTATTGATGCAGAGGATTGTTTACTCTGATTTTCCTGTTTCATTCACAGTGAAATAGATGATGTTCACAACGATCTCCTACATCTGGACATATGGTAAGACTACTGCATGATTTGGATTCCTTAAAAATGACCATATCAGAAAACTCTGCGTAGCAGGACAGCTTAACATAATGTGCTCACAACCACTGCCTCCATTTCCAGTTTAATGGAAAACGTTGCATTTCAAAGCAAACTGAAAAGATGTGGAATGAAATACCGGTTGTGGCTTTAACTGAAGTTGCCCTTGACTTTCAACTCTAAGTAAAATCCAGAAGTAAAATTTTTACTTCAGTGTGATTGTTCAGAACTCTTGACTCCACTAAACATTTTTCTTGAACTACTGTGAGTTCAATTCTGTACAAAAATAATAAAACATGCTCTCACAGGAGATGATTCTGTAAGCTCTGACTTATTCTCTTCTCTTTAGGGATCATGACGACGACGTGTCTGTTGCTGAGGCCTGCAAAAAGCTCAATGAAGTCAGCGGGCTTAGAGGAATGGGAAGGTAGAAGAATGAATGTCAGGCCTTCTTCTATTTCCACTTTACATCATGTTTTTGAGTCAGAGCAAGGTGCTGATGTTTAAGGCAAATGCAAATGTTCTTGCTTACTGCCTAAACCTGACCTCCACTGTACAACATCAAAGATGAATTTAGTAGAATTAATTAGGCTTTAATACTTAACCTAATGTTAATGTAACATTATGTTTTTTCATTCAAGTTAGTTCAACACAGAAAGTCTAGTTTTAGTTTTTAGTCCAATTTAAACCTTAACATGTCACTCAACTCAGTAAATGAAGTTTTGAATGAGCAAAGCTAACAGACTTCCTGGCATGCATTGTTTGAGTGTAGAAACTCATCCATCTGAGAAAAACTGTATTTCCACCATTTGAGAGAATATGACTAAATAGTTGCATCAACTTCCAGTTATTATCTTGACTTAAGTGAACTTTATCTCTCAAGCTTAGTTAGTTTTACTCATACTCCAAACTCATTAAGTGAATTAAACCTAAGTTCAGTTAAATCATATTTTTAGGCAGCAGGTGAACTTTAGTTTTAGAGTTGAGCAAACTTGAAATGATTTACAGTCTACCCTTGATGATTATGGGCCCAATCCTAACTAAACCAATGTGTCACCACATGTTAAATGCAGTGTTTTGGGTTTTTAGAGCAGTTCTGGTTTTCTACAGTGCTGAATGTGCCATGAAAGCACGTATTCATCCAGTCGCCATTGGCAGTGAGTTTAGACATTCAACCTGTTAATTAGAGTTTCATTTACATCTGAATTAAGCCAAAAATTTTATTCAATGGATGAAGAGGACTGGGTTGTCTGTACATAATGACACTAACCTGCTTTTTTATTTCGATGGGATCGTTTGTTTTTGTCCTTTCACCTGAACAAAGTCTGACATACAGGATAGGCAAGTACCAATAAAGCTGTGCACACAGGGAACACAGTGTTCAGCCGGGTCACGGAGAGACTAGTAAATGACAGACAAGCCTAATGAAATCCTGAAAATGTCAGTCGAAGCCAGGGGACAAAAGGGTCATAATCCTGTGGTGGAGAATTTGTGCCAATTTCATTTTGACAAAAAAAAAAAGGGGGGGGAAGAAAAACACTAATAGCTCCCTAACTTTCATTAGGAAATGACATTCCTTCTGCTGATGCTATTATTGCAAGTCGCTGCAGATAAAAAGCATTAGCTAAATGCCTAAAAGTGAAAATCATTAGATTATAGTCCTCACTGTACACTTAACCACGAACTCAACCTGTGACACCCAGGACAGGAGATTCATCCTTTTTCTTGCTCACTGTTTCCTCCCGTCAGATATTTTAAGCAAATAGCGAAGTCAGTGCGTTCCAATGGATCTGCATCATCAGGCTCCGAGGAGAACGCCGATGACTTCCTCGGATGCATCAACATCCCTTTGAATGTGAGTGTTCAAAGTCGAAGTCACAACTTTCACTAATTAGAGGTGTCGAGCTTTTAGACTGAGGAAGGATTTCCCTGGAAGGACGTCTTCGGTAATAACTGGCCTGGTGTCCTTTGTTCAGGAGATCCCAATCGTCGGCTACGACACCTGGTTTAAGTTGGAGCCTCGGTCAAGTGCGTCTAAAGTTCAGGGGGAATGTCACCTGATACTGAAGCTCTTCACCAGCCAGGTGAGCCCTGCCATGATTCTATAAAAACTTGCCACATGTCGAGGATATGAAGAATTGTAACCTGAATTACAATCTGTCTGACTTCAGAGAGACACAACTCTGTCTAGGAAGGACACAAATGTCTCCATTCACAAAAAACTGTTGAGTCAGATTGTGGAGTATGAGCATGCTCATGTTAAGGTGAGTTCCCTCTAGATTATTCATGAAAACTGTAATATACGGTATGATAAAAACTACATATTTTGTGACATATTATTTAGCATCAACCTTTATTTTAATTAGTTTTAAAGTGTTTACTGTTAGTCAGTCATTGATTCATTGCATTTAGCTGCCCAAGAGAAAATTCAGAGGTTTAAGGAAATCCTCAGTTGACTGAGTTGCTTTCTTGTTGTGCTCTTTCTTATCGTGTTGTGGATTTGGTTTCTTGGCCGCTAGTGGCCACTAAATGAGATTTAAAATGATTAGACTTTGTTTTGACAGCAGGGAAATTAATTTTGTGTAACTACAACAACTGGATTCGAGTTCAACCAGTGTAAAAACAAAACAAGTTGCTGCTTAGAAGTGTTTAAGACGAACTTCTCTGCTGCATTCTCTCCACCTGACTAATATATTTTGAATGAGCCCTAGGTGAACTCTTAAAACTCTGTTCTGACTTCAGTCTGTATCGGTAAACAAATTTTTAAAAATATCATTTTGATGGCATTTGTAGATAAAAATACAAAAAGCTTTCGATGTGCATTTGCCAAACTTGAAATGACCTGATCATCTCCAACATACAATTCTAGAGGGAGCCTTACAACTGGAACGGGCAGGTTTGTCCTGCAGCGGTGACTGTGCTGACTCACCATGCTGTGCAAACTGATCTCTCACCTCTGCAACAGGCCATTATGTGAGTGTTAACCGAGGAATAAAATTGATCAGATCAACCGTGAAAGCTTTAGCGTAACGGAAAAACTCCACCTTTTGTTTTTTTGCCGCAGTCGCTGGCAGTGTTACAGCAGCCACCATCGGACCCAGAGGGTGTGCTACTCCCTGCTGCTGCGCCTCCTGAGGACCATCGATGCAGAGTGGGACCCCCCAGCTGTGAGGGGAGACCTGGTAGGTTCTCTGCCGTCGGCCTCCCGGTAGGAAAAGCCTTTCATCCTCTGGAAACAGTCACCTCATTAGCTCAGCTCTTCACTGACATTCATCAAGGTTTTTGGATCAGCCAAAAATGTCTCACAGCCAGTGTACTTGAAGCTATAACTGAGGGCCCTTCCTGTGTCCAGGAGAGGCAGCTGTCAGACAGCTTCAGGCTGTACACAGAGCACTGCCTGTGCCTGATGAAGAACATGCGTCAGGTTTTCCCCTGCGCCAGCGCTGCTGCCATTACACGCTACGAGCTCATGCTGAGGTAAAGTCACACCGCCATCACATCATATCACACTCGCCCATGCTGTCATACCAGAAACACGCTTATCCTGTCACACCGACACACACACACACACACACACACAGAAGACTGCAGCCGGTCAGTCTGTGAATGAGGCGGCGTTTGTATGCAAGTATATTGCTGCCAAAAGTCCACAAACTTCTTTTTGATAGCTGCTCAGTTCGTAGGGGGAGCAGGCGCAGATTTGTGGAAGCAGAGATGGAGTCGAGCATGTGGGAGAGCAGAATTTGGAGCATAACAGATTATTTGAGCACACAGCAGGGATTCTCACGTTCACATCCTGCAAAGCCGCTTGTACTTACTTTTGTGAAGTCTGATGTCTGTGGCCATAAACTCAAAGCAGGAGCACAGGCCCTTCTGTTTGGTTTCACGTGGAACTGAAAGATCATCCTGTTAAAACTGACTTCAAAATAAAGGCATTAAATAAAAAGACTAAACTGTATTTAGCATTTATATAATCTTAAAAATGTATGTGTTATATCTAAATTATCAACATTACATTAAGTCTTGTAGTGTCATGCAAAGTGGCACAGTAATTTATATAGTCAAAATATTAGTAGTTGTATGAGTTGTGCAAATTATGTTAACAGAGAAAAATCGTTTTAAAAATTATTACCTGAAAAACATTTTTTAAAAAGGCTAATTGTCACACAATTATCACCAAAAATGTTTTTTTATTATTGTTAGTACTTGTAATCTAGTTATTGTTGTTGTATCTTCCAGTAGCACATCTTTATCTAAAAATACATATTTATCTCGAAACTCTTTTCACATATGAACGCAGTGTCGTGGTGTTTTCACCACGTAGAACAGAGCAGGAGATTGAGTCAGACGCATTCATGGGGAGAAATTTTGCGTAGTGGTGCCTAGTCAGAGGATTCAGCAGATGCAACATGCTGTGCGAAGCATCTTTTGTTTCTTCACAGCACATCAAAGCCATGCTTAAAAAAGACACTCGAAGCCTCCTCACAGCATCCTGTGCAGGTGATGTCGGTGCCATCTGACTCTGACATTTGTGGTGCTATGTGCAGCTCCTCTGGGTCTAGAGAGGTGTGAGAGTGTGTGAAAGCATCTTAAGTTAGTCTCTATCGTACATGACGTCTTGTTAAAACAAGGGACGGGTCCAGTCATTGCCACTGAGACACTGTAGCCAATAGAAACTGTACATCATTACTAATGTATGTGGCAGAAAGAATTTTTCTTCTGCAGACTCCTTCAGGAAAAGACTGTGTGTGTGTGCATGTGTGTGTGTGTGTGTGTGTGTGTTGCTGCATCAGCCTGCTAGTTCGAACTGGTCGCGAAACAACGTTTTACAATCTTTAAGGATTTCGTTTGGTTTTGATTTTCTTCTAAATGAATCGCATTGTCCACAATCACTAAAACCAACAATAAACTTCTCTTCTACTTCTCCTTTCATGTTTTATTAGTTGTCTGTCTGCAGCCCGGATTAACTTGCTCACCTGTGCCATAGACTTCCATTGTTCTCCAAAACACTACTAAAAACACATCAGTCAGACACATTACATGTTTCTTCATTTCAAAAGTCATGATTCTCTTAAACATTCCAAATTTACTTGTACTCCACGTGCACGACACCTTCAGTGGAATTCTAAAGCCTCATGTCAGTTTGGACAATATTTGTAATGATTAAAATGTTGCTGCCAAAACATCTGGAAAGACCTGGAGAGAGCAGACACAGAAACAAGCGGACATATGATTGGGTTTGTGAGTCGTTTTCAAAATCAGGTTTGTGCTCTCCTAAACCTTTTGGAGGCGTTATACTTAACTGTAATATATTTAACTAAATATCTTAACAATACTCATGACTCATGTCACAAAAGAGTTTTTTTTGACACATAATATGGTCATAAGAACCAAGTTATATAATTACTAATGTAATATGTATTACTCTTTATATTTTATTAAGTTTTAATTTCAATAAATTCTGCCATACACAAAAGTTGATAGACTCGTCTACTTGTCCATAGAATAAATCTGAAAGGATTACCTGTCGGAGCATCAAAAGGTTATACTTGAAGCATGACTTTGCATATAAAATGAAAGACCACATAATAAGCGTTCATCCTTTGGATAATATGAATATCCAAAGTGAATTTCATGGAAAGTCTCAGATGTCAGATAATCGTATAAAATTTGGAAGCAATTTGGTAGGTGTTTGTGGAGATTCTGTTCTCTGGATCAGTTGAGGTGAGTTAATGAGGTGGCAGCTTTTGACAGACCCACAGAAATCCCAGTTCTTTGGCCTTGGCTTCCGGTTGTCATCGAGCAAAGGGAGAAGACTACAGACATGAAATGCACCAAATTAGGGAGCAAGATTCATATTAATGCCAGCTAGTAAAATCTGCCTGTTGTTGAAGTTCATGTTGCCATGTCAGACAAATTTGACAGAGACAGTCTTTAATTCAGTTTTTAATAAACACTCCAAACTTAAGAAACCCAACTTTACCCAGTGACTAACGCCTCAAGGGGAAAATCCTCTTTTGAGAAACTTTCACACACAATGATTCATTCACCTAGCTCTCAAAGCTGCATCTCTTCTCTCCCACAGTGACATTGCAGATTCATGCGTGCAATGAAAATGGAACGAAATTAGTCAGAATGTCCTATTCCTCCTGGAAAATAATGTTAGTGATGTAAATCCAGTATATGTTTACATGACCCCAAATCAATCTCGAAGTGTAACTGGCGTTTTCTCTCCTTTCGTATCAGGGGGATTGGCTACATGCAAAACATGCGAGCATTTAAGACTGTGTGTCCTCTTCGAAACGAACTGCATTTGGACATCACAACTGCCGTCAAGGTAAAAAAAAAAGAAAGTTCAATATATAAAACAAACACATTTTAAAGTAAGTTGATCGTAGATTTCCGGACCATTTTAGGTTCTGTTCTGCAGATAAACTGATGGTAGTTCCCCATTTGTTTTGTATTGCATGAGAGCAGCATGCACATGAGGACATGCATATGGATAATGCACAAAAGAATGAAATGCCAAGTACAGTCTGCAATAATTTGCTGCAGAGCTGTTTGTGTTATTAAAGCAGCAAAACAGGAAGAGGAGAAGGAAAGGGAGTCTGGATAGAGATCAGCAAAAAGCATTTTTTTGTTGTGATAAATGTCAACTCTAAAACCTTCAGGGATTTACACAGTTTTAGTCCACAGTGATGAATCGAAACAACAGTAAAACCTCCACAGGGCACTTTTAATTAACCCTTATATTCTTCTTAATTCGTGTAATTATTTCCACAGAAAGGAACAGCTGAGTGGTACGAGGGTCTATTTGCACAATATAAACCAGAAGACGGGGTAAATTTATGCCGATTAGCACAAGTCCTGAAAAATAAGAATCATTATGTTTTATAATCCTACTGTTTATGCCTTGAGAACTGATCCAGTTGCTGCTTCTATGTCGACAATTAAGGCTCTGGAAGAGCAGCTGAAGAAGCTGGTTCAGGTGGTTGACGCTGTGTGTGCAGATGTGCAGAGATCCCAGAACATCTACAACAAGCTTTTTTACAGGTGACTGTCAACGCCGTGCATCTTACAAGAAATATGAGGACACCTAATCGCGTGCATTGTCGTGCATTGTCGTGCATTGTTTGACTGATGTCGTTTCATCCTCTGCTTGTTCTCACAGTGCAGTGAAAGTCGATTTCTTCAGCACAGTTTACAGGCAGTTGGAGAAACTGGTACGCTGTTTAGCCTTTGTACAAATGTCTCATAAAGTCTTTCTGAGTCATTCCACGTTTCTGACTTTGACTGAAACCTAACAGGATCTAATTGGGTCATCCTTCAGGTAGCTGATGATGTTAACGTAGCAATGGAGCGGGTGTGTGGAACTCTGGAGCAGGAGAGCTCCAGACTGACTCAAACGATGGGAGAGACCATCTTCGAGCTCTTCATGTCCTTAAAAATCCTCAGAGGCTTTCGGGAGTTCCTACCTCTCAAGTCAGTGATCGGTTTGACTAATTTGGTATCGCGAAAGGCTGGTGCTATTTGTTTGAAATGTCAGCAATGACATGCTGCAGTGTCAAGACGATTGGAATCTATTAAAAGAATGTGTGTTCTTCTCTGACAGGGATGCTAAAATGTTGGCCTTGACAGGCTTTCATAACTGGTTCAAATCCTCAATTCATAAGTGGCTGCAGATCATTCACGACAGATCCTGTGATAGGATCCGTAAAGCAGTGGAAATAGACAAGGTGAATAACTTCTGCCCATTTATAGATGTTAAATGAAAATGAAAGTCATATGAGTCACTAATTAACGGCATACAGCTATGAGGTTATTAATTTACTAATATTGCTTTCTGAGAACTTCTAGTTAAACATTTTAAGTGGTTATTACTCAATTTATAGTACATACAGTATAGACAGTATATAGTATATATAGTAATATACTGTATGTTTTTTATAATATATTCATAGCGCCAACTTACAATATCAAGAAGCATTGTTTGCAATTTCTTTGTTTTCTACATACAGTAAATTGGTCATGAAATGTGATCTGATTTTCACCAGTGTCACATATATAGACAAACAAAATATTTCTATTCTGATAAAACACATACAGTCCCAATCTTTCATGTTTTTATGGAACACACTGACTAACATACAAAGTGATGGAGGAAAAAAGTGTTTTAATAACTGGGTCAACCACCTTTGGCAGCAATAATCTCAAGCAAATGTTTCCTGTAGCTGTGGATGAGGTCATGAAAAGCTATCTGATCTTCACCAAAGATCGTTTAATGACCAATTAATGGAAAACAAAAAAATCCAAACCCTTTTTGTTATGATTCTATACATGTAAAAAAGTTTGAGATTTACACATTTAGGAACAATGTAACAGTATAATGTTATAATGTTTATTAATGTTTAATACATGCAATTAAATTGTTTGTAATATTTAAATTACATTTTGTAATATCACGAGTATGTTTATAAATAGTTTATACACATGTTCAAATTATTCACAGGGACAAATACAGGTAAAAGTTCAACATGTCATGTGTCATTACAACCATGTAATATTGTGTAATCAAACGCAGCATAAGTGCTTCATCTGGATTTGCAGCAGTACTATGTCTGTTTGGCACCTTAGCGTTACATTAATAATAATATGGGTCATAATGAACTACATACATTTGTTCAGAAACCATGGATGTTCTATGTCTTTATTAATTTATTTTTTTTGAGCAGCTCGAGCGTGTGCAGCAGGCCAAACACAGCTCGTCGGCAGTGGAGGTGACAACGTGCTTCGGCCAGGTACGCGAGATCTGGCACCAGCTGGCCTGGCCAGACTCTGCGGGGGCCTTCATCTTCGTCACCCGTTTGACAGACGTGAGTGCCACTTACAGTGCTGCCACATGCACTCACATCCTTCATACATCCACGTATGTATGTGTTCAGAAATAATGAGAGACCCCACCGTATTAGGCCTGTAATCAAAATGGAAGCCAACAATTTCCCCGTGTTCAAATCACTGATTTTATCCATGACAGAATTTCTGCAGTGAGGCCGTGTGGTACTCGGAGATGATCACACACAAGATTGAGAGGAACCAGCTGGGCCGAGACCATAAGAGCTTCATAGTGCAGGTAACGGCTGCAGCAAGACAGACGAGGGAGAGAGCAGACAATGACAATGTCTCCTATAAAGACGTATAGGGCTGAGCGTCTGAGATCAGATATGTTTATTGTAAAACAGCAGTTGCTTTTGTGGTTGACAATCATTTACACTCACACCCCCTCCATCCACTTCTCCGTAGCCCTGCTTCTTTTCCTGCTTTTGTTTCTCCACCTCCACCCTCTGTGTCTCCTCTTTGGCTCTTCCTCACTTTCTGCTAGCTCTGCATCGCCCTGAACAACACAGAGTACGTGCGCGTCTTTCTTGGTCACCTGCCGCGCAACTTGGACTGGCAGGGTGTGGAGCGAGCCATGGAGGAGTCGTGCGGGGTGGAGGGGAAGGAGCAGGTTTACAAGGCTCTCAACGGGCAGCTGTTCAACGTGGACCTGGACCTGCAGAGAGAAGCTAAGCGTCTCATCGCACTGCTCACTGACAAGGTGAACTCCAGCGTTTAGACGGACCTGAACACACAACACCTTCGCATTATTATTCCCACTGACAGTTAATATTATATTATTGCACTATTTCACTTTGCACAAGATTTCACTTTGAAAGATTCTTTCCCTGCAGATGCTGCCCGAGCTGCGTAGGTACATCCAGCACATCAGCCTGTCTCCGGACTCCATAAACAACGATGATGTAAGGCCCAGTTGTAGTTTGAACCGTTTACTGTCATTCGACTGGTGTGTCTGCTGCTACAGAACTTGCTTTACATCTTATGTCTGTCAACATTTTTTCAGGCTGTGTCCCCTCTCATGAAATACTTAAAAGACACCATGGTCATCCTCAATGAAAACCTCGTTAAGGAGAACTTGACTAGGTAATTATCTTCTTTGCTCTTTCCTCATTATACAATTCCCTGATATTTTTTTTGCAACATTAATTATTATTTTCAGTGATCAAACAGAATTATACAAAAGTCTAGATCAGCTACTCGGGAATATAAATAACATTGCAAAGACTCCTGCATAGCTTGTGTTTTATGTTTTTTGTGCACATAAAACACATCATCAGCATTTGGCTTCGGGTCCAGTCCAGAAGAACAGACACAAAAACACAAGAAGGACAAAACAGTGTTCACAGTGCAATGTAGTGAAGAGGATTCAGAGCTCTAAGCAGGCGGATGGGCAAGCACTGGTGGAGCAACACCTCAGGACTAGAATAACTTTACTGGACGAGTGATGCTTGTTGGAAGATGACAGGTTACACACTTTCTATAGGGAAGATAAATTGAACGAGAGAGGCTCGTGTGAAGCCATATGCTCAGGTGTAAAATCCTTCTCTCAGCGGCGGCGGCGGAGGAGGAGGAGGCCTCAGACTTAACCCCAGCGAGATTAAGGCCACTTCACACACCACTTCACCCACCACACATCCCTCTCTAAGGGGATGAATGGCGTCAGGAGTCATGATCTTTACATCCCAGCGACTCTCTATCTTACTCTCACCTCCACTATTTTCCACTTAGCATGTCTGTCAGAGCAGGTGGGAAACACAGGACCACCCTGGAGGATATAACTGACCCCACATGCCCTCCACACAGAAAGGACACGGCCGCCAACGGCTCAAACCCGCAAACCTTCTTGCTGCGAGGCGACATCGCTACTCCACCACCATGTCATCACCATCAGCACATATTTGACACTTTAATCAAAACCACATTTAAAAAGGACAGCCGTTTTTTTTTCTTGCGGAACTAAAACGTGATAATAGACAAATCTTTGTTACGAGCTGCGTAGCAATTCCCACTCCTTCCTCTTCCCCTAAATGAGGATGTATTCATTCAACAGAACCATGCAAAAAAGTGTGATAGCTCAGCAATTAAGATGCTGCAATTGTTTATGCAAGTAAGCTTTGCAACAATAATTATACCCCACGGACGTGTTTTGTGTTACAAGTTACCATTATTTTTCTCTTATCTGTGAAAACATACTGCACATCAAGCTGGGTAAGGCTACGGAGGTGTAATTGGAAGAGCTGGTAAACACAAGCGTGTGGGCGTCTCATTGTGTCTGTTGCCTTGTAGAGTTCTGCAAAGCATGTGGGAGCTGCTGCTGCGGATGATCCTGGACACGGTTACAGAAAACAGGGGTGTTCAGGTGGAGTTTTACAACCGCTTCCAGTACACGGTGGAGGTCAGTTCTCAGCGAATTAAGTCCGACTTAACTAGTCTGCTTGCTGTTTCTAGTTGGGCTTGCTTCGACCTCGAGCCCAGCCCACCTAGAAGAGAAGTCTGCTCGGAAAGACATGTGTCAACTCTGTAAAGATTATCATCACTACTGTTACTATCCTTCTTTGATTAGCTCTGCATGCTTGCTGCCATGCAATCATTAACATATATCAGATATTTATGAAGTCATTATGCCAGAGTGAGTTCCCTCATGAATGACAATGTGGGAGCTGCTGTATATTCTAATGCCAGTTTAACTCGCTGGCAGGAGACGTGACAGATTTGCACGGGGAGCCACGGCGTGCCACGCGAGTGGGCTGTGTTTGAAGTTTGGCAGACAAATATTGTGTTTGCCTGCAGAGGTTTCACATGGTTTGTGTGAACAACACGTCTTTCTACTACGCCGAGACTTCCTTCTATCAAAATTAGAAGGATGAATGCGATGATTCCCAGCTGGCAGCTATGGGTTTTTTTTTTGTTTCTTTTTTAATGCTACAGGCCCTGTTGCAGTTCTTCCATGCTAAAGGAGAAGGACTTTCCCTGGAAGACATGAGGAGTGGTGACTACAAGGTAGGACGTCTCGCCATTAATCGTCCAAGACTCCCATGATAAAGTTGGTGTATGTTATCATTTATCTCTTTCCTTTTCTGACCCTCCTCATTCTGCTTTAGGTTCTGGATGAGGAGCTGAAGCTGAATAAATGTTCCTCCTTCGAGCTGATTGAACAGTACTATCTGGAGAAAATTTCACACCAGGTGCCCTTCAACTCTTGTCGCCAAGCTGACAATCTAATTTTAGCTGTAAACTAAAGAGCGATGTACTGATTGGACACTGTAACACTCTGTCTTCTGTTATTTTATCTTACCTTGACTTCCTTCTCTGCCAAGCAATTCATATCGACAGTAGACGGATATATGCCAAAATGTCAGTAGAGTGAAAAAGGTTTCATGGTTAATGGTGAGATATATCTAAAGTATTTTTTTCTTATTTAATGTTGCAGAAAACGCTCAAACATACCCGTTATGGTCGGATCAGCGTGAAGTGCTACTATGATGCTCCGGAGCAGCGACTGACAGTGGAGATCCTTCATGCTGCAGATATCATTGCACTTGATGCGAATGGTAAAGCAGATTTTAATATCTGAATACGCTCTGTTGCTTTAAAGTTGGGTTTTCACTCTGTCCATTTCTGTGATGCTCTTCAGGTCTGAGTGACCCGTTTGTCATAGTGGAACTCTGCCCTCACCACCTTTTCCCTATGGCCAAGAGTCAACGCACGCAAGTGAAACTTAAGACGCTCCACCCGGTATTCGACGAGCTCTTCTGCTTGTGAGTTGTAGTTCACTCCCTCCGTCTTCCTCTTTCTGTGTGTGTGTGGGACACGTGCCTGATTCGTCTGGCTCCTCTGTCTTCCAGCCATGTCAGTCCTGAACAGTACAGACACAGGTTTGCCTGTTTGACCTTCACTGTGATGGACTATGACTGGCTTTCCACCAACGACTTCGCTGGTGAAGCTGTGGCTCCTCTCAGTGACTTCTGCTGGCCGGGGAGACCGAACGCTTCAGCCGCCGGCAAGAGCGTCCAGCCAGTCATTCTGCACCTGTCTCGCAGTAAACCAAGTGGTACATGTAGCTCCAGGCTTTTTTTTTTTTTTTTACACCAAACATTGTATTGGATTCTTGAGAGACAAGAGGGTGTATGTGTGGGTTTCCAATCAGTTCTCCAATACATCATGAAAAGCCATTTAATCAAGACATATTTGTGTCAGGTGTAGGAGCTACTCTCATCTCTTCTCTGTCCCCCGCAGAGAAGCCAATCATGAGGATGCTGGATGCTCGCACTGGGGACAGGGAGGCTCAGGAGTTTGTCCGCAGGCTGAAGGAGATTGAGAAGTCAATGGAGGAGGAGTAGGAGCGATCAGCGCTGCCTACGTTGGTGTTTTCTGACCACGTCTTGCAACATGTGCTTTTGTACTGGTATGATGTTTACAATACTAGATTTTTTTTTTCCAACGTTATTGTTTGTTCAGTAATTAAACCAAAATGAAAAGAAAAAGAGGACAACAGTGGAACTTTTCACTGCCAACTGAGAGATGAACATCCTGTCACTGTGCAAACCTCTGCTGTCCCAGTTAAACTATATTTTAGAATTTGATGGATAGTTGATCCTGAATGTTACTAGTCTCTATTTTTTGTAATGAGTAACGTTATCTTTGTTGTATGATCTTTGATATTATAACATTTCAGAACTATTTTGTGCAAGTAGCTTACATATCCAATAGTATTTAGTCTAAGTCTTAATCTATACCTCAGATATGCTCATTAGTTGCAGGGGATTTTGACAGTGTGTGAGGAAAATCTTCACAGACACTGTGGAGATAAAATGCATGAAAGCCTATTAAGGACGCGAATGCTTGAACCCACATTGATTTTTTAAATTAGGCGGTTGCATAACAACAAACAGTTATGTGAAAAAAACACAATTGTCGTGAAATGAATCAAAAAGACGAAGCTCATAGCTTTGGGGAAACTTGACGTTTTGGGATTTGGTGTTTTAAGGCCAGTCAGACAGATCAGCGGCAGGAAGACTGAACACCCCCCTGAGACGCACTCCACAGTTCAGGGTCACTGGAGTTTTCATTTTGCTCCTCACAAAACTCACAGTGGGTCACTGAAGATGTCCAAGTCAGTGCCACCATTCCTTTTATCTGGGTTCATTCTAGCTGTGTGATGCCAGTGTGTCAGCGTCTCTGCTGAGATGATGCACTAAAATGTGCCAGAAAATAAGCACATTGACGGAAACTAATTTCCGGTCTGATGTAAAAGAGAAACTGACCAGTGAACAATGAATTATTTAGTGAACTGGTAACTCATTGGGAAACATTTGGACTTCTTAAATTCAGCCTGACTTTTTAAGTTTTTGACACAATGAATGAGCTACTCATAGCAAACAAAATGGGAAATGGAAATGTCGCTTTAGGTTAACCTTAATTTTTGAACTTGTTTTGGTGTGTTATAATAAAAAAAAAATCTTTAATCACAAATAATTTGAAAAATAATAATTTACATTTGAAAAATTAGATGAATTTTGTTTTTGAAAAGATAGCCAGCATTGCCATTATTTCAACAGCGTTACCATATGTAGCTTTTTCATATGTCTTTAATGCTTGACGTAATTTGTTTTAAAAGTTTTTGGCATTTGTCATTTGTTTTTCAGCTTCAGTTTGAAAAACAAGTGTAGGAATAACTCTGATCTTAGTAATGTTTGCTGAAAGTTATGGGTATGCACCAGGAGACCATAACATATGATAACTGCAGGGGAAAAAATACAACCTTGACATCCCCAGACATAACACAGTGTGTGGCACAGTGGGCGACTTTACATTCAGGTAGAACTTCAAAAGCATTAGGAGAAACTCAGCTAATTGCAACTAATGAGCTCATATTGTGTTCAAAGTTCTGAAAAACAGCCTTCAAACGCAGCAAAGCTTTGTTATACCGACTTTAAAGCATCACAGTCCAAAATGAGAGATTGTGTCTCAGTGTGAAGCTCAATTCCACAAGGTAAAAAGAAAGAAAAAAGCCTAATGAACCTGTGCAGTGGTATAATTATCCTTAAGGGGGAAGGCAAGTTCTGTCTGTCTGCAGCGGCTCTGGCTGATAAAAATTCAACACCAGCTCTCACCGTTCCTCTAAAGCTATGTGACTGTGACTGAAAGATTTGTAAAATAATAAGAGTCAAACGACAACCTAGAATCCCACGGCATCTTAGAAACAGAACATTGTTATGCAATTTAATCGGTACTAAATTTAAAAAGCACAAATTCTAGCATCGTAAAGGAGTCTCCTAGATTTGATACTAAAAGTAGCAGAATGCTAACAAACTAATCTTATTGTAGCAAGTGGGTCTGTTTCCTGGAGATAGTATGAATTTAAATCTGAAATAGTTTATAATGATTTTCTGAAAAAAATGAAGCTGGTCATGAAAATGATATAGACGACAGTAAGGATTGCAAATGGAAATTTGAGGCAACAAAAATGCATTTGTGTGTCCACAGATTAAAAATTAGACCAATGTTCCAATCTATGAAATTTTAAAAACTTTGAAAGCCTTCGCCCATGAAGTTGAATCTTCCCTCACAGGAGTGAGTTAAATGTAGGATTAATCAAAACCAGAAAGTCTATCGACTCGACGCGGAGGGAAGCTCATCATTCTGTGGGCCGTTATCACTTCTTTGGTTCAGTAGGTTCTAATCATGTGCTGTGCTGCACCAGACTGTCGTTGTGTTTACAACATGAGCGCGGGACTACAATCTTCTTTACGCTTTACGCAAAGAGCGTTTTAGGCGCTGACACGTGAGAGCGAGGATTCAAGTCAGGTCATGATTTGGGATAAAATACTGTGCAAAGATGCTCACGCGAAGGGGAAACAAGCTGCTGCCTTTTACTTGAAAGTTCCCACCCACCTTGCCCTCCTATCCCACACAGACTTCCTGTGTTCGGCTTCTGTTACACTTACTACAGCCACCAAATGTCAACTCGTTCTCAGACATCCAGAAGGTCGAAAGTGACCTGCGGAACTATATGAATGGGCTGATAAAACGTGACAACACAACACTGAATGGTGCGATAGCAGTCATCGGATCGAATGCACTTAAATCTAAACTATAGATGTTAGTCCTGTCTAGGAAACTGGCACTATACTGTTAAAATGTAGCTTCACGTATACAGGTGGTATATGTGTAATAAGACGTATAATAAGACAAAGTGGTTGCAAGTTGCAACAACCACCATCCTACACCCAACAAATCTCATCGGTCGAATGTTTTGAGTTTCCACCAACAAGAAAAACGCGTTCACAAAGAAACACAGTCAGGGACGGTGGGAGAGTTTGATGGATGGAAGATTTATTAAAAAAAAAACTTTTATTTTAAAAAGTCACTTTACAGACAAAACAGTAGGATGATATAGTAGTAAAACACGTGTGTGTACAAGAAACACGGATAAACACTGTAGCAAGTACTTGAGACCTTAGCACCAAAATCTTCACACCGACAGCATTTCGATAGTGATGTAACTTTACAGTAGCTGCTTGTGTAGTGCTTTGTTGTTACCCTGTGGAGTTATGAGGATGAAGCACGCAAAAACCATATCTATGCCTGAAGAGTGTGCTGCATTAAAGGGATTCTTCAGGTGTCCAAGAGGCCCGCCTTACCTTACTGTAACAGGAGCGAGGAATCCTTTCAGTCCACCCGAACAGCACTCGCCTTTATGTTTTGTTTTGATATTGTAGGCAGAACTTGTTTGTTAGTGCTGTTACTAAAAGAAATTAAATCACCCATCTGATTTGTTATCATCATACTGTAAGTTCTCATAAGCAAAGGCAGAATGACTTATGGTATTACAGGTATACAGCTAAACTGGTATACAGCCTCATCAATATGCAAACATGTCAATTATAAATCATGGAAATTCAATGCAGTTATATTTGTTTTTAGCAACAAAACCCAACATCTATGAATGAATGGTGTCAAATTAGTATTTGTGTCGAATAACTTGAATTCACGGTGCATCTCATCTCTTTTACACCCTTTTCAATAATGTAGCCTTGTATCGCAGCACTCTCCCAGCTCCATATTTCTGCTCTGTGCCTTCACTGTGGTAATCCTGGCCAAGTCCACTCCAAACATTCTGGACCCCATCTGATCAAAACATTTATTTTGGTTTTCATCTGAAGAAAAAGCATGTGCTGCCAATATTCATCCGGCTTCCTTTCGTGTTGCTTGCTTTAAGTTTGCAGTTTTGTGAGCAATGGTTTTCTTCGTGGCTGCTGTCCATGTAGAGGCTGCCTTCACGCAGGGTCCTTCACACTGTCTGATCAGTCTCTAAACACTCATTTCCGGAGATAATTCTTCCGCCAAGCAAATAAGGAAGCTCTTTCGCTCTTTCCTGTCTCTTCAAATCGCAAAATCTGGTTTTCTTACTTGTTCAGGCAGTTCCTTACTACGGAGAGCCACGTTGTATTAGCCACAACTCGAAATTGATCAATTTCAAGTGTTTAATGTTAATTGGAAATCACTGGTGAATTCACTTCTGTTCCATCGAGCTTGTTTTCCAGTTTTTTTTAATTTAGTCCATTAAACTTGTTTTTAACTATACCCAACAATTCAGCTTAAAAATGGAACAATCTCAAGTCCTTTCACGTGTTAACAGTACCACAAAGGGGTGTACTCAGTTTGTTGTATACTTTAGATTCATGATTTTCAGTGCTGGCATGGACTTATTTTGTTTGAGGTATTAATATAAAAGTATTGTTAAATGAGTATTTGATTTGTCGTCTGCCATCCAAAGTTAAAGGCAAAAGCTAGTGAACGTATCTTCAGGCTAAACACCTTCAGTTTGTTATTGTAAAAGTGAATTATTTGTCCTTGAATTGTAAATGCCTGTGTTGCTGTTTATTGGAATATACCTTTGGGAGATGTCTATGACCTTGAATAAAAATTGTATTTAAATTTGAACGTGGTACCTTCAGTAACAGGAGCACATTTGAAGAAAATACAGTTTGAGATGTTGCTGAACAAACAGGTGGAACAACACCTGCGCCACATGTGGGTTCAACAAAGTCCACGGTGAGTGTGAAGAAATGTCACAGTCTGACACTTTCCTTACAGCGGCCTCATCCGTTCGATCATTTGGCAGTGATCCCTGACTCAGTCCTGTCTCTCTGTCTTTCCTTGACCTTTAAGATGTTGCTTCCCCGTCCACAGCAGCTACCTGGAGATCAAACACGTCCTGTAACACCACAGCAACCCCGGAGAAAAACCATACAGCAAATGGTGCAACAAATGGTGAAACCGGAGTGTTCATTATGTCCAGTGTGAGATTAAAGGGCCACAGGACTCGCCGTGACACAATCGCCTCGCTCTCCGTGGTTCTCAGAGAGCTGCTGTGTTACTAGATTAGACTAGGATTTCTCACAGCTGGAGGACATGAGTGTCTGCGAATGCTTGTACTCAACTGGACGCTGGTCAATACGTTTTAAATTAGAATCCCGGTGATGACTGAAGGATATTGAATTGTGTGCGGGGTCAGGTGTGTGGAGGACCTCGTCATCTAATGCAGACAGCGTGGCCTCCAGTCACTCGCTGCAGTTACTGGTGCAGCTGACAGCGCCCTGCGCTGCAGCTGGGAGCCTCACACAGGCTTTTTACTGTGCTGTATAACGCAAGAAGCAACATTATATCAGATTCTTGTACGTTAGAAAGAAAAACAGTTTGTTTTGTTGTTGTTTTTAACCACTAGGTGTCCTCGTAATTTTAGAAATCTGGTCTTGCCGAGAAGTAGTCGTTTAAATTATTACAAACGACTGCATCTACAGATCAACCCTTACGATACACGGTCATCAACCTCTTACATTAAAGGTGGGAATTTTGTGAGAAAGATGTGAGAAGGTCAGGTCCTGTTGGCCAAAGTCTTGACATGGTCAAATGATAGACATATTAATTACTGCATAACCAAACCATTAAATGAACTTATTTAATGTCACAATTTGTTCAAGCCTCCTCAAAATGATGCAACATGTTTTGGCTCAGTACAGCAGTGTTTGGTTGAAAACAGACAAACTGCAAGAATGCACTAAGATTCCTAATTTATAGACTGTGTTTACTTAAAGATAATAATATATGACATTAGGTAGTGTAATCTGTATCAATGTATCATAGTTGTAAACCTGCCCTCTGATAAATTCAGTAAAACATTTCCCTCTGACTTGCAGAAGTAAAAAGTTATAAAAATGGAAATTAAACAAGTACTTTCGACCTTTACAGCATTTCAGTAAATGTATATTTTTTTAGCTCCGTTCCACGTGTGTTCGGCTGATTTCAACTGTTCGGATGAATCTCTGTTTTGGCAGCCGGGCAGAGAGGTAGGAGCCTTTAGCTGGTGTTGATCCTCAGGAATGTTGGCAGTGTCTGTGTATTACTGCTGCTCCTCTGCTGGCTCTGGCAGGTACGTTTAACAGCGCTCTGATCCTGCTGTGTCTTATCTCCCCTCAAACAATCCTAATCCCCCACAAAGAAATGTTACACTGCAGAGTCCGTCCGTCCCCTCCCACCGCAGCTACACAAGCTGGTCCCACCAGACAAAACACTTTTTTTTTTCTGTGTAAGATTTTAGATTAGACACCTGCAGATTCCCTGACGTGGCACATCTCTGACTTAGTAATGACACTTCACCTGACACATTCACATCTTCCCAAGGAGGAGGGTAAGATCATAATTCAGTCAAACCAAGCTAACGTGTAATCACTTGCATGTGCTCGCTTGCGAGTTGAGTGTCTTCAGATAAGTTCAAGAAATGGAAGGAATGAAAAAGTCCACAGAAATGTCCTCCTTATGGATTTAATGAAATATGATTCAGTGAGATAATGACTGTCTGCTCCTTCCAAAGCCTGAGATGTTTCCTCCTGAATAAAGGAAGGTTCCATATAAACACCTGTTGCCTCCAGGTGCATCCTCAGCTGTGGCGTCAGCATAATTGGGCACTTCTGAAGACGCCGTCCCCTCTCCAGTTAACATGGTGGGGCCAGGCTGAGGAGGAGCTGACACAGCGCGTCCTTTGTGACTTCAGGGGGCCTCTGTTGGAGTGAGCGGAGATAATATTAGACAGTTTGCCCCCGAGGAATGCCAATGGGACGGGGCTTTGGATGAAAGCCAGCAACGCTGCTAAACCTTTCGGCAGAAGCTCACATCAACCCTTCAACGTCTCCAGAGCTGTGTACACTGGTCTCAGTACACGACGTTAGCGGCCCAATCCCAGCGTCCACCGTCACGGAGTCGTGGACTTCCACTCACGTTCTGATCTCCAGAGATAACACTGTGACTCACTAAGTGCTTCAGGGCTCATCTTAGATCGCTGGTGAGATCCCACAACTGATAGCACAGTTATATTATTAAAGGGAATGAGTGGGGGAAATCCCAGAAAGGTTTTGGCAGGGACAAGTTTAGACCTGCATGGAAGTACTTGTTCTTCCAAAAATAAAAGTGTCCCAATGATTTGATCCAACAATATCATTGTGCTTGTACACTGAAAAACAAATCCATATTTAGGCTTCTAAATGGGTCTTGCTTCTCTGACCACAGAAATGTTTCTGCTCTGCTTACTACATATTTTGGAGTTATGTTCTTTTTGCTTTTATTTGGAAATTGCAGGTGATGTCAGTGAAGCTATGTGTGAATTCACTGTTTAGTTTATAGGCGGAAAAAGCGGAAGACCTGTGACGCTCATAAGAAAGGTTTAATATTTGTACAAAGACACTCATATACATAAGCAGTAATAAGCAACTACCTCTCAACTCTCCACTGCAGTTTTTATATATTCTTGCTCATCACTTCAAGGTAAAGGTACCAGGTGTTTACAGAAAAATAAATCACTGCATGTCACAAACCTATAGACCTTGCTGGACACCGTAGAGTTTATGCTTCAAAACCTAAAATAAAGCATATATAATCAACATATGATGAAGAAATACTGGATGTAAATTCATCAGGTGGAAAGACACATCATCGCGTTGTGTGGTGCGTAAATTGGTGAACATCTTCACCCACTATCAAACATAGCTCTTTTCATCAATAGGTGCATCACATAAAATGGCCCAAGGACACTCTGTGAAAATAAATGACTTTTTTTTGCCGTTTCCTCCCTGAGGAAAGCGACAGTTGGAAGTAGTTTCATGAACAAACCAGCCATGCAGACACCCCGCTGTTTGGCTCCTCCTCTGCTGCTGCACATGCAGAGTCTGCGCTCACTCCATCTTTCTGTACGTGCCCTTGTTCAAATGTCTTCAAGTTGTCTACACAGAAATTGTGCTGTAAGCTGTGAAGAGCTCGACATAATTAGCTATGACAGTTGTACAAAGTAGATTATGCACAGCCGAACATGAAGTCTCAGCACACAAAGAACAGCATGTGCTTTATTGTAACCAAAGAGGTTATCACATGAATGGCATGTGATTTGCTTCCGATCTTTGTTAGATCCTACAAAGAACCCCGGAGGAGGTTTCTTAGATTCCTTTTGAAGCCATTGATCATTTCATCTTTTTTAGCTCTCCAAGACAACTGGACATCGTGTTTGTGAATTTACTCTCTTGGCTGAGTCATTACAGAGATGGTGGTTCCAAAACAGAGAAAAGTAAAAACTACAGACAGGAACATACAGTGGAGGTTCGCCAACGCCATAGTTTGATGTCTGGGACTTAAATGAAAACAGAATCTTTTTTTTCCCCTCGCGCTCTGTGAAGGAGACATTATTGTGGCAGGGCATGTCCACATGAATCCCCTGTTTATCCACTCCGTTTGGGAAACACACCATTTGTGGTTGGTCCCAAACACGCACATCCATCCTCAGCTATTTCTGCAAGAAATCCACAGAAATAGTCACGTCTCACAAATAAAGCAAAGCTGATTTAAAAACAAGGAGTTAAATTTTGGCTGGTTAGCCACCTGTATGGGTTTACAGCGATAATAGACCTTGACGTGTGCAATGGGAATCCTTTATCAGCTTCTCTGCACCTTCACTTTTAATTTTGTCTTTGTGATTTGTAAGGGAGACTAACTCGGCTGATGACATTAACGTTAACCTCACCTCAAAACACGGCACCACGAGAGTTTCACCTCCACATGGTGAGAGATTTTCTCTACAAGCAACACTGGTTTGTAAAAATGCAGATTTACCTCAGCAAACAGGTGGTTGTCACAAAAAGTTTACGTGCAACTTGAAATGTTTCGTCCTACAACAGTAAATGTGTTTCCAAACTATATGCTACAAATTATTATTTCATGGAAATGCATGTGTTTATAATAATATTTAAGATGGTAAATGCGTCACAGATTTTTTTCAACTCACCCGAACTTGTTTGAAAAGGAAGAATGTCATTGGCTTCACAATAAGAAAAAGTTATGGCAAATGGAGTAAGTTTATGTTTTATTTGCCATGAAATTACTTGACTCTAGTTACTACACAGGACGCTCTAAAATTTGACAACTGTGATGTATTTTTGTTCTTCTATGCACAACGCTGTACTTAGGGGCCGTGCCAGTAATCTGGTTTTGATAAAGACAATAAGTCAAAGAGAATAAATTTCTCTCTGCCGTCAGTCTGTACTTCGTCACATTCGTCACACACTTTAACACCAACACACAAGCCGTGTACACGTGCTACAGTACAGTGGATATAATAATACTTTTTTTTCTCTCTTCCCCTTAAAGATGTTCAAAAATGGCATGGTTTCTAATTACACCAAGATTATGATGGTCTAAAGGTCCAAAAAGGTGAAGACAGTGGCGGAGAGAAGAGCTAATTTTCACTGGGTGACGTTAAAGTTGACATTTTGACCAGAGCTGTTTAGTCCTCTTGTTATTTATTCTATGTCACTGCTGCCCTTTGCAGAGGCAAGAAATAACTCAGCCAAAGTCGGACATTCTTCAAACTAGCAGCCACCCAAAGTCCATATTAATTGAATGTGAAGGACCACCACTCCAGCATGTTTCTTCGAGCGCTCGGTGAATTCTTCTTTGTGCCACAAAGGCTAATTTCCTCTGGTGTGAAGTTCCTTTTTTATTCCCTGACTGACTGTGCTTGGAGTAATCTTCAGTTGATTTCCTATTACAGCGCTCCGCAAGCAGGACATCGGAGGGTCAAGTGGTCAGTCGCAAAGCCAAAGTGCTCACAGCTCTGCCTTTGAAGCCTTTGATGGCCACTAACAAAGGCGACTGTATCCATGGCCACCGGTGGCGATAGAGGGAGAATGTGACCAGTTACTGCTGATACTGCTCCCAGTTCACGTCAAGGTCAGGAGACTTTTCACACTTCCCCAACGCTCTGCAAACAACCGTTAAAGCACCTTTGGAAACGCCGGCCACTAACACAGACTGAAACACCACGTGCTTCCTTTCTTGCTCTTTCTATGTTTTTGTGTGGGCTGAAATCTAATGATCCCAAATCATTAGATTTCCCTGCAGATCACATACAGGAAGTAATTGAATCTCTGGTTGATGCGTTTTGCAAATGTGCAGTTAAATATGAGTAAAAGAAGCAGAGAAAAGTTCATATATATATAAAGTGACTTTGTCTTGCAGTCCATTGTAAGTGTCATAATGTCGCCCAAGTCAAAGTTCACTGGGTGGAAGTACAGCTGTACTGAAGCACTGTGTCTTTCCTCCGGCGGGACCCTCACATGGAGGCTGTGGGAATGAAGTGAAAGAATCCTCCCAGGAGGGAATACGAGTGGGAAACGCAAATCCAAAGAGAACCTCTGTGGTCACAGGGCTCCGTGGTCAGCGGGTGCAGTGTGTGAGTCTGTCGAACAGTGTATAATGTCGGCCTCTCTCTCATGCCCCCAGACCTTCACATATGTCACAACAACTTTGTCCGTCTCTGACCGTTCCTTTTTAGTCCGGCCAAACATCACCGTCAGAACATCAGCAGTGCTACACTTTGGAAAAAAGGGGAGGAGGGTGGGGGGTCCCAGTGATGGGGTGTTGGCACTTGTGTTTTCTCAGGACAGGAGCAGCTGTTAAAATGTTATCCTGCTATTCTGTCCGAGCACACAGTGCTTCACGTCGGACTCAGCTGTCCAATGTTTTGTTTCACTGTCACCTGCGGTCTCTGATTGTAATTCAGAGAGTCTGTTTATGCATCATCCAAAGCACATGAGAGTCATGAGTCTCCTCCACCTTCTCACAACATGAGCTTACTGAGCTTGGGACAGAAAATCACAAATGAATGAATGAATACATAGTATCATATATGAACCTTTTCATATGAACATATTGCAGTAAGTAATGCTAATGCCTGCACGTCCGATTTCATTGGCTTGTACATGAACGGTGACAATAACTACTGAATCTAACGTAAAAAATACTTCCAGCATATACTATTTATTATATAGAAAAATATTGTAGCATATATAAGCCCGTGTTTATTGTGTTTTGGTCTATTTACATTGTGATGATCATTACTGTAAATTGCATGTTTAGTTTTTTCCCATAAGCTAAAATATTTGAGGGCAATTTAAAGTAGATACTTAAATAACTTTGTAGTTCCCAGTGCATTTCAGCTATGCCATTTGTGTATAATACACATCTTTAGCTAAACATATATCGGATGATTTTTATCCACTGGGCAACTTGAATTGAAAATAGAAATTCTTATTTTTCCAGACTGTACATGTCTGTACAGTAGTGGACTTTTTACTGAAGGGCTATTGTTTTCGAAGTCGATCCAGGCTCTAACTGAAACCCCACATTCACCCTCTTAAGTCTGCTCAAAACCTGATGGATGTCGTCGCTGAGTCCCCAGGACCACCATGGCAGCTGCCAACACTCACAATCTGCTCTCATCAGCTCCCACACAGCTAGTAAATTCTGTGGCTATTGTGGGTGAGCGCTGCAGCGTGTTTTTGTATCATGTGGACATCATGTGGTGAGTTATTCAAAAGAACCTGCCATCTTGTATTCCAGCAGAACAGAGACTCGGTGCACTCCCACCTCCACTTTGCAGGAGCTAATGCTTGGTAAATTGTGGGTAGACTCAGTGTGTATTAAAAAAAAAGCAAGGAATATTTTGAGGCTCTGTGCCAACTTGCACTGAGGCGAAATCCCACTTTTCTTTCTTACCAGCCTAATGAAAATGTTTTACTGCAAAGTTCGATTAATTTAGCTATTTACACAACAGCATCTGGCCTAAATTTCTTTTGCTAACATGCAAAACAATTGCTTTCCTCCGTTCTGAGTGAACACGCTACCCACAGTGAAATGATTTAAAAGCTAAATTACATATTTGGCTAAACCAAACACTTGCATTTCCTGCAATGAAACAGAAAAAAAAAACCCTCTTGATCAATAATGAGCTGGTTTTTTATAGTAAGCTTTATAGTGGACGCTTGCAACGCCTGACCACAGAACAGTAAGGAGGCTCCTCTCCCTGAGGTACGAGTTATTAAAACTGGCCTCTAGACAAGCATGCATGAAATGAGCGCACATAAGTGTGAGTACCACCCCTCTGGTTCTAATCAGCAGTGGGCTGCTTGTTTGTTGAGCACCATCTGGTGAGGACCGAGCACCAGCGGGGTGAAACTCAATCCAGATGCCATCTATTTGGCAACAGGACTGTGTCATTGCGTACTGTGCCCCCGAGCGGCCTCTGCTCAGGACGCGGCTTATTCTTCTTGTAAAAGCAGAGCAGTCTGTCATCTTGAGTTTGGCCTTTTTTCATGGACGAGTCTTTCCAAAATTTCTGACGAAAGCAGCAGCACGATTTCGGATCGTTTCCAAAACAGATGTGAGAAACCAGGCCTAGGTTCTAAAGGGATCTCCTTTACAGTGTAAACACCACAAAACGTTTAAGTCCGTCAATGACACATGATTGAATATTTTATTAACGGAAATGTTTACAACTTTTAGATCTGACTGAGAAAAGTAAAGAAAAGGATAAGGTGCTTGTTTGTGCTCAACATTGCTCAAGCGTGAGCACATAATGTGATCTAGATTGAAGTTAAGCAATTACAGTTTGCAGGGATATCACCTAAACCTTCTATGGAAAATACCAAGCTCATAATCAGTGCATGAGCAGACAGACTGTTCTTTATCAGATCAAGTCCATTCAACCACCCACATACACATACACACACACACTCACACACACACACACACAGCTTCCATTTTGCTCAAATCCTAGAAACACCCTGTGGCTCTTACACAACAGCAAAATCCTGCAGTGATCCCCCGAATGCACTCTTCTGAGTTCATGGGGAAGAGCCTCTGCCATTAAACCACGCTGTATATCTCTCAGATAACACATGTCTGGGGCTACTTTAGCCTGAATTTATCTGCTCTAATCTACACCTTTTCTGCATTTTTGTATCACTGGGAATGTTTTGTCTAACAGCACAGTGCATTTCATATATCAAGACGCATGTACGTGATATGTTTTACATATAGTTACAGTATATAAAGATCGTTTGCAAAGTGCACCAGCTTTTTTAGTTTTGTATTTGCATCGCAGACTATTTATAAGATAATCTGTGTCGTACATTTCTGCCCTTGTGCAGCAGTGGCTGCATTTGTGCATTACAGTGTAGTCTGCACAGTTTAAGGAGCCATACATCGAACTCTGCACTGAGCCAAAACCAGTAAACAAACGATTAGACATAATGAAGTTTTATTCATGGAAGGTTTACTCCTGGACAAAAAAAGAAATGCCAACACAATGGCATCAGAGCACTCAGAGGTGCAGAGACTGAAATGGCTTTTTAGCAGTTTAGGATAAAACAAGGTTGGCTAGAAGCTTGTGATTGAAGAATAGACAAAAATCTGCTGATTTTAATGAAATGAGCGGTTTAACTTAGAGGGAAATTAAGAAAGTTGAACACGTTTTGGGTCAGCAAGCAGTTTCAGGACATACAGACAAACATAAAAATATTGGTATTATAGTTACTTCAAAGATATGCTTAATAATTATTAAATTAAGAGTGTGATGTTTCTGTTTAAGGCTGGAAGAAGCGTAAATCATAAATTACTATTTAGCATTTTGTGCGTGTGTATTTTCTGCCAATACACTGTAAGTCCATATTTTCTGCCAGTGTTTCTTTTCTCCTTTGAATTCCGTGTATCCAGGTGTAGTAATGCACCTAAATTCCTCCAAAAGGTTCTAAATATAATGAGACCTTTTCTCCCTACGTGTCCCGTGTGAGAGGATTAACCTCTGAATGCTCCAGTTGAATGATGTGTGGAAAAGTATCAACCCTGGAGTTTTTGTTGTGATGTAACTTACATGGACTCTGTTATCGGTTTTCTCAGTTGCACTGCAGGTGGTCCGGCACCATAAACGCAACCACACAGTTAAATACGCGTAGTAAAACTGCAGCATAAACACATATACATACGCTAAATGATGACAACTAGGAGAAACTTTGAATTTACGCCCTTAATGTCCATGCTTTTAATGACTGGGTGGTTCATTGTTTGCAGTAGTTTGTAGGTCCTGATTGCATCATTGTTCTTTCTTATCCGGTTAGGTACAAGTGACTAAGGCTTCTACATCCCATAAACAACTTGCATCCTGCACTAGGACTGACTCAGAGCCACAGATATGGCTGATGGCTGGCACACAAAAGCCGCCTTGTATAGCAGTGGAGGAATGCTCGGGGAAGTCTGTACCTGCTCCTTGGACTGGTTCGTAGTCTGACTGAAAGCACAGGGAGGCTCATGCATTTATTCAGCAGCTCCTAGATATTTAACCCTGAAATCTGTTCGGTCCCGTGCAGCTGCTGCAGAATGACGTGAAGTCAAGGTTTTACCCAGACAATCCCAGGAGTTTGGAGAATTTGCGGTGACAGTTTTCTAGGAGTCAATCTGTCTTTGTGTTCCTGGACAGAGCAGCGTGTTCTTTCTTTGCACAACAGTCATGTGTTTTAGGGTGTGAAGGAAATGTGACTGATGTAAGAAAAACTGTGTAATGACACCCCTGTGGTTCACTGATCCTGCCCGAGGTCCCTCATGTGTTGGTTATAAGCATAGTCCCACCTCTACATGACCTTAATACGCTCACACAACTCATCCCTCCACCACCCTAAATACATAAATAACGTGTGCACGAGGCACGAGGACAGTGAATTATGCTCCTACAGTTTCTTGAATCCACCTCTGAGTGGAACAGGGCGGCGTGTGTGTCTGTCACCATCATCTGCTAAAGTCTGCATGTCTCTAGAAAGTTCTGTGCGGTGACTGTAGACCTCTCATAAAGGAAGGATTCCAGACAAGGGCGGCCACCTCAACTCTACCTCCACACAAACCTCCCACAATGCCCTAAAGAGGCCAATAAAGCGGCCTTCTGGCAGCCAAAGCCTGGAGGACGTCCAAAGAATAGACAGAGGATGGTGAGATGTGAGGGAAGCAGACAGACATGGCTCACAGATTTGTCAGTCAGCTGGCTTTGTTTACTTTTCTATTCGATACTGCATTTTCCTTTTTAATGGAGCAAAGCAGAGACAGTGCTGAGAAGGAGACATCTGAGAGGTTTTAAAATAGGAGAGCTGGAGCCTGCACAGCTGATACGAGAAGGCCCCAAACAAAGCAGCAAACACAAGAACAATAGAGAGTAGGAGGACTTTGAAGAGGAAGGGGCCCAGAGAGGGGCTGCTGAACAAGCCTACAGTGTAGCAGGACACAGAGGGAGGGAGGGAGGGAGGGAGGGAGGGAGGGAGGGACGGGGGATTCAGCATGCTGACAGCTCCATTTTTACCAACAGCAAAGTGAGTGTGGAGTGATATTTGACCAGCTCACAGATCAGCTGCTCTGTTTTGTTAGTTCATGATATAACAACAAAAAGCAAATACAATCTGCTTTCAATGAATGAAATTAGCTTAGATACTCCGTCCTCCATAACATTTTTGCAAAAAAGTTTGCCAAAATCTGTGGCCTTTGATAGTTTGCTTCCAGAAAGACTTGGAAATGCATTGGTCTTGTGTCTAAATTTGAAAGGTAATCAAATGAATCTTTTACTTTATACCTATAATGCACTGTTCAATACTGTCCTTATCTATCAGATCTAAAAGTTATATAACATAGATCTACAAAAACAACTTGGATCTTATGAAAGTATGGACATGTTAATCACTGGTTTGCAGAAAAATACAAAGACCTGTTTAACATAGAGTATTTGGGTGCTTTAATTGCAGGTTGCTTATTAATTATGGTATTGCAACAACAACAAAGTTCTTGGTTACTTAACATTTTATCACAGCTAAGGCTATAAGATTCAAAACATATGGCAGAAGGAAAAAACAAATTCTGCTACACAACATGTCAACAAATCAGCTGATTGAGCCATACATCATCTAGTGGTGTCTGTATTTTGACACAAGTTTTGTTTCACAATCACAAACTGTGACCACTTGATAAAAAAATGTGACATGTCTAAATAATGACAACAGCCCCTATGGTCTTAGTATGTTCAGCCCTACCCCCACCCCATTCCTGTGACAAGAGGAGGGGCAACCAAAGAGTTCTCTGTGCAAAATGATGATTTAATATCATGTGGAACTATCCCATAGAGGCCAAGATTGTTTTTACTTATTTTTATGAGTCAGGAAGCATTGTGCAATTAGTAAAGAAGCTTTTATTAAATCTTGTTGAAACCAGCCACTCTTAAATAAATATGCAATACAGTTATTGTTGTTGGTGTCACATCTATTTGTTTTGTTTTCTCAACATTAGCAGCAATATTTCTCTTTTTAAAGAATCGTTTAACAGTTTCCTGTTTGAACAAGACAGTGTTTAAATCACAAAAAGGGTTTTGATCGTCCCTCTGCAACAAGCTGTAGCAGGTGGTGCAACCAGCAAAATGTTATTCACAAAGCAGACGGTTTAATTTGGGTTTTCTTAGTGGACTGATGCAGCCTTTTAGTTTTACACTGCTTTGGGAGATTTCATGTAGCCAGTCAACCATGTAATTTTCATCAGCGAACAAGATCAATAGACTTCATGAGCATGTGGTTTCAAAGTCTCTGAGCTCTGCAGTAAGACATTACATAACTCTAAAGAGAGGGAACCCTTCAAACTGAAATGCAGGAATGGGAATTTTAAGATGCTGAGGCTGATTATACGCCCTATGTTGCCTGGCTTGGCTAAGCCTGGTTTTACTTTAAAGATAGTCCCATTAAATTCAGAATTAAAAGGAGCTCCCACCACACACAGTGTCATTTAGGGTCGTACTCAACAAGACAGTAACACAGCAAACAGTGAAGACCTCTGCAGACCATAGTGGATCTATATAATAATACTTTATTTGTCATGTATTGAGGCTGTTATAAAATAGCATCATATAAACAGAAAAACGGTCAGGGTCATTTGCAGTAAATTTGGACAGAGACACCACAATAATAATAACGCAATCAAGCAAGGTACATATTACTGCACAGTAAAATGGAAAAATACAAACAGTAAAGAACCACAATTTATTTGAACTGATAATTAAATTAAAAATATCTAAAGGTCTGTAATTGCTACCATTTTTATTCGTAGTCCCTCAACTTTGGTGGCTCATAGATATTTGGACAAATATTTAATTGTCCATTTAATATTTGAGCAAATCCTCTGTAGTCAGTGACTAACTGAATTCCTCAAACACCAATAGTCATCAAAAGATTCTAGGTTTTTCCATGTCGATATACTTCTACACTATAAAGAAAAAAAATCTGCTCAACTAGATTCAGATGAAGTGAGTGACTTAGCCGTTGCAGAACATTAAACTGTTTTCCTAAAAAAGTCCTTATGCCGCTTTTTTGTTTATTGTCTATCCACGATTTGAAACACCATCCACAGAGTTTTAATGGATATAGCTCAATCTGAGCAGAGCCTTGAACACTTTGCACATCCTGCTGTTTTGTCATCATTAAAAAATTGTAAGGAAACCAGTGTGTTTGGCAGGAACACTTGGACACACCACGGAACTGCCTCCACCGACTTCACAGGTGGCAGCTTCAGATAATGGACAGTTTCTCCAAAATTCTTCTTTTTCTATTTTTATTCTGCAGGTTGATCTTGGTCTCATCTGTCCCAAGGATGTTGTTCCAGACCTCTAAATTTTTTATTTTGTAATAAAGCCTCTGCCGTTCCCCTGTTGAAGTCTATAGCTTGATGACATTGACACAGATACACCTGCCTCCCGCCGGTTGTTGTTGATCTTGCCAGTTGTTGTAAAGAGCATTTTCTTTAGCAGGGAAAGACTTATTCTTTCGTGTATCAGATGTTTTTCATGGTCTTCCAGTTTTTGATGTTCCTGAGCTTATTGTTTATTATTGTTTTTCTGATTAATTAATCTTAGTTTTCTATCTCTAATGGAGAGTGGTTCACTCTTTTATTAAAAGTTAACGACAAGAGGTTTGAATTGAATAGCCTTGTTGTCATCTGACAGGTTTAATGATGACTTTATAAGTGCTAACAGATGCTGATCCATGCCAGGGACGTTATTAATGTGTCATTTTTAACCAGATTGTCATACAAATGCTAGCACTCTTTAGGTCTTGTGATGAATTTTTAATTATACAGCACATTATGCCCATCTAGAAATCAGAGCCCGAGCTGTTGCTGAACACACATTTTAAAGACAACATACACATATCTGCCACAACATTAACACCACCTGGAAGTTTTACTGTCGTGGTGGACAGGGGCAGCCGCAACATTAATACTACCAGGATGGAATTAATGTTGTGGCTGATTGGAGTATAGTCTATGTGACAGTGAAACATGTGGTCCTATTATGTGGCTTTGGATTTTACAAAAGGCTGGTTGATGTTAGATCCCCTGCTGGCTGTCATTTGGTTCACCACAAGGCTGTAGAAAGATAAATCTCCTAGAAACACAGGCTGTGTATGCCTGATCTAGTGGTAAAGCTACAATATGAGTCACAACCACAACAAGGAAGAATAAAGCATTTTTCCTTAAAATACATGTGGGCCTCATATGTAGTACAACAATAGAGAAAACATCTTTCAGAAATCCACACTGGATGATTAAAGGCAGGGGGTTACATGGTAAATGGTGCTTCTATACATACTCTACTACACTTAAGTCTCATTCATAGGACAAAGCGAATGGTAAAGCTGTTTACAGCAGTTATTGAATCTCTAATGTCTGTTTGCAAATATGAGGCAACAATCTGCAGCCTCGTAACATAGCTCAGCGCTGAGACTAGAAACCATGGGAGACAGCTGGTCGCCTGTGTCCACTACAGATAAAGCTCACTCTGCCAAATTAAGTTGTTAATACATGCACATATTATTATTACAAGTTAAAAAGAAGGAAACAACTACGTTCAGGTAAAAAAAAAGGAGTATGAAAGAGGTGTAGAAGAAGGAAAGAGATGATAACAAAGTAGAACACAGAGAACTTTAGATAATTAAACAAAGGGGGTCAATGACCGCGAGAGAAGATCGATGATGTTATAACAAATGACGTAGACAACAGGATGTGGGCTGAAAGAGAGAAATCAATGTTAGCAAGTCACTGAGTCTGAATGAAAGTGGACGTCAGGACACCGTGTCAACCAAGCTCTTAAACTCTGAGATGAAGCAGGGACATTCTGGTGGTCCCTGGAAGACAAGAACACATCGACACAAGACAGTTTATTCTGAGCGAGGGCTTTTAAACTTCTGTGTTTTCTCATGTCCACATCACTAGAACCTTTTTATCACCAGGCTTTCCCATACACTCACTCTTAAGTGTAACTTAAATTACCTCAAAGGTCATGTGCATCTATCAAGCTGAAGATAAATGTGCTGTTTATTGCCCATAAAGATCATTAGAATTTCCTCCCCTGCTGTCTTCAGTTCTCTTGTACAAACATCCGCACCAATTCAATTCTCCACAGTCGGAGGGCCTGGCCTCATTCACAGCGAGGTCCTCGAACCGCCATGCCGCAGAGACGAACTCCGTGCACAGATCAAGAGTCATAAACGCAGAGGTCCATGGGCTCTTTGTTCTCAGTTTCAACAGCTCCTAACATTTGTTCACTTCCTTTCTCTCTTCCAGCCATTGCCTGCACAGTTCCTGTCTGCCTCTGGTTTAGTTGTTCTAAAAATGGCTTCAGAAGCAGCAGACCAAACTCCCTTCAGGCGCTGCACATGCACAATGAGAAGAAAGTATTGTTTTAAAGCATGCAGCTGTCAAAGACAATTCTATTTGAAAAAAAAGACAGTATGCATTATTTCTAAACCCAACTGTGTTCTGAATTTTTCATGGCTTTCAAGAATGTGTCAGCATGTTGATGAAACCCTTGTAAGACTTGTAAGGCTGCAGAAGCTTAGAGCCAGAAGAGGAAGACCAGGTAAATGTTTGGGGCGAAAGATTGGGAAAAGAGGCCCCCAGTTGTTCCACTGGCATATTTCACAATGACAACTATAAATATAATTATGCTGATATTTTGCTGTTTCAGTGTTTGTATTTCAAACGGTCAGATTGTAGATAGATCGCAGATGCGTTTAAAAGCAATTAAACATATTTTGTGTGAACATGTTTCTCCAGCCCTCTTACCCTAACTGCTGTAACTGCCTGAACACAACCATATATTCCTGAATAACACAACAGTCATGCAAACTGGGCGTTGTAGTGCAGCATTGCATATTTCACCAGAAAAAAAAAATTACAGTGTACGATATTTTGGTGGACAAGAATACAGTGTCTGGTAACATTTTATTTGATATGTTCTGTATTAACAACTAATTTTGTTGATCGGGAAAACGTTAATGCATTTGCAGTTTAGCTGTGTGTAAACGTCATTTTTAGGAAACTGTGTGTGTTGAACACAAAGTAAATCAGTGAGCCAAGGCCGAGGCGACCAGCCACTTTTGTGTTTACATTCATCCATATTGGGTGGCAAACTCGCTCAGTGTCTCGCTCTCAGTCCCCATTGGCTCTCGCCTGGCTGTCACAGAACTCTGTCACAGCTTCTTTACAGTTGGTGTCTCTTCAACTTTTCCCTGGGGCCTGTCACTGGGCCCCTTTGGTTTCTGTCGTACATAGCGGGGCTTTCTGAGCAACTACACCGACTTTCCATTGACAGTAAAGAGCTGCTGTCACTGGCTACGGAATTTATCACCTATAGTGTGAGAGCAGTAGCTCCAGCAGGTGGCAGGTGCCAGCTCCGAATTTAAAGGCATTTTTAAAGTATATCTGTTTTTATTCCGAGATTATTGTGATTACAGTGGGTTATTAATCTCATGCCCTCAGATTATGTGATTTTACAACATGAGTAGAAGAAGAGTAGATGACTGATAAAGCATTGGATTGGTGTAGGCTACCATTTCCTTTATGTGTTGATCCAGAGAGATATATATTTACCTTTGGGGTATCTGCTGCCACCAATATGACAATTTTTAATTCTTTTAGCTCTATGTGTAAAAGGGTTCTGGTGCTGATTAAGCCTGGATTAAGGCTGGAATTAAGCAGCACACAAACATCATTGTTGGGTGCTCGGGTACAGCTACACATCCTCGAACAGGGCAACACTGGCGATGGCTGCCATTTTGGTGCCCAATATGTGCAATTGCCCCTACGTGGGGGCACCATACTCTGCACCGTACGCCAAATACTCTGCCCTGTAGCTAACGTGGACGACTTCGATAGGCCTCTTTGCCTGGTGCAACAGAAGAATTGCTGTGCAGGATATTAAATCAGTATGAATATCATTTCCTATAGTATTTATCAGGTTCTTCCTGTTGCCGATACACTCAATTAAAAAAAAGTTTCAAACAAATCTGTTCCTGAAAGAAATTGAGAAAGTTGCTTTTTCCATCCAAGTGAATGAATAATCTTTTTTATGTGACAAGCTCTACACTTAAATAAGCATCATCCAGGGTTTGCAACTCTATAGTTAAAGACAATAGATTTCAAACAAGTAATGAGCATGTCTTATGCACACTCCTCATCCCTCCATTAGGCTTATGAGATGATAACAATATTCTGTTTGCCCCTGGATGATGAACAGAGCTGAAAAACATCAGCTGACTGAAGGTTGGTTGTTACTCTGGCTAACAGCCAGGAAGTCTTCTTTGTGGTTCACCTGCGTTTTCCAGACTAAACAAGTCTATTCTGCAGATAGAACAACATACAGCATATAGGAGAGACAGCTTAGTGTGGAATGTACTTGTGCACAAAGAGAAATACTGTACATGCACACACACACACACACTTGCAGTTGTTGTAATGGATGGTAGGCCACAGAGTGTAGGCAGACAGCCAGTGAGCTGAAATGAGGCCCAAAGTAACCACTCTGAAATGAACGCTTTAGAGGACAGCCAAACCACGACATCAAACACACAGACACACACAGACAGAGCGAGAGGAAAGAGAGGCTGAATCCAAACAGTTGTTAGCAATGTGTGCAGACTATGGGGCTTCTACAGAAAGGTTTTGGAAGGACAGCAAATTCTCCTGACCACTCCACTTTCCAATTTATTGAGTAAGTCTTTGAGGAAGAGGGTGAAGAAAACAATTTAAGTGGGGCCAAAAAAAATAAATAAATTCTGGCTCAACAACAACATTGAATCAGTCACCTGTGAGCTGGTACTTTTGCAAGTTTTGCACTTTTACTTTGAATCTGTTCTCCTATCTTGAACTTAATTAAAAAGCACATTTCTTACTAAGGATAGCAAAACAAAAACTCTACAAAAACATTTCTGTTTCAAATACCACGAAAGTGACAACACTGTTTTTACGTATAAAAACGAGAAATGTTTTGACTACCTTTCTGTGGGGACATGACTTGGGATTATGCTGCTTTCCAACACTTGCAAAGCCTATGATAAACATAGCACAGTGTTTTATAATATTCACTGGGGCTGTTTTTTTTTTCTTTTTTTTTTTCGTAAATTGCTGGTATGTTCATATTTCTTTTAATGAGACATTTACCATCTGACATTTTCCAACATTTATATATTAGGATTGGTTTCTGGAAATGAAAGTTGCCACCAGCCAACTGTGGCTGATCTGGGAAGCTGAAATGTGAGCCGTCACTAAAGGGACATAAACACACCTTGGCAGCTTCCTCTGCACAGAAGCAGTGGTGTGTGCCAGCAGTGCCAGTCCACCAAGAGGCAGCTTCTCAGGTCCAAACAAGGAACTCTGTCTGGAAGAGGGGATTATTTATTTACACAGACTCATTTTTCAGCAAACATTTGTTTAATGTAGAATAAATACAGCAGTGGCTCATATCTATTGCCAAGATACGGCATTCAGAATCTGTTTCACGATAAAAGACTGAAATGTTTTGGAACCCAAACAACTGCAGCCACTGAAAAAGACAATGCTTTCAGACGGTACCTTGTCTGTCTGAGCACTTCTCTCCCACAATCCATTAGGGGGAATCATGTTTCTTTGAAAGCTTTCATGCCGTTCCAGAAATTTCAGAGTTCCTGCCGTCTGTGGTCCGAGAGCTCCCTGAGCTGCGAGGTCAGTGGGAGGGAAAGGTGGTTCAGGGCTGGAGCCAAAGCCAGAGACAGGCCAGAGGCCAGAGCATTATGAAACACACAAACACACAGCTGTGTGTGGACAGCCTCCCACTGTTCTTGCCGATCCACCACAACAACCCGCTAATCCCTCTTAGATCTGCTCAACAGGGTCAGACAGTGCCCATCTAGTGTCGCTGCTGCATCTGGTGGAACCAAGCGGTGGAATAATCTTGGCTTACAGCCGCAGCAGAACGGAGCAGGGGGCCTCGCCAGGTCGCCCTAACAATGTCTTCTGTCCCGCAGGCAGAGAACATAAAACAGCTAGATGTCATGTTAAAGAGACCTCAACTGCACGCTTGGACATTTTTTGCATGTAAGGAAAATGTTCATGTTTGGATGAACAAAGTCTATTACTCTCCCAGTATTATTTCTTTGTCCAAAACAGACAAGAGTAAAAGGCAGCAAAAACAAAAACCTCATTATACCCAATAAAATCTTAACTAGATTAGGTGCAAGAGGATTGGCATGGCCTCTGCAGATCCAGCAGCTTTAATAAGACCAAACAGCTGAATAGGGCTGCAGATATTAACGTGACTAAGCCCACCAGTACTGAACGAGGCAGCATAGTTGTGAATCATGTACACAGTTGTGAAAAATGATATTCTTCAATTTGTTCTTTGAAGATTATAAAATCTTCTTAACCCATTCATCCATGGTTTGTAAAGTCTTTGGTGTGTTCATGAGAGAGAAAGAGCTGTTATTACTCCAAATAATGATGATGACAAAGCTGGGGATCTTCCTGTAGCATAAATCACGGTGATGATGAAGTTGTCAGGGAGATAGAGAGCACATGATTTAGAGGCTACAGATCAATCGAAGATCATTCCAATCTTCTGAATTGCTTTTACACTTGCAGCCCCGTGTGAGGTAACCTGATTTGAACTTTTTGTAACAAAAGGCAACAAATAAATTCCCTTGACAATCAAAGAAAATTCAAGGAACGTGCCTAAAAGCTACTGTTTGAGCACACAACTGAGGTGGATGTTATTAAAAAGGATACATTTCAAGGCTGACCTGAGGTCAGTACTCATTCTTTCACTGGGGACCAGCTAAGTGCAGAGCAGTGGGTGGAAACAGCTGTCTGTATTTTTCTCCCTGAACTTGAGCACCACCTCAGTTAGCCGACACATCATTTTTTCAAACATGCTCACTACAAAAACATTAACTGTCCTCTTCACTTACTCCAGAAATGCTACTAAAGTGTGGAGGCCTCTCTGCAGCTCCATAGTGCAGGAGAGCATTACATCTACATCTTACTATAAACCAGGTCATCGCTTATGAATCATAAGACTTTCTTCACATTAAGCTTTATAGTTTAACTTGCTTAAGTTACTAATTTAATAAGCTGAATATTAAACAGCTCCAAGCTCTGCAGTGTTAATGGACATTCCAGGGGAACTGGGAACAACACAAATTTAATTGGGACCCAAACACCACAGAGAAGAAGAGCATTATTAGGCATTTTCTGCAGTGGCTGTTTAGCTTTTTTGTATGGAGAACTATAGGAGATTTACTGTATGGACACGAGCCCATTTCCACTTGCTAGGACATCATTCTTTCTTCTATGTTTGTGTGCATTCCTCAAAACATTTGGATAGGGTCTATATAAATTATAGACATGAAGTTTTCCCAAATATTGTTTCAGCACTGACGAGGCTACAAGAACTTGCTCCTGTTCCAGTTTGGCAGATGTGCTATTTGCATTGTTTTGCCAAGTCACACTCTTCATTTTAGCACAAAGAAATCACTACTGCTCATGACATTATTCGGATTGCAAAGCCCAAAGGTTAATGAATCTCGGGGGTGGCAGGAAAGAGACAGATGGGTGGGGAATATCAAAATTCATCATCAAACATATTTCCAAAGCATCATTTGTCCCAGCAGGGAAACACACACAGACACCAGCTTAGGAGACAGACTTACATAGTGCTGTAATAATCCAGCAGCTCCCCTGCTATCCATGCTCTGCAGAAGCATCACAGTTTATCTGTACATACATTCACTTACCTCGCTAAATTAATGATTTAATTTATTTTATTCATATTAACATTTATATTGGAACTGTGAATGACACATACACAAACAGGCAAACACCCAGTCGTGTCTGGTGACACAAACAAATCTTGCCACATGGGAAAGGCTTTTTTCCAAGAAGTCGTCTGACAGGATGACAGACCTCAGTGTGGTGGCAAATCAGCAATGATGGCAAAACAAAAAACAAGCTGCAGGGTTTCTACTGATGCTTATATTATGAACTTGTTTTGGATTATCATGGGAGCTCAATGCATTAGTAGTCTGGTCTCTTGCTGTGCATACCAATGTTACACAGTTGTACTTGTTTGAGTCTACTAAAGTAGTTGTGTGCAGTTTGGAGTTACTTATTTTTATCCAAAAGCAGAAGACTTCTTCTTCTATGAAACATGTATATAATAATGAAACATGCTGGATGGATGGAGTCCTTCCTTCCTCATACATGTACTTCCTCCATGCTTTCTGAACAGGACACACTGCAGCCACTGGGTGCTGGTGCCTGGTCTGCAACACACTATAATCTCTGTCACAGACTTAATGAGCTTAATGTGCACTCCCAGGCCTCTCAGCTTAAAGGCATGTGCGCAGCATGCAGTGTACTTGTGTTAATGCAATTCTCCACCAACAAAACACAAGCACTGCTGCTGTGATTGGACATATATTCATGACATCATTTTTCAGTACAGCGACAATTATGTTTTTTTCTCAGTGAGAAAAGACTTATAATCTAATAGAATATTTCAGAGTTTCTGTGCGGGCACCAAGACTCTAGTTGAATAATTGTTATAAGAGTCACATTACGTGTCTGTGAGCATCTGGTGCCAGAGTGTACAAACAGCTGACACGCATCCAAAGCTCAGACATTCATTTGTAGTCTACAATGTACAATGGTGTCAGGGAAAGTAAATGCAGGCCAGAGTCTTACAGTTGTACAGAGGTTTCCAAGAATAGGAACAGATCTCAAAGCTTGATTGAGGATAAACTGTTTTTAGTCCTCAGGCCCACAGTCCAGCCAACACTCAGTTTCTCCCCTGCTGCAGTAAATGACTTCACTGCAATGGACATGAGCATTATTCAACATTCTTTTTCTGTTCAAAATTGCAGTCAATAATTAAAACATACCTGTTTTATTCATGTGAAATAATTTATTAGTATCAGTACAATGTTAAAAATATATGCAGTATCTTTCAGGACCAAATATTGTTGTCCCCAAAGGCTCAGGTGCATTACATCATGGAAATCTTATCTTCTAGTTTGTTTCCAAAAATGTGTGACCATGACCTTGTGAGAAGAGATTGTAGTAGATGCCATAGGTGCATTCAGAAGCTGCACAAAGCCGCAACATAACCTAGTAAATAATTAACGTTAGCAGGGTATACTGTAATAATTAGTAAAATGCTAACACAATGTTAATGATAGTCATCAGCAATATAAAAGTAAATAAATAAATCTTAAAACTTACAAGTTAGCAATTTTTTTTAACCCTCTGAGGGATAGCCAGGTGTCAGTGGGATTGTGCTGTGGCTTTTCGCAGCCTTACAGTTTACAGTATGGGCCACCATAGTTTTAAACTTTTAAACTTTTCAGTAAAAAAACACACATTTCTGACTGGAATTTTGAATTATTTTGATTTAGTGTAATGCTAAAAACCATGAATGCAACTTTGTATTCTGCTATTGGAGCCAGATTGTGAACAGTGATGGACATAAAATGTCCTGTGTATTAAATAAGTGTTTCTCAGAACAATTTTGTCCTCCATCTTCAGTGTGATGCTGTCGCAGGTAGAATTTGCCAAAATTCTATTTGAGTGCTATTTTTATTAAATCGTGGCTGTTGCAATGGTGCATAGTTAAAGCTTTTCAAGAAACACTGTGCTAAGTCATCCTGTTTTTGAGTGTAGGCCAGACATTATGCTCCTTAAATTGTGATTGTGAGTCATTTAACATTCTGATATAACTTAGCTGGTAAAATTTGACTGTAATCTTTGCTTCTATCACTGCAGCTGTTAGAAATGTGGCACTTGACATTTAAAACTTTCGCCTGAATTACAATAGTATTTCTTCCATAGAGCATACAAAATGGAATTTATTTCACTGCTCAGTTACAGCTGCTTTTTAGCAAGTGATATTACAGAGCATAGTCTTGAATTAGGCATACTGTTCACACAGATGTTTTTATTTTGGACATATGTATTATTTGAAAAAAATTAGATGTTATGACTTCCTGGCTATTCTCTGGCTTTCAAAGTGACACTCAGCCACAGCACGTCATTTTGTTTTGAAACTCACATTCCAACATTTTTGAGTAACGCTTTTCATTTTTAAAGCTGGCCTGGAAGTAATCAATACTTGCATAAAGATGGGGAGGAAAAAAAGCATTTAGCGTGTTTCATACACTTGTTATTTCACTCAAGGGCTTAATTAATGTACCCCTCCTTCACCTCCGGTGCTGCCCATAAAATAAAAGACAGATCTGTACATTTATTAATACCTGATGTGATTACACTGTATGTGCTGTACTTTTATATGTGTATGGAAAGAGCTTTGCAATAATCAAATAAGGTTTTATTAGTTTCCAATGACTCATTGGAACCCAGTAAAAGATGTGTACTGTAACATCTTAAAACTGAACTATAAGACATATTTATTGCTGAGAGACCCATCATTTGGACAAATCATTTGGCTTTCTAAAATATAAGATAATATTAAGCTTTACAAAATGCAACATAAATAAGTATAATAAGTAAAACAAGACAGCTGAAAATCAATATATGAGTATTATTCACAGGATTTGACTGTCTTAGGTTAGCTTAGGTTTCTTTATTTGTCTCCGAAGAAGACAATTGTCCTGGATGGCAGTGGAATACAAAAACAAACGTTCCGTGCTTCACTTTAACATGTGGGCAAACAACCGAAGTTTAAGCCTTAATTCACGAGACTTAATGGTTTTTTTCTCTCTCTTGTTTGAAAACTCTTAACTTTAGGAAGCAAGTCAGCCAAAGATTGTTTTCCAGTGCAGCATCTTCATCTCTGTGTTCTTGCCCTTTTTAACCAATTACAAAGTTTCAATAATTTCTCAGTTTTGGAGAATTCTTATTTATTGTAACTTCCCTGATGGTTTACCTGAGAGCTAGACAGAGTGTGAGAAGGCATAACTAGAGGACAGCACAAAAATATGGAGGTCTGGGAGGAACAGAGAGGATGGATTTGAAGTTTTGTGCTGGTGTTAGCTGTGGCTGCATGAAAGGAGCTGAAAGCAGAAGACCTGGACTGTGTTCCACAGACAGCTGGAATCAAGAACACTGTGAGCTCTCAGACTTTTCCTATTAACTAGAATAAAACACAAATCCGAGTTTGTAGAGTCGCTCTGCTACAAATGTATAGGCTAAATCAGCTGAAAGAACCCAGACAGGTGACTAGTGAGGAGGATGTGGGACACACGGGCCTTGGTGTGTCACAGACCTTTGGACCTTAAAACACTCACTGGTTAAAAAGCGGCACAACATCCGTTACGTTCTGTTTGTTTGTCTTAACGACCTGAACTGAATGGTCGTTTCCAGATGAAGCCTCCTGAGACACACTGCACTGGAACTACACCGGATATGACATCCTCCCCGCCCTCCCCCGTCCAATGAGAGCGCAGAACGGCCGCTCGGGCCTCTCGACCGTGAAACGGCGAGTGAGGAGACGGATAGGTGGGGGGGAGGGTCACGTGTGTACACAGCGGGGCGAGGAGCGCAGGGCTCCGCCCCCCTCCGGCGTAGTAAAGTCTGCTCGGACGGCCCCTTTCCACAGCGAGCGTCGGCCCAAAAGTTGAGAGGTGAAGAGGGAGCGAAGCGAAATGCAGCTACACGGTTTTTAGTTTGTTTTTGTTTTTTTTACCGAGGGCGAGAAGAGCCAGAATCCGTGTTTGAGGATGTGGGTTTGTCAGGGGAAAGGACGAAGAAATGCCAGAGGGAAGGCTCCATCCGAACACGATGCCTCCGTAGATTTGTCTCCGTGCCAGATCTATACGTTTGTGGTGAGTTTTTTTTTTCTTTTTCTCTTTCTTCTGTTTGAGCTGTTAAAATTGAGGTGAATGAAAAACGAGGACGATCCTTTTAGCGGGTGATGAAGCTGTGACAGCTATTCACGCTTCGGTGTGTGCAGTCAAGTGTGATGGAGAGAGACGGAGTTTATTGTGATAATGAGACGCCACGAAAAGCGGGTTCGCTTTCGTTTATTGGGGGGAAACGACACCTGAATCAGCTTTTTGAAGTGCTAAGGAGAAAATGTATCAACTAAGTAATTATTTAATCTCCATAGCAACAATAAAAGGAATAAACAGTCTGAATAGTCCGCTTGTTGTTGAAATAATATTGTCCATTGAGACCTAGTGATTCTGTTTATTTACCCATATGTAATATTTATAACTAGTAGCCAACAAGATGAGGAGAACTGGATAATTAAATCAGTATGAATCCTAAAGCTTTAATAATTTAATGCTACTTTTTGACATGTACACTCATGGAATGTTAAATCATTTATAAAATACACCTGCATGTGCTCTAAATCTAATACAAGTAACCAATTTATAATCCAGGCACATGAATATCTGGGCAGATTATTCAACACACTATGTTTTGATAAATGTTAACATCTCATCCACCTGACAATAGTTATATCATAAAGAATGCAGAGTGAATGCTACTTTCTATTAGTGCCAAAGCTCAGATAATTCTCACCACTCACCAAATAAAATGCTTCTTGACATTTAAGCTTTGGACTTGTTGTCAACTTCACCAATGTGACGAAAGAGGACACGAGTGTGTGTGCCGTGGCTTAGTGGCACTAAGCCTACTTTGTGCTGACCATTGAACTCTGACTTTGTCCAGGCCTGGGACAGTTCTACGTGTTGCCAGAAAGGAGCCAAGGAGGCTGTCAAAGCTGACCCTGACCTGTGCTTGACCACAGTCGCTAGAACACGATATGGGGAAATACTCTTGTTTCCTAAGCAACACCATATAGCAGCATTGAGTTACTTAAATAAATATTTGAACGCTTTTTTTTCTCCTATGGTTGTTCAGTTGATATTTGTAGTTAGTTGTTGTGGCTGATGGATATGCCACAGAATCTGTACTTTGCAAAAAATCCAATCAAAAAACAAGCCGCTATATATATTGATGGATTGCTGGAGCAAATCATTGTTGCAAGTGAGTCCATTTCATTGTTATAACTCAGTTCTCAAAGGACCAACAATCATTTTGTGCAAATGTGAAACATCTAAAATGCCTCCATAGACATTGAGTTGGTGGGAGCTCTTTTATTTAGTTGGTAGCAGTTTTTGTTTTAATTTGCACTATTACACTTGCACTCTGCACTACAAACCATTATTTGTCAAAAAGTCCACTCACCAAATGTCACTGGACTGTATTTCCCCGTTGACATTGCTCCACAATCACAATCACAATGTGTAACAGTGACTCATGTAACATTTTTTTGTGTCTGTAATAGTTTCTGTTGTTGCGCCTCTGCAGACTGCTGCAAACAGACATAAAGTGAATCATGTGATGTCAGTCAGTACTCTGTGAGAAGGGCCTGTAAATTCCAGTAAGGATATATGAGGGGTGTGGGCACAGTATATCACACTACTCCCATCAGCCTGCGAGATCTGCCTTCAAAACGCTGAGATGTCAAGCACGTGGGCGTCACTCTTACAAGATCCTGTTTGGTAGGGCTGAAGCTGGGCCTCCCCCTGTGGGACTATCTAAGATAATAATTTTTACATGGAGTTGTGCAGAAGGTTGTAAGGTTGATGCAGTGTAATTATGTAATTAGTACAAAGCTAAAAACAAAATAAAGTCTATAAATTACTTTTGGATAAATGCAAAAACTTGTCTTACATTCTGGCATAACAACATTTTTTGCTCATGTTAACTGCGTGAACTCTGACCTTACCTTAAACCAAACATCACTTTTGTCTGCTGGTCTGACAAACTCTGCATTGGACTGCGTAAATGACTTGGGCCTCATCGCCCTGAAATAAAGACAGCTCAAACTGCGTGATTGTGCATTGCCTCCAAGTGAGGAGTAGCTATTTTCACTTTGCCTTTCTGATTTCAGGCTGCAGACAAACTGTGTTGCAGTGAGTTTTACATTCCAGATTACAAGATGCCCAAAGTGGATTGATGTAGAAAGTGAGAATGGCAATATTGATTGTTCCCAAGGTTAATAAAAAACTAGTTAAAATTCTATATAGTGTTATCCATATCAACTGAATGTAACTTCCGGGATGATGCGGTATGATTTTAGGAAAGAGTGATTATGATCTCACACGAAAACACATTTATCTCTATTTCGGTTTTCTTTTGAAGTTTATATTTTTATCTCTACAGTTTTGTCATTGTCAACATCTTTAAACAGTAAGACTCATTACTAGATTATTCTGTTTATAGAGGCATAGAAACAGGAAGTATTTGCACAAACTGAAAATAACTAATAATATGTAGATGATCACATTTCCCTAGTGCTTGATCTGAAGTTAGGATTAGAGCGAGCATGCTTGCTGGGGCACCGTTAGAAACGACAGTAATGTAAGACCTCTGCACCAATAAAACATGACTGCTTTCTGTGTAGATTTAAGACGTACCCTGTTGGCGTCAGAAGATGAAGAGTGAGCCAATGTGATGGTGAAAGAGTGGTAGAGCTTTGTATGCAACAGTTGCATCAGGAATGGCATGGCAGTTGAAGGGTCAGGTCTCTTTTATAATCCCGAACTTCGGAAGTGTAAACTTCCGAACTACAGTAGATCTTTTTTCACAGTTTTGTCATTGTCAAAGGCTTGTGTCCATTACTTTTATAGAGACGTGGAAACAGGAAATAGTTGTGCAAACTTTGAAAATAGCTGATCATATGTAGATGATCACATTTCCTCAGTGCTTGATCTGAAGTCATGATTAGGGAGAGTATGTTCGTTAAAGCATCTTTAGAAACAAAGTCAACAGTAATGTAAGACCACTGCGCCAATAAAAACATGACTGCTTTCAGTGTAGTTAGCAGGGCTCGGTAAAGGAGTAAAGTGTGAGCTTCCAATCGCCAACATGTCCAGTAAAGAACATGCATCCTATGTGTTTTTGTCAAGGTTGAGTCCCCTATCTGGGGTTTGATGAAGGCCATGTTTACAAGAGGGTGGACCAGTTCTTCATTCTGTGAAGATTACCTTTTCACTTTCTTCCTCCTGATCCCATTCCAGTCCAGCTTTGAGCTCCAGCCTCCACTATCGTCCCATTACAACCAATTGGAGTAGTATAGAGGAGGGACCGAGCCCCTAGTGTGTGTGCGTATGCTTAAGGCCAAAACAACCTCTCTGTAGTGGAGTTACGTAAATGGAAGAATGTTTCCTTTACTGGCATCGCTACTCATCTTCCTGAAAACAGAACTGCCTTCCTACGTATTATTCTTTGTTATTTGGGGGCAGAGGCTTCCAGAAAATTCACACACGCGTTTTGTAATGTAAAATTCCTGTCTTCTTTAGAAAACAGTTTTAAAGCAGCTTTGACAGTGAAGACAAACATGTGGAAGCGTAACAACTAAATCATCACTAAGGAAACAAAATACAGTCAACTAAGGTGACTTATTACTGCATATCCCTATGATCGGCCTTTTTCTTCATTAAAGCTGTTTGAAGCTTTTCAATTATCTTGAGTTAATTATGAAAGGGAACAATACAAAAGTGTTTAAAACTAAAAACAAGCCCCAAACTTGATCCCAAACACTTCCGCCATGTGCCTGGTCATTTTCTTTGACCTTGCCCTGAACTCCAATCCAAAGAATCAGTTCTCACGCAAATGCTAAACTCGGAGCTGGAGCACTAAAGCAGTCTGTGTAGTGTTCTTTATGTTGCTGCTTGACAATGTGAAAAAAACAACAAAGGTAGTTCTACACAGGCAGCCCCCCCCCCACCACCACCACCACCTCAATCTAACTACCACAGAGAGAGGAAGGGCGGCAGGAAAAGACAAAAAAAGCAGAGGTGTCAAACCAATGCACTTTCATATTCTTCAACCAGAACAAGAGCTGCATTTGTTCTTGCCAGATTGGCTCTCACAGATGAGAATTAGCGGCTTTTAATTGTGTTCTATTTGTATTCACCCAGTCAGATGCAGTAAAGGGAAAAGCAACAGCGTCAGGCTGGATTGTAGCAGGCATTTAATCTGCGTTAAAACAATACAAGGATGTGAGTCTGTCGCCAAGGAGATTGTTTCATGAAATGTTGAGCCAATTAAATGTCTCAAAAATACACTGATACTTTGGTTATTGTATTAAGCTGAACTCTGGCCAGCCCTCTGTTCCCCTGCTGTCCCACGCCCTTCAGTCAATTGTTATGCTCTGCCACACTCTGCACAGCTGTTCTGTTGTTAAGTCATATTCCGATTACAATAATAAGAATGCTGCATAACATACTAATCAGGCATAAATCACTAGAATTTTCTGAATTGTTCAAAAAGGCAACCCTTACATTTAGAGGAGCACCTCAAAACAATTTTCCTCAGCCTTAGCTTCTCTTACTGCAGTAGTCCTGCTATTTGATATCAATGTGTACGTTATCATTACAGTTACTAATTTCTGATTCTCTGCACGCAGATGACCTCTTGAGACTGCTTGACCTGTGTCAGAGGCCAGCGATGTGGATCTGCATGGTTCACAATGAGACGGACAGCAGTGTGGATGTCAGGCTTTGCCAGGACCTTGGCCTCATCCTTTCGGTCTTCTCTCTTATCTACCTCCTGTTGTGCTTCCCATTGGGCCTGTGCTACAATGTGCTGCTGGTTGTGGTCAACCTCTCCAACAAGGTGTCCATGACCATGCCAGATGTTTATTTCGTCAACATGGCCATTGCGGGCCTTGTGCTCAACATGGTCGCGCCGGTGGAGCTGCTGAGCTCCACCTTCACCCGCTGGCACGCGTGGGAGTACAACAATGAGGTCTACATCACCCTGCTTATCCTGTTCAACATCTCATCCCTGGTCATCATGTATTCTACCACTCTGCTCAGTCTGGACTACTACATAGAGCGAGCCCTGCCTCGTACGTACATGTCCAGTGTGTACAACACAAAACATGTTTGTGGTTTTATCTGGGGAGGCGCGGTGCTCACCAGCTTCTCTTCGCTGCTGTTCTACGTATGTAATCACATCTCCACTAAGATGGTTGAGTGCTCCAAAATGCACAACAGGGAGGCAGCGGATGCCATCATGATGCTCATTGGATATGTGGTTCCAGCTTTGGCTGTTCTTTATGCCTTCGTCCTCATTTTGCGCATCAGAAAAGAGTCCACACCTCTGGATCAGGACTCGGCTCGCTTGGACCCTTCTATCCACAGGCTGCTGCTTGCCTCAGTGTGTGTGCAGTTTGTACTTTGGACACCATACTACATGACCCTCTTGGTACACACTGTAGTTGGTGCACCATGGTACATTAGCAATGCACATTACTTACCTACCTATTATTTCTTAAGATGTTTATCTAAACTGCTGGCTTTCTCTAGCAGTTTTGCAATGCCTCTCATGTACAGGCAGATGAACAAAAACTTTTCCAACAAGCTTCAGCGGCTTCTCAGGAGGCTGCACTGCAAAGACCAGCCATGCCCTCATGAACGCTCAACAGTGCAGCAAGTGGTGACGTGAATTCTCTCTTTTCTAGCTCTGGGTCTGGCCGGCACTTATCAACCCCTGAAGGGCCAGGATCTGAGTGGGCTCCCTCACTGCTCTGGACTGTGTTAAGAGCAACATAGCAAACTGTGGAATTTCCTGTCACCTTCCAGAAGCTGGTGTGATTGTTCCAGTTCTGCAGTGAGAGGACAAAACAGGCAAAAACCACTAAGTGCTTTTACTTTTTTGTCACACAAGGAAGCTCTCCACTAAGACACTCGAGGAAATAGTTTGAGGGTGGTAAATTTGGCCGATAACTTCTCAGCACAGTGTTTTTACACTAACAAAATATCAGTCACAAAAGGTCTCCCAAGCATTTTGCCATTGCGGTGGTTGCGCTTCTTTCTGCTAAAGTTGTGTAAGTTTGACTAAGGCATGATACATTATAAATTACTGTAAAGTCTCTATGTCACTATGGGACTGGATTCAGTTGGTTTTAAGATGATTATAGTGTTTTCCTTTAGCTTGATATCTAACCCTAACACACAAGCAAAACCAGAAAGCCATTAACTTTAATTATCCAGTGATGGTAAGTGTTTGTTTTCTCTACAACCATGAATTGACGAATAGTTGTTGGTATGTCAACACCCACCCGAGCTAATGAACCACCGTTTTATGTAAACATTGTAAATCAACATTTTGTGCTGCCGATGAATTTCACTGTTTACCGCTCTCAAACTAGAGGCTTGATCACTTGAATCAGAGGACCGTTCTCCCTTGTCAGAGCTGAAATTTTCACCTGCTTAATGCTTATACGTGGCAAGAGTGATTTCTCATTATTACTGCAAATGTTATTCACATTTTTAAAATGGAGTACAATATTAATGGTCTCGTATAGAAATTGTTGCTTATTTTCACAAGCTAAGTTCTTTGATACTAGTACTACCCTGTAGCTAGAAGTACTTGTATGAGAGATGTTCTATTTTATTTTTATAGTTTGAGATTATTTTTGCATATGTCAACTTTCACATCCAATATAATAAGATACATGCATATACATCAGAAGTATATACATCAGAATGTAAGTCACACAGACTTACATTAAATGCTTATATAAGGTTTGTTTTCAGGGTTCAGACATAACTTGTATACCTCACCTGCAAATCATATTCTGTTCAAATCATATCATTAATTTGAGCTAGAAGCCTCAGTCTAAATATGTGATTTGTTAAGCTTTGCTTCTCAGAAATTACTCATGCAGAGCCTCGTATAGATGCAGTGAAGTCCACGTAGGGCGACAGAGAGGAATTTGAAGAGCTGGCGTGTACATTCCCCAAAATGTACACACACGTTTTGTAAATTGGAAATGTTTCACCTGACTAGCTCTTTTCAGAGGCACTATCAAGAACATTCCAGAAGAATCAAAGTCTCTCCTGTCAAGCACCTGCAAACAGTGTGTTTGACACAGAATAGGTTAAACATTTTGTGCTGCTTAGATGTATTAAGGTAATCTTTACATTACTGATAAAGCTGCTTTGCTCTCTTGTCACTTGTTACTTCATGAAAAGTGGACGATTTCAATAGCAATAAACCCCAGTTATAAAATGACCAAGAAAATATATTGTTCTTGTCAGGTGTGTTGCAACACTGTGTTAGTTTAATTTTTCTTTGTTTTCTTTTTGAATATATTTAAATTTATTCATGATTTTATGAGCAGATATGTCAGGTGGGGCATTCACTTGAACACTGTGATATTCCACTCAAATACACCTATGAGACTAAGTGTTAGTCTCTCGTCTTTTTAAATCTTCAAATAAATATTCCTGCTTAGCTTGGCAATAAAATGTGAATAATTAGATTATGATAGAATTTTACACATGCAGTAGTTTTTTTTCCCAAACATCTTATGTACTAGAGACACGTCGTTTCTTACAAAAGTATAATTCAGCATTTTACTTTTCACCACATAGCCCCACCTTCAATCAACAATTTATGGGAACTACTTGTTTTTTAACTGAAATTGAGTGTTTACATTATGCCCCATACAAATTAACTTGAACATATCCTGACTTGACTGAATGACAATCATTAAGATTTTGGATAATAATTACAATAAAATTACCTATTCTACTTTACCATTCTACTTTATTTCTCTAGCACCACCTGGTACATCAAGTTTACAATCTAAATTTGGAGAGAATTATACAATACCAACAGGAATTATATTAGAAATCTTGTTTAAAGAGGGTTTCATTTTTAAAAGCAAATTCTAAAATAATCAACAATCACCACAGCTACATTGCACAATATTCACAACTAGCAAATAAAACATGATCAAAGTGCAGCCAGTTCAGACTGCTCAGGAGTCAGCAGTTCGGTTTGTTATTCCAGAAGGACCATAATCACATCAGTGTAAGGAATGTTGAGCGATAATCACTGATTTCAGGGCAATTACTAAAAAAACAGACCAAGTGTAAAACCACCATCAAAGTTCTCACTTGTCGAATGTATACAGATGGGCTTTAGCTATGTACCAGTCAAATCTCGAATGTCCAAATGAGTCCGCTTTCAGATGTGACCCATTTTGGAGTGTTTATGCAAGTGTATCTGTAATTTACAAAGTGATGTGATGATACTGATTGTGAGAGAAAGTGTGATACTCTTTTAAACATTTTGTATTCTGAGAAATATATTTAGATTCTGTAAATAATCTACTCAACTTTAAACTGAACTAAAGGCTGATTACAAAGTAAACTAACACAACTGTTACCACTGATCATTCCATTGTGACCCCACAATTTTCAAAATTATATGAATATCTGCTATTTTGCCTGTTTCTGAAACCTTTCTTTATTCTTGAAACTTTACCAAACGTGCATGTTTCAGAGCCATGACTCTGGTACTGGTGCTTCTGTCCCCAGGATGTTGATTGAAATGGAAAACTACTGGTAGGGTGGTGGGCACGTTGGGGTCATCCCCTCCCGTCAGGAGCAGTCACAGTAGGTGTGAAGAATGCCACAGTGCCTCCTGCTTGTCACACTCCTAACAGCAGATTGCTTGTGGCGAAAGCGTTTAGCATTCCAGGCATTCTGGGGATTGTTTGGTCTTCTGTGGGTCTGACTGTTAAATGCTGTTGTCGTTCTCAATGGAAACAATGTTGTGTAGGCTACATGTGATGCGCACTCAGCACTCTGTGTGTAGGAGCTGAAAAAAGCCTAAAAAAAGAAGAAGCTCTGCGGAAAAAAAACACTTTCCAGGAGCTAACAGGGTTCAGACGACGAGATGACAGATCACATCTAACCATAATGACTTACAATCAAAGCTCAACAGTGTCATTTTGCAGGAAGGAGTAATTGTCGGCCGTTGTTAAAACTACATTGTTTTTCCCTACAGTCGGGCCCCGCAACAGCTACAGCATTGTATTGCACGGTTGTGTGTGTGTCATCAACTTCTTAAGCGCTGAGCACAAAGCCAAACATACGACTTTTAGCAGGAGGGGGTGGGTGTCTTGAATTGTATGTACATCTGGAAATGATATGATAGAGTGTATTGAGTATGGTTGTCATGGTTACCGTTTCCCCATCTGAGGAGTGGAGTTTTAGAGGTTTTGACATGACTCTTAGCTCAATAAAACAATGCAAAGAGCACAAGTCATCACTCACTTAGTGTTGTCACTGTGGTTCTGTCTAACAAATTCAATCAGCATTGTTTTGAAAGAACACTAATTAAAAAATTATGTAAACTATACAGCAAACAAAGGATAAAAACAACAATTCACTGTTTTAGGTTAAATCCCAGTCTATTTACATTTAGCAGACACCTTTATCCAAAGCGACTCACAGTGTTATTTTGAGTACACACACACACACGATGGTGATTGCTGCCATGCTCAGCTTGCCCACTGGGAGCAACTTGGGGCTCAGTGTCTTGCCTAAGAACACTTTGACACACAGCAAGGACGGGCCTGGGGATTGAACCAATGACCCCATGGACGAGTGCTTTCCTACACTTAAACTACACTTTATGAACAGTTGTTGGGTAACAAGCTGAATCTCGATTGGCAGGTTCAGTGATGTCCTGTTAATCTAACCTTAACTTACTGCCTATTGCATGATGCACGCCATGGAGTCTGACTGTGGTCAGGTCTCACGCAGTTTTCTCATGTTGCACTCAGTCAAAGGTACCAAAAAATAGCTTCCAACGTTCAATCATGTGTTTTGGGAACACTGCAACGCTGACAGCACAGTTTGTAATGTATGACACTAGTCTTAATGTTGTTTTTCTCCTTTAGAGGTTCAGCCAGAACAAAGTAATGAAGGTCAACTTCAGTCTTACGTACAGCACTGAACATTAGACCACCTATGTAGTCAGGATGTTTTACTTGCGGCTTTAAATATTTTATCTGGCTGTCAACCAGGTTTTACACACAACTCTAGACCACCACAGTTTTCCCTAATGTGGTTGAAATTGGGCTCCAGAATGTAAAGGCGACCACAACACGAGACAGGTTACAGTTAGGATTTTAGACGTGTCTATGCTGAGATCCAAAGTGTCGGGCCGAGGCCAGAGGTTGAATAAAATCCCGAATCCTGCAGCAAGGAGCCTTTATCTTTAACCCACCACATCTCTTCAGCTGTGGAGAGACAAGTGGACCAGTGCAGGCGGGAAAACAGTCCACCCTTCCTCCCCTGCCAGTTACTTCTGTGCTTTTCCGCTTCAGAGGGGAGAGCACGGAATGTTTGAAAAAACACTAACAATAAAATCCCAGCATCAGCTAAATATCAAACACGGCCCTGGAAGCTGCGCAGAGGAGCTGGACCGCGTTGGACGTTGTGGTTATGGCCGTGGGAGATTGGATTGAGCCAGCAGCTCACTATACTGGTAAGTGGTGGCAGATGAGGGTGTTGTGCCCTCCCTTCTCCAGACCTCCCACTTTCACTAACCACAAGCAGTTAAACTCCATAAGTTCCTAATATCAGCACAAGAAACATTGCCTTGTTCATTAGATGTGACTGAATAAAGAGGACTGTTCTTTCAGTAACAGCCTCTTCTTTTGACAAGACGACTTATGATACTCTCACAGCTATAATAGGATTTCATTGTCAACATAATATAAAAACGGAGATCAAAGCAAATTCTTTGAGTAAAATTTTACTATATATTGAATTATATAAAACTGTATTTCATGTTAATTTATATTCTCATTCGTTATATTTCATCATCATGTATTTTGGTAAATTATACCCCCAGAATAAACCATCCTCATCACTGGGTCAGTCATTTCTCTGATTCAGCTTGAACTTCATCCAGTTTGTCAGCCAATCATTTATTGTTTATGTCAGTGGGCCACCCAGTGGAGATGAACAGGAAGTGCATTTTCCCCGACAACCCTGAGCAGCTACCACCAAGAAATCATTTACGGTATGTATATTCAGCATCACAATAAAACAGCAAAAACTGAAGGTGGTGGAGAAAAAATGGTCTCTAAGCATTTTTTTTATTAGCTGCAACATATGAAAATATTTAACTCGCCGCAAAATCTTTCACCTGTTGTTAACACATGCAACATCCTTTTTCAACTGAGACTCATGGTTTGCTTGACCATATGTTACCTGCATCAGGTCACAGGAAATCTGATGAAGTGTTGTCAAATAGGATTTTTGTATTTAAGAAGTAAAAGTTGCATTAGTTGAATGTGATATGTATGTCCATCTTTATTTTCACCAGCAAATCTAACATTTTAGCTGCTCAGCGTGACGATCCGTTCTGTTTATCTGGGTCTCACTTCATGTCATTACTGTTGTTTGCTTTTCTTCTTTCTCCTTCACTTTGACAGTCTCTATGACCTTTACTTCCCCACTTGTCCGTGTGAAGTCATGCAGATTGAATAACTCAGATTTCAGGACTGTGAGGAAAGCTCTGCCTTTTAGAATGACTTCTCAGCCTTTCTGACCTCTGCTTTCCTAAGGTCAACTTTTGAGTTGACTTTTGTACCACAATTAAAATCACTTGCAAATATTGATTTCTCCTGTCCCCTCTCATTTGTGCCAGTTTTTATTTAAATGGTGTCTGGTTGACTTAAACATATCCATGTTATTACTGTCATTTTAATTAAATAATTAAGTAAATCATTCAATTACCTAAATCACTGGCTACAGTAGCAGCTGTACATGTTAAATGTTACTGTGTCTGTAGTTTAGTTCTTTTTGCTATTTTTGTCCATCTTCCACAGTCCCAAAATAGTCTGTTCTGTATTATCTATTGTCAACTCACAATACACAGGCTAGCGCCTCCTCTTAGACGCTGCACATTTTTACAGCTGATCCAGGGACATGACTTTATAAATTCGTCGCTACTACCATCTGTGAGTCATGAATCAGTGGGATTTTTCCTTTCCAAGATCTCTTTTCAGCTCCGAGTGTAATCTAGACGTCTTATGTAAGATCAGGACTGAACTATCACACTTTGTTTGCTATTCCTCAAGAATGATGTGATCTTTTCTGTCTTCAGTCTCTTGACCTTCATCGCTCCACTGGGTCCCTGTTGTTGCTTGTATATGTTCAGGTGCAACCCTATACCTTGAGGCAGTTAACTAGCCTTGATCTTGACATTAGATGTCGTGACCTTGCCAAAACTGTGAAAACCTCACAATGAAACTGAAAATAATGCAAACTGAAAATATATGTTCTCCTCTGCCTCTTCCTTTAATAATTATTAGATGTCCCCATATAAATTTCAAATCCCAAGCCTACCACTCACACTTACTTCTGGGCAATGTTGTGTTGTTTTTTCATTACAGGTTTATATGAAATTAACAATGTGTGTAACATTCAGTAACTCTGTATTATTATCTAAGATGAGTTACTTTTCACAACTATGCATTAATGATATGCAGTATTTATATACAGCTCTGCTACAGATGGTTATTGTATGTCTGCAATTACTGCCGGCATCTGCAGTTAATGCATCCAGGTTGATAAAGACACACTACATTAGCCAGTAGCTAAACCACCACATTAAATAGGTCTCCATAGTCACAGTTTGGACAAAGATTAGTTCATATTATGTTAATGTTACCCAGGAGCAAAGAGTCTGTTCTGTTTCCACCCTATTAGGAGTGAAGGCTTAGTGTTTTAAGCCTTATCTGAATGCAACTGTAGTATTGAGAACATTAAATAAGCAAGGTTACTGTGTTTTGTTATATGTGAGAATCAATAATCAATATAGATGAGAAGGTAAACCATTTTGCAAGCATACTGAAGGAAAAACTAATGAAGGTTACAAGCAGTGTTTACACTGCCCTTAAGTCTAAAAGACCGACAACCCAGGTGAACAAATACTGTACAAAATATAAGTGGTTTCCATAACAACACAACCAGGTTGAGGCAAACTTCACACTCTACTTATTTGCTGTCCAAACTTTCCTTTGTGTTAAAATCAGCACTCAGCCAGTTCAGTTCCTGGTTCTTTTTAAAAGCTCAGCTGGTACCTGGAATCACAAACTGGCTAAAAAGGAAAACAGAACTTGACGAAGCACGGTGAAAAACCACGGGTGACAGATCATCTTTTCCCTTTCTATCTCTCCCATCCTTCCCTCCTCTCCCCTCCTCTCACATCCTCCCATCTCCTCTCCTCTCCTCTCTAGTTAGGGTTGGGCCAAACAGCAGGTGGTACACAAGGGAAGTCAGGACATGGGATTTACAAATCTCTGGCTCTCTGACATTTGTGCTGGACAAGCATGGAGGAGCAACAAATCCCACATTTTAAAAAGTAAGTGCTGCGTTTAGATTATTATAGAGTGTGTTCTTTGTAAATGTTAAGTTGCATCTGTGGAACTGTGGATTTATAGCTGCTTTAACAAACTGCATGTAATTATTAATTTACATTTAATATGGTTCTTGTTCAATGTCAGCGTAGTGTAGCGTTCCCTCATCGCTCGTGAATCCTGTTACATAATGAGCTGTATATTATGTCATCTAACAGCTTTTTATCTTGCTCCGCTGCATGTCTGGTGTGGTTGATATTAGTTCCTCGGAGAACACTTTTACATAATGTTAGGCCTTACTGGTTTTGGTAGAGAATTGGCAGACAAAATCATGCTCAGAACAAATAGTTTTATTTGTTCTGTTTGTTTGTCTTTGAATATACCCTGACGGCATTACTGAATATATAATTATGAATTGTGACAGAGAAACAATACAGGAAAAGTCCTTTGGATAAGCATAAGGTAGAAATGTGCAATATCATTCAAGATCGTTTGCCATTCTAGATGGTTTAAATATGAAGTAATAGAAATTACTGTTATTACATACACACACACACACACACACACACACATATATATATAAATAAAACCGTACCGGCTTGGCGTGTATGACAGTCTATCACCTGGGAAATTCTTTTAAAAAGCGTGCAGTTTGTAATGTCTGTGGAGATTCTCGGCCACCCAGGTCATTAACAGCTTAATTGTCAACCCTTGAGGTGTTAACATCTCTCCAGGGATCAGTCCTCAAGGTATTAATAACTCCATGAAGGTAAATGTCTGACACTCTCACCAGTCGGTGAGAACCAGACAAGCCTTTCAGATGAGATGCAAGACTTAAAAAACTTCTAGCAAGTGCAACACAATTCCCATCAATTATCATACCTGGAGATAATTTGTACTGTGTATGCTTACAGTAAAAATATAATCATACATTTTAAGTGTGATTATATGCATTGGAAACTAACGCCAAAGGGTGTGAATGGAGCCATCAAAACACAGGAGTTTGTTAAATGGTAAAAGCAAACTTTTTTTTATGACACAAATTAATAGTCATGGAGCCTGCACAAACTGGTTTGAGTGAGCTCAGGCTGGTTGGAGATTTTTAAGTAGGATTCAATGCATCTGTTTAAGTCGTAAACTTGAATGTTAATGTGCTTATTTAGTTGTCTGCCATTTAGGACCCCTTAAAAACCCACCAGTGTGAACAAATGTCGTTTTCATACTTGATCTAAAAAAGATGTTCAAACCATTTGTAATAAGTCGAACAAGTACTGATTTTGTGTTCTAATTTGATTACACGCAGGATGAATGCTTTTTTTGTCTCTGTGCCTAATTGTCTTTCATGCTCTGATTTTTTTTTCTCTCGCCTCTCCACAGCTCAGGTGTCGCAGCAAAAGCGCCTCTGGCCGTGTCTCAATGAATAAAGATGCACATGGACTCTGAGAGACAAAGCAGCACTCAAATCAGATGACTCAAAAGAGGAGAAAGAAAGCCACCCTTTAATCTTGGTTCGACAGTTTAGACAGTGGGGACGATGTGAGTCATCAGGTTACAGAGGCCCACGTCCATTTTCACGGCACAGAGGTGCTGCTCTGTTTTGTGTCCGGAATCTGATGGTAGATGAACTTTGATGTCAACATGGGGTCAAACACGCCATAAAGGTTTTGCTCCACGCACCTGACTTCTGTCAACATGCCAACTCAGCATAGATGATTTATCCTTTAAAGAGACATAACTGGGAACTACCACAGTCTAATAATGTAGCAGCTACGGGTGACTTACATGTGGCCTATGATTCATACCAGTCCAAGCACAGTCAGTATGGAAGTGCAGAAAACATCTTTGGTCTGGATATATGTCAACAATACAGAACAACTGAACACCTCGTATAAGTACAACGCTACAGATTTGATTGAGAAGCCAGACAAATACCAGTCGTACATTATTGGTCTATTCCTGTCCTGCATGTACACCATCCTCCTCTTCCCTATTGGATTTATTGGTAATATCTTGATCCTGGTGGTGAACCTGAACCACAGAGAGAAGATGACCATCCCCGACCTTTACTTTGTTAACCTAGCTATAGCTGACCTCATCCTGGTGGCAGATTCCCTCATTGAGGTCTTCAATCTGAACGAGAAATACTATGACTACGCTGTCCTCTGCACCTTCATGTCCCTCTTCCTGCAAGTCAATATGTACAGCAGCATCTTCTTCCTCACCTGGATGAGCTTCGACCGGTACATAGCGTTGGCTAGCTCCATGAGCAGCAGTTCATTGAGGACTATGCAGCACGCCAAGCTCAGCTGTGGCCTCATATGGATGGCCTCTATCCTGGCCACCCTTCTCCCCTTCACGATTGTGCAGACCCAGCACAGGGGTGAGGTGCACTTCTGCTTCGCAAACGTCTTTGAGATTCAGTGGCTGGAAATAACCATTGGCTTTTTGGTTCCCTTCTCCATCATTGGTCTGTGCTACTCTCTTATTGGTCGTGTTCTCATGAGGGCCCAGAAGCACCGCGGGTTGTGGCCGCGACGGCAGAAGGCCTTGCGCATGATCGTGGTGGTGGTTCTCGTCTTTTTCATTTGCTGGCTGCCAGAGAATGTCTTCATAAGCATCCAGCTGCTGCAGGGTACGGCTGACCCATCGCAGCGGACTGCTACCACCCTATGGCATGACTACCCACTGACAGGCCACGTTGTTAACCTGGCAGCTTTCTCCAACAGCTGCCTCAATCCCATCATCTACAGCTTTCTAGGAGAAACCTTCCAGGACAAGCTGCGTCTTTTCATCAAACAGAAGGCCAGTTGGTCTGTCATCAACCGCTTTTGCCACCACAGCCTTGATTTACACATCCCTGTCAGGAGTGAGGTTTCAGAGGTCTGACCACCATGAAAAGGGACTGTTTTAATGAAACTGAGTCCACAAAACATGCCTCATATCGAAGTGATATATCACCCAGTGTGAAATATTACCTCAGCTTTCATCAACTGTTACTCAGCTTTGCCTCATAGTTGTACCAGTGTCTCGATTAACCAGCTCACTTTCTGAACAAAAAGAAAAGAAAAAAAGGATTACGAATGCGTACTATATGAAGGATAAAAACGACTTGATGTGTGTATCTTTTGAGTAGATAGCACTGCACATACAGCACTTAAAGCTATTTCATGTTTATCTGCATTTTGGATTGTTTTCTCTAGGTGTATTTGGTGTTTCATTTCTGCAAACATTTAAATACAATAAACAATAAATAAAGTGAGAAGCAAAATGTCAGCAGACACCCTGAATGAACAGATGAGTCTACGAAAAGACCAGATTTTATGTAAAAAAAAAAGGCAATATGAAATGTTTTACATTCTTTACATTCTTCCAGATTATTTCTGGGTGTTTTTGACACAAAGAAATAGAACGAATACTGTGTCACATGAAATCTGATCAGTCAACCCTTCAACTGCATGTGATGGGTCACATCAGGTGTGCATGTACTTGTATATGTACTTGGACAATTTAAAAACTAAATATAATAATTACCAAGAAACTCACCTTGACAAGTGAAACAATGACAACCCATTACATAAGATCCACTGTCATTGGTCCATTGGAAACAAAAATTCAGGTTATACAGAGGCAGGTCTACAAATTTTGGTAGAGTTTTCAACTAACTTAAAACTGTCAAATGACAAAACATTTAAATAACCTTAATCATAATACAATTGGATTTTTCCTTCTTGGGCAAAAGGTTATACATGAATTTGTAATAGTAGGAAAAACGACTTAACAGGATCTAAGACCAGCAGGATTGAACCAGGCAATATATTTTTTTGGGGTGGGGATGCCACCCAGGCCTTGGCTCTGCCCTTGCTCATGAGGGCATCTCATTTTGGGAGCAAAGACATCAGATGTTGCATTAACTGGCTTTTCATTGTCCCATTTAAAAAAGGAAATATCATAATTTATAATTAATCATTATTTTAAGTTTAAAAATAAAGAAAGTGTGACATTTTCTTGGGGAAATGGAGATAAAATGGAGCTTGATAATAGTTTGTTTTAAAGGCATAAAGTAAAAAAATTACATAGTAACATTAAAACCTACATTCTCTACACGTGTTACAGGCAGAATAAATTATTAAGATGTTTGTTTTTCTAAATGTTTTGTTCACACCGAAGCTATGAGTTAAGAACATTCCATTTTTAGTTCTTAATATCTCTTATATATTGGCGTAGATGTAGGAATCAGAGATGGTTATTACACACTTGTCAGTTCCTGTTAGCACTGGGACAGAGCAAAGAGGCAGGTGTTGTTTTGCCAGGAGGGGATGGGACTGGGTAAACACATCTTTCACTGATGACAATATGAAGCTTCTTTTGTTCTTACCTGTCTTAGAATAAATTACACTGATAAAAAGCAATGGCCAACATCAGAAAAAAGTAATAGGCCTTTGACATGCAATTTTACATTTAAAACATACTTCAATTGCTGTTGTTGTTGTTTTTTTCTATATGTATATATATATATATACACATATGCATCTGTGTGTATGTGCGCGTGCGTGTGTGTATATTTATATACATATACACACACACACAAATACATATACACTTTATTATATCCTTATGTATATATACACATATGCATATATATACATATATATGTACTTAAAAACCAATACTGATACTTCTTAATAATAAAATTAAACAGATCACACTCTCTTTTAGAAAATCATTAATCCCAGTTAGGTTACAGAATTTCTGCAAATCAAGATGCTCACTAACCCGTCACAATTTAATGTAGGGCATATTGGTGCAGTACAGATTTCTTAGCTTCCCACTAGAATGTTTTACTTATTACACCTGGGATGAAGATTCTTCTTTAGTACTGCCAGTCTGTGATGGGCTCGTTCTGTGTTTGTGTATCAGGCAGCCAGAGATAATGCAGTGGCTGGGAAAACCAGGAGTCCAAAGCAAGAAATGTTATTCCAGCTGTAATGGTCCCAGCAGCCTGGGAAAACAGTGCTGAGGATTGTTTGAGTGATTGTTTATGAGAGGGCTGCAAAAATGCTAAACTTGCGGTACATGTTACTAAAGATTCTTTTGCATGATGTTTCCATTACACATTTTATGTCACAACCCATAAAAACACCCAGCACGTTCTACTTCTCACAGTATGTCTACATTTGTATTTTGTGGATTTAATATTGTGAAGATTATAATCTTCTGTAAACACAAGCCGGTTCTACCAAAGCCACAGAAGGTACAAAGACAAGAAGACAAGCGAGTAATAATGCAATGAGGGCTGTCAAGTTCATTGATATAAACAAGGAACCTGTGGACACCAGAGTACAAACCCTTCCTGTGCGAACCAGAGAGAAAGGCAAAGGATCATCTCCACGTTACAACGCCGCTCGCCTCTTCACACACACATTTGTATTTCTATTTTTCCTATGACTTTAACTGATATAATGCATTCCTTTAATCTAATCCCGGTCACCACAAATACATTCCTAACCTTGGCCTTCACCCTAACCCCAACTGTAACACCAAGTCTTAACCCTCAAACAGGCCTTTTTTTGGCACTAACTAGGTACCAAACACAAGTACAAAATCTGAGACACTGTGAGAAGAGGCTGACAGTGGTCTGTGTGTACAGCTGAGACTACTGACTAAGGGTAAAGGTTTGTTGAGACTGACGTCATTGAAGGAAAAGGGTGTGACTTTTCCCCTTGTTTACATCACCAATGCTTCATGTGGAAGATGCAAAAAACTTGTGAGAACAATGGCGAGATCTAGTGACAAAATGTGGAGATTTCACTGGCAAGATTAAATAGAAATTTTGCTGGTAAATTATTAAGTACACAGTAATTCTGCAGAAATGTGGGTACAATCCTGTTTTCCAGCAGTTATCCCCAGCAGACATCAAATGGTAAAAACATGAAGAGTGATCACTTTACTGGGTAGAACAACAAACAAATCCTGCAATCCAAGTATACAATAACTTTCATGATAAGAGAGCAGATGTCATGCAAGTATTTAAAAACAATATGTGCAGTCAAATTTATTAAATCTGCACTTACACACCTTAAAATACGCAGAAAACAATGAAAGATGATCATGTTTTCATCAGAAAGTTAAGCTGAGTTGGGGTGGGGTATGTCAAAGTAATTACAACAGGCCAGATCAGGGCATATGCATAATTACAAGGCATTGCAGGCATTGGACCTAAGAAGCTGAATAATTGATTAGACATATAATTGCATTTGCAGATTAAAATCCCTACCAGTGCAAAAAGAGGTAACCAGAACAGACTGGCTTTCCAGATACAGAAAGAAAGAAAAGGGATTGACAGGAACTTGACATGCTATAGTAATAAAGAGGCAGACCCTCTCAAACTGTGGATTGTTAATATAGTGTATAATAGGGCATTTGAAAAAGGAAAAACATGACTTACAGTCATATACCCAGCCCATTTGGAATGATGTTACTTACGCAGTCCACTCCTGTTTGCCAGATCAGAGCCACCAGCAGGCCACATGTCAGCCAAGAATGAACCGAATAAGTGACTTGACCATTTCATTGCCAATCCACATGTTCTCCGTTAATGTTTAAGCTGAAGTGCAAGAATCTAAAATGATTTGAATGTGCTATTATTCTACCAGCACAGTTTTTAGGACATTACTGATGACAAGAGAAAAATAAAACTATAAACAAATTCAAATTAATTGAACTAAGAAGGACTAATCTTTATTACTTAATTTATTTAAAAACGTCAGCTCAACATAATGAAAACATAAAAAAGAAGAGCTTGTATAGTTTTTGTATTGGTAATGACCACACAGTACATTGTATAACAAGTGAATTGGATTTCACGTCTTATTTAAGCTCGAGTCTATTTTTTTGATTGCTTTTTTTTTACTAATATTGCCTCCTGGTTGTTGTGACTCCTAAACTACCGTATTTTTAGCAGAGATATGACGTGAGGGACAAAGTTACTGATGCATGTGCATTATTTTTTATAAATGAGAATATCGTGAAATTGTCAGAGGTTCCACTAAATGTGGCACTTTAAACCTTTAAACAATGATTCTGGAAGATAATCCAGCAGATTTTGTGACTTCATAAATGGGGAACTTTAAGTCTGTGTGCGAGCCCGGTCCTGGTGGGAGCGACGCAATATTAATTTCACCACAAACCATTCGAATAAATGCAGGATTTGTTGCAATATGAATATCAGTAACAACCGAAGTCCGTTGCAGGCAGGAATTGATTGTAAACATATAAATTTGCGGCTTGTATCCCACGTTTAAACCGACTTGCAGGGAACAGGCTCCATCACACCCGATCCCAGAGGTGTGTCATCGTTTCACTTTTGCAGCCCTCCCTCCTCCTCCTCGTCCCCGCCCCTCCCTCCCTCCTCGTCCCCGCCCCCCCCCCGGCACTGTTCGCAGCGCACTATAGTGTGCGGGCGGACGTGCGTGCACGCCAGCAACAGATCCGAGCGCATGCGCAGTTCATTGTTTTGACTGAAAATGCCGTCGGTTTCGAAAACGGCGGCCAATGCGTCTCCTCAAACCGAGAAACCGACCCACTATACGTGAGTAAAGCCGCCGCTGCTGCAGAAAAAAGACAAAATCGCTCGTTGACCAAAGCATGAGTTGCACATGCACGCTTATTGCCTTTGCATTTCCTGCATTCCTCCGCTCCCGTGTGTGCGTTGAAACATGGGGCTTTTCCTGGCTTTGTGACTAACCGAACGCTACATAGCCAACAGTGCGCTAGCGACAGCGGCCCCAGTGCGGGGGGAGACGGACATCTTTAATCGCTATATTTCGGGTTCCATTCGGCGGCAAAAGAGTTTACGGTCGTTTTACGGAGTTGAGGAGGCTGTTTAGAACAATTCGCTGTATTTTAAGCCGTCCGTTGGGGTCCTGCTAAACGACTAGCCAGGAACTCGCTAACCAGTCCGCTTGTAAATAGCTCGGCCTTATTTTGAGTTCCCTCTTGCTGCGCACATTTCTGGACGTACGCTCGGGACGTTCAACGCGTTTTACGTAAGAATACGTGCGTAGTTTTCTTTGTGGATGGCGAGCTAACGTTCGCGATCCACGGCACGGAGTAGCCTACGCCACTAGCAACACAACGGCAACCGCGCAGTCTCAACTTTTTTGGTTGCCTTCGATTCGTGTTTTGGACAAAAGTCACTATAAAACTGACTTTGGTGCATTTTGTTGTGTTTTTCTCCCCTCGTTTCAGATACTTGAAGGAGTTCAGGACAGAGCAGTGCCCGTTGTTCCTCCAGCACAAGTGTACGCAGCACAGACCCTTTACGTGCTTTCACTGGCATTTTCTCAACCAGCGGCGAAGACGACCCATAAGAAGAAGAGACGGAACATTTAACTACAGCCCCGACGTGTACTGCACCAAATACGACGAAACCACAGGCATCTGCCCAGATGGAGATGAGTAAGTCCCAGAATTCCGTCAGGAGCAGACCTCCAGCTTCATGCAAGTGTCAGTGTTATGATGCAGCTGCTGACACATGTTTTGCTGATATGTCTGTGAGCTTTATGCAATAATCAGAGCTCGTAACAAAGCGGTACCAAAAAAATTGAATGCACTTGATATGACAATAATAGCAGATAGGCGTTGCTGTTTTCTCTTAGCTGTCTCTAAATAACATTGGGGAGTGACGTTCATTAGGAAGAGAGGATTTGTGACTGACACAAACCGATAGCACTTTTTTTTGTGTGGTGCAATCTACAGACAAGAAAGCGGCTGAACTCGTGTAACCATAATGCGCGCAAAGAGTATACTATGAAGAAAAGATGTGTGATGTTGGAATTTGAGGAAATAGGATTTGATTGATAGTTGTTTGCTGAGCAGTGTGTATTACTTCCTCTATCTGAAGTGTGCTGTTGAACCACATTAAATTCTTTAGAGTACGTACAAACTTGAACAGTTTTAATCAAACTGATCCTTTAGTTGTGGTGAGTGCGCTGCTTTGTCTTTGAAACAGGCTACATGAAAGTGGCTGTGTCCTCACGCTTTAGATTTATAGGTGTTATACTGTTAATGGCAGTGTGTGATTTGATGCAGACCCATGTTTTACATTTTGGAACGTATCAATTCCTCATATAACCGTGTCAGTTCTGTTTGTGTGACCACTTGGCCTCTATATCTTTGTGAATACCAGTATGTCCCATCTGTCACTGCAGGATAAAATGTTTTGTGAAAGACTTGTGCCATAAGAAAATTCAATTACTGACTGTCGCAGGAAGTAGATATTTAAATTCTCAATAGGTTTTGGAATGGCATTAACCTTTGCATGTTGTAGTTTTATGTACATACAGCAGCCTGTTTCTGGGAATTAAAACGCAGCAGCATTTAGCTCAGACCCACACAGAAAAAAGTATATACAATTCTGAAATTAGTCAGAATGAACAATTGCAATAGTTAAAAGTTCCTCCTCTTACAGTCACAGCTATTTTTGTATGACCTTATGTGTTGCTATAGCAACTGTTGCTACTGAAGAAAGGTAATTTTGGTTTATTCAAGAGGCTTATCGGCCATACATTTCTTGAGGCACTGCTGCTGTTTTAAACCTGCGCTCACTGCAGATTATTACTCCAAAATGTGTGCAGATACAAGCATCGCCTCATTTGATCACATTTTATTGGTAAATAATGGTGTTTTTATTATAAAATGTCAAACCATGTGATAAATGTTGGTGAAACGGTTGCTTATTTTATGCTTTTAAAAATAACATCATGCCGCATTGATATCTTACTTTTGCAATTTAAAATGATATTCTGAGTTTAAAGAAGGATCATAATACTAACAGTACTTAAATTGAACAAAATTAACATTTGGAGCTGCCTTTCTGTGCATTATTTTCAGTGTTATGCAATATAATTTGTAGTCTGTTTAGTTGGCATAACCTGATGTATTTTTTGATGTTGTATCCTTACTGCCTCAGCTGTCCTTATTTACACCGGACCACTGGTGACACAGAGCGCAAGTACCATCTACGCTACTACAAGACTGGAACTTGTATTCATGAGACAGATACTCGAGGGCATTGTGTGAAGAATGGCCTTCACTGTGCTTTTGCTCATGGGCCACATGATCTCCGACCTCCAGTCTATGATATCAGGTGATATACAAAGCAAATAGTGGCTTCTCTTTTCCCTGCCGAACATTTCACCCACAAGCCTCGCAATGAAACAAGCAAATCAGTCTGTTTAGACATAATTTAAACAGGATATCTGTATTGTGCTGGTGTAATGTATAGCCAGACTCATAGTTTTTGTACCTTGGGTTTAGGGCTCGGCTCGATGCACTTCAGAAAAATTGTAAACACCTGATACTAGATAAACACGTTTCATTCAGCTCTGCACTGCTGAAAGATGTCTGAGTAAGGTTAGCTGATACCAGCTGATACAAAGACTTTTCCTGTGCAGAATGTTTACTTAAGTTGTTAAATTCACAAACATTACTATTCTTCATTTCCTCCCTGTAACTGATAAAATATCATGTGATTCAAAGTTGTAGTTCAAAAAATCATTAGGCGTGATTGGTTATTTGAAGTAGGCTGGTGTCCTTTACAGTGAAACAATTTTTTTCAAACAACCAACACCCAGTGTTTTTTTTTTATAAGACAGATGGTTGCATTCATATATTTATTAATTTTTTTAAAACTGAGAATTAAAAAAAACTTTTTTCCCTTTGGACGTGTGTGCACAGAGAGATCCAAGCACAAGAGGCTCTTCAGAATGGACAGCTGGGATCTGGGGAAGGTATTCCTGATTTGCAGCCTGGTGTATTAGCCAGCCAAGCAATGATTGAGAAAACACTGACAGAAGACCCACGGTGGCAAGGTGAGCAGCTTAGTGGAAATGGCCTTTGTGCCAAACAAACCACAATTTATTATAAACAAATTAACGTCTCCTATAATGAAATACAAATGACAATAGTTTGTGCCTTTTTGCAGACACCAACTTTGTTTTAGCGAATTATAAAACAGATCAATGTACTAAACCCCCAAGACTATGCAGACAGGGCTATGCTTGCCCCCATTACCACAACAGTAGAGATCGAAGGCGAAACCCTCGGAAGTTCAAATATAGGTAAAATGCGACTCCGATTAAATGAAAACAAATGATAAGTTGTGTAACTGCTGTGTGTTAATGGTTATAACCCTGTGAAAATCACTACAGGTCAACTCCTTGCCCAAACGTGAAACATGGGGATGAATGGGGTGAACCCTCAAAGTGTGACAGTGGAGACAGTTGCCAGTATTGTCACTCTCGTACTGAACAGCAGTTTCACCCAGAGGTGAGTCAGTTTGTTTGACCCTAAAATTAACATCAGCATATACACTCGCTGGCCACTTTATTAGGTACCCCGTGCAATCTACTACAGCAGCTTTGCCATTAAATCTATTTTTACAATGTTATAATGTGAAAACTATCACAAAGGTGATAATTCTACACCCTGATTATTGTTTAGGTCATAGTGGGTGGTGGAGTTGTACTGGAGTGCATTATATTAACCCTCTGGCCTTGTTCAAAATCACTATATGTTCAGTTTGTTCGTGGCCATTTTTTTTTTTTTTTATTTAACGTTTAACTTTTTCTTTTGCATCAAAGGTAACGTTGAAAGTTCAATAACCTGCACCAACAGGAATGTAATGCAGCTTGGAGTTATGATATGTACAAAATTAGTTATTTCACTGTATCTAGCAAATTAATATTTGCGCTGCAATTTTAAGCACAAGCACTATTTTTTTCACGCACAAACAAATCATTATCTGACATCCTCAATATCACACCCATGTCAAAATTGTATTATTCATTGGCTCCATTGGAGAGCACTAAGCTAAGGACACAAATGGCCAGCAGAGAGGCCAGAGGGTTAAGATGATTTTAAGGTTTTAGCCAAGATTTGAATTAAAATGACATTTTAGATTCACTGAAGTAACACTTTAGTCAGTTTTATATTTTTTTAAACAAGGTCAGACATCTTGACTGTGTACGTCAATTGCTTATGATATGTTTTTCACTCTTCAAGATCTACAAATCTACCAAATGCAACGATATGCGACAAACTGGATACTGTCCCAGAGGACCGTTTTGTGCATTTGCACATGTAGAAAGTAAGTGTTCATTTGTTAACATGAAATACTGCTTCATACACCTCAACCAACTGGTTTGGTTTAGATACTGAAAAATTGCTAGATAAAGATGAAGCAAAGGATATGACAGAAAAAATAACCTCTCACTCTTTCTGTTATAGTCTTATTCAAATGTTTAGCAGACAATTCAACTGATAATTTTTCTGCCAACAGTTGAATTTGATTATTAATGATGAATGTGGTATCAAAATAATGAATTTTAAGTACTTTTGCATACATTTAATTGATTCTATTTTGTATATTTATATTGTTATTTTTGTTGTTGTTGTTGACAGCAATTAGGAGCAATGACGTCATTGGATGTTGGCTTTTGACATACTAGTTTGCTGCATACTACATGCAGTTTGAGATTCATTCTTTATTCATGTCTCTCCAGGAATTCCCTCTACAGAAGAGACCACAAGCTTACTCTCAGCAATACAGTCGAGTTCACAGTCCCAGCTGGGCTCTCAGCAGTATTCAGACTGTCCAGTCAATGAGTGGAACAGTGGGGGAAACTCCACCACCAGTGCAACCAGTAGCAATGGACAAGTAGGAAGTGTATAATATCTTTTTTAAATTGGTCCTTCAATAGGAACTTTATTAAATGAATTTGCTCAGGGTGTTTACTTATACATTGTTTTTTACATTGTCGTCATTGCTATCTTCCTTTTTTACATTTCATTATCACCTTGTTTTAAAAATAATGTATAAATTATCAGATATCAAAAGGAAAAAAGATAGATTTATGTTTAGTAGCCATCACCTTCATAGTCTTTTTCAGAGGTTTTGTTTTTTGGGTTTTTTTATATATAATTTTTATTAAGATCATGTTCACTTCTCTTTCTCAGGTTTCATGTTCTAATAGCACAACTGTAACGCCAAGCACAGGAAGCGACAGTTTGTTATCCCCAGTGGGATCCATCAGCAGGCCCAAATCCTTAACTAATAGTAGTTTATGTTCAGAGTCCACCACATCCAGTGTCTCATCTCTGACGTCTAACTATCCCAAAGCTCCGGGCTTTGAACGTGAGGATCAGGTACACAGACTGCTCTCTTTAGCTTCAAGAGGAATGCAACAGCCAGTCAGTGCAGGGCCTGATTCTTAGTTCGCCATCATTTTGAAGTCACTGTTTGTTTTAACTCATTCATTATTTGCCATGTCATTCATACTTTTACCACTTATTTTTGTGGGTAGTTTCATGGGGTTCACTCAATTGTTTAATGTATTATAAGTATGGAGGTTTGATATTAGTAACACTCTATTACACTAAATACTATGTCCTGATGTAAGGATCTGGGAGACAAGTGTTTTACACCTGTGGTATTTTAATTCCAAGGTTTTTTGTAGTTGTTTTCACTGCTTTTTTTAAATTTTAATTACAGAATAGTCCCACAAATTTACAGTGCAATGCATCCATTGTTATTATTGTGGGTGTACTGTAATCAAAGACAGTTTGAGTAACAAGAACTACTGTTAAAATGGAGAATTTCACTTCTCCAACATCACATTTAATTGAACTGGGGAGAGTAAATCAATCAAAAGTCTGTCTACAAACAAAAATTTTAGCCCCCCCTTCTTTTTTTTAACTGAAATCTGGTGTGTTTGTAATTTTTTTATAGATTAAGAACAAGGGGCAGGTGGATCAAAAATTAATGGACCAAGAAAAGCAGGTTTGTATTTAAATAGCTGTGGTCAATAGCAAGACTTGGATGTCAATAATTGTTTTATCTTATACTAAAGTAGAAAATCTAAACAACCGTATAATGAAAGGAATTAAATGCCTTTCTGTGATTTCTTTGTAGACACAAAATACTGTATTCTCTGCGGTGAACCCTTTGGCGTCAAGCTTTACCTCCAGTATAACATCAAGCTTGGCCTCTAGTATTGGGTCAGACAGTTCTTCACCGACCACCTTATCAACAATGAATGCAAAAGCCACTCCTTTTTATCCAGGAAGCAACACAGTGGAGTCCGTCATAGGTAAGTATAGGCCAAACCAACAGTAAAGTTTTAATCCTGTATTTATTAGCCAAAGCTCAGTCAGATGGTTTTTGTCTTCCTTTAGGTTCTGCTCTGGATCTCAACTTTAGTGACATTAATGTTGCATCTCTTGATAAGGAGTTTGAGGAGCAAGACAACAGTGTAGGATTGACAAGTAAGGATATGTATTTTGCAAAAGTAGATCATTTATTTACTATTGTCCTAATATGATTTATTAACAAGTAATTGACTTTGTGTCCTCAGGTCAAAGGGTGTTGGGTGGATCCGCTCCTGTTAACATTCCTGGCTCCCTGGCACGGTCGTCCTCTTTCAATTCTTCGTCATCGCTCTCCACCTCTCCGCTAAGCTCCCTCTCCCAGTCCCTGTCGCAGTCCCTGCTGTCTGGGGCAGTTTCTCAGCAAAATCAACCTTCAAATATGTTGGCCAAGCAAGAGCACGGCCTCCTGGGAACGCCCACCTCCTCCTCCCAGAACTCACTAGGTAAGCTGATAGCATCTGACATTTTGCTCCGACTGAGCTAGAAAGCACAAGGTTGTATCTGTCAACGAGGTTCTTCTACATTTACTAAACCACTTAACTTCAATGTTTAGTCTAGGCTCATTGCATTATTTAAAGCTGAGAGGTATGTAAGACACTTTTCTTAAAGAAAATTTCTCGCTTTAAAATTAATTTAGAATAGATTTAACGTTTTAATAATTACACAGACTCTGGACTTAAACTTCACATATATTCTTGGTTTTTATACTCATCTAGGTTTGAATGGAGGAGCTAACAGCATTTGGGACTTTGTAAGTGGCAGCTTTTCACCAAGTCCATCTCCAGTTTTCAGCAGCCTAACGACATCCACAACCAGCAGTGCTGATCTGACGCGCCTTTTCAGAGAGTTGGATGAGGCCAAGAGGAAGATCAAACAGTGGGAGGATGCGTGGCATCAGGTCAAACAAGTCAGTGCTAATATTAAAGTCTTATTGCAGTATGCCTTAGCGTATCAGATCCATGTTTATCAGTTTTATTATTTATTTGAATCACAACACTTTTTGTTTCAGGCCTGTGAAGTTTGCCAGAAAAACGCTCATGAAGCAAAGGAACAAGCAAAAACGGCAGAGGCAGAGCGACAGCTGGCAGAACAGAAATGGGAGGAAACGGAGCGCAAGCTGAAAGAGCTCCAAGAGGACTTTGATGTGCTATGTCGCACCCCCGGAACTCCCCTTCTACGTAGCTACGGAGAGCTGGACCAGCTCCCATTGTCAAAGCTTCACTCCATCCAGAGTCAGCTGCGTAATGATCTAGACCTTGTAGATGGGGTAAGAAAGACTAGATCACACACGGCATTACATTTGTAGCATCTACGTAGGTTTTGAAATGACTTATCATTTACATCTGCGGTTTGTCATCAAGCATGCTTTTTTAAAAAGTTTGCATGAAATGTATGTTCCTAAGTTGTAGCTGATATACGTTCTTTTCTTCCCCAACAGGTAATATATCAGCTTCAGTCAAAGAAATGTATAGTTTGCCAAAAGCATGATCGTTGTATTGTTTTGCAGCCTTGCCAACATTATGTACTATGTGAGAACTGTGCACCTAGTAAAACAGAATGTCCATACTGTAGGACAAAAATAGTGAAGTGGTGATGTACACTTACTTAAGGTACTATTTAAAAAATTAGCCCTTTGAAAAAACTACTAAGAGATATTACACTTTCTAAATAGTAATGTATAGTTCATACAGTAATTGAATTAATTTAAAATAAAATGATGTTTGACTGACTAAACAAAAAGCATTTTAAATCAGATAATGTAAATGGTATTCAATCATTATAGTTTTTGCTCATTTTATTTGAACGTTACCTTGGTCAACCAAATAGCTTTCTGTCTGAGAAGCCATGCGCTTAAAATAGAATAATAAATTACCTTTGGATGTCCTTTTGTCAAATCTTCAGTCATGATTCAGACACTCTAGGAAATAAATCTTGTCGCCAGATGTCATCAGTCATTTTACACTTTATTTTACGCTGCAAATTTTGGTTACGGTCATATTGCAGTGCTTGACGCACATTAACAACTCAGCTATTGCTCTTATAGTAAATACAAAATTAGTGGTTCAAATACAAAGTTTAATACAACAAAGACATTAATAAAATGGTATTTCTGCCCTTGTGTTGCTGTTTGTAATTTGGTAAAATTTAGTACTGAACATTTTTCATCTCGTGAAATTGCATCTTGTTAACTTAGCACTTAGGCTATCATCAGTCCAGAGTAACCCAAGCTTTCCATCAAATATTGTGGAAATGTGTATAAAGCTAATGAGTTTTTAGTTAATCTGTGACATCATAGTTTGTGGACAGATTCTTACAGTATGTGCAGAAAGAATGGTTATTCCACCATAACTTAAATATCTTGTTTAAACTGCAAATGCATATAAAATACAAAAAAAAAAATACATCTATCACAAAAAACAATTGTGTAGTTATCAGTAATTCAGTAATTAGTGCCAAATCTAGTACAACAAGAAAATCAAAAAACCTTGAAACTTGGTTGGGGTGTTCAAGCTAGTGAGGTTATGTAAAACATAGAATGGGCAAAACTCATAGCTAATTTTTCTTAAAAAAGTTGTTTCCAAAATCAAATTTTTTACTTAGGAAAATGCCCCGCTGTTATGGTGTGTTTGCCTGGTATAGAATCTGATGTGTGTCTAAAAAACTGACATGTTAAATCAAAAAATACTAATATTCGAACAAAGTATTGTCCAGAAATAGAAACGTATTATGCTGATTGTGTGTGACGCACACAAACACAAAACCAGGCCAGTGTTTATAAGCGAAGAGCATTAAATTAGAGTAATCAAGGAAACAAAACAGAGTAAATGATGAAAAATTGCAGTGTTCCTCTTTAAAACTAAAGCAACTTCAAATTTTTATTTCAATTTTTTAATTTAATAATCAGTCAAGCATCATTAATTTGACCAACTTTCTGAAGAATTTTGATTTCTTATTAAAGCACTTTGTTGACCTGGGACTTTATTAAAGGGTATATAGAAATTTGCGTTAAGCTGCTTTGTAGGTATACTTTTGTTTTTTAGTTGTTTTTTTGTTTGTTTGTTTTTTTTATATAAGCTAATATCTGAAGCTTCTGTGTGTACTGTGAAACATAATTTGAATATTTCATGTTTCCTATTGTTAAATCATGGCATGGTTCTAGGTATTAAGATTTCATAGAAAAGTACTTAATAGTTTCTACTTTCATAGTTAGATTTATAAAATTTCAATCAAATAAGTGCAGATTTAAAATGCATTTTAGGCATAACCAGCAGCTGTAATATCAGTATGGCACATGCTACATGTTAAGGCTGTTTTTCAGTCAGTCTGTTTTGTTTGTAGAGATTTATATAGCCTAGCCATTAGACAAGCATGTATTTGCTAAAAGCCTGAAATGGTAATTTTTGTAGGAATTTAGCCTCTTGACCTTGTCTAGAACATATCGGCCTCGAACTCTAAAGTGCCTTGATTAGTTCAAGTTATACGTATTGTCAGAGCAAACACGTAGTTGAAGATTGTGCACAGTTCTCTGCAAAATATGTATTGTTAAAGATTGCAGAAGCATATATATTTATATTTATATATATGCGTATGCTAGTGTTTTTGGCCCAATCATCCCATTAATTATTTCTGCGAAAGATAATTGGAAGCGAACGTTATTGGTGCCTGCGTGTTGACTTCAACCCTAAAAATGAACCCCCCCCCCCCGTCTCCCTGTTAGAAACCCTCCCACTCATTCTTTGGTCGTGGTGCTCTTCAGTGCAGCTTCAGTTTTCAGAATTAGGTTTTTCAATTTAACATTTGGGAGTATGCAAATATGGACACATGCATTTGTATAGCAACGTATAAAATGCTTTTTAAACCGTTCAGTAACTTTAATTAATTTTAATGTAATAATTCTACAGTGAATAAAGAATTCCGTGGTTAACTTGTAAGCTGGATTTTACATAAGTTTAGTGCTTAGGTTCATCAAATGGAATTGACCTTCTACTGTGTTAATTTTTTTATTCTTGCTTTAAATTCAATGGAAAATCATGTATGTCCAGGTACACCTTTTGCTACTTATAAATAGGGGAAATGCATTGTTTACATTCTCATAAATGACAATTAAGCAACTCAGAGGAAAAATATCAAAAAAGGTAATGGTATTTTAGCATTTTCATAATTATATTACAGCATAAAAGGCAGGCTAAGCTCTTCTGGTATTGCATGTTATGCGATATATTAACCAGCTACAAAAAAGGAAAAAAAAAGGTCGCACTGTGTCACACTGCCAGAATATTTGTATTGAATTATTTTAGTGTAGTAAAAGCTTAACAATTTCTGCAAGCTTCGCTGCTACTGAAAAAGGTATTAATGTAGTTTCATGTTATACATCTAGATGTTTGAATGTTGTCGTGCATCCATGGCTCAGATTTCAGAAACTATGAAACAATCTTTCTTCTACATCCAACTTGACTAAATCTTATTTCATTTAACTATTCAATCGTAAATCCATTTGAGTTTGAGCACTTGATTAAATCTCTTCGAATGATGTCACAGACCTGTACTGCTGTAGATCGTCCCTTGTTTGAATTTTTAGGTAAATGCTTTGTTTGGGTTAGACTTATGATATTCCCTGTACACTGGATAGCAGTGTAAGGTGCAGCTAATTTCACAGGGTCCTATGGTTTGTTTTGTTTTGCCTGTGAAGCTAAATAATTGATGTCTAGTGTGAAAATCTGAAATCAACCAAAGTGGTGTTACAGTAGCCGTCCAAATATGTATTCTGAAGGGAAAATTTACCCTTTAACGTAATTCAGACAATTGCGAAAACATTTAAAAGATCGGCCTGTGGTTACCAACAGGTCTGGCTCTTTCCCAGGGCTATAAATGGCATCTAGATGAAACTGAGACAAAGTCCAGCATTGTAAGTGAGAAGAATTCTGTTTTGGGGTTAATTTTTGCTTTAATATTTCATTCAGTGGGATATGTACAGTATACTCCCATTGAGTAAACAACAGGACTATGCCAACGGCTTTTCCTTACAACATAAATGGACTTGAGCCCATTTGTTTTTTGCAGTTTTACCAAAGACCTGTACTATTGTTGTTTCGTTTGTATTACATTTCATCATTCAATTTCAGTAAGAAACCTAAATTGGGTTTTTTGTTTTGTTTTTTGTTTTTTAGTAATCACCTAGTACCTTAAATAGATGATCATGTTTAACAGTAATTAATGGCTTCTTTTTCTATCTAAACTTGGCTATAGTGAGCTGATACTGAAGTGATCAAAATGCATGGGTCATATTCTTACAAAATGTGTATTTGTACAATTGATTTTGTGTTAAGTATACATTGACGTTTATGGCAGATTTGTGCAATACTTGCTAGCACATGCTGACCTTAAGCGAGGATTTAGTGTCAGTTAATTGTTGTCTAAACAGTGAAGGAATGTCAAAGGTGAATGACATTTGTGCTTCTGAAGTTGCCATATAAACTTCACTACAGTACTGTTTTGAAGTTAATTTTGTTTATTGATTTTGCTTAACTACATAATCTCAATCACATTGAAAATAGATGGTTATTCATTATATGCTGTTATAATTGGCCTGCATTGAGTGTGAGGTGCTTTTTGTTTTTGTTTTTTCAATTGCTTTCTATTTCTTAACACCATGATCCAAATTGGGTTTTGAGTTTTTGTAAAATTACAAGGGAGACAGATGATGATTGTGACAAGCATCGACGGCAGATACAGAAATAATTAAAACGGAGTTGCTGTGGTAATTTGTTGTTGGTCCTTGGCCTGTCTAGTGGTCTACTTTCCCTAAATCAAGTTTTCTAAAAAAAGAAAAATATTTCTTCAGATTTGTTAAATTTATCTGTCTGATGGACCAATTACTCTTTGAAGTACAACCGTGCCTTTTACATAATTACATAGCATTGATTGGTATAAAAGAAAATATTTCGAAGACGTTTGCTCTCACTCGGATGACAAATGTTAAATGTTTAATTACAATCAAAATTCCAGTGCCTTACAGTGATTTTTGTGGACCACGATGTGATCGCTGACCCATAGCATTCAGGCCAATTGAGCCACAAAGAAAACAGCTGGTACAGTGAGATTTGCTGCACAAATTTGGCAAGGTGAAGCAAATGTAATAATTGACTGATGTAATTTTAGTCTGTATTTGCCATACCATTCAAAAGAGAGAAAAAAAATACAGCAATACCTTACCATTGAAAACTTGGTCTCAATTTGTCATTTAGCATCAAAATTCAATTGTAAGGAAAAGCATCAAATAGGAGGAATCTTGTAAATGAACTGTAATAGATGTATCATTATGCTCTGCATTGGATAGTTTCAACTATTTTGCATTATTGTTAGTTGTTGTGTTGTCTTTTTGTTATATATTATAAAAATGGAGCCTGAAGATTTATGCAATCTTGTACATGTATATGAGTATGATGTATGGAGCTGTTGAAATTAAGTAAAATACTAGTACAACAAATGTTGTCAAAAGTAAATAATCTGAATGTGGAACCAGTTGTTCCATATAAGTTAGAAAATTTCAGTAGAAATGTTATTGTTATAACATTGAAGCCCTGAAATATTGAATGTATTGTTCTAAATTAGATATTCAATGAATAGGTCACTGGATATATGGAGCGCAGTTAATTCATTATGATGTAGCATCTAGTTGTGAACTGCTATTCAATAAAATTTATTAGAAATAAAACAAATGCAAGTTTTCAAGTTTCTATTTCTCAGCATATTGAGGAAATTTAAGAAATGTATTTTTCTCAGGGTAATACAGTGATTTAATGCAGAATGTGTTATATCTGAGGAAACCACATTTCATGGAGTTATTTACTTACTGTCAGTGAATTTAGACATTAACAGATAGCTAGATTTATAATATGTCCCTTATTTTGTGACAAGCTGTATGGATATGTAGGAAATTATCTACTGATAATCGTAGAATTTATTCTGTTGGTATATTGATATTTTTACATTAATGTTTGTGTAAACACACAAATAGGTGCAAGTCTTAGATACTACATTTTTCTTTTCTATCTTAAGGATTGTGTATCACATATTTTCTGTAGTGTATTACTAGTTTGTTAACACTTGTTAAATTGTTACACTACAGTTATGCAATGGTTTACAGAGTTCACAAATTATTTTTATCATCTTGAAAATTAAAATAATTTTCCATCTGAAACGTGTGAATAATTTGTGTCTCAGAATAAAGTTGCTAAATATTGCGCTTGTCTTAAAGACAAATGGACACCTGGTGGAGGAAGGGAACATTTATTGCATTACAGTAAAAAACTGTACAAGGATCAGTTGCCATTATAAAAATCATTTTTAGAGCAGCCATAAAATGCTTATTGATGTGAAAAGTGTCTTATACATTGGAATTTTTTGGCACAATAATGTCGCAGCTTTCAGGAGGCAAAGAATCAAACAGGTAGCAAATAAGCTGCTTGGCCTGGAGGAGAGGAGGTGAAAGGGAACTTGTTGGCAAACGGTAAACAAAACATGATGCAACAACTGATTTTTTTTATGTTAAATAAAGCACAGTGGTTATCTTCACAAACCAACTAAACACACATTTTAAAACACGATTAAAGCAGAAACCTGAACTTACCTCTTTCTCACATTCTGGGTAGATCATCGATTCCCTCATTTCTTTCAGGTCTGGCCTCTCCTCATAAATTCTAGTGTATGAATTCATGTAGAGTAAATAAGAAAAAGTTATTTATATAAAATATAAAACCATGTGAAGTATGTGTCTTTTTGCATACCCTTGAAGGATTAAGTTGATGTTGGTCACAATCTTTTTCCCTTGCAGAGCCAGGATGAGACACGAGGCCGTGAAAAGCCGAGCCATCTTTTAAGAACATTAAATTAAAGATCGTTTTTTAGTTTTCTAAATTCCAATACTTTACAAGTTCTAAGAGAACTTGTACGAAAGCCAAGCTGCTCACCTTGTCATTCTCACAAGATGACGCCTGAAGTATCTCTGTGATGTGTTTTCTCTGCTCCTGATCCAGCGCCGTCATCCTCCCTGCCACCAGATGGCAGCGTGACCTCAGCAGCATCTCCAGCTGAGATGGCACTTGGCTGAGCACCGGAGCGTTTACAGGCATCAACAAACAGGTTGTCTGCCAGAGAGCGCTGCGTGTCAGGAACCCTGATGCCAGTGAACATCAAAAACAGGGCATTTGTCTTTAGCCCAGTTTACAAAGGTCACCTGGAACCGACTCCTATTTCAGTGTCCTTAACTGGACAATCTCTGCAAAGTCTAGGTCAATTTTGCTTCAGTAAGTGATTAGACTGCAAAATCCAAAGAGTCTGATAAAACACCAATACGCACTTTGTTCACTAACCTATTTCTGCATTACTGTGTTAAACAAAAGTTACTGACACACAAACCTCCGTTTAGTCCTGATGCCACTAAAGGCTTGACACTTTTCTGGGCCAGTGTGCAGATTTGTTCACGCTCCACAGAGGTCAAAGGGTCTGAGCATATGCTGAATATCTGAAACCGGAAACACAGAACAAACACACAAAGTATCTGTGTCTTTAATGTCTTCGGAGTAGAGCCCATGTGATCTAAGTAGTGCAGTTGTGTATGTGATTCATACCGTACCTGCTCCTGTCTCATTTTACTGCTCTCACTACAGCACAGTCCATCTGGGAAAAATCGCTTTACATCACCAGTTGCTTTTTCATATGATGCTGATCCTATAAAAACAAATCTGGCATTTTAAAAACACAGAGACATACAAAGCCATTTTGTTCTAAAGTATGCAGAGGCACTAACCATAGACGCCATTAAATAAACGGGCTCTATCATAACAATGTGTCCACAAGGACGAGTCCTCTTGGCCCAACAAGTCCAGCAGCCTCTTCACAGCATTTTCTCCTTGCAGGCAGAAAGCCACTGAAGACCCAGAGCACAGATACTCAATATGGGCCTCCACGTCTGAAGGGTCCTGAATGCAAAAAGGAACACTATGAACTATACAGCTCAGCGATTGAATGAAATAAAATTTTATCATTTTATTAATTAGACATTTTCCATTACACTATCAGTTGGAAGCAGTGAAGCTGCATCACGTTTGTCTATGACCACTACTCGCATGCCCACCAACATAAGGCCGCTCTCCTGCAGTTTTTGGAATATTTTATGCAGAGTGTGATTCCAGACTCCTGGCTTGAACAGGCACACAGTCCGCAGCATCTGCGGATCTAAGCACAAAGTGATATCAATGAAATACAACAGAATAATATTTAGGGTGTTTAGATGATTTGGTAAATTTACATCTACAAGATTTATCATTTGATTTTATTATCAACAATGGAATAGAATGGACAAAAAACGTATATCACGGTGAATGTCTATGTACAGAATATATAAACAGAAGGTATAAAATAAGTACTATATTAAAATAGCTGTGCAAAGATGTACGTTGATATAAGATTATCTACTTTTTTCTCTTTATGTGCTGTGATAAGCTGTCATAGACTCAAGTAGTTAAAACTGGAGCAGCCTTCATGAGATTTGATTAAGGGCATGGTGTCTGCATATTATAGCTTCATGTACCGTGAATCGTCCCGTGCTCAAAGAAAACCGATGCTTGTCTGAAGGCCACTTGAGGTGTGGGTGACATCAGAATGCTCAGGTTACCAGGGTAATTGTGTGGCATGAGCTTCCTTAGAGAAGCGAAAATGGCTTTCCCTCTAAGAGCACACACTAAGGCGGGCCGGGACATCAGACTGTCCAGGCTGTTGTGGAAATGCTGCTCCCCAACCTCATAAGGACTGAGCTCCTGAGCCTGTAGTTGGGTCAACACAGGCAGCCATTTTAGGCCAAGCACTTTGAATCCTGTGCGTTCTGCACTACCTTGACATCAAATAAAAAAGCATTGCAAATGAAAAAAGAAGAGGACAAAGTAAGATTATTACTCACTCATAACTGATTCATTTGTCCACTGTGAGTGTTTAACTGTGTCTTTTGTTTGTTTACTGCCACCCCCAGTTCCAAAATCCAGAACAGGCTGTGCTCTCAGAAATACAGCTGAACTTCACCCACCTTCTGACCCTTCTGTTAGCATGTGATGTAGGAGGCTCAGGCCATGGCTCATGTCCTTCCCACACAGGGTCAAGATTACCACCTGCTCCATGTCACAGTCGGACATACAGTTCGGCTTTGACAGGATCACGGCAGAAGGATCAGGTACGGTCCACATACACTTAACTAAAAATACAACACACGTAGGAAACATAATGCATGTGGCAACAGCAGAGGATCATTAACTGTCTTTAATGGCGTAGCCCGTACATTTCTTACCAAACATAAGGTGCAGTTTACGGCTGTAAGGCACAGTGTGGAAGCAGAAGCGCGGCTCTACTGTCTGAAAACCATCGTGCCTGGAGTTGATGCAACCCAGTAGCTTTTGAGATTTAAGTTCACTCACGAGAGCTGAAACAATATGACTAAAAAAGTTCTAATAAAATTTGACAATGCAGAGTTTCGGAATTATTTCATTGCAAGCAGAATTGAATTGATTTTGCCTTGGATAGAAAATGAGACGAGACCTGCTGGGAGACTAACACTGTGGTGCATTGCATTTTCTTTCCTCAGTAACAACACCAAACACTGAGAGGGAAGCTCCCGCTCCCCCCGACTCACGGTGACAGAAGGGGAACCACAGAACACTGCTACCTAGGATAAACACACACAAAACTTCTCAACATTATGACATTTCCTTCAAAAAGTCACAAAGTACAAAAAAGTTGCATCATATACAATATAAACTGTGGTAATATACTCATCCATAAAGCAAGTTAATTCTCCAGCACAGTGTCCTTTGAAACGTTGACCTGTGATGGAATGTTTTGTGGTTCTACCTGCTGCGTTGTGAGTCTGAGTAGTACGGCCCCTTTGCTTTGAAGCTGCAACATTTGCAGCCCCTTCAGACCGAAGCCTCTACGCTCACATATGGCCAAAACTTGGCCATAACAACATGAAGGCACAGCGGGCGACACCACGAGGAGTACATCAGCTAAGCGGGAGACAGAGGGATTAGGAAACCCACTCAAGTAAATATCTTTTATCCTTGCTGTAAACAAAATATCCCTCAGGAGACTAAAGATGAAAGCTGAAAAATAAATTGTGGACACAGGCCATTTTCCCCCCCTTGTGATAGTTTTGGCTCGCAGAGACACAGTACCTTTAGTTGTAGCGCACAGAAAGGCAGGCGATCGGCTGCCTCGGTCTCCACCACTCAAAGGTACTCTAACAACAAAAGGTCGGGTCGAAGAATGAAAAGTCTCACACTAACACAAGGCACTATCAATATGTACAAAATAAGTCCTTTTTTTAAATAGAATATCCTTCTAAGTATTAGCAAGTGAAACAAAATCTTTGTCAGTTTAATTAATCTGCTTGTGGGTATTTCAATAAAATGTGGCTTGAAAGCTTTATTGTTACACCTTTTCATTAAATATTAGGTTCAAATTAAGAGTTGCACGATTTCAAAATGTCAACATTTAGAAGCAATTCTTATTTTCCTGCAGTTCATTTGAAATACCTAAACTGATTAAGGCATGGAAGTCAGAGAAACACCAGGCCGTTGAATATGACTTTTAGTATTTTGGAGTTTAAACAATAAACCTGTTTGGCTGTTGGGTGTCATTCTGTGTGCTTCCCCCTTTAAGTCTTCCTGCAAACCACAAGCACAGCTCCATGTGGACCTGACTGGCCAGCTGAGATGGGTAGAGGAGGGGAGTTCTTTGACTTCTGCATTGAAGAGGGCTGACAGAAGTTGTATCTGTCCTCTCGGGCAGTAAAGGATCTAAGGAGCTAGTTAACTGCTTCAACGTTAAAAAAGCGTGAGGGCCCCGAACAGCCAGAACAAAGACAGGCTGGCAAGTTTCATCATCTTTCCGGTGAGCTGCTGCACTGCCTGTGAAGCAAAGGGAGAGTTTTATTGTTTTTTATTTTAACAGAGATTCGGACAAAGGTCCCAGGCCAGATGTAGATCCAGGACATATGCCAGACCAATAAAGCAAAAAGAGAGTGATTGGGCAATTTCACGAACAGATGGCTTTAGTGATGTCCTACCAGCACAGTCAGTCAGGAAGCTCTGTGGTGGATAAAGGAGCCGCAGACCACAAACATCGAGTCCTGCATCACTAACAAGCTGAAGGGTGTAGTGTGTTATTAGTGGATGCAGGAAGAGACCGTTGCATCCCAGAGCATATGACACCTAGAATAACATACGCTAATAAGTTTCTCCACCTTTACGGATTTAGTGAGTCCTATGAACACAACAAAAAGCCATGGAAAAAGAACAAATGGTTCTCCAGTGCCCACATTTGAAGGACATGCTCACCTCTGTGTGTAGCTCTTGTGATGTCTCTCTCATGTTACAAACACACTCCTGAGTTTCCACAGTCTGCCAGTAAAGCCCTGGACTGAGACAGAATGTCCTCTCCATAACCTGAGAGTCAAACAAAGTCAAACAAACTGTAGTAAAACAGAAAATTAAAGCACCTGAGATAAATCAACTAATAATTAGTCTGTTACATTTTTGTTGGGGGCGGCAGAGACAAAAGAATTCAAAGTGCGAGAAGGCAGGTGAATGAGTGGGGCGAAGGCTTGTTCATCCAGCAGGACCTGGAGCTCCGGAAGCCAGTGGACAATCTGAGTGAGTGTGGTCTCAGAGAGGAATCTGCAGACATGGTTATAGAAAGGTGCGTGGATGTCTTCATCCCTTTTCTACAAAAACAAACAAAAAGAACAGGATCAGTATAATCATAATCCTTAGACACTGTATGAGTCCTTTTGTTTGTTTGCTGTTCACCCTGAGCGTATAACTGTGGCGAGCCACAGCTAAGACATGCAAAGCCAGTCCGTCCTCTGTCCACAACTGCTGAAGTCCTGCAGTCCAGAACGGGACATTCACAACATCCTTTTCTGTACCCGGGTGTGGATCAGGGCCAACCTAAGAACACATGAACAAGTGACTGGCTATAGTCTGGTATGAATTCAACAAACTCTTTTGCGTTAGGATAGAAACGCCACTAACCAAAGAGAGAAACCAAGCCACTAAAGCGTTGTAGATGTGTGATTTTGTTGCTGCTGGATACAGATTCTTTCTCTTTCCATGAGCTCTATCTCCAACCATACCAGGACTGGAGAGGCTGACGATCAGCAGCATGCAGTCATTACTTTTAATATTTTCTGGCAGCATACTGATTGACTGTAGATGAGATGCTTCCTGAAAAAAAACAATACAAAAACTATAATTGGTGTAGGCATGTTTCAACATTTATGTGTCTTTTTTGTCAATTCTCGAAAACTTACTAAATCATAAAGAACATCTGTCCTTTCTGCAGCTGGCTGTTTTTGATGGACAGATTTGGTTGGTCGGTGGATTTCCAGTTGCTTGAGAATTTTCTGGTGTTCTTCACGCTGTAATGTCTGCTTAAGTTTCTGTCTCTGTTGGTCTCTGACAGATGAACTGTCATGGTCAAAACTTTTGTATATTCTTGATGATGCACTGAATAAATAAAAAAGAGAATCCATACCTCTGCTGCTTTGGTTCTCCCACTGAACTTTGCTGAACACTTTGTAGATTCCCCATTTTTGGTTTTCTGATCTCAGACGTCATAACTGAAGATTGTTTATCCTCCCAAAGATTTTGTGAATTATGGCCAGAAGTAGGTTCATTGGGTTGAAGTGGGTCTTTTGATTTCTTTCCTTTATTCCCCAATATTCCCTCCTCTAGTAGAGGATGTGGAGGATTTATATATGTATTATGGAGTTTATTTCCATTTCTATTTATTTCCCTTATTTTCTGAAGCAGCATACTTTTTCCACTCAATTCCCTGTAAGAAGACAAATGTCAATATGCCCTGAAACAAACTGTACTGATGCATGTCTCTAATGCTGGATATTAATCATATTTACCTGTTATCAATCTGTGATGCAGTGTGCACTTTAGGATTGGCTTTTTTTGCACATTGTACTTCCTGTTGTGTGTTGTTTTTGGCTGGTGACATTGACTTGGATGGAAGATTTGGGGATATTCTTGGTGGTTTTATTAGAGGATCAGGACATCGCAAGTCAATAAAAACAGTTGGACATTCGTGGTGGCTCTGCTTCAACTCTGCTGTCAGTTGTTCTAATGATTCATTCCGCAGATTACTCTGCCTGCAGGAATCAAATGATTGTTATTGCCATTATAATGCAAATCTAGTTACAGAGTCTTAGCAAGTCATATGACTTACCTGATGGGATTTGGACTTTTTACTAGCTTGGACACATGTGATTGACTTTTACAGAAAGCAGCTAGTCTATCCATTATATACTTGTCCTTGTCATCATCTATAAACAAAAAATGTGTCAAAACTACAACATGGCAGAATGAATAATCATTATCATTTACTAGGACCCGCACAGATGTGTGTTATAATTACTCACTTGCACGTGTTTTCACAATGTCAGGTGACACACACTGGAGAGACAGCTCATCCTTTTTCAGATTTTGGAAAATATTATCCAGATCCCACTGATCAAGCTTCTGGATGTAGCCATGGAAGGTATAGAGATCTTCAGCACCTAGACAACATTTACTGGCAAGATTTACTTTCCTACTTTCTCAAACTTACCGCAAATGAGAGAACAGGGAAATCCTCATACGATTTTTCACTGTCCACATTTTGGTTCACAGAGAAATCCCACTCGGCTACTTTTAACTCTGTGGTAGCGCTCATACAAGCATCTGCCTAAATGTTGTAACAGGCAAAGAAAGTTCAAGTTCAGTGTATAATAACCCTGCTGTACTTCACTCTCCCCAAAACAGTAGCTGAGATTGATATAACCCACCTCAACATCATCATCATAGTTTTCTTGTGGACCCCGCTGTGTTAAGGCCCTGCTTTCTACAGCTTCATCATCATCCAAAGTCACACTCAGACCACAGGTCTCCTCTGACAGCCATGTCTGTGCTATAGGTTCAGGCAGTTCCTGGTTGACAAAACCAACAAATGCACACATAATTAGTAATCATAGAATTATATATTTGAGAAAAAACAAAAAATTTTAACTATTGGTCAACAAACCTCTAAATCACCACTGTCTTTTGAAAAACTGTCAAAGTCTTCGAGTATCTGCAGGGAAAGACCAGCCGGTCTTTGAAATACAGTGACCATCTCTTCATTCTCAGACTGAGATAAGACAACGGAAGAAATATTCACCATTCAGTGTTTAATGTTAGTTACACGTCACTTAGATATGTACATATCATAATTGTTGATGTGCAGAGGTTAGCCCACTGAAGAAAGAAAGATGAGCCTCATCAGCCTACCGTTGATGAGTCCAAGTCGATGGTCGGAATCTGGAGTTTCACTTGCTCCAATATGTTATTCCTTGTCGACGAAGCATTTAAATCCATTTCAGAGTAAGACAATAAAACTTCTACGCAAATGTCCCCGTTGCGGCAACGTGCAGCTGTTTGGTTGCCATTAGCAACCGCAAGCTTGTGCGTGAAGTACTCGCTCTGGTGAACAATGTTGCCTTCAGGGACCATCGGAAATGTCCCAACTAGGTGAAGCCGCAGAAACACACGTTGGAAAGTTTTAACGTCAAACATGGACAAACGTTTACGTTAGAACGTCTGCTGGGGTTTAAGACAGGGAGTAATGTGTGTGCTAGGTTAAACTCTATATCACACTAAACACTCTATTTAATGTATTTATATATATAAATATATAAATATGTATATGTATATTTATATATACACACACAGCCATTTATATAAGGCCAGCAGCAGAAAAAAAGGAAATTAAAATGCTAAGCTATCTTAATTGTATTCTGCTGCTGACCTTAATGGAACTGTGAGCTAACTAACGACTAGCTTTTGGGCTAAACTTCCTTAACTTTTACTGGTGCTGCACATTGTTGAAATGTTCCTAATATTTTAAAAGTTGTTGCATATATGTTAGCTTGTAACCTTTTCTTGACATTTTTGTCAACAGGAGGTCCCAAAGACATAATTGTCTTTGGGTTCTTTTCATTAGTGATGTAGCGTTAGCGTAACGTTAGGTGCTAGTTTCTGTGGCTTTGCTAACATGTCCCCTGGATGGTGTCAGCTAATTTACTAGATTAAACTGTATGAAACAATAAAGTGAGGACACACGTTTTAATAACTGCAATTGACACACACATTTATACCAGTAAACCTTTAAAGTGACATCAGCTAACTTAATATTGATAGTGAACTGTGAAGTATTAAAGGATATCTTGGTGAATTTTAATTTCAGTTTATTGAACTGAACAAGAGCATAAAGGCCAAGAGTTATAGAGGAATTTTTTTTAAATTTATACATAAAAGTGCCTTACATTGCCTTACGTAATGTTTAATTTAATAGTCCTGGTAAAAGCTATACACATACAGTCATCATATGTTCTAACATAAATATAAATTACATTATGTTAAAACATTTATTGTAGATTTAACAATAGTTATCCCATTATTCTACAATCAAATCCATGTTTGATATGACTTCATATGCCTGAAGCAAAAGAAATAAGGTTGGCTGGTCCTTTCATTGTTGATATATAAAACAATCTACATTTTCCAAAGATGATATATTTGTATCTATTACCTACTTAAATAAGAACCTGAATCACAGATAAGCAATTAAGTTTAAATGCAGAAACTAAATAATTTAAATTCAGTTCCCTGGAAAAAGTTGTACATTTGCTTAGCAGCTTTGGAAAAATTCATTGTCAACATCCCGTAGGTCCTGACCAGCTACATTCTGTGGACTGATACATGTTATGTTGTTGTATATGGTGATAGTCGTGTCAGGTTCTTCGCCCTCTGCATGGGTCTCCACTTGCCGAGGAATCACCAATGGATTCCTCAAGCTGTAGTTTCTGAGTGGGAGCGCACTGCAGTCACATTTCCATTGGTTCTTAGACAGCAAAAGTTTTTCCATATTTTCTGGGAAATCTGGGCTGATGCTTGTCAAGGCATTAGCTCTCAAGTCCATGTAGCGCAGCCTTGGAAGGAGCTGTTTTGTGCCATTCTGCAAGAACTGTCGACATTCATTGTTGGACAATAGCAGGTACTCCAAGTTCTTAAGACCATAGAATGTGTTGGTTGTAAGAACCTCCAACCTGTTAAAACTCAAGTCCAGTCCCAACAGGCCCACCAGATCTACAAAGCTCTGGCGTTCCACTACAGAGATGTTGTTGTTCTGCAAGAAAAGCCTCCGTAGACTAGATAGTCCGGTGAAAGCTTGAGCCGTTACTCTTGTTAAGCAGCCTCTGTCCAGGTGAAGGCTGTGAAGCTTGGACAGGCCTTTAAACACTTGGTCTGGTAGACTGTGGAAGCAACTTCCGGACAGGTTGATGACAGCCACATGAGGAAGGCCTGTGAAACTACCCATTTGTGCTTCCTGCACTTGGTTGTGCTCTAACTCTAAGACCTCCAGATGACCAAGCCCCTCAAATATCCTCTCCCCCAGGGTTCGGATCCTGTTGTAACTGAGTCGTAGTTCTTCTAAATACTGCAGGTCACGGAAAGTTCTGGGCCTAATTGAATTGATAGAGTTGTTGGAGAGACGCAGCACGTGAAGGCTGTGCAGGCCCAAGAAAGTGTCATCGTGAAGAGAAGTCAGTCGGTTGTTTGTGAGATCCAGCCACCTGAGTGACTTCATTCCTACAAAGGCTCTGGGAACCACAGTCACAATGTGATTCTGGGCCAGATAGAGCTTTTGCAGTTTCGTGAGTTTGACAAAAACATTGGCTTTAATGACTTTTAGAGAATTTCCAGTTAGATCCAGCTCCTTAAGCTCAGCAAGATTTTGGAAGAGCTGTGGCTGTAAGTAAGCAAGTCTATTCCCTGCAAGAACAAGCTCTCGTAGACCTTGCAGGTCCTGGAAAATTGTCTCAGGTAGGACTGCTATTAAATTCCACCCCAGATTGAGAAGCCACATGTGTGAGAGTCCAGCAAACAGTCTTTCCTCGAGACGTGTAAGCTGGTTGTTATGCAGACTAAGTGAAGCGAGGTTAGGGGTATTCAGAAAAATTGTGCCTGGAAGCGCACGGAGACGATTTCGTTCAAGGTGAATGTGCGCCAGAGACTTAAGTCCTTTGAAAGCCTGAGGGTCAAGTGTCACCAGCTGGCCACTCTGTAGATTCAAAAAATCCAGGTTGGTAAGATCCTTAAAAGAGGCTGCTGGGAGAGAGGTGAACAAGTTGCTATCAATCCAGAGAGAGTGAGTAGATGTGGGCATGTCAGCTGGGATTTGTGTGAAGTTCCGCGCACTGCAGTACATGTTGAGCTCCAAGCTGTAGTCATCGTGCAGGCAGGTGCAGCCCTTAGAACATGGAATAGGATCTTCAGTCACCTTCTCACCTGCCGTGTCAGGGTCTGGCAACACCAGAGATGTTCCCAGCACCCACAGCACCAACAGCACAATGGTTTGCATACCAGCTGTGGATAGCGAATTCATTAATCCAAATTGATCAAAATCAATCAAAATCTAAATACTACAGAAATTCACAAAATACTGGAAATGTTGTTAAAACTCTGGCGGTTGGTTTTTGTAATGTCATTTTTAGATTTTTATATATTATATTTTTAAATATTTCAATGTTTTAAGGCTAAAATGATATTGCTTACCTTAAGTCTGAGAGCTCTTGATAAAGGGTGGACAGGCTGTGAAATACTGAATGAATGAACCTTGTGCAACAGATTTGTATGCTGAATGGAAAGTCGCCTAAACCCCCTCAGACACACTGAAGGTGTACAATTAACCCATTCATTTCCCTGTGCTGAATGCTTTCAGTAAGTCCCCAGTAGGGTTGTTCTTAGATACATTTTTCTTAAATTAATAAACTAATATTAACTTTAAATATGTAAAATCATAACCCATGAATTTTAATATCTGTGCTTTTATAACATTTGTAACATGACAATACTTTTCATTTCTTTACATAGAGGTTAATGGCACCTTATCAAATACTGTAATATACATGTAACTCATTCATTATTAACATATTTCACACATATTGTATCGTCACACTAATAAGGGATTCTATCTAAATGACCTTTGGTGTTTACTAAAGTTGGGTTCCTGACACTGAGTTTATTTACTTTAGTTTTAACTGTTATACAGTGCTACAGACATTTGACTTTTTTTTGTTTTTGCTCTGCTATTATTTTAACTACCCTCCTTGCCATACTGCTTATAATATTTGATATTAAAAAATTGTGACCTGTCTGTGAAATGAATTTGTAAATAAGTAAAAGTTAGTTTCAGAGGTTCATTTCCTAATAACATCCTGATTTTAATGACTAACTTTTTGTTTACTCTTCTTCTTGGTATCTGAGTTCTTTCAGACAACCATGAACTGGTCATGCTCTAGAGGACAACCGAATCCAGATAACACTGTGTATGCACATGAATTATATTGATTGACTCTTTAATACAGAATTCATTATGGTGTGAGGAAAATTGATTTTGATGGACATATCCTCCAAGTTTGCAATGTCAACTTTGCCACTCAAATCTGATCCACTTCGATAGTTATTAAGTAGGCCAAATGTTATCAGGTACGCAGGGTACGTGATTCACAGCACAACCTTGCATTTGGTGGCCTAAGGGTTACATTTGGTAGATTTTGTAACAAATCAATTACTGCATTTTTCTGCGATATTAGTATATTAGAATGATGTTGGTACTTCTTTATATTCTACCTTTGTAAAAAATTTACACATATAGATGTGTTCCTTATTTGAAATCAATATTTGTAAATGTATAAATCATTGCTAAATAACTGTGATTGAGCTTAATATTAAACAGCAGGGAGCAACTACATAGACAACAACTGCACACAAAACCTAAAACATGTATATTCACAGATCAATCTCAATTTCACAGAAAAACAAGTCAATATATTAATGAGAAATTTCATTTTTCTTGCCACTAGAGAGCAGTGCTAGTCTGTTGTCACTTTTAGGCCCAACCATAGACTATTTATGGTCCCAACAGTTTGATTTGTACTTTGTCTTAAAAGGGCTCTTATATGCTTTTAATAAAAACAATTAAATGCTGCGTAAATCTATGTCTTTGTGAAAGGTTTTTTGACTGCACTAAATGAACAACAGAAGCCGAGCTTGGCTTTTTTGTTTCATAGAATGAATGGGATTTTTTCCCCCGACAGTAAAATTAAACACCATTCTTTTATAACATTCAAAAAAACACATTTGCCATTCTGAATTGCTGCCATAGTGAGTTATTTTATGAATGTTGCTTCTGTGACAAACACCTCTAATTGGCTCAGTCCTCAGCACTCAACCAGACACAAAGGTTTCCAGGTTTGTCAGTTGCTGTGGGCTTCCTGAGTGGAGGAGAGGAGTCATAATAGTCAGTGGCAGAGCCTTCTGCTGTGGCTGCAAATGTTTGACTGGGCTGCGACTTGCATCAGGAATGATAATTTAAAAAAAAAAAATAATCCTGGATAAACATTGTGCTTCCTCAGCAAAGGCTGGTGTCTTAATTAGATGGATGCATACTGATCAGTACCTCAAACCCATCAACTGGCCTTCTTTACTCTGCTTCTATGCAATAAATAAATACATTGAAGTTGATTAAGTGCTCTCAATTTCTTACTTTACATAATGTATGTTAGCTAGGTATAGAGCGGGACATGTAACTAGACCATTTCTAATTTTCATGCTCAACTTAATCCTTTATTTGCCTAGCAACTAAGTGAAACACATGATCAATTTGAATAATAAACTGAATAACCAACTCAACCTTAAAGGCAGGATTATAATTTTATTTACAGTTTTTTGTTTTTTTGCATGTGTTTTAATAAGCTTTTTTGTGTGTTTTAATTATAGGCTGTAAAAGCTAAAACAGGTATTATAAAAATACTGGATATACTGTGTATTAGTTACAACCATTTTTAAACAGGCGGCACACGAAAAGGTTTGGAAGACGCTAAACAACTGTAGTGGATGATGGAAAAATTCTTTCCCTGATAATGGAAACAGTGTCCATATCAAGAACAAAATATAGGAGATAACAATAAGTTGTCCAATCTAAAGGTCAGCGTACGTGTATCTGTGCCAAAGTCAACATTACAAAATTAATTACTGAGAGTTTTCCCTGACATGTTAACCATCAGAGTATCTTAACAACAGGAAGATCAGACTTTGCCAATAAACCATGTAAAGAAAAACCTGTACATTTGGAGAACAACATCCAATGAACGGATGTGCCAAAGGTTATAACAGGGACACAGGGAGACAGTTCATTGTAAGTTTTGATGACCTGACTGCTGACATAAGCACCAGGATGAATTCTATTTAGAGCCATTCAGAGAGGCTAAATGCTTCAGGACTCATTAGATGCTGCTGCACAGTGAAGATGGACAGTGACTCGAAACGTACTGCCAATAACATTGATTCGAGACCTCGAAGTAGAGTGATCTGCAATAGTCAAGGTCATCATCTGAACAAAATCCAATTGAGATTGTGTTTTACAACTGAATAAAACTGTAGCAATAAAACAAATTATTATTAAAATGCATACAAAGTTCATGCAGTGTATTTGACAAAGCGTTAACGTAATCTGACAATCTACAATTGAAGTAAATCTTAATTTTTATATCTGTAGTGTCCTACACAACCAAAATGAGGAAGATTGTGATTTTGCCAAAAAATGTAGGATTTACTATTGAAACTGTTCATTTTTTTGCAGTTGCTTTGTTTGTATGATTTCCAAGCATTAAAAAAAATTAGGTATTATCTGCTGTAATTTTGTAAACAGACGAATACCGGGTGAATGCTAACTGAACTACAATTAAACACATGAAAGTCAGCAACTGAATGCAGTAAAGTGAACCGGAGCAAGAAAGTATGCAGGTGCATATGCTGCCTCTGGATATGCAAAATGTTGAACTCTCCTGTTGCACATACATACTACTGTGAAGCACTACAAGCAAAAATAATGAATTTATTTCCCTTGCTCTTTGACTTTACCAGAGCCCACACACCTCACTAAGTAAGAACAAGGTCAAAAAGTTAAGCTTTTTTCTATTCTGCTGCCATTAACAACGTAGAAATTCTTAACTAAATTGTTTTCTTTGTTCCTTTACAGATTTAAAAAGCTCAACAGTTTCACCATTTTACAGTCAAACAAGCAGCACCTTAACATTGTACTGACTGACAGCAGGCTCACATCACTGCCATTCACTGGTACATCGTTGGGATGTCACAGTATCGTAACACTAAACGAACGTGTCTACTTTAAGAAAGACAGTTCAATGGCCTTTCAACGTTGAGGTGATTGTGTTAAGCACTGCTCTAAAACCTGGCACTACCTCAATCCTTTGACAGCCCTCAACACCCCTGCAGTGGCTATTAATAACACTCAGAGCTCACATTAAACTCACTGCTTTCTAGGAATATGAGAAGTCATTGGATTTGTGTCTACATCTGGAAAGTGCTGGAACTCAGCTACTGTTTCTTAATTGATTGTGATCACCGTGACAAGAGCAAATCATTACAGCTGACGCAGTTAAGCCATTTGATCCTGGCAGGTGGTTGTGTGTGCCACACAGCTGCCAAAGCCTGTTTGGTCCGAAACATTAAAACATAACATCAAAACATATGGTTAGAGATTTGAAAGAACAATAATACAATATATTGTTTGAACCTGATTCTGACATGTTAACATCATGGGGTTTAAAAAGATTGGGCTATGTAATGGTGATGCTTTTAATACACATTTGTTAAGGGACCTATTTTTTTCTTGAACTTTTTCTTTGAACCTAATTCATATTCTTGTTTTCCGTCCATCCTATTTGTCATGTCTAAATTACATTAAACAAAAATTCATCAAATGGATGGACCTAAATTTGCTGAATAACCTTAAACTCACCTAGACGATGTCTGTTTCTAACATCTAGAAGAGGACAGGTGAGAGACCCTTCACACACTGGAACACACACTGAATTGATAGTTATCAAACGTTTCAATTGAAGAGCAAAATTATTATTTGCTTTGTATTCGACCTCTACTTTTTGTGTTGTATCTTTGTATTGAAAAGGCAGACCCACATGGGTAGGCTGACTCAAAAGGCCCAGACACACAGTACAAAGTACAAGGCTACATTTTTATGCTGAGATACATATAAATAGTTCTGTGTATAAAACTTATCATCTGAATGCATTGCAAAGGGCCACATATTTTTTATCTACAGCGGTGAAAGGATGTGGTGCAGTTAAAACCACATCATCATGTATATCAGCTCCAACTCCAAATATATGGCATATTCAAACACATACAGTGAACCTAGCAATGTCAGTAAAATGCCTGTCAAAGTTCAATGACATGTTATGAATTATCAGTCTGTAATATGAGGTGTCAAGCTGCTCAGTTTGCTCTCCATAATGCTGAATATATAATGTATTCTGCTGTTGTATCTAAGGTGAAAATTCACCAAGTTGCACTTGAGAAGTCGCTTCTGACCTAATCCTGTCTTCTGTCAATATGTCGTAATTCGTTCACTCTGTTGATAAGTTGTCATCTAAATCCAGGAGATTGTCTGTATGTTTTTTTTAAAAAGCTGAGACACTCCAATGCTAGGAAACGGCTTCTCAAGTTGAACAGAAACATAACTTTTACTTGACTATTGCAAGTGTGATTCTGTACGTTTGTGCACTTCATATCAGTTCTCCAAATACAAGTGAATTTGTCACTTTTCAAGACATCTTGTCGCAATCGAAGATAATCTTCTTTGTGTCATCCTTCAAAAAAATCCTTGATATTTATCTTTATCCATTGTGTGGCCTTTCAGTAAAAAAAAAAATATATTAGCTGTCTCTGTTTGGTACTCATGTCCTCATATGCCACTCAGATAGAAACATAAGTAATGAAAGAATGTGGAAAAAGCTGGAAAACCCATCTACCAAATCAGTGGACTTGTCAAACTGGAATCAGGAACAGTGGCGGCAGTATTCGTCAGTGGATCCTCAAATGTCTATGGCATTTCACTTTCATGTACTGATAATAACTTTTTTATTGTCAGCAAGGACATTGGCACTTTTATTTCCAATTTCTGCCACAAACATTTATGCTTCTCCCTGACGGTTTAGATCTTGTTCGTTTTTGTAGATCACACTTGGATGGAAAATCTACACTTAAGTATATACAGTATGAATTACTATTGCAAAGACATTGGTAAAGCAAAGAAATTATTTTGCTCATCCCTCAAATAACTTCATTGTAGTTGTCATTCAATTAGATTTTGACTCACGATTTAAAACGCTCTCTGGCCACAATATTAGGTACACCTTTACAATTTCATGCAATACAATACTTTGCACTTTTAAAAGGTTAGGGTTTATATGATTATTATTATTATTATTATTATTATTATTATTATTATTATTAAAGGAAATTTGTTCTAAGTGAAATCACAACAATTCATGCAAAACATAGATGCTATACAGTGAGTACAGAGAAAGTATTTTGTACTTGCAGTTCTTGTTAACTTACCCCAGTTCCTCAAAACGTTGATTCAGAATGAGCCATTTGTTTTAAGTTTGTCATAAATAAAAAAGGAAAAAATTGTGTCCTTTCAAGGTGGTGAAAATGGTTGTGTGTTATGAATATGTAGCCCAGGGCTCCTGCTCCACATTTAGGGTAGTAGAGTGAATAAATGTGGATAGTGTGGGTCAATACTAAAAAATTACACCGTGCCTGAGGGGAATATTGTATATTTAGTTCCTTTTGTAAGACAATGATTGCAGCACAAAGATGGAAGTTTGGCAAGGTTTTATCATAAATTACTTGAACTTTTCTAATAGCTCATAAAGAAATTACGAAAATCACATTTTATACACTAACACTGACCCCTCATGAGATTTGTTTAGAATCTTTAAGAGCCAACACCTGAATAATGATTGTTTCTGTTGATGGTGGTGGTGTGCAGGGATGGAATAGAAACAGCCAGGTATCGCTTTCCTAAATTGACAAGTGGATCTGAATTTAGCATTAAAGCTGCTGTTCTTTGGAGTCAGAGATTTTCAGAATAATTTAGCATCCTGTTTAATTTTCTCTTCACCTAAAACGTTCCAATCCAGGTATTTGAAAAAACCAATCTGATATTAAATTTTAAGTGCTTGTTGTCTGCTATCACACACAACAATTCACTCACTGTTTCCATGACATTTATCAGATAACTGTGATCAAACTAAGACCTCTGCTTTTCATGGTGTTTGTGTTTGTTGTGTATTTTACAGTATGTGACTCATCTGAGTTATTATCCCCTATGAAGCTTTAGCTGTTGAGTACGCTTTAGCAATGCTACTTCTGGTGCAGCTTAAGGAGCAATTTTACGTTTACATTTACTTTGAACTTCCATATTTTTGGAAGTCCTACTTAATGAAGCCACAAATATTTTTTGCGCAATTTCCAGTGTGTAGCGTCAGAGGGACCTGGTAGGAGAGACCCATGTTACAGTGTTAGTGATCCGATACAGGTACATTCTTTTTTTTTTAAATGTGAAACATGTCTGATGGTGGGATCCAAAGCCCCATTGGACTGGGCAATTTGGAAAGTAAACTAGTCACTGAAGACTCATCATCCACCTAGCAAAATTACATCTCAGCTGTTTAATAAGGACGTGAAACCCATAAGCACTGTTACAACAAAGCAAGAAAGTGGCATTAATATCTTATACAGTCAAACCATAAATGTTGTCATTAGTAGCACAGTCACTGATAACAGCTGTGTAATTTATTTCAAAAGTTCATTTTTTTAGGACTCATAACATTAATAGATGGTTGGGATAGATGAACGGAAACATTGTTTTTCTTGCAAATCTTCCAGGGTTTACCTCTTACTCATAAACTTTGTCGCATAGATTTGAGAGCACCATTGAGAAAGTTAGTGGCCTATGTTTACCTTTCCACACTGCATTTTGCATTGTGCAGTGTATGTTTGTTTGCATCATAAATTAAATTGAAGCAGGTAAAATCAAAAACTCAGATGGTTTTCCAAGATAACACAAAAATGAAGTGAAAGCCTTGTAAAAAAAATCATTATCTATAATCATTTCTTGAATAAAGAAAAAAGCACTGCAGTTGTGATGGAAGGAGGGAGTAGGAGGCCAGTGCTCTGATCTAAAAATATAACCTTGAACTATATTCGCACCTTGACTCTGAAGCCAATCTTTTCTTAGCAGGAAGCCCGTTATTTTCTTCAAACTATCCCTAAACATGGTACTGATAAATAAATATCTGATGAATAAATAAATATCTGAGGGTGTGGACCTCAGATATTTATTTCTGTTTATGTGAACTCTATTACAAAGGCATCAGTGTGATCTTTTCACAAGCAGAAAATAGTAACCAAATTGCAATCTGAGAGGATATAGTGACCAGAGATTACTAAAAGATTTTTTAATGCATGTTGTTAAAAACATTTGAGACTTTTGCAGCACTGCCACTGTGAAAGTAATCAGAGTATCACACACTTTTAATGGGGGAAAACAGTCCCTGTCCCAAAGTACCATGATGACATTTCTTCCTGCCTTGAGCAAAAGGAAAGACTTTTGACAATGTCTTTGTCTGCTATGGAGGCATCTCTCAGAGAGAGAGAGAGGCTCCACATTCCTAATCTTTGTCTGCCTCTTCAGAAACTCTCAGATTTTGGGCCAAGCTGCTTTGCTTGCTTTTGTAGTGACACAATGACCTGGCTATGTTGCTCTGCACTGGATTGCAGAATGGATTAATTTGAATCATCGACAGCCTTTTCTGGCTCTCGATGATTCTGGACCCCCTATTTCATCGTATTATGGAAGATACTTCCTATAGTCATTTTTCATTGATTGTATGTCACATTGTCTGTCATGGCATCTAAGGACAAAGCAGAATTCTGCAGAACTCAAATCATCTACATTATGTCCTTTTCATCTACAAAGAAAAGAACATATTTTGGTCAAATATATCTCCAAGTTTCTTCACACTATTACTGAAGGCCAAAGTTAAGCCATCCACAGTAACTATATTGTTAGAGTATTTAAGTTTTGTCTGATTTTAGAATAGGACATTTTAGGACATCCAAGAAATATTCAGACAAGTTATTGTTCTACAGATGGTCACGTGATTGTTTAGCATTTAGTTTTTTAAGGATATTGCACATTAGTCTATAATCGCCCTTAAGAGGTGTGATTACAGCAACTTTTTAGTTACATAGCCTGTTTCTATAGATACTCTAATATAGATGTGTCTAATAAATGTAAAAGATTTTTTGAGCAATGTGGTTGGGATGGGCTCTAAGAGACATTTTTTTTAAGAACATCTTTTAAAATTATCTCAGCAACATTGATGGGGAAGAAGGAGTCTGAGCAGGATTGGGGTTTTACTGATGATTCCAGGGCTGATGTACACAAAGGTCTATGTGTGATATTTGTGGGAAGGATCTGGTGAATTCTTTCCTAAATCACTTCAGTTTTATTTGTAAAAAGGCTCAACAGAGCTATGGCTCTTAGTCAAACTAGCTAAAGTGCTGAAAACTGGGGTTGTTCTTGTTTTGCTCTATTAGTGAAGAATAATATGCTGTTCTAGCACTACGGAAGGCTTTTTCAATACATTATTAAACTGTTTTTCCAGCCTAAGCAGGTTTTTTCCAAATTAGTTGATGCCTAGTTTAATCTGTGCACTTGTGAATGGTGCCATTGAGGTACCACTGATTTATTGCAAGTACACAGTGAGGCTGCAGAATTCTCAACAAAACAATGAACTTGTACAGGAGCAAAATAAAGTGGCTACTGTCCCTTTTATTGACACATTGCATTCAAGTAAACGATAAAGAAACAGCTTATCATCTTCAGGGTCATGGGGGCCATCATTAATAGAGAAATAAAAAATAATTAAAAATATCAATCACAAATAAATTATTGTCATAAAGAATTGTCAAATCAGAAGTAAGGATTTAATTTTATGGTATCTTCAAGTCAATGTCCTGCCCTTACGTGTATATAAATGCTGTGGAAGAACCTAAGGCAGGCAGTTTATGCAAGGAAGCCAACCAGCATCCCTTAGTGGAAGGAGGTATGGGCTAAAATCCTTATTAATGGATGTGCAGTCCAGGGCAAACAGACATTTAAGGAGACATTAACTAGGTCAACATGCAGTAGTTAAAGTTAGCGACTGCTGCTTTGACAGACAGCCAAAGATCAAGACTTCTGAGCAAGAGTTTCATCTTTTATTTCATGCTGCATGCAATTCCAAGACTTTTACCAGCAGATGTCACCATTCAAACTGTATCAAATGCTTTAAAACACTGAACTATTTGTCTCACTATTCCCTCATAATCATTTAGTGCTTTGGAAAACCGGTTTCTCAACCACTATTTTGTTCTTCGAGAGCAATATTTCTTTAGAAATTTTGAGTAAATTAATATTTAGCTTTTTTGTTTAGTTGGCTTGGCTTCCCATTTCGCAGTTTTAGGATTAGATAAAAGAAAATCAGATAAACTCGGATTATTTTTTAGTTTGACGGCTGTAGCTCAGTTGGTAAGACCAGGTGTTAAGAACCACAAGTTGCTCCCGGTGGGTCAGATGAGCACCTGCATGGCAGCCATCGCCATTGGTGTGTGAGTGAGCGTGTGAATGGGTGAATGAGAAGCTACATTGTAAAGTGCTTTAATAAAAGCGCTATATAAGTGGCCAGTTCATATTTAGGCAGATATAAAAATGTTAAGTTGGAGTGCTGTTGTATTTTATCATGAGATGCAATTATATATATACTCTATGTTTCCTTTGATTTTCGAACAAATTTAGGATTTTGGGGCTATTGATGAAATTATTGTATAAAGTTGGAGTGTCAAATAATCAATTTGAAAATCTAAAATCTAGCTGACAGCTAGAGGATCACGCGTTTGCATCTTCAGCTGTCTGCAGCCTTTCTGCGAGGACTTTGCATGTTCTCCCCCAAGCTTGTGTAAATTTCCTCCAGTTTACTCTCCCACAGTCCAACTAGTGAGTCTAAACTGTCCGTCTCTCTGATGGCATTTTATTTAATGTAAAGAAAATAAATACTTGTAATGCAATGAACATGCACTGCCATGATTTTTACACTTTCACTGTGAATCTCTTCCAAAAGAAGCTTCTGGTAAAACATTTTTTACTCTAGTGTATTGCTTATATATCAAGAATCATACTTTAACTTATTATTGTTAATTCACCGAAATAGTCCAGTCCTACATAAGTTAATGTTTGAAAAACAATGTATATCATTGCTCTAGGATCAAGAGTTTTCACACACTAGGACATGGCGTTGCCTCTCTGTCAGACTAAAATTAGGTTATTATGCTGATTTAATTTCCAGGGGGAACCACCCTGGTGGTAGGAAACATCATTTGCTAATTAACAAGAATGTCTCCTGGCATTTTTATATAAATGACAATTCTCTCAAAGGCATGTTCAAACTGAACTTAACAGTGGATAAAAAGCACAGTTGTAAACAGACGTCATCTGCAGTAACTGATGTAAAACAAATTCAATTCTCCAAGAAGTGCAAACATCAATTAAAAAACAAAGTGAAGCAACACTACCCTTCAGAAAAACAGTAACGAGGCTGCCTTCCTCCCGTCTAATGCTTTCTACACGTAGAACATAATGGAGTGAGTTGCTTCACACCTAGGGGCAATTTCGAAACACAGATTAACCTACCATGCATGTCTGTAGACTGTGGGAGAAAGCCAGAGTACCCAGAGGAAACCCACACAATCACAAGGAGAACAGGCAAACTCCACACAGAGAGGCCACAGTTGGTTAGGGAAGTGAACCCGCAACCTTCTAGCTGTCAGGCAGCGGTGCTATGTTACTGTAAAATATACAATAAAATGGTTGTGAAATTCTTTGTTGAACACCTAAAACATTTCAAATGCTACAACTTATCATGACTCTCCTTTCTTCTTCTGTTGTTGTTGTGTTCAATTACTGTTCTTTCATTATCTCACGCAGTTCACTTATTCACAAGAGATCAAACTCCGACTTTTGATAAAGTTAAACATATTTCACAATTGAATTGCCTTTATCTATCCAGCCTTTTACAGATAAGTGAGTATTGTGTGTCTTAAATGAGAGGGGCAGCTCCTTCAAAACTGCCTCAGTAGTAAGTTCTGAGGAAAATCACTGTGCATACGACCCAGTTTTTGAATGCAGTTACTGGGTATGAATGTATGTAAGTCTGTAGCCAGCTGCAAGTATTGTCTTATTGCACAACAAGAGGCATCAAATGCAAATAACCTGTCAATCAAGGACAAATAAGGATGTGGCTTTAAAGAAATATAGAAAGGTTATAACAGTTATTAATTTGTTTTAATGTAGACAGTATAATACCATTTGTTTTACAGCTAAAGTACATTGAAACAGAAAATCCCACAAACTGTAGTGTATTTTTGGAAAAGGTCCTTTGGCTGCACTGAAGTGCTTTGTATTTCTGATTTTATCTGCTGTGGTGTTGGCGGGGTCATCCAGTAGAACCAGCTCATAATTTTAAAAGAAAGAAAAACATTAGAGTTCAAGCACCAAAAATAGCTACCGACAACTTATGTGTGGAAATTTAGATAAAAACAGAGGTACCTTAGTTGAACCAGGAAATATTGACATTGTTTACCTGCTCAATCGGTTGAAACTGAAATATATTGTGCTACATTTGCTCATTGCCAATGCTAACTTCCTTTGTAAAAGGAAGCTACAGTACATTTGGATGGAATATGTAAAACATAAGAAGTTAAAATTGTTGCAGAACAATGAGCAGAATCCTTGTATTGCAGTGAAAGGCATCCACTGAGCTTTTCCACCGTTAGATAATGCTCCAGGAACCATGGACATTTCCAGCCCGCACTAAAATGCTTTACAAAAACCACAAAGGAACCAAGCCTCAGCTATAACTTTGTATAATTTAGTACAAAAAAGTGGCATTTTAGATGGAATGTTTCTATAAGACACTGGCATCATGGGCTTATATTTTACAACACAATGTAAGGACAATGTTGAAATGCTTGGCTCAGTAATTTTTCAGGATAACTAGAAAGTGTGAAGTGTCAAACAGTGGTAACCAGTGTAACATTTTATCATACACAAATACAGAGTTATCAGCAATTATCAAATGTATAACTTGATAATGAACAAACATTGAAAAAAAACTGATAACTATCACAGTGACATATACATTTGCCCTGTGGTCACTGGGATTTGTCTTCATATTTAAGAGAATCTAATATTAGTGTTGCTTCTCACTTCTGGATTTTGATGCAAACAAAAAAATACTGTACAAAAATTATGTTTTAACTGGTGGCACAGTATCACAGTAGGTCTTATGTATAAAAATGGTGTATGTAGCTCGTAAACGATGATTAAGTATAACAGTTTGCATACACAAAACAGAAATGTATCAGTATTGACTATAGAATGTTGTCCACTTAAATAAAGATCTCAAACGAATTAATAATTAATTTGAATAGTGTGAAGAACAGGTTTCACATAACTGTGAAAGAAACACTGAAAAAGCTGATTCGTTATGTGAAAGGGCAGTTTGATACACTACGAAAATAGTGCATGTGGTATATTTGGAAATCTCTTGAGAACAATAATAGCTACCCAAATACAACAATCAGCATCACGCCTGCCCTTGTTATGCAGTATTCTTTGTTTTATAATAATTGAACTTGAGAAGATATAAATACACCTTTTACACTAGCAGCTCCCACTTCTCACTTGCGTATTAGTTTTGAAGGCAGCCTTGTCCCTGGCTGCTTGATGTAGTCACACGCATGAGTAAGACTAACAGGCGGGCGCGAGCATCCATTTTTATTGCTTGGCTGTGAATTATCTGCAACAACTGATCAACTCCACCTGAAAACACGGGTTATTAGTAATTGTTTTAGAGGTGTGTGAATCTCAGTGTCTCAATGTCCTGTTTTAGCAACCTCTTGATATTATTACATTATGTTGCATTCACCAAAATGTTCCTACATAGACTCTTGGCAGAATTATAGTATTGCACTTTAGTCAAAAATAGCTTTTTAATATTTTGCTAAAACAACTGGTAAAAATAAAAAAATTGTCTTCAGTGAATGTATTTATTTTTGTCACACTACGACAGCCAAAGAAAAAAAAAAACGGGTGACTTTGCTTCATTCAAAATTACATTCATCCTTACAAAGGTTTGACTGTTAACAATGGAGTTGTGGACTGCCACTGCTTTCATTTAGGCTGCTCAGACCATATGCATTTAATAATTGAGATTAAACTCACTTTTATAGCATACATTGATGCAAACAGTGAGCCATCGTCTATGCACTGAAAATGAATCAATTGGGGGCATAAAAATTACAAATAATAGGACCAATAACCATTCTAACACTGGGTCACCTACAGTAGTTTCTAGCATATTCACACACATGCTGGTACTGATGACACCAATACAACACTGTTGCTACTTTCCTAATTATCATAGAAATATATGTATTGGTGGGATGTTTGTTGGAAATGACTTTGTTTGAAAAGCATTTACAAGTTTTGCTTCAGATTGGGACCTTTACTGTACCATTTAAAAAAGACAATATATTAACAAAATTAAAATAGATATTTTATTAGATTTGTTCAATTAGGCTAACGGTAAAACCTTTTGTCTATATATTATAAATACTGACTGAGGGACTTAGCTTATGCATCTCTTCAAAATTAATATATAGTATTTTGGAAATTGACCTGAATTTACTTATGAAAGATAATTACTGTCTTGTTTTGTCTAAAATTAATGCAGTTTTTGGTCAAGTCAGTGATAGTCATGGTGATATACACTGAGTGCAAGGAACTGAAGTGTGTAAATGTAAGTCATGTTTTGAGTTCTCACATTGAGAGCTTGGTACAGCTTGAGGTCTAATTTGTTCAAGTTTATAAAGTCTAAAAATTCCCTCTGAGCTCCCAAAACATAAGTTATCCTAAGTGTGTTCTTAATGATTAACAGTCACTTGTGATACACTGTACTAAGACTTGAGTATTTTTAAACTGAAAACTAAAAAAAAAGACATTTTTCTGTCAATTTCCATACATTAATCATCCCTGGAAACTGCAGATGATTCAAGACCTAGTGGATTAATGCATTGATTTGTGCTCTTCCAATACATTTTTCTTCACCAAATAAACACAGACTTAACACTGATGAACTACAGCAAATAATTCAGTATTTTGTCATTTAGACATATTGATGTGATACTCAGGTCCTCTAATATCTTACTGAATATTGTCAACTGTACTGCATATGTCACATCTCACTGATATACATATACAATTAATTCATATTTAGTTTTAGCACTTGGATTATATGAATATCAATAACAATATATTTATGTCTGTGCCCCGCTGCAGCACAGTGATTGGTTTTGAATCCTCTTGCAGTTCACTTCACTCACTCTTTACACTGTGTCTCACAAGCACAACTGCACATGATGATGTTGCAGCGCCGCTCACAGTGAAGAGTTCTTGTTTTCCTTAAATGCCGACTTTTAGGCCTCATGTTTAGACAATCCTTCATACCGTCACCTCTGTCTTGCTGTTGGTGACAAAATATGGTTGTGGAGGCATATAGCGAGTGGTGTGCAGCTCCTTCTCGATGATGCAGAGTTTTTTTGGGCCATAGCCCTGTCTGAGTCCCAGCGTGTCCTTGCTGTCCCAGGATCTTAGCACCCCTGGGCTGGCAGCAGTGCTGGAGCCATAGGAAAGGGACTGAGAGCTATGGCTCTTGGGGCTTTTGTACTTGTGTCCATTCACTTTTGAAGACAGCTGTCTGGGTGGGCTATAGGGATTACTCGGCTCTGGCTCCATTTCCACAGCTTCCATGGGAAGACTGCCCTTGGTTGTCATCTCGATTACTTGGCGACGGTTGCTGTAGAAGCTATCATTAGCTTTCTCTGCTAATGAATGCACAAAAAACATCATTTTATTTAAAAAATATTCTGGTTATATGTTATTGCATTGTGCAGAGGTACAACTTAAAACCGGTCAACAGAACAAAAAGAGAGTCAGTCTAACTTAGTATGATTATTAGACACCATAAACACCATCACCGTCATTAATTAAAATAGGACTATACTGTTCACACTTTGCATTTGTAATGACATTTTGCACGTCATCACTTTCTGACTTCCTTTCAAAGAGCAGTTTACAACTTAAGTCTTAGTTTCAAGGTTAAAGTTAAAATTAAATTTAGGCTGGGAAAAAGTTGGGGTTAGGAATTTAGTTGTGATAGTTGGAATTAGAGTAAGGGGTGAAAATGAGTGTCCTCGCTAATAAAGAAGCAACGTGTTTGTGTGGCCAGGTAATTACAATCTACAGAAGATTTTACAGTATATTAGATGATTTTAATACCACTCTGGACACTCAGTAGGTCTTAGATGTGTGCCATTGACCACTGAGCATTTTAACTTGTCTTTTGGCAGCTGTCTTGCTATAATCATCTGCTGAGTTCATAACAACCACTGTGGTTTGTTTCAGGTCTGGTGCAAATTGTCTGTATTTGCTTTAACTCTAACTGAGACTGAGCACACCAAGCTCAGTGGTAGCCCTTGTCCTTTTTTACTTGTTAGTGAAATGGCCCCCAGATAAACTTTAATGTCGTCTCTTCATTAGGAGCAGGCTGCGTCTGGGCTCAGGTTCACTCTTCACAGTACACAGATAGAGACATGATGCAGAAGGGAGCAGTATGTGCTTCCCAGCAGCGAAACCCTCATCCGTGCAGATAGACATACAGTACATGAGGAGCTCAGAGGCTCCCCTGGATCCCCCTGTACAGTGTCGGTGCCTCCCATTACCACGCCCCAGCTCATTTGTGTTTTGATTACTCCTGATTGTCTCCTGTCCCCAGTCTCATTAGCTAAGAATTGTTCTATTTTTATTTTCCCTAATGATCAGTTTGTTTGACAGCACTTCAGTGGATTAGCAGCGAAGAAGCTTCAGCTGCTCGTCTGAAACACAATGAGAGCAAACTAATTTATGTGATTGGACCTACTACACACTCGCTGATAGCTGCCACCCCTTCCACGGCCAGGTTTGTCAAACACACCTAATTGATTCAAGTGGAATCTATAAAAAGACTCCCACTTTACTCTGCTAAATAGCATCAAATGCTGAGCTAAAAATAAGTTTACTCCATACTTTGATGCTACAAATTCTCTTATTTGTTTTTTCTCTCCCATATAAAGAGCAGTAGGAGAACAGGGCTTGGTTAAAATAGAGGTCAGTGAAATTTTGGGTGAAAGGATTTCTATAAGTTCTGCTACATTGACATTTTGGAACAGAAACCCTCATTGACAAGCTGATTTTGATATTGATTTCTCTTTTTAAGAAAAAGATAATGAAGTAAAGTTATCAATAATGGAACAAATACTGATACTTAATAATTAATACTGATAAAACTGAGGAACCAATCAATTTTCGGTCTAGGTTTAAAGGTTTCTTATAAATGAACAGATGACCAATTTTTATCATTTTAATAGGTTTATATACTAATATTTTGCAATTTAATATATGTTGGGATTTAATAGTTCTATTTAATGTTTTACTCTAAAATATTTTATTTGTCACTTTATGTGACAGTGCAAGGTGTTTTGTGTAGTGGTGTTGATGCTGAAAAGTAATTTCAAAAAGCATTTTCGCACAGAGTACTTATATTTCTGGCATTTTCACATGCTGCTTGTCCATGCACTGGCTACAGAGATTCCAAAATTAACACAAGAAGAACAACAAACAACGTCCCTCTAAAAATAAACTTTTAGTCCCTCTCTGTTGGAATTCATGCACGATGGGTAATCTGACAACATTTCTGTCACCAAAGATTTGCAAAGATAAAAAGTTGAGTCCAACACAACTCACTGTCTGCTATTATAAAATATATGTCTATTATTTATGAGCATATATTAAGAGAGACTAAAATTGGGATCCTATTTAAAGAAAAGATACATTTTTAATACTTCTAATATATACACAGTTCTGAAGTTGATCATGTTTAATGCTTACAAATAGAACAGGCACTGCATTTAAGCAGCTGCTGTGGCAAGCCATGTTTAATATAAAATAAACCACATTTATGTTTACTATGAATACATAACAAATTTCATAAATCCATTTTATGTATATCTTCTATCCTCTAAACATTAAACGTGCCCTCTCTGAGATAGCAGAGCCTGTTTTTTTCTGTTCGTGTAGTTAATCTTGACACTCCTCCTAATATAATGACGAGAAACCCTGATTACACATTATAGTTCGTTGAGGATATAATGAGCTCCATAATTAGATCAAATGGTGAATACTAAGTGATTTTTCATCAGTGTGGCTCATTGTAAACAACATCTTACCCACAGCCTTGAGCGTGCTATACTTGTTTAGATCCTTCACAGGCGTCTGTTGTTCATATGGGCTGGTTATCTGTCCCACAGCTAGGTAAGGCTGAGTAATCAAAGTGGATGTTTGAATCACATTGTTCATCTGGTTGCTATCTGAGGACAGAAAAAACAAGACATTCAGACACTGTCGTTAAGTGCAAACATGTGAATTAACACTTTTTCTGTCCTTCCTCCATTTAGCTCTTATGTGCAAATGTGTATATATGATTGAATACAAAAATGGACAAATAAGACATAAAAATCAAAACGTGATAAACATTCTGTTTCATTTAATGTTTTGTCATCTGATACCATTTTGGGATTTTTCGTATGGTATGGTAGGATATGATATGGTATGGTATGGTAGTTAAATCGGCTTAGTTTCCTCTAAGTGAGTGTTTTTTTACCAGGATATAAATCAGCACGATAGATGGATGTGAATATAGAATAATTGTTTCTCAAACTTGGTAGTGTCACTTTCCCTTAAGTAGGCTTTTCTAGGGACCCAGCTGGAGAGTCATGACTGCTCTTTGTAAAACTGTACTAATCCTACAGTAGACATCTGCTAAATTAAGGGGTGCACAACAGATAGACTGGCCCCCTGCCTACTGGCATGACAGAGCAAACAGATGTTCAGAGTGTCTTCTCCTCCTTTAGATTGGGGGGAGATTAATGGAATGAACCAATTCACAGGCAGCAGCGTGAAGACTACACAAAACAAGCAGAGAAAACAATGTTTTTCAATACTTGATATGAACAATCTGATCTTTCACCTATTACTTATGCTCTTGGTTATTTTAAACGCCATGACTCAGTCGGTTATTTGTCATGATGCAAATGGTTTGTGTTATAGTAGACATGGTTCAGATGGGGTTTCTGTATTAATCCACTGCAAATCCAGCACCGTTAAATAACAGAACTAATTACAAAACTGTCAATCAACTCATCACTGCCAGTGTTAATGGTTTAGTCCACCAGTCCCTGGTCTAGAATGTGTCTGATTAAAAGCAGATCATTCATACAGAAAATAGGTTAATTAGGCTCTTATTCCCCACTGGTCAGCAAGAAATTTTATTACTGTGCTAATTAATGTGGAAAGTCTCAAATTATCAATGCTGTCTCATGAAATGATGCAGAGGACAGCTTGGGCAATCTGTTCACTTTACATATAACAGGTATAATATATATTGTATAATTCGAATGCTCATACCTCTCTAATCTTTATGATAAGGGCTCAGTAATATGCTCCTTTATTAACCAGCTTTATTGACAACTTGTAGTAAAACCAGAACAGAAAAAAATGTACATACAGAGTTAGACCAGTTAAAGGGGTGATTGTGTTTTCATTACACCTCATTAAATGGTTTCAAAATGTTGGAGAAACTACTTCAGGAAGTTTTGGACATATCCTATTCTGGCAGAATAGTAGCAGACCATTGAATATCATATTTTTACACAATATGTCATAGCTGATGGACTCTACAGTGGCAGTGTTAAACATATACAGAAACAAAAGTGAGCAAATCTCTCTAAAAGTCAAATTATCTGTGTTACTTTGTCACCTTCCTATCAGAGCTTGTTGACCCGTTTTACTTTCATACTATTCACTGTAAGTGGGCCATGCTAATGTGGTCTTGTTTAAGTTGATAGTGAAAATGGATCATCATCTTCCATATAATACACAGAATTTAAGTCTTTTTAAATGTATGTACCACAGCAAGATCCTATTAATGCTTCTTATCTATTCTTCCTGGATACAAATGAATATTAAGAACAACACCAACATATTGATAAAATGTAACCCAGCACAGCTTTCTTTTAGATAAACTCAGTCAACCATGGCAAACTATTTCCATGTCCTCATGAGTTGGGTCACCCCTCATGAGCTACTATGTAAGCTATACCATTGAGAGGTCTCAACTGAATGCTGTGCTTATCTGATGCTCCAAGTCAAGGTCAAAAAAAAACCTCAAATACAAACTCAAACTAAATAATTAAAATGACTATCAATGCTTTGGCTAAGGTGTTTCATATAGCAGTATTTTTCAAAGACCTGTAGTTTTTTTCTGCATGTCTGGATCTTGAAATATTCTCTAGAAATATGCACAAATAAGATGGATCCATCCAGGTAATCAATGAGGACTGTGCTTTTGTTTACATCCCATGCAACTTTCAGTATGCCAAACTTAATTTAATCTGAGGCTCCGATATATGGAGTTGTCTCCATCTTCAGTGTTTATCTGACACTGTGTTGACTGAGTGTCATTTGTGTTCGTACTGTTGTCAAAGTCACAGCTTTTATGTGAGCTGCTGGAAAATGTAGGCCACTTCTTGAGACTTGTGAGGTTAAGGTTAAGATTGTTGTGGGAACTAAGTGAGTTAACACTCCAGACACAGACACCTCCCTAGAACTCATCAAAGATTTAAGAGAGTATTTTGGGAGCTGTATGCCCTAAAATAAAATGGTACAAGGAGAAAGGCGCTCTTATTTACAGGCAGCCTACTTTTAAGATAGTGAGGAAAATAATCTATTCTCACCAAGTCAATATCAAACCTCAAAGACTATTTCTTTTATGTACATGAACACTGACAGTTGTATTAGATTATGCTGTGTTGCACTTAAATGGGTGTGATCAAAAATGTATTGGTAATTCAGACATACAAAATAGCATTGCTAGCAGCTGCTAATAATTTTGTTTTACTCAAGTGTTTACATTTTATATTAAAAATTCCTTGGAAAGGTCTACATTTTTTTTTAAGATTAAATTATTTATCCACATATTATCCACATAATATCCATATATTATGAATCAATGTTATTGGAGTTAATTTAAAGTGACAGTAAAACAAGTCTCTATTGAAATATTTCAAGCTGGTAGCAGTTAAAGCAGTTTGTAATTACAGTGGCTCCTTATACACAATATATTGGAGGTAGAAAATAGAGCCAGAGGTAGAGTCTACATTTGGTAGCTATTTCTCAGCAGCTGTCAGAGGTAATGCAGCTGAAATACATTTCTATCTGGCAGTGAGGAAACAGACTGTCATGCACCAGTGGAGTGCTGGCAGTGAGCGGAGACTTTGTTCTCCATGGCTGACTGCCTGGAGTAAAAAGAGGCCACACTTCACACTTGCCCCGTGCATACACATGGCCAGCCGAACATGAACATGATAGTACTGGCTGCCAAGAAATCCAGCTCACAGAATCTGTATTACTGATGTCTTAAGGAGGATGAGAGCTCATTGCCCAGTGTGACAGATTTGTGTTATCTCTGACCGGCAACAGATGAAGAACATGGGCTCCCTCTAGAGCATTTCAATCACTGCTTTGCTCCATTATCTGTAATATACAGTGACTACAACTGGGGCATGGTTGCAACTTCCGCTAGAAAGCCACAGCTGGTGAGGACATGGACAAGAAAGATCTATGTGGCAGAAAATATCACCTCACCCCTTGTAACCTTGCAAGTGTTACTGTCAAGAAAACAATCATCCATGTGCTGTTGCCAACTCAATTACAGACAATCCCCCCATACAGCCCTGTAAGACACAGCAGTCAGCACACTGTGCCCTGGATTTCAATGTCCAAGGTCACAAAAATAAAAAGGATACACTCACTTTTCCTCAATACAGTTTTATATGAACTAATAATAATAACTGAGAAGTGCACAGCAACAGCAATATGTGTATTTTTTCCTGAATTGATGTAAACTTTTGAGTAGGTAATTTAGTGACACTAATGTACTTCTTCTACATTACGGTGTTGTTATAATATCTCTTATCATTGACACTTGTGTCTCATTTCCTTGAGAAAGCAGCAGAAGAATAGGATTTGAAATCAGGTCACAAGTGTGTTCACAACAGTTTTTGTAATGTTAAAGGGCTCACAACATGTTGGCACGGTTACGATGTAGTACTGATTCATCCAATCAATGGGGATATTAGGGAGTAGAGCGATGCACATTTGCAGCGGACGTGTATAAAGACCACATTTAGCAACAAGTTCAGTGTGGCTGTCTTTAACAGTGTTGTGTTCAGAGTTCTTCAGCCAATCAATACACTTTGCTTTGCCTGAATTCTTAGTGTTCTGAGCATCACTCATCCAGACACTGTATATTGTTTACATGAATTTCAGAGTTTTAATTTGTGCAAGTAGTTGAGCAAAATACAGTCCATTGCATCTAAATATCGTGAAGACTGTAAAGTGGCACAAATAATGGTTTATTTAATTTTCAATAACTACAAAAATAGTAATAGTAACCTACAGAAATTACTAAATTGTTTGCATTACTAAAGCCAGACTTTGTATGCTGTGACCATTTCAAATAAATCTATCATCTAATTGGTTTTCATTCCAACCAACCATTACACCAGGTACTAGGAAACCATCCAAACCAGTCAGTGAATTCACCTTCTCTACTCTTCAATTGTAATGGAAATATTCAAACCTCAGACTTAATTTTTGGATGCCAGCTGTCAATGTTTCACTAAATACAACTGCTACAAATGAAAAGATAGAAAAATCTTTAAAAACTGATTCTCAGATGTTAATATTGCCATGAAAATGCTTGACTGTGTCTGTAAAAACCTTTAATAATATGAATTTCCAATTCAATTTTGCAATAATGCCATAATTATGCAGCTTGCAGAGAGAGAGAGAGAGAGAGAGAGAGGCAGAGAGACCTTTATTGACTGTAGCTGTGAAGACAGTGAGCAGGTTAACATTATTAAGAACTCTTTAGTCTGTGTGTATCGTGTGGGTGTGTGTAGGTGTTGGTGCTGATAAATGAGCGAAAGAGAGTGTGATATAATGTGTGTGGCTCTTACATACAGTTGGCTAAGAAATAGAGCTCTAGCTTGTTGGTGATAATTAGTGTGTATGTTAAGTGATTGCTGAGGGCAGGACTAATTGCTTCAGTCAGCCACTTCTTCTTCCACTGCTAATTTAGGTTAGAAAAATCGAGAAATTTGTGAGTGACTTACAGTTGGTTGTGATGGTGTCACTCGGGCTGTGGTGGGTGAAAGCAGTTGGCAGCAGCATTACTGCCTAGACCTGGCTTTTTAGCACATTGCTCTGTCATGTGAAGTGTGTGTGTGTGTGTGTGTAGGTGTGCAGCTTGCTGTGTGCTGCTGCCGTCATGCTACTTACGGAGGCTGTTAACCGTGACTCTGGTTTGTATGTTCTCATAGGGCTGGCCAAGGCCAATGTTGTCCGCATGTTCTGTGGCAGGGTGGCGGATCACATGTGCAAGAGCCCTAGAAAAAATGAGGAAAGAGGCTCAGCAGGAAAACAGTGGACTTCATCTGCTATCTAATGGTAGAACTGACAAAAAACTGTTTCTGGTTTCAAAGCCGCATGTTTGTGCAGCAGTCTATGATTTAAAGGGTCACTCCCAACAATGTAGTTTGTTTCATAAATTATGCAGACCCCTAAAGTATGGTTAAAATAAATGGACCTGAAGATGAGACATCCTCATGCTCATTATCTCCTAAACATCCTCATCTTTCATAATCCACATTTAAAATTGATGATGCAACTGGAGCGCCCGATAGTCGACAGGTTATAGCTAACGTCACATAAATACAGCTTCACAAGTTAGAGTCATGTTGGGAACCTTTGATTTGTCCAGCTCCTGTCCAGCTCATCACTTAATACTGCTACAGAAAGACATAAATGTCCAAAAAAACTCAAATTTAATACAACCTTAATGACACCATAAACTGACACAACTCACAAAACACCATAAAAAACACAACTGTTTTTACAAGCATGTCCTGCCAATAAAACCTCTCAAACTTGCTTCTCAGATGGTTGAATAGCTTTGGTATCACCCCACCCCATATACATACTGTACACACCTTCCCCAACGTCACGTTTACATCATAATTGCTAAGTGGAGGTGAATAAAATAGTTAGAATTGAACTTCTTCCCGCAAGCTCTAATTTTTCTTTTTGACATAGCTATTTCTGTCCTTGTTCATGTGAACAACCGAGTACAACACTATGAATGACTCCCTGGAGAGACTGTCTGAAAATGTGCGGCATTATTCCCTTATTTAAACACTATGGCATCTCGCCCCTCTCTTTGTCAGCCCGCTTCTCAAACTGCCTCGCACTCGTCTGTTCAGAACTTCTCTAAACACATTTGATTTCAGATGTGGTCTGATAACAACTTATTCAGATTAGGCCGCCCTCATCTAAACTTTGGCACTGACTACACTTAGCATCACTTTTAAGTGTGGTAAAGAGTCTCGTACCTGTAACTACACACATTGGACTGCTGTTTATCTATTTTTTCAAAGTCATGTAAAAACAGCTGTAAGCGATGTTTTTCTGAAACTTGTTTCTCAACCTATGTTGTTTCTTTTTTCATATGTTAAGATACAAAGGTATCTAGATATACAAATACATCTAGATCTATTATATCTAATTATCTATCATAGCTATTCACAATGTAAACACACATAGCTCACACATATAACATGGTCCATATAAGAAACCTTTCATATGTTGTAGCGTCTTCTAAATCCATCTATAACAGTGTAATATGACCTGATTTTGATGCAGCGTCTACTTTAAGCCATGTGTGTAAAGTCACGGTGGACAAATGTATCAGTTGTTCTTATAATTGTGTGTGTTTTTAGTCAGTTTGTTTTGGATGATGGAGACTAGCCTGGACCACAGAGAAGCTGTAACGATGGCAGTGAGGAGACACTGTTTGGTCCATTTTATCCCCAAATCTATAGTATTTTTTGAGTAAGTTTCAGGAGAGGAGAGAACCCTTTTTAAACAAGTGTAAAATTTTAAGAGCGTGTGCACATTTGATGATGACTATAGCAATTTTACACAAAGCAATTGGGGACAGTTTGTACATGTTCACACATATTTTAAATACAAAAGGCAGCAAGTGTAGTTGTACATGATACTGATGTGGAGGGTTGTGAGTGTGATTGCTTGTCTGTCTGTGTGTCTCTCTCTGTGTTGGCCCTGACATAGACAGCTGACCTGTCCAGGATGTACCCTGGCTCTCACCCAGTGACAGCTGGAACACACTCCAGCCCCCCATTATTCTGAACATATGACATACACAATAAGCAAGTACATTTCACTGAACACCACTGCTAGGATATTTGGATTAATTTGTATAATCGTTTTTACACCATCACTGACAGTCTGGCAAATGTAGTCACAATTCATATCATTGAAGACCATAACACGCTTTTGTCAGTTTAAAAAAGTGCATGTGACTGGATATGTAACTAAGAACTACTCAGCCGGCTGAGGGTCATGTTTTCTATGTGAAAATTGATCAGTTAATGTCAATTGTGCTACAACTGAATCCTACTGATGCCGAAAAATTCTAGGTTAAAATCCCCTACCTGAAAAACTGCTGAACTTTGTTTTCATACATTAAAAAAGTTTTACTGTATAAGTAAACACTGTAAAGTTTTATTTAGAGCCACAAAACAACCTGTTGCTTCAATTGAGGATTTGGTCCATAGCCTACATCCACAAAGCGATCAGCATTTAGATGCTTTTACAAACCACGTGTGTATAATAATAATAATAATAATAATAATAATAATAATATCCCAATTATAGAGCATTAACACTGGTAAAATGACAACCTACCTGGACATGTTATCTCTGTCCGGACGGTGCGTCTTTTCCAAACCAAGCTTTGTGAAAATTCCGATCAGTGCCATAATGGCCACGACCCCGCATATGACATACACAATGAGGTTTGTTTTATCCTTGGCCGCGTCCTGCGCCACGTCCACTTTGGGCGGGGGTCTGCCGGTCATCATCCACGGCGGCGTGTCGTAGTTCTTACAGGTGGTCTGGTCCAGCCTGGAGCTCCGAAACGCGCAGCAGAACCTGAAGCCACAGGTGCCGCAGCAGTACAAGTAGCTGCCGGTCCTGCAGACGAACGGCGGGTCCCACTGGCCCATCACGTCGTAGTAGCCGCGGCACTTGTCCTCGACGTGCGGACTCTCCGTGACTCCACCCTCACCTTCCTTGGACTCGTTGAACCCGCTGACTATCATGAAGTCGTCGACGGTGTGACCCAGCTCGCCCTCCGCGTCACACACCAGAACTTTCGCCAGAAAGTAGCCGAGCAACAGCTCCGTCCCCCGCATCGTCGCTCACTTGTCACCCCGCTCTTGTCGTCCCGACTAACGGGCAGCGTTTATCGCAGGGATGAGACGCCGCCATGCGTAAAGGGAGCGAGGCTGATTCCAACTTCCATGCGTAAAGGCGCAGCGCGTCTCCGCGCTCTTCTGCGGTGGAATAAAAAAATAAAAACTGGGTAATGAGCGCAGATATTTCAGGCTCTCTCCACAGGACACCCCGCTACGGTAAATGGTTGGAGTAAATCTGTGCCTCTGGCCGTGCCGGAGTGTCACACACCTCTGAGGCTGCTGCGTTCTGCAGAGCCAGTCACAGAGAGAGAGAGAGAGAGACAGAGAGAGAGAGAGACAGCAGGACCCAGAGGAGTGAATTTGGGGGGGGGGGAGTAGTTCTAATTACCACCCTCAAAGCCACTTATTACTGTGTGGAGTCTTTAAATCGTCTCAAAAATGCGGTCTGTGATGTAAATCACATGAATGCAAATATTTAAAAGACACACACACACACACACCAAACACTAACGACTAATCTAAACGTTTTGTTTTCATAAAGTATTCAAATATATGTAACATGTGGTCTATTTGGCAGCACAGTGGTGGAGAGGCCGCACAGTAGAAGGTCCTGATTCAAATCCCCAGCTGTCTGTGGGCTTTCTGTGCGGAGTGTGCATGCTCCTCCAGGTTCCTCCTCCACTCCAAAGACATGGTGGGTTAATGGGTGACTGTAAATTACCAGCAGGTGTGAATGGTTGTCTTGTCTGTATGGTCTCTCTGACTGGAGACCCATCCAGGGTGGACCCCACCTCTCCCCCTATGACAGCTGGTACAGGCTCCAGTCTCCAGATGTCCCTAAACAGGATACAGATAATGAATGGACGACTTTATTCTAATGCAGATTGTGTAACAGCTAAAATGCCAATTTTAAGTAAAAAATAAATCAGTGTGAATAAGAGTTATTTAATTTTTAAACAAGCTAATCTTGGATGTGATCTGCACTTTTATGTTATATTAGAATGTTTTAATGGGTGCTTATTTTTAGAGAAACCATTTTATCTAAAATTATGGTTGGTGAAAAAAGGCTTATCATCAGCCACTTGAGAAATTTCAGTCATTTTTGTTTGATGTAGAATCATCTTATCCATGCGAGGCTACTTTTATTTACAACAGGCCGTCAGGGGAGGTTCTGCTTGTCTCATCTTTGTGCATCTTTAAAGTTCCCTATAAATAGTACATACAGTCTCCAAAGATGAAACTTTAGAGTCCCATTAATGTGAAATCACTACAGCTTCATTACAGACACACACATAAAATAATTTGAGTATAGAATGGTGAGTGATTGGCAAGTAAAACAGATAAGCACTATGCACTATTTTTCCATTTAAATTTATTATGTTAGTTTTTGTATTTAAGTTATATATACAATTTATTTAAGTTTAAAGTAATAGGTGGAGGGTTTGGTCTTTTGTTATTCACATGTGATGTCTTGCTGTGCAGCAACAAATATTACCAGTATTGCAAAGAAAAGTCATGTTTATGATAATGATTATAATTTTAATGCCGAAACAAGTTACTTTTTTCCCCAAAAGCCCCAAGATTAGAATAATAACACATGTACGACCTTATTTTTTAACAGTTGTTCCTGCAGACCTGCCTACAGGTGCACGGCTCCTGCAGGTACGTTACGTGTTTGCCAATAATTTCGTGGCGTAAGACTTCCTGTGCCATACTTTGGGTGGGAGCAGGTGGGCAGAAAAGAGTGTTGTAATTCTGCTCAGACAGGGACAGAGCCTAATTAAACGCTCACGCAGTGGGGAATTTTAACGTAATCCCTTTCTGTTACATTTGAGTAATGCAGCTGTCATGGATCGGCTCTGGCCTGAAATAACACAAAGGCTTGTCTTCTGTGGCAGTAAGCAGGAGGGGGGGCTGCCCTAAAACTCATAAGTAAAATAAATACTGGAATACCAATGTTTACCATTGCAGATATGAAAAAAACATATTTCAGCATCGTTTAGCTCCTTGCCTTCAGTTAGAGTATGTGGTGTTCGCTATCTGTCAGTTAGAATATAGTCAAAACTTCAGAAATGTGTGATAAAAAAGTTAATATATATACCCAGCGCCAACATCTGTGTGACAGAAGTGATTTTGATGTTGCTTCAGTTATAGGTCCTAATTCTGCAAAGTCATATTTTAACATTTCCTGTAGTTTGATCCAAACTTGAATTGGTTCAGTTATAGCTGCCTTCAGTGTCTAATCTCTAGTTCTGCTCTATATTTGTCCGGTCTTTTAAGCAATTCCTTTTACTTGTCATTTTAAATTCTGTCTTGAACAAGATGACAGAATCAGATTTCTTTATTTTATGAGCATAAAGCATAATTCACACATAAAAGCATTGTCACTGGATTCCAGAAATAACCTTTAATACACAATCATACGACCCAATAAATAACTAAGAGTGATTTATGTATTTCTGTTATTCTGCACATACGTGATCTGTAACTGTAATGGCGCCTTCCCGTGTTAACCAGCTGCAGTGTTTGGTTATGAGAAGAGCAACATTTGTGATTGTTGACAACTTCAAAAATCTGATTTGTACATTGTGTGTGTTTTTGAATACCTGCGGTACCATGATGAAATGAAATGATTTGCTGTTAGCAAGCTGAACGTTTCCATTCTGCAATATCACCATTCACTGCTTCATCATGCTTTATTATTCCCAGTGTTTAAAAGGCTCTTAGGAGGCTATTACGTCTGTGTAAAATCATGCTTTTTAGTCATTTTTGGTTTGAATGACACCATCTTTGATGTTTTTATTTCGATTTAAACATCACATCACACTTAGAGGTCTATCTAATTTACTTTTATGACTTCACGTTCTCTTCAAAACTCTTCATTTTGCTCATGCTGAGCATTTCAGCAGCCTCTGTATTCACACTTTGTTGTCACTTGATTGGAGCACAACACTCACCTGATGACTTTCCTCCACTTCCATTGTTAATGTAGTCTAAATGTGAAAAGATTGCTGTGCCTCTGTCAATTGGAAAGTTATTTTTACTGTTTTATTATTTATAAGACTTATGTTGTTGTGATCATGCTGGTACCAGGGTCCTGTTGTGATGTAGTGTAAGAAGGAAAATTGAAAATGTTTTGTTTCTCCAAAGACATCCTCTTCAGAAACGAGGAGGTCGTACACGTCAAAGAATGCACGTCCTGTGTGCACATTTCCTCCGAGTGCAGCAGACTGTAATGATAATGTAAAAACAAACATTCAGCTATTGACCCATGTGAACTCTATAAATGGTTCTTTGAGCTAAAATATTTGATATAAATAACTAATTCCATTCTTAAGTCTCCATCATCACTAAAATAGACATGCTGGTGCGCATGGTCTAGTGTTGAATCTGGACCCAAGTCCTGGTGAAGTGGTCCATTATCACACCCACAACATTCATATGTCACGGTGTCAGAGAAGTTTAGCGAAGTCTCGTAAGAAAGACTAAGATGCAGGACTTTGTCACAATTTGTAGGTAGAATTCAAAACATTTTCTGAGAGTGTGTCCAGTATAGAGCAGTAGTAGGCGTTTTTTTTGTCATGTGACCCTGCTGCTGTGGCTTTCTCAACTCAGTTGTTTCCTGTTATCTCCAGGTTCACTCAACAGAGAACATAACTGTTTTAAAGCCGGATAATGTGTTCACAACAGAGCATTTAATATCTAATGTCTATTGAATGTAAATGCAGTCATGTCACATCATATTACAGAAAAAACCTAAACATGATCATGAATAACTCTTTGGCACAAAGCTTCATAGCAAACTTCATGGGTTCAGTGCCTATTGTGGCAGTTTTGTTTTATAAAAGGTTTGTATCCTAAATGAAATAATATAATATTTTAAAATATTTAAATTATATTCAAGCATTTAATAAAATGAGGATCTGACCACAACAGATTTTAGGCCAGTAACAGTAACAAATATTGTTAACTCAGAGAAAGGTTTTCCCTACAATAAGTAAAGATCACTTTATTGAACCTTTATCCTTTTTTAAAAATACATGTCAGTCCAAACTGTTGACAGGAAGCAATTGGGGTGATTGCTATAAATAGACCCTATATGCTGTGCTATTTTAATTTCTGTTGCATTTTTATACTTTTAACAAAAAAAAATGCCACTCTGCTTGTCGTGTGCAAAGGTTATTGCATTTAATTACATAATTTTTCTCCATTATGAGTTCCTACAAAGGTTTATGCCCCCCCTAAATCAGCCTTTTCAATCCATTCCTGAGCTTCAAACCATGTGACTTATTTATATTAATGTAGAATGACGGTGAAAGATTGGCCTGTGAGATGGAGCGACACACTTTTCCATGACTATTCTTAGCCGAATACGAGACTAAAATTGGTGGGACATGCAACATCTCAAACACATAAGCCTTTAAGTAATTTGTAGACAAAGTAGGCCAGTCAGTGGTGACTTGTCTGTGTTTAATCTCTGCTTCTTAGTGTCTGACATTTTCCCATTTGTCGCCTTGTTCATTTTCTACACAATCAAGAGGCAGAGGAGTGCAGAAAAATGTTGTCATGGTAACAGAAAAAAATAGCCAGGATGACCATGAGTGAGACAGACCTGATAGCACACACTGCACTGAGTATTTCTTGACCTGATACTACAGCTGCAGGATATTAGTTTGAGATTTCATACAGATGAAGAATAAGTGATACAGTAGTGTGAACTTGAAGGTCACTACTCCACTGGGAACTGGCTTTTTGAAGATTATCATTGACATGAGATGTATTGTTAATATATTACACATTTGCTTAAGTAATACAGAGAACAACTCAAAGCCTGGTTTGTCCTCACTGAAGCTGCAAGTGGCATATTACCAATATTGCCTTTTTTTTAATTTTCAAAGTGTCTCCCTCAAGTGAGTACAAACTTTGGGGCAGGAATAAATGTATAAATTGTTTTTGATGGAGTTCATACCAGTCACTATGTACTGACAGATCACAGTAGTTTAAAGCATTTTTTAAATTTATTACTGGTAGCCTAGGCTGAGACAGACGTTTGAAACTGAGCAAAAGTCTGAAGAATCGGATTCGTTACGCACCCAGCTGAGAGCGTTTGAGATTGAGTGACCTTTTGTGTTTTCATGATGTTTTCTTGTCAAGAGAAAGAGGAGATCTTAAAAACGTTTTCAATATTATGAGTAGAACACATGTATTGCATGTAGCCTGGAGATTTTTCAGATGTTTTAAATTATTATTTTTCTCTTCACTAGCATCAAATATGATTGTTGCTCAAACCACAGTCTGCCGATAACTCTTATTGGTTGCATCCCATAGAGAGGAGACTCGCTTCACATACAGCTGAACTTTGCTGAAGGCTTTGGTCAGTGACATACCTGCAGGTGTGTCTGCTTATTATTCTGGCAAAGACCAGTAAGAAAGACTTCACAATGTCTGTCTCCTCTATAGCTAGAAATAGCCACTGGAAAAACTTCAAACTTTTCTATGTTTAAAGCTGATGTAGAGAAGAATGTGAGGAGAAACCTTTTTTGTTATTTTTGTAGAAATGTCTATTTTTGAAGTCTCTCTTCTGTCCTCCTAATACATTTGTTGTTTTGTCTGGAAGTCTGTGAGGACAAATGACACTAAAAATAACAGTAGCAGATTAATAAAGGTGCAAAGAATACTCTGTTGTATCAATCATTACGTTTAATTTATCTAACATAATTGAATGTTTCGCTTACACATTCGCCATGTGTAAGTGTGTGCAGTATGATGGCATTAATGTGACACATATCTGGTTCTGTCCTATTCTAACCCTTGACGTTGGTGCCACTTTAATGTACAGTTATATTTATGACCAAAAAAGCAAATGTTAACATCTCATCCAAAAAATGTTTTCTTTACTTAAAAAATATGTATATTAAAACATACCTGAAGAAAGTAAGTGAGGCCGTGGCCGTGACTGTACACAAAAGCTTGTTGTTGAATTTCTGGAAAGTGTGATGGATTTCAACACAAAAGAACTACAAAGATGCATGTTATTGTCTCCTCTTTTTCCTCTCACAAGTTGCAAAACTTATCCACTTAACTACTCAGCATTTGACCGAGTCCATGAATACCTGAAAGGAAATTATTGAATGCCTATTGTAAGTCAGGTCAGCCGCTCCATGGAGAGCAGTGGAAGCATTGATGCCTAGCAGTGGATACTTAACAGCTCATTCGGGATGCCTTCAGAGGCTCTGCTCATTTCCCTCAGTCTGCTGTGGAGCAACAGGGTGGCTGCCTCACTCCAAGTTGACCAGTTTCGTGCCAAAGTCTCTAGCGAATGCCAGGCTCATTATAGCAGGATGAGAGTTCACTTTTTCTCTAACTATTCAAGCTTCGCTAGGGATAATGAGCTTCCTGACCACTGGGAGTAAGCTCGTCTGGCTGCTTCAGTCTGCAGCAGAGGAGCCTTCACACCTGCTTGTTTTCTCCGAATGTCCATACTTTCTGACACATGTCATTTTGCAAATCACACTTCACACACTGGCCCTTCTATCTTTAGAAAACTGAAACTCCTGGATCTGGAGTCTCAGCCTAACAAAATATATCTCGTAGCGCCTCTGAGTTTTAAATGTTTTGAAATTTCTAAATATGCAGTTATTACTGTATATTCCAAATATTTATTGATTCTAACCATTTACAAGGCCACTACCAGCTTCAGAAGATTGTTGGTCATGGCTGGCTTTGAAAGAAGGGGCAAAATGGTGTTTTCACACATTATTTGCAGAATAACAAACAACACAGAACATTGCAATAAGTGATTTTTAGCTGAGTACATCTTGTTACCTTTCGACAGATTCAGACGGAAAGTTTATTTGTCAATTTACACAGTCCAAGCAAAGAACCTCATGGATTTTTAATAGATATTTAAATTCCAGCATTAGACCGATTCTGTGAATTTTTGGTACTTTTTCACTGTGTTTAAACTCATGACTAAAACATTATGTATTGCGCTGCCCCTACCTAGGTATCCCCACTGCCACTCATTTAAAAGTTGAAAAAAAAAAGTACACTCTTTGTTTTAGCCATACAGGATTTTCCTTCAATTTCAAAAGTCATGGCTGTTTGTAGTTAATTTCAGATGTCATTGACTATTCACCTTGCCTTTGAAAAACACTCTTGCCGCAGGCGATGCATTATGTGTGAGACCCAGATAGAGGGTCTGTGGGGGGTGGGGTGTAATGTTTTCTGTGCTGGGAACATTAGCTGCTTGGAGGGAAAAACTGCGGACCTGCCACAGCAGAGATATCCAGAATTGGGCTGCCAGCCTTGGCACATATCCCAGAGAATTGTGACTCAACTGTAGCAATAATGTTTGAATGTCCGTCCAATCCGCTCCCAGGTGAGCCGGCCCCCAAAATGTCCATTACTATGTTTACACTGCTCGTGGCTTCTTTGATTATTTTTAGCGCCTTTCCAAGCACAAGTGTAAGAGACAAAACAAACATTTTAGTATAATTAAAAAAACATATTGCTACAAAAAAACGGTACTGTGTTGCTGAAGTGGAATGACAATAAATTTGTATAACTTTAATGTGAACATTTTTGTCTGTATATTTAAATAGTAATTTCAAAACTTATGTTAAATTCTATAATAACTCTAAGTACTATTTAAGTTCATAAAAAAAAGATAGGAACACAGACAAGCTGAAGTTGCTTTTGGCAGAACGTTTAATATTTGTGCATTGTGTCCTTGGCTCCTGCTAGTGTAGTGCTGTGATAATGTGACCTTCAGCGGTGTTCTGTGTCCGCTGTGTGCTGTTCAGGAGAAGTGCAGCGCTCAGTCGAGAGAAGTGAGGAGGAAATCAGTAAGAGCTTAAGCTCCATGGGTCTCCTGTGCGATGTAATGTGAAACACTATTCTTCGATCAAGCCTATTTTCAGCCCACACATTTTACTGGAGCAAAACTGATCTCCCTAACATGCACTCTGGGAGAATTTGGCAGGACTACACACACACACACACACACAGAGAGAGAGAGAGAGAGAGAGAGAGCAGACACTTGGCTGGGTTTCTCAAATCAAATTGGGACAAAATTTGACCTTTGGGGGAAAGTCTCAGGTCTGTCCAGCCAATCACTATCTGTATATGATGTCTGAAAACATTTAGATCTGGAGTCATATTAACATACTGCACGATGAACATAACTAGCACATGCTTTTGTTGACTAGACTGACAGCAGATTGGTAGTAGATCATGGTAATTTTTTTGGTTAATCTTACTTAAATTTTTAATTTGCTCTTATGTTAGCTTGTTTTAAAGTATTGGTGAGGCTGCCAAACATCCCAAATATATGCAATTTGTGACAGTATTTTGACAACGAGACTGAGTTGAACAGTTTGTGTCATGCAGGTCCAGAATATCTTTCCTTGAAATGGAAAATGGATGTGGTTAATAGGTCACGGAAATGATCATGCTGATACTGGCTCCCTCCTAATCCATGTTGCTCAGACGTTCATAAGAAATATGACACACATATCACTAATTGACATCAGCTAAAAAGCAATTTAATTGGCTTTTTAAATATTCAAAACATCTGATTTTCTTATAAAATCTTACTGAAAAATTATGCAGATTCTTCAGCATAATCTGGATGGATTGGATTGTGTGGCACTTAAATCCAATGTTCTCTTACTATTAAATGAAGTTTCCCCACCTCAGTACATCAGTGCCATGTACACCATGTTGCTCCTGCGACTTAACAAGATGGCAGAGTATAGGTCTGGAATTTAACCTCTAATCCTGATATAATCTTCAGCCCTTTAGGGCTGTGGTATATAAACCATGTCCATCAGGTAAAGATTCCCCCGTCACTGGGAACAGACTCCAACCTTGTGGTGCTCTCTAATCCACAGGCCCCACAGTTTTTGAAATAATTTCGGGAATTAATCTCAGACATTGTCACTCGTTGTGATGACATTTTAATTACTGACTAGGCGACATAAAAATTCACCTGAAAATGGCCTGTGATCCTTTCACTAAAACCTTTTTGACACTTGATGATAATTTTGCTCTTACCCAGAAGCGACTCATTGCAGTGGTATCACCCATGGCATGATTCTGTCCTGAGGTATGGTTTCTGATCCCCCATCTCATCAACTATGTCAGATCAGTTTCTTATCAAATTTTAAGTGACATTGCAAATGCATTACTGCTTGACACACTCGTCCATCAACCATTAACTACTTTTAGTGAGCAATTGCCAGCAGCCCTGACTTCCTCCACTACAGCTAGAGGTACACTGTGTTTCCAGGTAATTGCTGTTGCTCTGGGTGTTTAGTTTCCATATTATTACCCATGAGTTTTTGACCTCCTATTTTTAGATAACCTATTAACTAGTTATTACTTTAGTAATATTACTTTACATTTTTTATTACAAAAATATGTAAAGAATTAACTGTTACTTAGACTGTATTATCTTGTCATTTCCAAAATTTTGCACCACTAAGAGCCTATTGACAAAGAGCTCTAAACTGCTAACACCAAGACATTCATCATACTGTATTTTATCTCTGGTTACTGGAAAACTGTAATTTCCAGTATTTGCATATTTATGAGTCATTGATATTGTATGCCCAACTCCTTAAAAATTAATTAGAACAATAATGGTTGCAGACCAACTTCTCCTCCAGATGATAGGCCTCAAAAACCTAACTGGCTCCGGCATAGTTTTTGCCAAACGATACTGTCCTGCCTCTCAAATTGTTCTGACATTTACATTCAGTAAGAGTCAAGTCATGGCTGATTTATTTATATAGCCCTTAATCACTGTAGCAGATTTAACTGCAGTCACACTGAGAGAGAAACCTACAGTTTGACAGTGAAATGACTCTAATCATGTTTCAATTAAGAGTTCAGCACCGATTGCTGAAATGGTCGTTGACTGGGGACTTTTAAACCCACATGGAGAATGTGCCCCATTGAACAGCACTCACACTGCGCATTATGCTATAAATTCATGTTTTTGTACTGTCCTACAAGTGCCCATAATAGGCTGAAAAATACATGAATTTATGTATTGACTGTTAGAATTGATTTCAAATGCAGCTACATTTCTAACTAATAATTGTCTCAGATTTAAAAAGCAGGTGGACATTAAGATTTACCAGTTTCGAGCGTTGATTGTACATACATTACATACAATACCGCCAGCTAGCCTTATATTTCTGTCGAATTTGTTTCCTTCTTTTTCCCCAGCTCCATAATACTCTGGATTTCTGTGTAAAATTAGCCCATTTACTAAGGACCATGTTCAGTCATGTTTACATTTACTTTTAGTCCTTTGGCAGATGCATTAAAAACTAAAAACTCTTTGCCTTGCTCTTTTTATTGTGGATGCAAAGATGCAAACTGTTCCAACTGTATGTAACAAGCAAATGATTTGCTCAGTATTGGGAATATTTTACCGGAGCTTCAAGAGCTAGTCATCTGAAACGGTGTTCAGTTAACATGTTTGCATCACCAGGAGTGGAATTTCTGACCATCAGCTTTGTTTTGCCAAGGGAAAGGTTTTGCCAAGGTATATATATATATACAGCCATATTTTATTACTATAATAACCATATTATTGCAAGAACGATGGCAACCGTGCGTCATTATTTTAAGACATGAAGGTCAGAAGATTGAAACTTTGAAAGTGCAGTCATGAAATCGACAGATGGTATCTGCATGTGTGGTTCCCCCCGGTGAGCGCATGGAGGAGGACGTGCGACGGTGTGGGGGTACTTTGTTGGTGACATTGTCGCTGTTTTGTTTTTTGTTGTTGTTGTTTTTTGTTTTGTTTTGTTTTTTCCAGAATTTGATGCATACATAGCCTGATACCACAATATTGTGCATCCCATGTAATTTATACTAATGGCACCTCCAGGATATGTGAGGGCAACTGTGTGTGACCAAAAAGGAGTGTAACCTGGCGTCTACAACCACCAACCGATCTAAACGGTTTGCTGTGATTTGCAGCAGGAAAGAAAAGCTGCCAGCAAGTACTCGGCCTTATGTGCATGTCTCCGAGACTGTTGGAAAAGTTTTCCTGGTGACTCCCTTATGAGGCCTTATGAATAGTGAACAAAGCTCTTCTCAAAGCAAAGGCTGGCTGCTCTGCACAGTTTTAAACATATTTGAAAAGTAGTTTGCTTTTATTTTATTTGTGTTATTTTATACTTTGGATCCAGTATTAATCTACAAGAAAATAACATAAATGAAGAAAAAGCATTAATATACGTGATAAGTCCAAACGTTTGACTGGTACTGTTGTGTCCTTCAGTTTTCATCTCTTCAGACTTATAAAGATAATATATTTAAATGTGTGAACTAGTTGTGAATGTGAAATTAATTGCATTATCCTGGTCATGGGAACCACACTTACCTTTACTAATATAGTTGGACATTATGGAACAGATAACGTTGTGCAGAATCATGATGGATTCACTCCAACAATTCGCCTCCAAGGGAGAGAATCACCGACTGCTAATATTATCACACTCCTGTTGCTTCATACTTAGTTCTATATTTGTGGCAGAGTTGATGGAGGCCATATGGACTGAAAGGATTTTAAAATGATCACTGTGCAGTGACAAAAACTTCAGGTGGACTGTAATTTCAACCTCCAAGATATAAAAGAGACAAATGACAATGACAATGCAATTTGAATAGCAGCATCAAACTGTGTTTGGCCACCTACTGGCTCTTCCTGCCCAGTCTGCACTAAATTCAGCAAAAATGTCAGCGCTGTCTCACTTCTCACACACTGTTTGAAAAGTAAGTTCACCTGTCTGGAAAATGGATGACGACACTTTGCTGTCTCCTTTTTCATCACACTAGATGGCAGCATCTTCCAGATGACAGTTGTCTGTGGAGCTCCCACTGCTGTAACACCAATAATCAAACTGACATCTTATAAAGTATGTCTTATCTGAGATAGAATGCATTAGCTCGTTATGTATAGGCCTTCCTGATATACATGAACATCCTAAAAACATGACTGATTGACAACCTCAAAAACAAAAAGAAACATAAGCACTAAGCGCCCTCCTCTGGTGAAACTCCTGCCGAGAATGTGAAACAGATTTTAGTGCTCTCGATTTGAAAGCATGTAAACCTTCAGCTCTCGTTTATTTTATAGTTTGAGAAAAGAACACAGGGTTCTCCACGTTTCTTGGCTTCTTTGATTGTTGCAGTTTAAAACACACAAGCATGAAAAATATGTCCTTCTATTTGCCAAATCTTTTAGTTCACCTCCTAAATGCAGCCTAAATCCAACGAGCATAGCACAAAGTTACTGTAGTTGTAACCATGTCAAATTCAGAGTGAAGGTTAGTGAGGAATGGTTTTTACTTGCAGGACCCACTGAGGCTTTTTAAAAACACCCTGTGTTTCAAGAAGGAAACCGCAAAACGTGGCCACAAAAATTATTTTGGATCCACACAAAGTTGTCACTAATAAGGTTTGAATTTGAGGGAGTTTTCTGTTGCTCAGAGTCTCAGAGACAAAGTGTCCCCGTGCAGTATTGAGCAGTTAATCACACCAGAACAGAGCTTGACTCAACCTAAATAAATTATGAAATTGCATCATATCTCTTGCAAAATGATGTCATTTTTTGTTTGTCAGGATTAAGAAAGAGTACTCTCCCAGGAACCTTGACATCTGTGGCCCTTGATGCGTATGCCATGTGGGCGTGAGATCTGCAGTTGACCGCTTCAGGCCTAAGTAAATACTGCCGTCATTCCAGGAATTGCTGTGGATGGTGGAGGAAGGAAATGTCTGTAATCAGGGTAACTTCACTGTTTCCCATAGCTGAGTCAGGAAGTAAAGCAGTTGCCTGGAGATGACGGTAGGCGAAGAGAGAAAGCATATCTTACACACGTATAAATCGAGAGGTCATAGGTAACCTTATGACTGTCAGTTCAGTGATATGCAAAAGAAGGCATTGTTTCACATCCACTTTCGACTGCAGGGTTTCTGAGTGATTTCCAGGAAGCCCCAAAGAATATTTAGATTATTCTAATTGCCTTTATTTAATATGCTTTGCTTTATTGAGCAGTTAATGCTTCCTTTGTGGTCTGGACTCTCTGGGTCTTTCGGTCTGCAGCTCCGTCTGGCCATCTCTCTCTGGGGTTAAGGCCGTGTGTAGTGTTCTCGTCACCTGTTCTTCGAATTGGAATGTGTTTGTTTCCTAATCTTTTTCTGGGAAGACAAAAAGTATCTGTCAATCATTTACCCATTTCTTCAACGTGCTTTACACTTATGATATCGCAAACTGAATACAGGAAGAAGTTTCACTTTCCATTCAGGCATGAAAAGGGTTTTTGGTGCCAGATGTTGGCACTTTCCTTCTATGCAAGTCAGTGCATTAAGTGTAATTTAGAATAATGTGTTTTTTTCCCTTTGCATAAACACATCAGCGTGTTGGGTTTGCTGTAGGCTGAAACCACATTTTCTGCTATTCCCATCTCAATTAAAAGTACATACATTAATGCATAACTAACTGGCAGAGGGAAAAAGCCTTTCACTTGAGTCAGCAGAGCTGCAGACCTCTGACTGTATTACATTAAGTAAAAGCTTTAGCAGCTCACTAAGCACTATTCTGTGAGTCGCAGTCATGCTCTAAAGCAGAACGAGATCTGAATAGCTTAAGGTATCTTATAAATTTAAAGATAATAATTATATGAAAAGATTTGCTTCTCAGGTTCATATTTACTGACCATAACTGTCATTGTGTGTGTGTGTGTGTGTGTGTAGTTGTTGCAGTATCCCTGTTGGTGGGTTTCAAAATATCCTTAATACTAGACAAAAACAGAGAGTCCCAGTCTGGCTCTCAGAACAACATCATAGGTTGCAGCATGCCAGCAAGCAAACAAGAGGTTATTTCTGTCCGTGGTCGACCCCTAACCGACCCCCTGTCAAGCAGGCTGCCGACTGGGTCAAAATGGGAGAGAGGGAAGGGCACTTGTTATGTGCAAATGCTCTGAGTAAGAACCATCTGAGGGTTAATTAGACTTATGGGAAAGTTATGGTTGATGAAATCGGGGAATGTTTGGGGGGAGGTGTGAGTGAGTTGCCTACCATGTGCTGTAGCAGTAACCCCCAGTTTTCTTTCATTTCAATATGAATGGAGGGTCATATCTTGGGGCAACCTATACACCACGGATGCATACAAATTTTGTTCTTTCAATTACAGCTCAGTCGTAACATGGTAATGGTAATAACAATGTAACTGGGAAACATTCCTGTAACACGTGTAGTAGTTTATGTGCAAAACCAAACAGTGAAGATAAAAAGGCTTGACTGTTCTCCAGCTGTGCGGGGCAGCAGGACTTCAGACATGTTTGAAAATTACTAGAAAACAAAATAATCCATAAGAGTTATATGTTTTATCCTGTTACATCTGTCTTACTTTAAACTAACAAATGTGAAAAAGGTGACGCAATCTTTAATACTGACCAATTCTTTTGATCTTATTAATATTAGGTCAGTTTTAAAAGTACCTTCAGAGAAGCTAAAACACTTTAGATTTTTTGTACATTCGTGCCCTTATAGAATTGTACCTGGTGCAAAAAAAAAATTCTAGCCGTCAAAATGTGGTGACACATTGTTGTGTGAAGGGGCCTGGGATTCACTTTGTTTTGGTTTTTCTCAGCGTTGCAAAGTTTATTTTTAAATGACAATGTATAATACTGAAGAAGTAGTTTGGTGTTTCACAGAGCGTGAAGTGGTATTCGTTCATTCACTGATTTGTTTGTTTTGTGATTAGAGAAGCAGCATGTCCCACAGTCACAGAGCACGAGATGACTTCTCCAGTGTTTACAGTGGACCCTCAGTTCAAATGGAACGTCTTACAGATGGACAAATGTTTAAACATTTAGAGATTTTTTGGTTTCCCAATATTATTTATTTTCGAATGTCTCACATCAAACGTTACAGTCTCTGGCCATTGGTTTTCAGTTTTAGGTTTTGTTACAATTATATCAATTAGAATAATGGAGTTTTTTGGTTATTACACAGAAACAAATATAACATAGAGTAGCTAATGTTCAGAATTTAGAGCAGTCGTCCACCAATTATGGTGTAAGCAGTTCAGTTCCCATCTCCTCCTGTCCTGATGTCAGTGTCCTTAGTCTGAACCCCATGTTGCTCCAAATGAAGCACTTTGTCCATTATGGTAGAAAAGAATTATATTTACACAATTTACTAAGTATTTACAGACAAACAAATCTAATCTACAAATCTACAAGCTATTTCCATGATGAATGGATGGATGGATAGATTTTGGCTATAAATAAAATATGATGTATCAACCACTTCTGTTCACATTATGTGAATCTAGAAGATTAAATACAGAGACGAGAAATCATTTACACACTAGAATAATTTGAGCTAAAATGTCAGAAATAATACAATAAACGTATCCTTCTAATGCTGTGATGTATTGTATAAAAAAATAACATTTTCCACATTTAAGCTTCATCTAACTATTAGTTTTAGCGAATGTTAAAAAAAGGGAGTTAAAGGGCAACTGTGAGTATATTTAATGGTAAATGGCCACTTATATAGCGAGTTGTTTTTAGTGGCGATGTTAATGTGGCCACAGGCCTCCCTTATTTAGCCTCTGATGACAGCTGCATGTAGCACAGTTTCAAAGAACACTGGCGGTCCACAGGGATTTATCTCTGGCTTTCCCACCATCTGCACAGGCCTTAATGACACGTGATGATTGTTGTTGGTTCTAGTGGTACTGCACCTTCCTCCAACACACGCCGTCTCGTTTGAAATAGGTTTATATTCGTGATTTCAAATCAAACGCTTTTAATGTCTCTATCCATTTAAAGGCAAACCTTCAGATACCTCTTGACTTAAATCTTATCGATTCAAATTAGATCCAGGTGTATCGATTCTTTTACTGAAGATAATGGCAGCAAGCCAGATGCTTTGCTGCTGTGATGAATAATTGTATCCCAAGGCTTTAAATGTCAGTTTCTTTATATTTCTACAACTGGTCATTTGCAACCCAGAGAAACACTTTGATTAACAGAATTATACTTTGATTAAACTAAACATCTGTCTGGGGTATAAAAGCACATGCTTATGTGCTTGAAAAACTCAAATTGATCTTATTCCCTCTGACATCTTGGCTCAGAGTGTCTGCTGGAGCTGTCTGCTGTGCATACCTGCACCTAGACTACTTTTAATGTTCATGTCATGCAGACCTTCCCTGGGATTCTTTCTACAACCGTCCCAGGGAAAACTCACAAGGAATTCGACACAGTCTGGGTTTTATAGGAAATGGGTTGTATAGACGTCTCATCACAGTGTTTACATGTAAAGTCACTGTTTGCACGTTATGGAGGCTGAACTCAATATGTTTGTTACAAAATGTTTTAGATTGCCGCTGTGCTGTAGGGTGGGCAAAAAGAAGCTGAGCGTAATCTCTATATGTGTTAGTCCTCACATGGGTCTTGATGTTAATGAGAGCTTTGATGTTCAAAGAAACTGTATCTGGGAAAAAGATGTGGATTTTGTCTCTGAAGAATAATTTGGCACTGAGCGCCGGAGCATTGTCAGGATTTCAGTGTACTTTCTCAGCAGGCCGGCACAACACAAACTGGTAAACATCATATGGAAGCACACAATTGTATGTTAAATCTCTTTTTGACCTATCAGCAGGCCCTGCTGTTATTAAGCTGTATGACCCACGACCGGCGACACTGTTCTCTTACCTTTATCGTTGAACACAATAACATACATGCCACCGTCACCTGAGCAAAGAGATGAATATTTTGCCACGTACAGCTCTATTTGTGTCCCTCAGCACACAAAGGAAATGACACACAAGTGTGGCACAGCTGCAAGTCCAGTAATTGTTTATCAATGCAAGATATAAACTGCACAAAATATTAGTGAGCTGGATTCAAGCGTCCCAGGTAATAGAGAAACATGTGGTTGATTAAAACCAAAAAAAAGCTATTTCAGTGACTGATGAGTTCGCGCTCACTTATTAAGGAGGGACTGATCCAAACAATCAGTAACCAAAATACAGTAATAGTTATCGCTCTGCTGCTCTACCAAAAAGCGAGCAGGGTCCTGATAGCTGAGTGCTTTAAGACGTCAACAAGATGGCAAAATGACAGCGTCCCTGATCAAGACACAATCAGGTTGGTCAGAAATACTCCGTTTGGGTTGAAAGACCTGTAAGCCAAAAGTGTTTGTGTTTTTTCTACATAGAACGTTAACTAGCCGACAGAGAACCTTGCTCAAGTTTTTATAATCAGCCCACTTAGTTAGCTCAGTGATATCTGTAGCAGTAAAATTACCCTTCTCTTTCTTCTTAGTAAAATGATGTCGAGTAAATTAAATGGCCACAGTTAGACTACATGTCCTCGTAAAAAAAGTGAACAGAAAATTATAAGGATTATGATCACAGGCCTGTGTGTTATATCCTAATAGTATTTATTGAATCTCCCTGAATCAGTGAAAACAAAGAGGCTCTGGGAGTGAGATTTTATTATTTGGGATCCTCTTACCTTCCTCGCACCAAATTCTACACTAACATTACAGTGAAATTGTGCAATATCTCACCATCACTATATTAAGTTAGTAACATGAGCATCAAACAAGCTAATCTAAATCATGGCGTACAAAAGATAATTGGGGGATGGGATGTATGCATATGGACTCATTTTTAAATCTCAAAAAACAAAAATTTACAGTATGACACATATACAACCTCAAACTTCTTGAGTATGTGCCCATTCTGTGCTTAATGGATACTGACGTCGACTCTTCCAGAAGAATCACCGACCCCGTCCTACAGGACAACGGGAGGAAAAGTCGCCAAAGCTCCTGCTACTGCCTCAAGAACAGAAAGATTTACTTAATTCAACCTAAATAGGGCAAAATTGATGAAGGAAACATGAGAGTTGATGGTTGACCATTTAAGAGGAAGGCCACTGTGGGAAAAGAAAGTCTCTTTACTGATTTGTTTTGAAATAAATGAAGTTGGGAAATAGATCAGAATTCCTTTAGGAAGATAACACATAATCACAGCTTTAGTATATACTGAAGTTAGTATTTCCTTGGGAAAAACTAATTTATTGTGTATTTACAGTGAAGCAAAATAGCTTCATATTTCAGTAATTACTCACATTTGTTCCCTTTTTTGACCAGAGTAAGTCTTAAAAAGGTGCATGCAATGCTTGTATTTAATGCTAAGTATCCCGGTTCTTACCAGGCCTGTTGGTAAGTTTCAATAACAGCTTTTCATATTTTAAAGAAGAACTATCTGGTATAAGGTTTAAGGTTGCTTTTCTGTATGCTAATGCTGATAAAACACCAGTTAATGGTTAAACTACCTATAGTTTATAGGCTTTTTTACTGTCATTTGGCCCGGTACCCCTGTTTGCTAAGTGTGGTTTTTCTGTTAGTTTCAATGTGTTGTGCGCTGGCAGAATCCCAAACCGAGGTCGCACAATTGAAACTCTGGTGTGGAGAAAACATCCACACGGGTGGGGTGGGCTGGGGGGGTTGTTGGGATGAGAAAACAAAACAGACCAACCACAGGATTTTATGACAGTAGATATGTGGCTTTAGCAGTAAATTAAAGTTTCAACCATCCGATGACCGACCCATCTAATGTGTTTTAAGAGTTGCTCATTAAAATGAAATGTAGCAACTATGTGTGTTACAACACGTCTGTCACAATGTCAAGTGTGTCTCTGTTATCTCTTTGTGTCCCCAGAGACATGTAAACACCAGCAGCGAGTCTTCTCCAGGAGGGTCCTTGTCCTTGAGACAACGATATGTATTTTTTTGTTTTTGAGTTCTATATTATTTCCTTAAACACAACCAAACCTGCTCAGCGAACGCAGGTGCAAACTCTTACATTTTTACTTTGTTCTGAACGAGTAATTTGAATTCAGCAGCTGGCCAGTGTTGAAGCAGGTGGTTGTAATAAATAAAATAAGTTCAATAACCCTCAAGCCAACATGACTATTAATAGAAAATTAATGCAGTTATATTGTTGCAGCACTAAAAAGAATTATTACAAGCTGTGGTTTAATAACGCAGTTAGACTTTTAAATCAGTGCAAAGGATAAGAAACAGCATGTTTTTAGACTGGTATTGAAATTTGAGAGTCCACAGCAGACTTTGATGCAGGTTTTGATTGTGGGATAAAACAGGTGTGTAAAAGATTCATAAAAATCTCTTGTTTCTGCAGCCGACAGACGTATGAAAGGCAAACTCGAAGGAATTTTGCGCATTTTCAGACAGTGCTACACGCAGGCAGATATTTTTCCACGTTCCTACTGCTCCGCTTTCTCCCCCATATTTTTAATGATCTTGTTGTTCACCATTATTCCATCCCAGAAACGTGCTGTCATAACATATTGTGCCTGACTTGTCCCATTTACTTTATCAGCTCCATGTTTCCCCTGACCCATGCTGTTTGACATGCATATTTCTTGGTCCCATGAGTGAACATTAGTAATCCACTGATCCTTCCCATCATGCATTGCCCTGTTCAGACACATCACAGGAACAACCAGATGACTGAGCACATCCTGTGTTTCTGTAGCTTCACCTTGACATCACATTTTTCGTAGAAGCAGACATCTGCTCTCAAGATTTGACATTTTACCAACCCGCCTTCCCAGGGCCACTGAGACACACGCCACAAGAATTAGCGCAATTTCTATTTATCTCATTTCCTGTTTGTGTGTTTGTAGTCATGAAAGGCATCTAGTTACCACTGTAAGTCAACAATAAGTGTATTTTTATATCACTTACCTCATCTTTTAATTTCTGTCAACCTTTCCTTTTTAGTTTGGTGTTTTTGCAACCTATGATTAGTCACTTACAAGTTGGATTTGCTGGGAACTTATACAACAACAAGGTTGAAACTGGTTCCGATTCTGTAAATCAGCAATGTTGCCATGGAAAACATAAATGAAAACAACCAGGGCCATACGTGTGAAAACAAAACCTCCTCGCTAATCATAAAAAGACGCTTACAGATAAGCTTCCATGTCCCTATGCACCCTGTGTATTTGTTCTTGTCATTATTATTTAGTTCTACAAAAATAAAAAAAACTTGTGCTGTTTCTCATGGACATGTGCCCACTAAAAATTCCCAACAGCTTGTGTTCATCGACTAGGTTACAAAAATTAGATACAAACAAATGATTCGGTCTCCTGCCGTGTGAATTTACTCAAACCAAAGGACATTGGCCATCATGAGATAATCACTAAAGCACCAAGGTTCCTTGGGATTTCATGTTAAAGGATGAGTCCTCTGTGAGTTGAACAGAGTGTTCTAGCGAGGGTTAACACGAGCAGCACTGTGTTCCCTCCTCCAGTCCTGACGTTGACCGACCGAGCACTCTCACACACTTAGACTCACACACACTTTCTCCACTGGGGCCAGCACTGAGACAGACAGGAGGGACGCCGTGCTGCTCTGAGAGCCAGCTTTCGTTCGCTCAGAGCTGGATCTTTTCTAGCACTCACTCCCCTGTTCCCTACTTGCCTCGTCAATCCATGGGACTCCAGATCCTGCCACCAAGAGAACCACCACTGTCCTCTATGGCCTGCCTCGATGTGGAGACCCCCTCCATCTGCAGGGGTAAATTCAAATCAGGTGCTTTTTCTTTCTCTTTATGTCTATGCATGACTCTCTTTTATTTAAATGTTTGAAACTCTTTTTTTTTTCTCCATTTTGTTTATGTTTACTGGCGCTGAAAGTGGGGGGGTTGGTGGGTGGAGGGTGGTGTAGTGATGTAGACACAACTCCAACAGGAAATGACAGAGCAACAGTCAAGCTCATCACAGTGATTCATGCCAAGCACAATTCTTACAGAAGACACTATTGTTTTGTGGTGGATAATAAATCACATTTGTTGTAGAAAACCTGAGCGTTTGAGTGTCAGATTTGGGAAAGACTATTCATCTTGTTTATACTGGCATTCTGTTCAAACATCATTATGGTTTCCTGTCACACAGGAACAGCTGGAATTCACCTGTGTATTGTCAGTTCACACAGTGAGATTCATTCAAACTTTGCAAAAGTGTCAAACATTGAACGTACATAGTGTGTAAGAAGTAAACACAGTGTCACTTCTGTCAGGGCCACCATGAAATTCTATTACTAATCATGACCCATCTAAACACACAGGACAGGACACACCCACTCACAGGGAAGGAAACTTCAGTGTTTTCTCATCACTGTTAATTTGGCTTCATGTTTGACTTAATTTAGTTTAATTTTCGAAAAGAAAATACTACGAAGCCCAGATTTTTTTTGCAGCAGCAGCAGCATTTTACCTACCCACGATTGTCAGTTGGTATGTAACAGCTATTTGTTTGTTTATTTATAAATATTTTTATTTTATTTTTTGAGTTTTTTGATAAATTGACATTTATCCCGATGCTGAATTTACTTCTTGTTTGATAATTACATTTTATCCAGTATAAATGTTGCTATAAATGAAAGCAATGAAGAAAAATGCATCTAAATCAGCTGCTGTTAATACAAATGACATTTTTGTTAAAACTGTATAATTAGTCCTTTTTTGACCTAGTCTGTCTCTAGTTTGATAAAACGACATTTAGAGTCTTTGGCATTTATAACAGCAAAGACAACATATCCCAGTTCAGTTTTATCTGGACACAGATCTGTAGCCACACCGAACGGTATTTTTATTTGTACTCTTTAAAAAAACAGCACTGAGTAAAAAATGGTCTGATGGGAGACCTCCAGGGATAATTTGCTGAGAACAACATGGATCTGAGATTACATCAGTAGATGGGGATATCAGCAGATCCCTCTCTCTGGGTTCCTCCACAACCTCTGTTTACGCTCTGCTGGTGAGCAGGAGAGCGGGGCCCAGTTTGCATCACGGAGAGGTTAGCCAGGGTTCAGGTTGGACGCAGGATGACACAGAGTGAGGAGGACCCTGGGCATGAGGTGAACCCCCATTACTGATGCTCAAATTAAACTCTGCGTGTGGTGCTGGAAGGCAGCTTTCGATGTTATTGATATGCAGTAATACGCACTCATAAATTTACTAGCCTGGGGAATTCTCTCCAAGTCACAGTGGATATAAATATTAGGACAAATCTATGGCATTTTTTTTAACAGTCTCCTGGAATGACCCCCCCGGCCTGGCTTTGGAAAAGGAAAGGCACAGCAGGCAGTTCAGGCACACTGTGTTCTCTGATGTGACTTGAGTGGACTTGCCTCCCTCCCCTTCCTCAGCCCTTGTGATGTTGTGCTCCCTTGCCCACCCGTAGAAGCCCGTGAGCGTCCCCTCGGCCCTACAACTGGAGATCCCATCCCCTTAACCAGCCCCAAATTTCATGGTTCCCAGGCCTTGTTCTCACAGCTGCCCGGTTTATTTTTGCTGCAGTGAGTCACAGAGGGCTGTTCAGACATAGCGCCTTTCCCAGGAGGGTAGAGCAGGTCTGTTGTACAGTATGTGTGTGTCTGTGTGTGAGTGGCCGTTCACTGAATAGGCCAGCTTCACTTTACCACAACAGTGACGATAAGGGCCTCATGTACACTACTGCATCATTCGTCACCATCACCCATCCCCTTCCTCTTCTGTTTTTTGGTTTTTTTCGGTACTGGGCTGTTATTCTACTGAAATATCATGTCCACGCCCACTTGTTTGTAAGTGTTTAAACTCAGATCATCTTAAAGTTTATGTTGATGGGGAAATAACGCCAAGGACTGACGACAAGAACTTTACGTGGTGCCTGCAGATAGACTCAACAATATTTTGCTGGAAGATTTTCATGGCTTTGATGTTCCTCAACTACTTAACTGATCACTGCTTTTCTATCCAAGATTACAACTTAAAAACAGTTTATTAAACAGACAAAACTGACTTGGCTGACTTCAGTGCCATCTCTAGTTTTGTCTTTTCGTTAATCCAAACACATCTGCGCTGTAGTCGCTTTGCTTAACAGGATTTGCATCCTGTACAAAGATATTGACTCTTACTGGAAAGGCTCAGCGCAGCCCGAGTGTGTTTGTCGTACTTCTAACAACCCCAGCTAAAACTGTACAGGAAGTGAGTAGGATGTCTGTGGTGGTGAACAGGGTTTGCTGTCGAGCATTTGTGTACCACACTGATTGAGAAATAATGAGTACTTTGTTTTATGTGAAGTCTGGCAGGTTCTACAAGCCAGAGGTGGTCGTGGAGTTGACACGTTCAGTTGAATCTCAGTGGTTAATGTTCAATTCCGACCTCTGTGTCTCTGTGCTCTCATAGTCCTCCAGCTCTGTCTGCAGCAGAGGAGAAGTCGAGAGCAGCTTGTGGAGCAAGGCATCATGCCGCGTAAGTATTCGTGTTACGCTTCACATCTCTTACTAACTGCAATTGAGTTTTACTAGGTTTACATCAATACACGTAGAAAGAAAGTTCTTTTAACACATGGTGTCCAATTTAAATGAGTCTTTGACACAATGTCAAATACTTCAGGCCGTCAGTAATTGCAGAGGATTTTTATAAAATATCAAATATGGTGATTTTGTTTGTATTCATGTATATCTGGGAACTGTTTAAATGACTGTGTCCCACATCATAAATTTTATGTTGCTGTGAACCTATTCATACTAAAAACACGTATATGTAGTATTTATTGATTTTAAACTCAATATGCTGAAGAACAATATATTCGTAACGGTTTTCACACAAAGAATAGTGAATGTAGGACATTCAATTTTAATGAGCACGTTTGCCACATTTGTTTATGTTCAGGGTTTGAGTCCTTTTTTCACAGCCTTTGCTTTAAAAGATTAAGCTGCTTTGTTTTTATTAAATCTTGTGAATGTTACGTTATCTGGACACAAACTGACGTGCTCATAGTCTGTGTATGAGTGTCAGTTTTACAATACTAACGCCAAGACTTGGACTATTGTGGTCAGTGACACAGAGAGTTACATTCAGCACTAAGGTTTCAAGAAATAGTTTTTTCTTTCTTTCTTTTTCTGTTTTTTTACACTTATCAACAGTAAAAACAGATACTTAGAGATAAATAAAAAATATGAAACAAAATATATAAATTATTACCTATGTATCCACAGGTCACTTATATTATTGCTGCAGTTGGTTTACATATGATCTAAGTGCAGTAAAAGTATTGTAATTTAGGCCCATCTGTATCAGTAGGGATACTATTAAATCATCATCATTAAGAAATGGAAGGAAAAGGAAAAAATGAATGACATGACAGACTAGTGAGAACACCTATGACACTGTGCACATAACCCAGGTTCTTTATCGATCAAAGTTTCAAATGGGAGAGGGGCAAAGAAAAAAAGGCTCATTATAAATATTGGATAGAGTTTGTTATAAATCATGTGAAAGATTCTAAATTCAGCTGGAAGCAATTTCTGTGGTCTGGTGAGACCAAAATTAAGTTAAGTGGCCCAGGAAAATTTGTGAAGGTAGAGGTTAAATGCATCAAACATGGGGAAATCCTGGAGAACCGGATGCAGTCTGCCAGAGAACTGCAACTTGAGAGTATATTTGTTTTCCAGCAAGACAATGACCCCAAGCATGCAGCCAAAGCTACACAAAAATAGTTCAGAAACAACAAGATTAATGTTCTGGAGTGACCAAGTTGGGGCCTCAGAGGCCTCAGTCCTATTGTGAATTTGTGGCTGGACTTCAAAAGTGCGTTTTGCTCATGATCACAATCTGAATCTAACCTGACAGAGCTTGAGCGGTTTTGCAAAGAAGAATGGAGAAAAATTGCAACGTCCAGATGTGAAGCCAGGGTAAAAAGAAAAAAAGCCAAATCAAATCAGCCATGACTCAACGTTGTAAAGGAAAATAAACAAAAATGAGAACCACGGGGGTAAATACTTTTCAGACACTGCAACAGAGATAAACCATCAAACAGCAGACTAGTGCCAAATCAGGAAGAACTAATTCCTCTTTTAATATCATCCACATTGACGCTTTGATGCGACTAAAGTGGAGCAGGCTCAGTGTCTGTGCAGCTGTCCCAGGGTGAGCATTGTGTTTAAGAGCGATATTAATGAAAGAAAAGCTGAATCTGTGACAGAATCATGCTGATCGCTTGGAAGGTTCAAAGAGAAAGAGATAAAGCTCCCGTCCTCTTTGTCCCGTCTTCTCTTGAGAAACCTCCTGCCATCAGGTATTCAGCTCCTCTCCGGCTCCGCGCAGCCGCATGAGTCAGCGACTGAGCCTTCGGTGGAGGTCATTCACCCCCTTCTGTGGCCCGGCCAGGCATGCACACAAGCCTCCCAGGCTACTCTCCACTAAAACCCTCAGTTGCTCTCATACTTATAGGCTTTGTGGTAGGTATGCAGAAAGGTTGGAGCGATGAGCAGCGTTGTTTTGATTGCTTTCCTCTGACACACAGCTCAGAGCGCAACCACAGCCGGTGTGTCCCTAAACCAAACAGTGCTCATCGTGGCGGAGGTGACTCGTACGTGATCGCTCAAAGCGGGATGAAAGAGAGAGGGACGGTTCAGACAGGAACTGTGCGTAAAACAAGTTCTCTACTTGAGTCAGCAAAGCCCACACTTCCTGTGAGACTCCCATGGATTCACTTATATACAATACATGTCAACATCAAATTTAACCGTGGCGTCCAATAAAAAATGGCACATTTCTAAAATCTTTTTATATTAACGCTTGTTTATTTTGTATTTAGGCATTTTTACGCTTTTTCTGTATGAGTATGAGTTTTATGGTTATAATTTGCCGCTGGATGTTCAATATTTTAAACTTTTTAAAGTGTTTGCTAATTAAAGGGACTAATACCATATCAAATCAGTTTGTCCATGCGCTAAAACATTCTGAACACTCTCTCACAGCTCTGAAAACCCCTGCTACCTTTCATGAGCAGATTCGCAGCCTGGAGAGAGCCAGGGTAAGACGTAACGTCATCAAACTGCTCCTGATCATGATTTTGTTTGTCATTTCGCTTCTATAATATTTGTTATTAATGTTCCTTTTCTTTTGAACAGACTGGGAACTTCTTAAAGCACAAGCTCTGCAGCAGACCTGAGCGTTCGGAGCTGGTCCGTATGCACATCCTACATGGTAATCATCCTCCTGTGTGTTCTTACTGGGTAACATCGTCTAGATAAGAGAGATGATTAAGGTGCTTATTCATCTGTCTGCACTTACTGCCAGTCATAATTTGTTATACAAAGCTATAGCCAGATAAATGTTTTTGTGAGGTCTGGCTGCGGCTGCGGTGAGTCACAGGGACAGAGGCTGACTGATGCCGGCCACATCATCAAATCGTATGTGTGCTTATCAGACACGCAGGCTGAGCCCTCCCTTCAGGCCACACAGATGAAGCTGAAGAGGGCCAGACTGGCCGATGATCTCAACGAGAAGATAGCCCAACGGCCCGGACCCATGGAGCTGGTGGAGAAGAAGATCCTCGCTGTCGACTCTGACGTCAAAGAGCTCAACACTGGTAGCCGCTCAACATGATCTCTGACTTTATTCACTATGGTGCCATGTGTAAACGTTCACTGAATCCGTCATTGCAGCACATCAGTGATGATGATCATTGAACACCCTGTCTGATACTGAGAAACTGGCCCCTCACTTACATCAACATTTGTGTGTGTTTTCTCTGGTGCTGCTTGTTTTTGCCCTCATAGTTAGGACACCAGTAGCATGGCTGTGAAAACGTCGTAATGTCAGTTTCCATCATATCTCAACAACATTGTATTAGCTGAAAAAATTTATACAGACATTAATGAGGTCCATTTACTTTCAGTTACTTCCTTCAGTGCCACCATGGTGCAGACATTTTTAGTTTTTGGTGAAAAATTCCAGCTGCTATTGTCTGATTAACTTTGGTAGTTACCATTCAAGTGATGGCAGCTGTAGTTTTACTCCTCACGTGTTCTTTGAGTGAATAACGAATTGTCCCTGTTCGTGTGTGGTGCCGTTCTCATAGGTGGTAAAACAAACGTCCCTAAGGCACCAGATGTTTACACGTTCAATGAGGACAGCAGTGACGCCTTATCACCAGAACAGCTTCCCAGCCGGGAAACGTCCAGCTCCACTGCGACCTCTCCAGAGGAGGCTGGAGCGACTGAGGCCATCTCCACCTCCTCTCTGGGAAACTCTCCCATACAGGTACAGTTCACCAGTTCCTTTGTAAAAACGTGTCAGCAGATAAACTAGTTGTGTTGGCAGGTTTTATAAAGTTATGACATGCTTAAACAAAAACTAAACTTTTTTTATGTTTTAACGCCACACTTTAACCTAAATTTAACCTGAAGCAAATCTCCTGATCTTTCCGTCTCTGCTTTTCTTAGCCCTCTGCTCAGCCTAATTCACAGCCCACTTCAGATGTAGGTAACCTGGTTTCTACCAATGAGCAACAAGGCAACCCACAGGCATCGACAGCCCAGCCAATTACCACAGCTGTCCCCAGCATCACATCAGGGCCAGTTCTTGTGAAGGTGGGGTTTTTTCAAAGTCTTTTTAAACTTCTTTAACGTTGGTAGCAATTTCTTTTGGGGGCGGGTTGTAGTTAGCTGACATGAAAATGAATACTAGTCCTTATCTCTATGATTTATTGTGGTTTTGTTGTTGTTCTTTTCTTTGGAAATGTGAAGAGGCACATGATGTTGGAAGACATGAATCTGTGTTTTGTCATTCTGACGGCCACACTGGTTAAGGGGGGGACTTTAAGTCAGCATTCAGCCAAGTCAAACACAGTTCAAAGAACAACGAGATTTAAAGTCCTTTCATAAATCTTTGAGCTTAAATCTTTGCTGGCCTCAGTTTGTCTTTAGTTTGGGTCAAACAACAGGGTCCTCCTAATTCAGGCTGTGTGAAATCTAACTGAATCTATCCAAATATTAAAGGACGTGAGATAAGTATTAACTTGTGCATGCATCATAATCCAGTTATTCTCTGAGCATAAGATGAACTCTCCCTTCCTTGGAACATGTTAGCGGAATGAATTTGACAAATTGGAGGGTGTACTCGCTTAACCCAGCTTGAGTTTCTGATTTCATACTGTAGCTAGAACCTGCTGCTCTTATGCCAAGCCTTCTTCGTGTGTATCCTGTAATTACAGGTTGTAAAACAATAAGGGTCACATTTCCACTGCTCGTTTCCTTATCCTGCAGTTCTCATCGGGTGTCAGAACAATGTTCCACCTCAGTGCTTCAAGCTATAAAAATCCCGTACCAGTTCCAAGTCTTGCCGTGTTGGTACTGGCAGTTCTAACTGTATTCCCTGATAAACTGGCCTGAGATCAGTCACAGGGATCAAACATCCTCCAGATGGTCCTCTCAGGTTTTACATGCCCCTTTTCTTTGTTGTGTTGTGCTCTGCAGCAAAGCCTGCACAAGCAACCAGGCGATAAAAACCGCAGCAAAAAGGGCAAAGAGCCTAAACCACGAGTGAAGAAGCTGAAGTACCATCAGTACATTCCCCCAGACCAGAAGCAAGAGCTCAATGACGTGCCAATGGACTCTGCCTACGCCCGCCTGCTGCAGCAGCAGCAGCAGTTCCTGCACCTCCAGATCCTAAACCAGCAACAGCAGAAGTACAGCTACCAGGGCGTCCTGTCTGCCTCACTCAAGTATGGCTTCATTTAGCAAAACAGACACTTTACACAGCTACAGACAGAATTCTCTTCTACGACACATTTGTTAGTAATGGGGTATATGTCGGTGGTGAATTTGTTACTTACACTGTTGAGTTCACTTCTTTTGGGCCTTATTGTTCTACAAACTCTGCCTGCTTCAAAGTGAAGATTTAAGTCTGTTGTTCCTGTCCATAGCTGTGCTACACAGAAGCTGCTGATTGTGAAAAATGAATAACAGTTTAGATTCCTTCGGTCATTTGCACTCCCTTTCCTTTTTAACAGGACATCGGAGGTACAAACCAGCTGTTCCAGCGTTCTGAGTGAAGACGCTGCATCTGTCCCTGTGCAGCCCCACTACACTCAGATGACCCGCAAGCTGGATCATTTACCAGCTAATCTGGATGAGATGAAGGTGACACTGTTCTGCCTGTACACAGTTTGACTATAAGCACCTCATGCATGCAGCAGAAAATTATTTGATGACAGTCTGTTATTTTCAGGTTGCTGAGCTGAAGATGGAATTAAAACTCAGATCTTTGCCTGTTTCTGGGACTAAGACAGATTTAATAGAGAGATTAAAGTTGTATCAGGGGACTACTAACAACCAGACTGCTGCTGCAGTGGACATAGCAGCTGTCACAGCAGCTTCAAAACCAGAAAGCAAAAAGTTAACCCCTCCTGTGTCCCCTATAGCCTCCAAAGTGTCCAGTCTGGGCATAGAGGACAGTAGCATGGCAGACAGTAGTTCAGCAAAACCTTCGGATACTCTGTCTCCAGCTCATGCTTCTCTCTGCTTGAGCTCCCCACGAAGAGATCTCCAGGAGGACTGTTCCACAGAGGGGAGGTCTCATGAGCAGGACTCTGAAAAAGACAAACGTCTGCACGAGAAGGAGCGTCAGATTGAGGAGCTGATGAGGAAGCTGGAGCAGGAACAGAGGCTGGTGGAGGAGCTAAAGATGCAGCTGGAGGTGGAGAAGAGGAGCCAGCAAGGAGATTCACCACCTCAGCTCAGCCCCCTCGCAACCATCCAGGTCAAAGAGGAAGCCCAGTCACCCTCAGGCTGCTCAGCATCCCGTAGCTCTCCATGTCTGCCAGTGCTCATCAAACAGGAGGAGGTTGCGGATCAGAGCCATTTAGCTCCTCCAACGCAGTTCATCATAAGCCATCAGACCATCAAGCAGCCTGAAACCCTGCAGTCTGTCCAGACTGGAGCTCAGATCCTTCTGCCTGCATCCCATCCTGCATCAGTAGTTGCTATCCAGCTCCACACCACTGGCATCAAGTTACACACCAGTGTCAGCAGTGCAGCCCCAGGCCTCATCCAGACGTCTGGACAGCTGCCACAGAAAATAGAGGCCTCAGCCGCAGAATTACAACGGCAATGCAGCAATCAGCCACTGACAAGGGTAAGAAGAAACACTGATGCTTGTGCAGACTGAGTCTGTCACTGCATGAGTCATTGTCACTGGGAACAATTTTTCCACTTAGATTTCATTACAATGCACTAACTAGAATTGCAGACAATTGTTTCCACATAAAGTGTATTCACACCTGAAATCATGAAATCTGTTTTCTGTGTGGTAAGTTCAAGTCGCACGTTGTAGATGTGGTGCAATGCTTTCGATGACACTGTACAGCGTATTACATTTCACATTTTTCTCTCTAACAATCAAGTACTGTATGTACTTTCATACTTGCATCTTTCTCACTGCCAAAGTAATAACAGGCCTCAGCCAAATGGTGAAATTTTGCCCTCACATCAAAAGAAGGCATGTGGAAACATGGGATTCAGCTCAGTCCACACATGAGTTAACCCGCATAGCACTGCAAACCAATACTGGTACAAGTGGGGTGATGCTCCAGCTGAAGTGGGGCCAAAGCAATTTGATTTAAAAGCAGCTGCTTTGTCACTTAAACTGAGTGGGTGTGCAGTGTTGAACTGCTTTCCCTTGATTGTAGCAGAAAGTATTTTGCCCACATCAGTTGCATTAATTTATTAATGCATGCCTCTGTGCTAACTCTCTGCAGACATGGAGTATGAATACCACAACACAAAGCTTACTCAACACATTTCCAGTGAGTGGATGTCCTGCAGGAGCTTCCTCTAGCCAAGCTGTCCCTAAAGGCTCTACGAAAAAGGTAGAGGACGATTCATGTGTCTCTTTTTCACATTTTTCTGTAGCACTGTTTTGAAAAGTGCTAAACCATGCTTCATTATCTGCACACTGAGCTGCATTTGAGATGATTTGCGTTGGATGTATCATGTTTTTCATTCGGTGTAAGGTGCTATTGTCTTTTCCTGTTGAATAGTCTCCATGTCTCATAAACCATGTGTCAAAGTGCAAAGACCCCCCTCGCTATGAGGATGCCGTTAAACAGACACGCAGCATGCTAACAGCTGTTCAGGTGAAAAATGCTATAACAGTAAAATACATTGTTTAGAGCAGTACATACCTATTATATCCTCTAAAACATATACTCCTCTTTTTTTTTTCTGCAGGGTCCTACTGCAGCTAGCCAGCAGATGGATGATCTGTTTGATGTCTTGATTGAGAGTGGTGGTGAGAAATACCCGACTTCTTTGTGCTGGTAAAGACAACCTACAAGTGATTTATGTATTCTCACTTTATGTTCTGCCCCCCCCTTTTTTTAGAGATCTCCCCCTTCATCAGGCAGGATTCTCCTAGTCTGGACAAGCCGCTCCCTGTGACAGCAAGTGTAACCACCCTTCCTATCAACATGGTTTTAACCCGGCCTCCGCCCGTGGTTCAAATGGCCCAGCTGCCAGCTGCACCCATGAGCAACTCAGCCGCCTTGGCAGCCCTGACCACTGACGCTCAGCTGGACACGCTCCTCAATGGCCCGGTGGGCGCTGACACCGAGCCACAGGCACTGAAGATGATGGAGGAGTTACATTCACCCTTAGGCACCATGGAAGTGGACTTTAATGAAAACACATCAACCTCTGAGATGACACTGCACAACACCAACATGGACAATATGGATTGGCTGGACCTCACCCTGTCTGTGCCGGGGGAGGGAGTCATCCCTTTGGATGTGTCAGCACCAGTGGGTGTCTTCTCTTCTGACTTCCTGGACTCTAATGATCTGCACTTGAACTGGGACTGAGTGAATTTCCAGGTGAATTCCTAAACCTGTCAGGCCATCATTTTTACTACAAGAGCACTGCTTTTGTTTCCATGTGAGCATTAGAGCTGCTGGATGTTGGGGCAGCTTTTTTACTGTCAGGTCAGTAATAATCTAATCATGCAGTGTCATTGTAGAAGATGCTTCATTGCGTCCTTTGAGGTCTTAAAGCTCTCAGATCGGGAGGAAACTGACATTAAGTAGGACTGGTACTGGCAGTTTGAGCTGATGGTTGAACTATCGTCCAAGCTTTCAATCTTAAAGTTATGCTGCTGCTCTGTTATCAATCTCTTTTCATGTTTGTCCACCAGTCTTCATGAATGTAAACTGTTGTATTGACCATGACTATAGCAGAAGATATGGAAAATAGGCAGGAGGGACACTGCATGTAGCACTATCAGAGCAGATTGTGAACACAATCAAATGATAAATGTTTCTTTCTTAAAAAGAATTCCTGTCAAGCTGTTCTGACTGAATTTAGCACTCGACATATGCACCAAATTTGGAGTAAAGAGGGAGACTCCAGTATGCATCTGTACAGAGTTTTGTATGACCAGTAGTCTAATAACTTGAAAAGGGAGAACTCATTAAATTGCTCTTTAACCATCCTTCATGTCCCTAAATATGACAGGCCACCTCCTAAAAGGCTGCAATTACTGAAATTTAAAAAAGGTCTGTTTGGTTTTTGGTCTAACAGGTAACAGCATTCTGATTCTGATCTGCATACACAGCAATACAGACGAACAACAGGCATACAATCAGTTCTTTTTTGTATTTGTCCTCATTTGATATTAATACATTAACCTTCTGTGTTGGTGACATCTGCTGGCTGCAAAATATGATGTCTTTTATACAGAAAAAAAACATGAAGGCTGAATATGAAGCACTATAGCACAGTGATGCTCTGAGTGCTTTAGAATTGATTTCAAAACAAGTTATGATATCGACCAGTTTTGTTATTTTTCTCTCAGCGCATTTGTGCCTCGTTTGATTGTTCAAATGTCATTCCTTTAAAAGGAATTACATGCTGGAATGAAAAATATTTTGTTTTTACTATAATAGTATGGCTCAGCACCAAGAAATATGATAATGCATAGTTTGTATGCCATTTGTTTTACACATTGTATATTTATATTAACTTTGATACAAATGTAGCATTCATTCTGTAAATATGGACATTGTTTGGGAGTCAAAGGCAATTTATGAGCATTCCTAGTTTGCAAGTTACCATTTAGGGATTGACATTAAACAAACTCTGCAACAAAAGGCTTTGCATTTCTAGTTGTGTAGAACAAACAGTCTAGGCTCACCACATTCAAAAGCCTTTGCACAACTTTTCACAGATTTGACAATAATATCCATCACGTACTTATATTCAGTGAAAGAACAAATTGTCCTACAAATCTAATATAATACATATTTACATACAGTCAGACTACGCCACTAAGCAACTCGTGCCCTCCGACCTGTTACTCCTCAGCTCATTGTCAGCGCATCCTGCACAACGGAGAGTGGTTAGTGAAAACAGTCACTATAAAGAAGTCTTCAAGCGAACCGTGCCATCAGACTGACGTTTGGTGTCCTCTTTTCTTCCACCACACGCTTTACTGTTAGAGTTTTTTAATAGTTTTGATTGCTGTTCGGCACTTAGGACATCTGTGCGTAATAGATTTGAACCTATCGAGGCAGAAGGGGATGAGGCAACAACCGGCTACACACCTGCAAAAGGAGGAACAAAAGAAAAGTATCAACCGGAAACGCGTGCCTGCATTTGCGGCGGTGGCTGCACGAATATGAAAACAGGCCCAACAAGGTCTTTTTATATTCTCATGCAAATAATTCCCCAGGATAAAATGGGAGTGTTTCATACCCAATCAAAGCTGTCATGAGGCAGACCAGCCAGGTCACACTGCTGACACTTGTAAAGGTTTCTGTCATGATGAACTGCTGACATTCTGGGCACTGTGTCCTGCATGGATGTGATGGGAGGTTTTCCACATCCAGAATTACTGTTGGGGCTGTGAAGTGAAAGAAGAAATTACTGTAGCAACAGCTAATGCATAAAATGCTTTTGATTCATTATTTATGTAAGATTTTACAGGAAAATAAGCTACACAATTTTACTCTCTTTCTTCTTAAAACTTTGTCCAGGGAAATAATTGGGTGAGCAGAAACAATACTTTTTTTTCAACTTCACAAAAGCTGTAGTGTTCAAAGGGTGAAACTGCTTGTTCTTTTTGCTTTTTATGCAGGTGCTATAGTCATTTACCCCTGGACAAATGTTGCTCCAATCAAGCATAAAACATGTTTTGCATGATGTAGGCCTTATGCAGACCCAAAGGTCCCTGAATCTTGTTCCCACTAGATATGAAAGCAGAAAATTTGTTTTTATGATGAGCCTGTTCCCTATTTTTTGTTTCACATCACCTGCCATTTAAAGACATAAGCACTAAAGTGACCAGTTAAAAAAGAGCATTTTTTGCATCTTGGACTCACCAGGTTGAGTAGGTGGAGGCTCAACATAGAAAACATTCAAGCCAGAAGAAGCAGGAGGATTGGAGGAGAAACTAACTTCTACCAAAGAAGAACGAGGTGGTTACAACAACATAGTATAACTGAGTGATGATTTTCTGCAGCACATTTGGACTCACTTTTCATGCTGTTTTCATTTTCATTTGCACCAAGGATGCGGTTGTAGGCTTTCTGAAGTTCAGCCATCCTTTCATTCAGTTGTTTCAGTTTGACATCAATGCTGTCAATCTCATGCTGATATGAGGCTGCTTCCTCTGGAAATAAAACATAACATTTACATATATTTTAGACACCAGAGACGCTGAACTTTTTCACATTATGCGTATAGCAAGTAATAGACTTTTATGAAGTGCCAAATATCGGTCTTGTTTTTGATTAGAAAAGTCTTTCACACTATCGTTTGTAGTTCACCTGATTGTCCGAATTCCGCACGGTTCCTCAGCTCCTGAAATACGCACAGGAGTTTTTTCCTTTCCAGAAGCTGTTGCATTTTGAGTGAAATATGTTTCAGCTCCGAGGGTATTTTCTTCAGATCGATGTCTGAAGACGTCATGTTGAATGCTGAAAAGAGGAATTGTTGGATTGTATTTATCGTAGGTCTAATATTTCAGAGTCTGTGTAAGCTTCTGCACGTTAGATTTGCACAATGTTTTTTTTTCTTAATGAGATTATGTGTACACTACATGAATATAGATGCAAATATACTGACATTGTAAAGTAAACTAATTATCTTGGTTTATAGTGAGGAGACTAAATGTTAGTACAAAAAATTCATATTTGTGTTCTTTATGTGTAGCCACATTTTTTTGAGGTGGCCTCATTTCAAAATAAGGCCCAGCTTTAACAGCACTAGCGCCACATTAGATCAAAGACAGTGTGACATTTATTTTTAGTTTTTTACAGATTCAAAACTGAGATCAGTCTTTGTTATCCAAAGGTTTTTATGCCAACTATTTCCTTATAGAATTAAATACATATAAGACTCTTAACACTACACCCATATTACTTTCAAATGTACTTGATGTGAAATGAAGACCATGCCAATTTTCCAAAAAATGTTTAACCATTTATTTCTTAACAGATTTTTTCTAAGTTAATAATTGTATTTTTTCTCCCACGTCAAAAAAGGAAAACTAAAATGATGTATTTATATTTACTATTAGGAGAGGCTTATAGTGATATGCATCTTCATATCATCACTAATAAATACTAATTTACACTGGACAAACAGATAAGTGCCATAAAAGAAAAGCTGATCACTCATAGTTCACTTTACCTTTACCAAGTCTTAGATTCAGTTTTTAATTTAGAATAACACTTAAAGCTGGTTGGTTATGTAACAAGATTAAGTCAAACAATAGTTTTACTTAATTCAGATAGAACATATTCTGATCTGATTTTTTAGGTTAAGCCACAAAAAGTTATTAACACAGTAAGTGAAACTTGTAAAAATAATACTGGAATATGCTTTTAAAGCCACACCCATAGTATTAATCTCAAGTGTGCTTAAACTGTAACTGCACTACATGAAGTTAAAATATTACACATATAGCTCATGTAATCATATATTCCTGTACAGTTAAATTCATCTAGTACCATTTCAATAATAAACTGAATATTATTACGTTAAAGAGCATGTTACCTGGTTTCCTGAGCTGCTTCCAGTGTATCGTGTACTGGTGATATTCAAACTAGGATAACAAGGACAAGTAGTGTTTACTTCAACCAGGAAATAATCAGCACGCTACTTTATGCTTACAACTGCCCTGTCCGGAAAATTTTCATGTTTAGATGCAAACTCAACAAAAAGACAGACACAAACATATTAAATAAAATACAGAAGTACATTTTAATATAAACAGACAAGTACATATTTCGAGTCAATTGTTTCACATCTGAACAAGAATTGCTGATTTTTTCCCCAAATGTTGGCTTTAGTATTTCACTTTTTCCTCAGTTTCTTCATGAAAGTCACTTCATCTCTGTTTCGGATCCCATAGCTGAAGACATAAACAAATATAGGAAAACACTGTCAAACTGTGTAGATGGTAACAGAATCACAATTAAATGTTCTGATGGTTTTATACACTGACTCTTTAAGTCTCATCTTGTCATCGTCAAGTTTTTCCCCCTGAAATACTAAATGAAAAGTTCTCCAAACATATCTCCTGTAAAAGAAGAGAAGCAAACTGGGATTGTAACAAGTTTTTCTTATAAAATTTTTTTAATAAACCTTGCAACGTTGTTATGTCTGTGTGTGTGTGTGTGTGTCTGTGTGTGTGTATTTTCGTGTGCATGTGCATGTGTTTACCAGCTGATATGTTTCACTCCACCTTCTCGTTGTTGTTTTAGCTCCATGAATCTACGAATGGCGTTCTTCAGGTCAAGGACAGAGGCATTTTGCACAACCACAATAGCTTAGAGAGAATTTTATTGACAATAGTTAAATAGAAGTATGACAATAAAAAATATTGATGTGACTTTATACAGACAGAAGTAATGCTCTCACAAATAATAAAATATATAAAAACGTAATCAGACTAAACGTAGAACACATTGTAGAAACCTGGAGAAACGCTACACTTACGCATTATTTCACCATCTGCTTTCAAAACCCTCACTGTCATCGCCTGGCCATATTCCAAAGCAATTTGGGAATTGACCTCCTCCAGAGTCACCTACAAAAACAGATCAAGTTTCAAGTTAATACACAAAAATACTTCTAGTTGTAACCTCTCTAAACGGTCAGCTCAAAGACATTTTTCAAAATGGACTGGTACAATGTGGGACTTAGTTGTAAATAAAATGTGAATCATCTTTATCATACTTACAAAAACATTATCATACATGTAAAACATTAAATGAGAACTTTTCACCTTGTGAAATTGGCTTTTACATATGTGTACTGTATAACGTATATTCTAAATATTCTCTAAACAGCCATCTGTTTAACAGTACTAAAATGAATACTAGAACGGATCTCCATTTTCTGTAGAAAAGTTAAAGCATTGTAGAGTGAATAGTTTTCAAGTATTCTGCTGGAACAATTCACTGACCAGCTTCAGAGAAGTTCTTGTTATTTTAAATGTTTCTACATTATTGGAAACTTTCATAGTTAAAAAATGGTTGCGTCCTTCTCCACAAGTACAATACTATTAGCAAGTAGCAAAAGTTAAAAAAATACGTATCATTCCATTCTATAACAGAAAGAAATGACAAGAACAATATAATTGAGAATATAATTGAGAACAATATCACATTACTAATGTTGCAACTGTGTGGGACTAACTTTAATTAATGTACCATTTAGGTGGCTTAATCCACAATAATGTATTAGTTGATTATGTTTTGAATTAAGAACTTGAATCTCTAATGTAACAAGTAGGAAAAGCTATAAAATAAATGTAGTGGAATATAAAGTTTTGACCATAATGTTTACAAATCATACGATTACGTCTTTACAACCTTTCCATCACTATTCATAATGAACAAAAGACCTGAATTGGCAGATCACAAAGTAAAGGGTCCTGCACAAGTCGAGCAAGTCCCTCCTCAAAAATGTCCAGGATCTCTGAGTGAGGAAGAGCCTCCTCATCTTCCTCCTCTGCCTCGGGACCTGCGATCTCTGTCAGCTTCTCCTTTTCCACCTCTTCATCCTTCACATTCTGGTTTCTGGCAGCTGTGTCAAGACTCTGCTCCTCCATCTGCAGCAGCCGCAAATCATTCAACACACTAACGTCACTGCCCCGGTTTATCCGGACCGTAACGTTAGAACTGACAGTATCTTGATGGGCGATGTAAACTGTATAAGACTAGAAATTTTAATGACAAACTCCGTTCTAACACCTTCACGTTCAAACTACTTTATTTGCACCTGGAGGAAAACAACGTGTCCAGGACGAATTAAGACCGGAGGGAAATGTAACTCCTTATACACCGTTCCTTCTAATTGGAAATAAACACCAGACACTACTTAACCGTTTCTTTAAAGAGTCACAGTTCACTAGTTTCAGTGGTCTTATAAAGTGTTTGAACAATTTATATTTTGGGGGTTTGGTTGTCGTTTAAGTAGAAAAGAGTTATCGTTGGTTTGTTTCCTACCGGACTCTAAAAATCGAGGCACATGGTTGTCGTTGCCGACTCTTCCGCTAATTCACACGGACCAAGCTGCTTAAAGTTCGACAACTACAACAGCAGTTTGTGTATAACAGGCTACAGTTATATAGTTTTTGTTTTAGTTTATAGCTATAAATACGTATATTTCTTAGCTAGCATGCTTCTTTTTTGTCCAACTTGTGGAAATGTTTTAATAGTCGAAGAAGGCCAGAAGTGCATGCGCTTCGCCTGTAACACCTGTCCGTACGTTCACAACATCACAAGAAAGGTGGGTTAATGTCAGGAGGAAATGAATTCATAACAGATCATATGTCCATGTTTCTGTGGAGTCCGATACATGTTTTGCTCCCTCACAGGTAAACAACAGGAAGTATCCCAAGTTAAAGGAGGTGGATGATGTTCTGGGTGGAGCTGCAGCCTGGGAAAACGTGGACTCGACTCCTGGTATGATTCCTGGTTTAAAACTACCTGAGATACTGGGCATTTTTTAAATTTGCCTTTTGCTTTATATTATTATTAAGAAGTAAGAACACTGCTGCCTACTCCATACTACATGCTATTTCGGACTGCAGTGCATACAGTTGTATGTAAAGGGGACATTTTTGTTGAGTTATCAAGTGTAAAGAAAGATGCAAAAACAACAAACAAACACATAAATCAAGTCATTTTTTTAACCTAACATGCTCATATTTCTGTTTTAATAATTTCACTATAGGGAACAAATACAATTTAGTACTACGGAGTACTACTAAATGTTCTTGATTTCTGATTTTTCATCATACTTCCTACAAATAACTTCAAGCTAATGGATTAATTTGGGCAATCTTGAACACACACAGCAGTTGTAATAAATGTAGAGGTACATTTTGAAGTTGCATGAGTAAATTGTGCTCAGTGCAATCTAATGCAAGTTCTGTGGGGTTAATTGGAAACCTACACAAAATGGCATAAAAAGCTTTTTTATAATCAAGTAAATACATTAATTAGAAGGTCTTTACTTTTATAAATTGTTCAGTGGGCTCATGTCACAAATCAATTTCACATATTGAAGAAATGCCTGTGTTGCCATGCTGTGACCATAATCAACAGTGTATTGGGATATCATGGGTTAATGTGTGATTCTGTTTTTTGATCTATTTAATGATCAGTCTGTAATTAGGAAGTAAAATTTTCATTCTTTAACCATAAACATGTAACATGTCTGACATATTGTATTGATTTACAGAAACCTGTCCAAAGTGTGAGCATCCCCGGGCATATTTTATGCAAATTCAGACCAGATCTGCAGATGAACCAATGACCACTTTCTACAAATGCTGCAACAGCCAGTGCGGACATCGATGGAGAGACTGATATCTTTATATTTAATAATTATATATTTAATACTCTTATGGCACTGATTAGCCACCACATTTGCTCTCCCTCATTGGGAGCCTTCAGATAAGAAAGCTTTTGATTGTTTCAAGTTTGTGTAGTTTCTGTTCTATGTGATATGATTTCCCTTCCCATGCATAACAACTTTCCACGTAATAAAAGGAAGTTCACTAAAAATGAATGTTCAGATTTTTATTGATAAAATAGTAGCTGTATACAACAGTCTAACAAATTTTGACTTACATAGTTATACATATCACAGACATTTAGAGAGCATTGCAGACCAGCATTAACTGCAACCATGGCATACTGTACATATTGACTCAAAATTGACCTTCTTGCACATCTTTGCTAGCCTCAAGAAAAAAAAAATCACAGAGTCAAGGAACTAGCCAGTGAGAATTATTAATTTTAATGTGTGGCTCATGCAGACAAACTGCACTTGGTGAGCAAAAGTGAATGGAGCCATGCCATGGAGGAACAATAGTCCTTTCATTAGTACTAATCTCAGTGGAGTCACAATGTCACTTATTTAAAGCTTATTTCTAGCAGAGAGAGAGAGAGTACTGTATTTTTTATAACTGCAGTATTTGTCAAAAGACATGTTTATTAATTATCTAACATGCATCTGAGCAACGCAGGTAATCTTAAAGGGCAAATGCCATATTAGAAGTGTTACAGGCTAAACCTTGGTTATGTGACAACAGTGCTGACAGTTATTTGTTTGGCAATAAATGCTTCTATTTTTAACTAGTTAGCAACCAGCCAACTGTATCTGTGAGAGGATGAACTGATGCGCAGGGCTCTCAGTATTCAACATACAGTACGGCTGGAGAGATGTCATGCAGTGTTTCCATTAACACGAGTAAAGCCCTCACTCAGCTCTAATTTTACTACAGTATGAAAAAGTGCGTGTAAAATAGGATCCACTTTGTAAAGGGCTAAATTAAACACTGCCTTCACTCATAAGGTGACACTGTAAATCACATTTTTGCCCCTTTAGATAAATGCTTCCGGTTAGTAGTTTTTATGAATGCGTCAGAGAGGAAATGCCAATGCCTCTCCTTTCATGCTTGTGAAAATGCGTGTTAGCTTTATTCTCAAGACCGAGTGTTTCGTGGGCAAAGGGCAGCTCAAATGTAAATCACTCAACAGTTTGTGACTGAAGCCCAGAAGAGTACTAGATATAGCAAGTAACATTAATCCTGGGTATTCATAAACAAGCAAATACATCAGGTTTTAGCTAATTTGCTTACATTCAACAAGGGCTGATGACAAAAGGAAATAACTGGGTTGGTTTGAACAAAGACATAAATGTTCACAGTTTTGAAAATTGTTAAAACAATGGATAAAACATTTAAAATAAATAGAAGAAACCGCTAACCCAGCATGTTTGACTTAATTTTCTTCCAAACAAGATTCACATTCAAACATAAAATAAAGTGACCATTTTCACAGTTTTCTCAAACCGAGTTTATCTATCTATAGTTCTCCTTCCTCCGGTCTCTCCAACATTGTGGATGTTCTAGTGCCCCACATCTTCTGTGTCTAGATCTGTGCATTTCAACTGCATATTTATACATAAAAAAAAACTGGCCAAAAGATATATACAGTAAACGTGACCTAATGAGAAAACTGCACTTACAATTTAAGAGCTACACGACACTGCAAAAATGGGGATAAAAGCATGTCACTACCAGCAGGAGGAGTTGTGACTTTATTTGTGGGCATGTACATCTTTAAGCAGCACACAGTCGTCTGTGGTTAGCATATACGCTTGTATGTGTAAATGTAGCCCTTACAGTACGGGCAGGTGTGAGTCACATCCTTAAGGTCATCAATCAGACATGGAATCAAACAGCAGCCAAGATCACATCTGAAAATAAGAAGCAGAAAAGATGTTACCTTGACGTCAAGCATCTGCACATGATTTTATACAGTCAGTGAACATCAACTTATTTTGTGGGCAAGTGAAAGAAAGAAAATCTTCTGTCTGGAACAGTACAAATCTGAGGTGAATAACAAGCAACACAACTCCTGTCACAGCAGCATCTTAGTTGCACAGTTACAGTGTATTCTGAATGAAACACTGTGTGCTTCCTTCCTTAATTTGACGGAGGTTTAGATAAATACTACAGACATCCTGCTAAAAAAAGGTCAGACAGATTGCTCTGTACATTGAATATGAATGTACATACACAGGACAAGATACACACAGTGACTGAGTATAGAAGAGATTAAACTCTTGTAACTTTAGACTTGCTCTGTCTCTTTCGATTTGCATGTCACAACATGGCCAGGTGCACTTGCTTTGCATATAACAGCTGCTGTGAAAAAAGTGTGAACCAACACACAATGAGAAGATCTGATCCTAAATAAATAAAAGTTGCTACGATTAACCGACGCCAGGTACGGACCACATGACATGTTTGTCTGATACCCAGGGGGTTTTATTTCAGGTTGGACCATTACATTTAGATATTTCTACAGTGGCTTGGTCACCACCTCACAAATCCATCCCACACTACATATTCCTACAAAACCAATGACAGCTCTGTGTCAGTAGCAGGCGCTCTTCAGAGCTTTTTTATGCTTATCCATACAAGCACTTTTCATTCCTTAATGAACATTATATGGTTGATTTGCCTGCTAATGTCTCTACTCATTGAATTATTTTTAATTATTTTTATTTTTGTTTTAAGGAATCAAAAAAGAAGCAGTGGTGTTATTGTTCCAAAAATTGCTCCAAAAAAACTTTCCTGTGTTTCACAGCTCCACCTCATAGCATGAGCAGCAAAAACAACATCATTTGTCTTTCACTGGTAGATGTTTACAGTTGTGTGCCAATTTTAAAACATAATGGGTGAAAAATCATTACAGCCACCCATTAGCTATAATCATTATTCTACAGCCAATCCCAGCTGACACTACAGGAAAGGTGGGGTACATCCTGTACATGTTGACTATCGTAGGCCTGACACCTACACAAGTGCAAGATAAAAACAAGTAAACTACACACCAATGATATCACTACTTGACAGAACCCAATAAACAACCTGACTGTGTGCTGGTTAAGTAATTTAAATTCTAATCTAAATCTAAATTGTTGCACCCACTTACTTTAGAGCCGCAACTCCAACCACAAAAAAAAAAAAAAGTGTTTTGCTATCCGCATTTTTTCTGTTTAGCTTCTCAGTTTACTTGACTTACTTACCCTACAAAGAAGCAGAAGAGACAGAAGAGTGTGTTCATGAGGCCGATGTCGTGGGAGATGCGGGTGATGATTGCCTGCTGACAATGCGGACACACAGTTTGCACTGGTGAGGTCTGGAACATTTCCCCCTGCAGTACAGTCACAGTGGTAGCTGCTCCTGGAGGAGCCAAGACGGTTGCTGTGTGACCACCCATGTGGACAAAGTGACTTGGACCAGGGCCCATTGGTCCTGCCATCGGGTGAGGAAAGTGACCGGGTGGTGGTGGATAGTGCCCACCTGTCAGAAACAAAATCAACTTTACAACTTTGTTTATACATTATTTGAATCTAAGCAAACACTGTACAGAACAGCAAAGAGTGGTCTGAGGAGACAGTAAAGCCTCTGTAGTAAAAAACAGGAATAAACAAAACAAAGTCCTGCAACGTGAAGCACAAGTTAGTGATGTTAACGTTAAATCCACTGATTCCAAACCTAGTGTGAACTGGCAGTTTAGTCCTCGTATATATATATAAATACATTTTTTTATATATTACATAGCATCCAGACTATGTGCTGCACCTTGTGGTGGTGGTGGCATGGGCATGGGCATAGGCCCTTCTCCGGGGACATGTGGTGGAAGGAAGCCTGGCTGTGGGGCCTCATAGGGTGGAGGACCATAGTCTGGAGGCAAGGGCTGTCCCTGTGGAGGACCAGTTCTTATAGGAACTGATTCTGCAAGAAAAAACATACGTCAAAACATACATTGACAACAATGATGTCTTCACAAGCCTGAGTCAGAGTAAACAAATGGCAGGAATTTACACTGCAACATCTTAGATGTATTCAGACAATTTATTCTGTAATATATTAACTTAAGTTCATGTTGTTACTGTATGTGATTCTAGCTTTCTTTGTATTAATATGTGTCCTAGTCTAGATCAATTTAAGCTGTAATATGATGTCTGCAAATGTTAGGGTCACCAGAGCCATTCAGACAGATCACTGCTACTCTGTGTATCTGAAACTCAGGTTAAAATTTCAGTCTTGCTTTAGTACGAAACCCAACTCCAGCTACCTTTCAGTCAGTGAACTGCCTAGTGCTTAAACATCAACGTGTTCAAGACTTTCTTTCTTCGTGAAGGTCTTGTAATTAGTAAATCAGAGGTGCACTTTTAAGCTAACACTGGGGCTATTTTTAAGTCTCCATGGTGACAATGTCCTCAAGTCACAATGATTCTTGCCTATTAAGATTTACCACGATCCTGTATGTTTAGTTTTATTACCAGGTTGTCCATTCTTCTCCTCAATGAGTGGGGCACTGGGGCCTCCGGGATACGGGGGAGGAGGATCACTGGACATACTGGGTGAACGTCTGTACAGGGAGAAGGGGTAACACGGAGCTCCTCTCACACACCTCCTGCAGACTTTCACTCTGAGGGTGGAAACATGCACAATTTAAGTCCCATGGTCCATTACACTGTGACTCAGACTTCTTTCAAATCATAAAATGTAACAACAGTCAGAAGCTACAGGGGTACTCTACAATTTGAACAAAGCCAAATACAGTATTGTGTAATTACATTTCCACGATTCAAAAATGTTTTAATGAAAGTTAATGTTTTTTTTATTTTACAGAAACAAGACTGATGATGATTACACTCTCTGGTATGCCAAGTGAAACAAAGACACTCAGCATAGTTTACCCTTTAAAAAGTAGCATCTTTATTTGAATCTATAGTAATAACATATTTTGTATGGCTCACCAGCAATCACAACTATGCCCAGAGTTGCTGTTGAAGCTATGTTGTTATTACTGAAGATATATATTGTGTGTAAATGTAAATGTGCTCACATTCAAAAGAAAGTGTCAAACAGAGAACAAATGTATACCTGGTGCTACAAGGAAAACAGATATTTCACCGGAGAGGGTGTTGCTACCTGTAAGATGATCAGCAATATGAGTAGAAATAATTAATCTTTAAAAATGATTATGAGATTATGTATGAGATTCTCATATTCAAGTTTTGCGGAGATGATTATGATGATGATAATACTATTAAGAATATGGAAATGCCAGAAATAACTTTAAAAAGCTTCCAAAAGCATAAGAACAACAAGGCTTTCTATTCGTGCTTATTACAAAATTATCTCACTTCAATAAACCTTGCTGAAGGACATACATCACACAAAAACATTTCTCAGCTAACAAACTAGCAGTTAGCTATCCGCTGCTTTTAATCCTTTCCCAGATAATCCAGCTCAAACCTACTTGCACAACTAACCATTATTATCTTAGTTACGTAATTGAGGCGAGAGAACGCCAGCATCTATATTAACTTCAATCGGGGTGTTTAAATGCAGCAATTCACTTTATTATAATTATTGCTGTTTATATCGTTACGACCAATATTCGTATTTGCATTACAGTAACTTAATTTAAATGACACGGTAACTTGGCAAAAGACGACAACGCGAGTGATGGTAAGATTACGTTACAGCTAGCTAGTGTTCATCTACAAGTCGACAGGAATTATTCATACCTAAGTTAGCTCTTATAATAACCCAAGGGACGACAGCGATCGTCTGTTTGGATTCAGGTGCTTAACCTCGGGTTACTCGGAAGACAGGGACGTTTGCTCAGCTAAAGCAAAGCGAAAGACCGGAGCATGTTTGCTATCTGCTGTTAGCAAGCTAGCAAGGCGTCGCCATTCTACAGATTAGAGATTAGAGATTAAAGATTATTCCAAAAACTTTCACCTTAAAGGCCTACATGTCAATAACACCGTAAAAAATACTCTGATCGCGACTGTAACGATGTAGCTGTCACTGTGGTGAAAATAGAGATGGGCAAACAATACCGGAGCTCCGAGGCTTGTGACAGTCTAATGAACCGCCGTGTGTCAGCTCCAAGTGTCGGAGCTCGTATCCAGCGAAAAGTGTCATGTGACTTTACGACGTCACTGGCGCTTTACGAAAAGTTTCAGAGGTTTCCATCTAGAAGGCTTCGCCGCTTGACTATGCTTCATATGATTCATATGATTCCAAGATGACGGGTTTTCACTAATATGGCATAAATTACATGTATATGTAAAATAGACTATAAACTACACTCAAACAAAATTTAACACTTGAAATACGGGTTGGTATAGCTTTCTAGGTTCGTTTTTGGGATCGAATGAATGAATTCAATTCTTGTTTCGCAATGAATGCGAGGATTTATATTTTTGGCTTTTATTGCTATACAAACAGAGACAACAGTCACATCGCTAAAAGTTGTCTATAGCTCCAAACCTGTTTATGAATTGCACACAAATTGGGATTGAAACAGGGATGTTTTGTGCTGGTGCTACGGTCAAATTATGAAACAGCTGCTATAATTACACTCTACCACCAGGTGTCGCTGTTTCATCGTACAGTTGAAGCCCCAAAGCTTCTGATCATTTTCGGTACAAAAAGAGAGAAAAGCCTCGATGCTTCCCGAGGCTTCATTCGCGCATCACTGAGCCAAATTACCTGGTTTGAAAAACGGGACCAGTGAAGCCAACCCGCGGTGTAAGTTTGACAGAAGCTCCAGCTTCCTAACGAGAGTCAGCATCCGTGGAGGAGGAGGGTTGACTCAGGGGACTAACTGGTCACGAAAATTATTTTTATCGAAAGCGTGATATATGTGAATCATTACAAACCCATAAATATAAAATTCTTAGCAGCCTTGTAATTTGGGCTGCAGAGTATTGTAAAACATAAATAATAAAATTATAAACAGTAATATAATAGTAATATTAAGAGATTTTTCTTTTTAATGCGCTGCCTCTTTCATTAAGACTTCAGGAAAACTTGCATATTTAAAACAATAGATGTTTTTTTGCCTCCTACAACACTATTAAATGAGCAGTAATACACAGTGGTTTGTGTTAAAGGACTTAGTATTGACAGTTATCTTAAGAACTAAAGTTTTGTCAGCAATCATGTTAGAGGAGACTGGCAACCCCAAACTTGTTATAATATCTTACTTAAAATGCATCTGTGATGTTTTTCCTAACAATACTGAATAAGGACATCAATTCCACGTGTAAAATATAAAATATAGATGTAAAAATTTCGATTAAATTTAAGTGTACTTAAATGCTCTTTTTATAATACATTACAAATTCTCAAATATTGGCACTTTTGTCTATTAGCTAGCCTTAAATTAGTTTCTTGAGTTCCACGGAAAAGTTGTGTACGTTTATTTATTCTTTTTCAGGACAAATATAACATATATATATTTCCATATATGATGTCCTTACCTTACCTGGAGAGATTAATAATCATTTGCAGAAATGAAGGACATCGCTGCGGTGTTTGTTTTGAAACCCTCTAGTTACAATGTACGACAATGACAATGCTGACTGGCTTTAGCTCCGTCCACACCGCCGGGCGGTCCCCACGCACTGCGCGAACGCCCTGGCCGTGAGGAGACAGCCAATCAGATTGAGCCCCTGCTGCGTTATCGCAGCTCTGGCACAACATCAGCCAGTCGCTATTTGTTTCCTGTTAGCATTAGCAGCATAGCCACCCAGGTTATCACAGCGTCTAAAATGATAAATTAGCGGAAGCGTTTGATTTTTTGGTTGGAGTTATCTCCGTTTTGGCGATAGTGTAGAGCGAAGGCAAAGCTAATCTGCTGCTGTAGCGCCGTTAGCTGCTAGCTAACCGTAGCTAACATCGGCAGAGAAAGATGGGTTCCATCCTGAGCCGCAGAATCGCTGGTGTGGAGGATATCGATATCCAGGCTAACTCGGCCTATCGATTTCCACCAAAATCTGGTGAGTGATCTGCTTTGTCTCTAGACAAGTATTCAAATTTCACGAAAATGTGAACATTCTAACGCAAAAACGAACTCCGATCCCTTGAGCAAGCTCTAACAGTTACTCAATCAGCGTTTAGCTAATGAACGCTAGCGGTATTGGACCATCAAAACGTGTTGTTTACGTTGGATTGTTTTTATCGGGAGGTCACACGTTACAGAGAAAACCTCTACAACAGTCTTATTATTAGCTGGAACACCGTGTCACTATCGGGGATTGTGAGAGTAAATCAAGGTGGTTCGTTATATTGCAATACAACGTAGTTATCATAAACCAAAACACCAAACGTGTAGTAGTTGTTGTCAAAGTGATTTATCTACAGTAATGAGAATATCGAGGAACATGACAACAAATGCTGATCAGCTTTCATAACATTAATCTCTGCCTGGGCTTTTGGTTTCATACTTCAGTTTTATAATGCAAACACTTCAAGACAGTAAACCCTGTGTGGGGATGGATATGCAAATTTGACATTGACTTAGTTTAAAACCCATAAAAAACATAAAACACTGTATTGGCCATTTGCCTTTAAGCCTGTCCTGTGATCAACATGTCGCCGTACACCCATAAGCGTGGATAGAATGATAACAATGATAGAATGTGGAGATCGTGCTTCCTTGATTGTGGATACATGAAATGCTTCACAAAAATATTGTTAAAATGTATTTGACCGTTTATATTCATGATGCACGTCTGCTATTTTTTATATGGTGTAAACTTGTGTTTAATAATCCCACTTAGTTTGCCAAGCAACCTTTGCTAGATTTTATTCTCAGGTGAATTTAATTCAAGAGTCATTACAGCACTTTCTCTTTGTACAGGTAAATTATTAATCATAACTGCACATACATTGTGTGAATGTGTAGATTGACACTATTTTAATGTCAAAACAACGATGATTAAATAAAAACTGGCAGTGTCACTTTTGTTCACCATTTTTCTTGTTTTAGGGAATTATTTTGCCAGTCACTTCTTCATGGGAGGAGAGAAATTTGACACACCTCATCCAGAGGGATACCTTTTTGGAGAAAATATGGACCTGAATTTTCTTGGAAACAGACCAGTGCAGGTTGTCTGAGAATTCAGTACTGTAGACTTCTAATCTATGATTTGATGTAATTAGAACATGTAAAAAAAATTCAAATCCAATGTGACAATTTACTGTTATTATTTTGGTAGTTTCCATATGTGACACCTGCACCCCACGAGCCTGTGAAAACCCTGAGGAGTCTTGTTAACATTAGAAAAGACTCTTTGCGCTTGGTCAGGTAAGGATGGCAATGCAATAATACATTACAGATTGAAGAGGAGCGTTGTTTAAAAGATCCAAGTGTCACATGTGATGAACTAATGCTCAGTAAACATTTTGATTGTAGGTATAAAGATGACTCTGACACACCAGTGGAGGAAGGTGGAAAACCAAAGGTTCAGTATGGTGTGGAGTTCACTTTTGATGCGGATGCTCGGGTGGCCATCACCCTCTACTGCCAGGCGTTTGAGGAGTTCTCCAATGGGATGGCAGTGTAAGGATTTCATCTCAAAACTAATTTTTAATGGGACTTTATCTGATTAAGCTTTTACTCTTTATTGTTCTCAGTCTTTACTTTTTTTATTCACAGAATGTAAATGTCACATCCAAACACGTTTATGTTACATTTTATATATGTTATGTATATTACATAAACTAACAGCACATTCATTTGTATAAGAGGTTCAATTGTAAAATTTTAAGAATTTAACTGACACAGCAGTATCAGTTTGAAACATATGCCATAGACATGTAAAAGTTACATTTTTTTAGAAAGTGAGATTCAAGTCTCAGAGCACGAAGACTAGAATAGATCGGTGGGTCCTTAGCAACCAACCAGTCACCATGGATACTGCAGATAAGTCTTAGAAGATGATGAAAGTCATAGTTTCTGCTGAGGTTATTGTGTTACGATTAAACTAAAAGATGACTCATGTTTCTGGATTCAAAAGATCTGTTGTACTGTGGTACAAATTTTTCTTTGTCTCCTTCAAGGACATTAATGATTTAATTCTTTAATTTAACATGACAAATTTTCATCTTGTCCTGTCAAAATGGAGAATTGTCCTTGTTCAGGTACCCTGATAATTTCTCTTTGTAACATATTGTATGCAGGTACAGCCCAAAGGATCCATTGATGGTCTCTGAAACAGTACATTACAAACGGGGTGTGAGCCAACAGTTCTCAATGCCATCTTTCAAAATAGATTTCAGTGAGTGGAAAGAGGAAGATGTAAGTAACTTTAACAATTAGGTTGTTGCTGGATCACACATTAGAAAACAGTCTCCTCTGGTGTTGGTTTATGTCTGTAAATGCCGCTGCACACATTTACACATACGAGTTTTGCTGTACATATACATTAGTGCATCATCACAATATTTAGATTTATTACACAAAGATGCATGTGCAATGTCTTCAGAACACCTTATTAAACAGTAAAATGTTTGTCTGTATGCTTTTCCCCAAAGCTAAACTTTGACCTTGACCGAGGGGTGTTTCCCATGGTTATCCAAGCTGTGGTTGATGAAGGAGATGGTAAGTTACCAGAGCTGCATGATACGCAACAGTTTTTTGTTCTTTTTGTTTGTTTGTTTGTTTGTCTGTTTGTTTGACATTGGCTGAACAGAAAAAGAATATTTCTGAAATGGTAAAATAATATAAGCATTCATTTTCACATTTAAAAGGAATTGTGCTAGAGGTGAATTCAAGCTTAGATGCTCTTAAGGTTTTTACTAATCATGAAACTATGTGTTTGTTTTTTTGTTTCCTAAGATTGCCTTGGACATGCTCACGTACTTTTGGCAGCCTTTGAAAGAGTATGTATACATCTAAACAAAAGTAATAGAAAGAATAATCTTTTATAACAGTTTTGAGTATAACCTAAAACATGTTTTTTAAATCCCCAGCATGTTGACGGCAGTTTCTCTGTCAAGCCTCTCAAGCAGAAGCAAATTGTAAGTTTATAAATGTAATTTTAGAATTGACTTTTCTGTTTTGTTACTAAAGTTTTGAAAATGGGAGTAGAATGTGTTTAATATCCTGATTAATTAGAATCTTCATATATTATTATTTTAAATAATAAAGCAAGTAAAGTGGAAGGCACATACTATACTATAACAAAGGAGTATGTTGCTAATGCAGTGCAGTGAGCCTCAAATCATTCTGCAGCTTTAAAAAAATAATACTTTGACAAAAATCTGTGCCAAGGCTCTTGGGAGTCTGGCAATAATGTAAGTACGTAGGCTTTAGCCGTATAGATAAAGTAAAGTATTTTTTTTTATTAAATTGAAAAAATCCGAATCTGAAGTCTCATTTTCAAAAGCATTCACCTGCCTGAATGTGGCAGTCCAAATTGTGGTCAGTCGCATCCTGTTATCATTATTGTGTTTAGAAAATACCTCCTGAATGGACTTTAAGAAAGGCGCATACTTCTGCGTGTTAAGACCCAAATTTCAAACTACATGTTGGGACAAACTGTTAATGCTGTGGAAATCTGTGTACATTTCTGTGATAGCCCGAGGGTGTTATAAGTGAAACCAACCTGGGACCTCGCTGTGAATGTGAATCATGAACTTATGTGACATTTCTTTTTCTGTCTCTTTTCAGGTGGACCGTGTGAGCTACCTCTTGCAGGAGATCTACGGGATTGAAAACAAAAACAACCAAGAAACCAAGGTATCAGTGGAAATATGTTATTTTTGAATCAGAGTGTTGTAAATGTTCAGCCCATTTCATTTAAGCGGCTTATGATTTGACGATTTAATTCTTTTTTGTAGCCATCCGACGATGAGAACAGTGATAACAGCAATGAATGTGTTGTCTGTCTGTCTGACTTGCGAGACACACTCATCCTGCCATGCAGACATCTGTGTCTCTGCAACTCCTGTGCAGACACCCTTCGTTACCAGGCCAACAACTGTCCCATCTGCAGGCTGCGTATGAACAATTACATTATCCTAATAAAGTGGTGCTCTTCATTGTGGTTTAGTGATGTGAATAAAAATGCAAGTTCAAAGTTTAATAACATAATAAAATTGCTGTAATTTGACTTCTTTTTCTGTTATGCAGCCTTTAGAGCTCTACTGCAGATCAGAGCTGTGAGGAAAAAGCCTGGAGCTCTTTCTCCCATGTCCTTCAGCCCTGTTCTGGCTCAGACTATGGACCATGACGAGCATTCTGTGAGTCTTATGTGCATCAGTGTATAATCAGCTAAATCTGACTAATAAGTGCAACCGAATTGGGGTAAAAGGTAATAAATTTATGCTGCATAACATATTTATCATAAAGCAAAATTGACAATCTGTTAAATTTATACTGAACCAACTTTCAGTAAAAAGTAAGTTGGTATTTTGTGGTTAAATCAACACATTATGTCAGTATCAGTGTCACAGTTAAACATTTTCATAAAGACACTGCAAAGTAGTGATTTTGAGTTACATTTGCTCGAAGTTAACTTGTACTTTTGAAATTGTTGAAATCTAGACTTGTATTTTTTTATTTTTTAGTTTGTTTGGTTTTTTGGTCACATGTCAGATTTGGTCCACGTTATGCAGCCTTTGTGTTATTCGGGTAAATCCATGCTGTATGTTAACAGACCTGCAGTTAAACTAGCAGTTTCCCATCTGTGAATAATAGTCCTGTGTGTCTATTTTTCAAATTCACTGTTTGAAAGGATGCATTGTCACCACAGTGCACATCTCTTTGCAGAGCTCAGACTCAGTTCCTCCTGGCTTTGAACCCATCTCACTGTTAGAGGCTCTAAATGGTCTGCGCTCAGTGTCTCCTGTCATCCCATCAGCTCCTTTGTATGATGAAATCAACTTCTCAGGGGGATTGGGAGGCGACAGCAGACAGCTGAGCTCTCCAGAGCATCTAAGTGATGGGAGTCTGCAGAAAGGCAAAGTCAGCAAGTCACCTGACAGGTAACGTCACAGTGAGGATATCTACATGTACAGAAAAGCAGCACCGTAAGTAATCAGGTTAGGGCAGGATGTTAGATGACATGTTTCCGTGGGTCACGTTAATTGACAATTCCACTTTACAGCAGAATTGGTCAGTAATCAGATTTATTCTGCATCCACTTTAAACAGTATGTGTGTGCCATTGTAGCTATGATGTAACTTCATCTCGTCACTTTTATTTGCTCATTATTTTTGTTTGTTTGTCCTCTGCTCCAGCACCCTTAGGTCGCCATCCTCTCCCATCCAGGAGGAAGATGAGGAGAAGCTGTCGGAAATGTCAGATGCTCAGCCACACACCCTGCTGTCCAGCAGCCCTGCCCCCACCGACGTAGGCCATCACATCACTGTATCCAAACTCTAAAAACATCTTTTGCAGATGAAACCCTAACCAAAATTTTCTCTTTTCATTCCAGGCTACAGCAACTGAGGATGTGGCTGAGTCTCTGTCTCCAGATGATGGTGAGTTTTCTTATTTGGCACCAAACAGTCAGTCATGTGCTTGACTGACACTTACGCTGTTGCTGTTCTGTGTAATCTAGAGGACAGGCTGCATTCTGGAGGAGACATTCTGCAGGACTGCATCAGTGAACATAGCAGCTTGACCAAAGCAGAGAGTGACACACAGGGGGACCTGTCTCTGCCAGGTGAGAAATTAGGAAGGTAATGTTTTAAATCCGCTGCAAACTGGAGGCAACAGAAAGACCAAAAAAGAAGTAGATTATTATTAACATTGTTCATGTTTAAGCTATATACATACAACATAGGTAAATGTCAGATAACAGCTTACAGAAAATCAGTTGGTCAAGCAGTGACTGCAGCTCCTGAAATGATTAGATTCTTTGTTTTTGACCTTGTTCTGGTGCTCTAGCCTATCACCTTTCTTCCTCAATCCAAGACTTTAAGGCTTGAATTCACTGTGCTTTGCATCTAACCTGTGTGCTCTTGTGCTTTTTTCTGTTTTTAACACTCCTCTCCTGTTACCTGTCATCTTGTCCGTTTGCTCTGCCCCACTTTGGGTCCTGATTACCAGCTCTAGGTCCTGATTCCTGCTCTATTGGTATGGAGGAATAACTGTGGTATGTAGGCTTTCCTGTCTGCTCCGTCTCTGTGTACAAGCTCTGTTGTACCAGCTGCAACCTGTTCTCCATTGAAATATTCACTGTCATCTAACGCAGCTAGAAATATATATATATATATATATATATATATCCATTGGACGTGATTGATGAATTTATCCAGATTATCCAGTTTTTAATGCAGAAAGGGTTCTGTTTAATAAAGTAGAGGTTTCTCATGTACGTCTTTATTGTCATTGGTTGTGTGAGTTGAAATTTGAGGCACATTGCTTAGTGTATCTGTTGCTTCCTCCAGGGTCATCAGAGTCCACAGAAAGCCTGAAAAGTCAGAGCACAAACTGCTCTAGTCAGCCTCTCCTGTGTCCCAGGAGCAGCTTTCACATAGACGATGAGCACTTCAACCCCTGACTCTGTTCCAGCCTTTGCCCGCCGACCCATCAGAACAGATTTTCTTTCATAAGATCATCCAGTCCCTTTATTGCCTTTAACCCCCCTCCCCAGCACATTGTTGTGTTTCTATAAGCAGAGCCAACAATGGTCCTCAAACGAACAGGACAAGGGAAAACTCTTGTTCATTCCATCAGTGTCTATGACATAAGACTACATATGTGATTAATGCAAAGATACTATTAGTACTTCACTCTATGACTGATCTTTAAAAACACATGTGGTTTCTCAGCTCTAATATTCATTTCATGTTGCCGTCTGGTAACGTGGATTCCTGAGATATTTCACTGCCCGTCGTGGCGGTGCTTTTAAGGTCACTCACCATAAATGAACAGTGTATATTAAACCACTTGACACTAAATCAGAAGAATTTATAAAAAACTGTTTTTACCTAGATGTTGTATTCATCAGTGGAATTATTGACTTAAGCTTGTTTTTCCTGACAGATTGATTTTGCGTTATGAACAGAAATTGTTCATAACATACGTGCAGCATCTGTGTGTCCAGTTGAAGTGAATTTCCACTTCAACAGAATTGTTTATAATCCATTCCTTATAACAAGACTTTGTGACATTGTTTGAAGTTGTCTGCAGTCTACAGCATTTACATTTCAGTTTTTTATTATTTCAAATTATATATCTGTGTATCATAACTGTATTAGAATCTTGTGTAGTTACTTCCAAAATTGTATACTTGCATATTATATGATAAAAAAACTTATACTGAAGTAATGGAGCTAGATTCAGTAAAATGCACATTATTTAAGACTTTCATAACAAGTAAAACCTACAGGTTCATATCCTAACAGCTGAACTCAAAGATTGCTAAAGCCTGCAACACGCATAGATGCTCCTGCTACATATATGCCAACTCCGTACGGCACCGTAAGAGTGCTTGTCGTAGATGTGGCAGCTCTCTGTACAGATTTTTCCGTGGCGGTACCTGTCTGCTTATGTGATGTAGCTGCATAAATGGGGTCAGGTGTTTGTTCAACTGTAACACCTTTACTCAAGTTGGTCCCGTGTGTGTGTGTAGCACCATGCATATAGATCTTTGTGCCTTGCATTGATATGGCTGCCTGCTTATTGCATTGGATTAGGCTTCTTCTAAATCCCACAATATACAAAGTTTCGGCTTGTAGACACAATTTTTAATGCGTATGTACTGTCATTATTTTTTTAATGCAAACTTCACAAAAATGAAGAAATGTATTCTGTTATTGTTATTGAGCTATATTAAATTTAACCTCATTTGTTTGAGTTATGACCATGTATAATGAAAAATTAAATCCTAGCATTCAGATTCAAATAGATTATCATTGATATACATATGATTGGAAGAAACGCAACCAACGCAACAGAGGCAAAAAATGCATTTTAATATTTGGGCTAGCATTTGCATGTGAATTTGTAGAGGCTTAAACCTCTTACTGCTTTTAAGTATTGTGATTATTTTGTCTTTCCCCCTCCTCTTCTGTGCCATTTCAACTTGACACTGTGCCTTCCTGTTCCTGTTCTGACCACTATTGACCTGGTATCCAGGATAACTCCACAGTAGGTGGTTTGTGGCTCTCTGTAAAAATCGATACCTGTATCTTCTTGTGTGTAAAGCAGCATGTGAATAACAATAAAGAGATTAAATAACTACCTCTTGTTTTCTGACTTATTACAATACTTCAATAATTTTTTTTTCAATTCAATTCAACTTAATTTATATAGCACCAACTCACAACAAAGTGATCTTAAGGCATTTTAAATAATAGTCTACTATAGAGATTTATAGAACCCAACGAATCCCCCTTGAGCAGCTAGAGACAACAGTGGAGAGAAAAACTCCCTTTAACGGACGAAACCTCCAGCTTTTCTTCTCAGTCTTTCAGCAACTTCTGCTGCAGTACTGAAATACCATCAGTCGTTACTAGACCATAATACTTTATGTTGAGAGGTAAAGAAGTTAGAGAAGGGTATTACAACATAATGTTAAACTAATACAAAGGGTTCAGTTCAGTACAGAACAAAAGCATAAACCAAACATTGGGCAGGTTGGTAGGACCAGCAGCTGCACACTGGAAGACAGAGAGAGAGGGAGACGGAAAGCAGTTCAGTGCATTGAGGCGTGGGTCCCCCAACAGTCTAAGCCTATAGCAGCATGACTATATTTAACTAATAACTAACTATAAGTGTTATTATAGAGGAAGGTTTTAAGCCTAGTCTTAAAAGTAAAGTCTGCTTCTCGAATCTGAAGTGGGAGCTGGGTTCACAGGAGACGAGCTTGAGAGCTAAAGGCTCTGACTCCCATTCTACGTTTAAAACACAAAAAGGGAATGTGTTTATATGCTCTCAGGTATAACTGTCTGCTATATACAGCCTTATTCTTTTAAAACCAGAGTTGACTGTTTCTTCATTTTGAGCTTTGCGACTGTTGGTGGGAGGCCTTGCTTTGAAATCGTCTCATTTTGGCCTGCATTCATTCGTCCTTCTACTTCATACAGAACTCCAGTGCCTGAGGCAGACATACAGCCCTAAACGTCTTTGCTCTCCACAATGTTGGACTGTGGGAGTGGTTCTCCCATTCCTCTTAGGGAGAGAATTTGTCTTACACATGTGCAAAATACGAGCCAATAGTTCAACGTTGGTCTCATCAGGCCGTATAATTAAAAGTCATTTGATTTGATCCATACTCCAAGTGTGCAGCCTTATGTCTAGAAGTGAGCGGCGACTTCCCGCAGGATTTTCTCCTGGGCAATCCAGACATGTGCAGACTGTAGTTGACTCTGGACTTTAATTAGTTGTCTCTAAGGACCTGGTCAGGTCCCCAGCTGTTCAGTTCAGTTATTTTTCTTTGTCCAGCTTTTGAAGTCTTAGTGTGTATACCTTTCTTCATTTTTAGATTATAGTCTTTACAGTTGGTACTAGTGTCCTTAAAGGCTTTGAAATATTTCTATACCCCTCTCCAGCTTTAGGATTTACCAATTTCATTTTGAGATCTTCCGAGACTCATCAAGCAAGTGGTGACACCTGCTTAATTGCCTAGGGAGATTATTAAGGGGAAGGCACTAACATACCTTTTAATATTTTACTATAATTTTCTTTTTACTCGCTCCTTGAACATTTCTACCACTTCTAATGATGAAGGGTCCTTTTGTACTCACTGAAAGTGGAATAAAGATTATTTTGAAAATGGAAGTTCAGTGTAAGGTAATGCAAATTTAACCCTCAACCTTATTATTAATGCTCAATCAGCTAGTACAAATTTCATCACCAAAGTAATAAGATCTATTGTTGTTTAAGTCTATTCTTACATTTGCATTTATCACGTCTTCTTGGATGAATCTTCAACTGCAGCTCATGTTTCTGATATGAAGAAAGTTAGTACATGTCAGCAAATCTCTGTGACAAAAATATTTGTATGTATCATCAAAGGTTCCATGATATGATAGATTTATGGTCTGTTCGGCAGGTACAACTACTCAGGTTCATTATTTCAAATCAAAAACCAGAAAAATCTGACTGTAATAAAGGCCTGTGAGCAGATATGGATCTGATAATGGTTCTCCATCATCCTAAACACTGGCCCCTGCTGGCGAAGCAGGCAACCACATTGTCCAGTGGAAACTGGTTTAACTGGGCTTTTAATTGCATGGGAGGCCTGGACCATGGACTGCTGTAAAACCAATAAACCAGGCTCACAGTTAATCTTCTACCTGACAACGTTTTGGCACCTGTGTGTTTCTGATTAATATTTCTGCTTGGTCATAGTACATATAAGGAGCACTAATGTTATTTTTGTCTTTAGATTTCTTTTATATATAATTATATAATTTGGTCTTGTATTGAAACAGGTATCATGAACCTGGTTCTTTAAATCGGATTTTGTTTCATATTTTAAACATAGTGACATTCTTCTGCTGTAATGTTTAACAGTTTTTTGCTTACAGCTGTACGCCGGTTTAAAGTTTAATGGGGGTTTAGTTATACTGTGGCACTGGGATTGTCTATAAAAACATAATACACTTTGAAAATGCGTGTATAAATTTGGGTGTGTACACACACTCACATGCTGTAAATGAGATTAGAGTCTATGACACTTTCAGCTGGAGAAGGTCAGTGGGTGAGGTTACGCCGTCTGTGTATGAAGACTTAATCTTCTCTCATGTTGCATTCTTGTCTTCTGCTGCCAACTTCCTCTATTTCCTCTAATTTATTAGCTTGTTGGAACTGTTGAAACATGTCTATGGTATTCTTAAGCTTCAACCTTGTTGTACTGTTGGCTCTACAAAGCCATGCAGATTTATTGCAAACACCGTCCCTCCCCTATCAGAAAACATTATTTAATCTCTGGACAACCATGTATAAGCTCACATTTAATATCTCTCAGTCTTTTAAGTAGTGACATGACTGACCATCTGTTTAAATGATACACATTGTTCAGCCACAATATTAATACTGGTGCTCTTAATATTGTCATGTAGGACAAGGGTCAGCATGGCCCCTCTGAGCAATTTGCAGATACACAGCAAAATGTTATATACTGTGTGCACAAACTCATGGAAGGCGCAAGACTTGGCTTGAATAAATTATCCTCAAGAACTACTTCAAATCTTTCACTCAAATAAAGGCACTCAGCAAATGATCTTCCTGTTAACTTAAAATGCAATATTAGTTATTTTAAGCAATAATAAAAACTAATAAAAAATAAGGGTCAAAGATCACTGTTGGTAAAGGTGGAGAGGATTTTACCCACTTTATGTACTGACAGGGGGTTAACCCATAATGATACATTGGCATTTATTAGGTCATTTAAAAAAAGAATCAAAAACATACCCTATTTTTATATTAAAGCCACCTAAGTATATTTATTTTAATACTGTACTTAAGTATTGTACTTTGGGATATTCCCAGTAAAGTAAATTATTTTATGTCACGTTCACTCCACTATAATTCAATAGTACAATATGGTAACTATTGCAAATTAAATTTAGGATTTAGAAAATATTTTATTTTGTGGAACTGTACTCGCACTTTTACTAAAGTATTGAGCTGGTGTAATTCTACACAGGATATTTAGATGTCAGTTTATATTAGAAAGCACAGAGAAAATTAGAGAAATTATTTTAAATGTGACTATAAGTTGCTATATTGCCTTGTCAGTAAAAGCCTGTGTAAATTAGTTTACATGAGACCATTCAAAGTCAGTGCGCTCTCATTTAATTAGTCTGTGATAAACCTCTTTGAGGCATGAAATTATCCCAACAGCAATCCACACAAATCCCAGCCCCCCATTTACTTAGTACAGAGAAATTAGCCCACATGCCCTGGATCTCTGAAAACGTGTCTCACTCTCTGCATCCAGTCACACCACGTCTTAGTCACCTCACCTTAGGAAACACACACCTGAATTTATAGTGCCTATATTTACATATGTGTGCTAATTCTAACGATCACATCATTTTATCTCTGTCAAAGTTGTGACGTCAAATCACATCATCACAAAAAATACAGTGAGCAGCGAAAAATAGAAATAGTTTTCTCATGAGATATAAGACTGATTTCTTTGACTATTCTGATATGACGTTAATCAAAATGAACATGTAATAACTACACACAATGCACAATGTAATTTTGCACGAGCTGAGATTTCTCTCACCTTGGCTGCAAAAAGGAGGATCAAACAGAAAATACCTGATGAACAGAATGTCAGTCACCTGAGAGCAGGGGATTTAGAGACTTTGGAGGCACGTGCACAGACAGATATCCTACTTTGAGATGAACACGTTAAAGTAGAGATCAGAGGGAAAGAGGAGGTGGTGAGAAGAGACACCAAAGTCAGCATCTTGCCTACTGAAGTTAGTTGTATTATAGTCAGTGCTGAGAGAGAAACTGAACAGGGGAAGTTTCTTTGGCAGACGGGCACTTTGCATGACTGCATCATCATTTTTAATTTATAAAATATACTTGCAAAAGTCCAGGAAAAGGAGACAAACAAAAGCTCATTGCCCCTCTGTCTTGAAGTATTGAGGCAACATGACGCAGCCGGTCAGCAGCTCACCGTTCCTCAAGCCCATCTGTCTGAAGATGCCCGTCAGAGTGGTCAGCCCTCTGCGACAGAGACGACACACACTTCCTGCCAGCGAGTTCAGGAACCTCACACTACAGGATGCCATCAGTGTGTTTGAGATCGAGAGAGAAGGTACGTGTTGTTTCTGCTGTTCATGGCATTTCTTAAAAATCATGCTGTGCAGTACTTTATTAGTCAGTAACATGCAGAGGGTTTGTGTGACGACAGAAAATATTTAAACAAAGTTATTTCTTGAGCTAAATGGGTGTAGGAAAAATCCCACATAAAGACCATGGTGTGTTTAGAAATGTGCTATGTGTTTCTATGCTTGTTTCTTACTTAAATGAATTTGTACAAATGTTTATATACTGAGAATATTTAGAAGGGAACATTCACTTACTGTAATTTGGAAAAAGGGCAGCTGCATAAGTGCATGTCCCTGTTATTGTCTAAAACTTAAAAAAAGAATTTCCATATTTTCCTTCATCGTTATTAAATTGTCAAATACTATTTATAGTTTTTATTTAAGTGCTGGTTTTATTTTACCTTTATTTGACCCTTTCATCACAACTACTTCCTGGACATGACACATGTGTGAACTGGCTCATTTGAAACTCTCACCCCCACAGCGTTTGTATCTGTGTCTGGAGAGTGTCCGCTCACACTGGATGAGGTGCTCAACTTCCTGGGTCAGTGCCCTGAGCTGTCACTGGGTTGGTTTGAGGAGGGGCAGCTGGTAGCTTTCATCATTGGCTCTGGCTGGGACAAGGAGAGGCTTTCACAGGTATCTGCAAAGAATACAATATGCCAAACTGACTCAAACTTCTGTGTCCTACAATGTTTTTGGATCAATAATTCTTCCTTTTAATCTCACTCCTCTAGGAGGCCATGACTCAGCACGTCCCAGACACCCCCACTGTGCACATCCACGTGCTGTCGGTACACCGTCACTGCCGCCAGCAAGGCAAAGGCTCGGTTCTTCTGTGGCGCTACCTGCAGTACCTGCGCTGTATGCCGGGCCTTCGCAGAGCTCTGCTGATTTGCGAAGACTTCCTGGTGCCCTTCTACCTCAAGGCTGGCTTCAAGGAGAAAGGGCCATCAGCCATCACTGTGTCTAACATGCACTTCCAAGAGATGGAGTACATGCTCTGCGGGCAGGCCTACGCCCGGCGGAACAGTGGCGTGTAGTCCATCACATACTAACTCCCTAACGCCCTTCTTCCACTCACTCTCATCTAACGTGGATTCAGAGCAGAGAGGATTAACACAACGCAGCAGACAGGTGGACAGACCGGTGTGCAGGGTCACTGCACCAGTGCTTCAGGTTCGTTATCCAGCTTTTACTGGATCCTCCGTCTCATCACAGTATCCCACTACACAAGTAGTGAGGACTGTCCAAGGAAAGACAGGACAAAGAATGGACACACGCACATAAACCGAACCAGTGGCTTTGCATCTGATAATAAAGCACAATAACTTCCACTGTTCTATTATCAGTAGAATCTAATTGTGAGTGTAATGTGGTTTTCCATTTATTGTGTTTTTTGTCAAATGGCCGACAATTCACATTTTTTCAATGTAATCAAACCTTTATAAAATTTAGACCATCTGGAGAAGTGGTGTGTATTTTTGTAAAATATTGAAATCCAATGTTTGCTGAATTCATAGTGTCATTTTAAGACGTACACACTCAACATGCAGCCAGAAATTAAGGATGGTTAGCTTTACAAATAAAAATTAGCTGTTTCTATGTTGCTCAGTTTTAATAAACTATTACAATCAAATGCAATTTATGGTAATTGAGAGACAAGTGCAGACGATTTCAATTTGTAGAGTTGTTTTTACTGTTGTCTTCAGTTACACGTGAGTAAAGGTAGTTAAAACACTACCACGATTAAAACAACCATCACTTCTTGAGAAGCAATAAACTAATAAAAGAAAACATTCGAGTGCCCAGCATAACGTAACAAAAATATGGCAGTAGTTGGTACATTTATCAACAAGGCACCAAAGGTATCAATATTTGATTTGTTTTGTCCCTGCTTCTGTATAAGGTTGCCTGAATTATAATAAAACCTATGTCTGGAGTGTGAAAGTAAAAAACAATGTTCCTTCTCTGTGTACCTGTGTTGGCTTCTCTAATTTCTGCCTGACCTGTAAAGGGCAGCTCAGGGTTTTGATGAGGTTCAGAAGTGCCATACCTTTGATTCACTTGACAGTGAAGTGGAGACAATGAGTGTTGGTGAACAGACAAATGACTAAAAAAAGTCCTTATGATGGGTGGCATAACTAACTGACAGAGTAGAAAAAAAACAAAACACAAGCATATTATCATTGTTCACAGAGAGGGGGTGACAGTCTCCCGGTCATACAGGGGACGAGTGGAGACATACACTGGCTGATATCACCTGTCAGTACACATGTTTTGATCTGATGCCTTCCTGCTGTGCACCTTCAGTGAAGGTGAGCGTTGAGGTCGTACTTCTCGCAGAATTTGTCCGTGAAAGGGATGCAGGTGAGCAACTCGCACCATTCACACTTGATTGGGTAGACGTAGAAGAGCACCACAAGGCCTGAAAAGAGTCCGACAAACACCAGCAGGAAGACGATGATCTGACAGCGTTTGCGGTAGAGGTCCGTGCGGCCAAAGCTGATGTAGGGTAGGAAGGCGAAGGACAGGAAGAAGCCAGAGATGAAGCCGCAAATGTGGGCAAAATTGTCGATCCAGGGCAGCAATCCAAAGGCAAAGAGGAAGAGCACCACACACAGCAGCTTGGTGAAGGCCCTCCAGGGCTGGGCCAGGATCTGCCAGCTCTGAAACAACTCCACAAACAGGCAGGCCAGGATCCCAAACTGAGAGCCAGCTGGGCCCACCTGAGACAGGGACAGCATCACAAAACATTCATTTTTTTGTATGGTTTTCTTTAATGCAGTGGGAGATTTCCAATAGAGAAACGTCTAACTCGTAAATGCACGGTTTATTTTGCAGTGTGTGCATGTAAGAGACGATCACCTCTGCTCTGTAGGGCAGGAAGATGGCTGATGCCAAGTTGCCAGTGATGCCACTGAGGATGTAAATGATGGAGATGCGCAGCCAGCCCGCCAGCTTCTCCAGGTCCCTCAGGATGGTCATCTGGAAAGCCACCGAAACCAGGCAGTGAAGGATCCTGGGAGGACAGGCAAAGAACAACGTGTTTATGTGTGTGTGATGAAAGGTTTAAGCGGGTAAAAAGCCACACGTGTCAGTAAGATAATCCCTCTGTGTTCCTCCTGTGTAAGTCCATCAATAACTGACTGGGGTTGACTGTGCCCATCAACAAAATCGGCCTCTATCTCAGTGAAGCTTAATGAGTTTGTCTAGCGAGGGCACTTTGTTTAATTACCCAGGAGACAGATAACAGGCGGCAAGAGGATGAGGCACTGCTCCACTTAAGTGTCGGGTCAGCTCTGTGTGTTGACTGACTGACAGGTCTAAACTCAACATACGGACCTTTAGCTGGAGCAAATCCAGCTTTTAACATGTAGCAAGACCACTGCTGCTTCACCTGATGAAGATTCACGTGTAAAATCTCTTTTCCTCCCAATATTGGTATATTTGTATATAGAATGGAACCGACAGGCACATAAGCTGCTTGGAACTATCCAACAATATTTCAACATTGTCCCACACTCACATTTTTCAAAATACAATTAACCATCATTAAGTAATATTTCCATGTAAATGTGCTGTATGTCATCTTGTTGGTACTTTGTTTGTTTGTTTGTTTGTTTCTTATCATCTACACTTCCTTTTGTTTGTTTGTTTCTTATCATCTTCTTATCTATCTCTTTAAACATATGTGTATTAGTTTTGCTGTCGTGTAAGTACATCATGAGTCATTTATGTGTCATACACATCTGGACAACTATGATTGATTGTAATTGATTGATTTAAAAAGACGGAACTAGCATAAGAAAAAGACGATTTTCAGTGTTTTAAAGATTTTTTTTAGGCTGAACTAATAGTTTTAAATGTACTATTAGTATTAGTAAATACATCACACTGTTGTTTTTAATCAATTTTTAAATAATTTTTTTAGTAGTAAAAAAACTATCAAATATCTTCTTCATCTTGTTTGTCGGTGTCTTTTGCCAAGACATGATCTAGTTGAACAAAATTGCTTTTCAACATCCTGACACTGACTCACCCAGCGTGAAGGAAAAGTGAGAGCCACAGCCTGTAAAACTGATCTGGGATCTCTGGGTTGAGGAAATGCAACAATCCACATACATCATCCATGCAGTGCACCTGAGAGGACAAAGAACTTATTATTAGTTCCAGCTCAGGGAAGCAAGAAAAAATATGACACATATTATCAGTGTGACAATCTAGAATTGTAAATAACATGCAAATAAAGAGACTTTTACACACTTTTACACAGAAAAAAGTGCTTAGTGCTTTGACATTCAGGGAGCGCACAGAGCACTACACATGATTATAAATGCCAGCAGCTAAACAGCTTTCTTCTCATTCGTTAACGGTGAGAGAGAGAGTTTCTTACTTGAGAGCACAGAGTTGCCTCCTCATGAAAGTAGCCTTTCATGAAGTCACAATATTCCCGGGATGTGATTTCGCACCTTGAAGAACAGAAGTAGAAATGAATAATCTTGTGACTAATTGACCATTTTGTTCCAAACTAGTGCAGGATAAATGTTTTTTTGTAAATTCTCTTCTAACCTCCCTTTGGTTCCGATGCAGCAGGGTCGGCCAGTGATGGTACAGTCTATGTGAGGCAGGTTGGTGTGGTTCCCTGTGTTGTACCTGGTACAAATCTAAAAGCCAGAGCAGAGTAGCAACATTCAACTCTTGACTCTAAATAGAAGGACTTTCAACTTATCGGAAGGCTCACCAGAAAATCTTCGCCAAAAGATGAGCACAATTTCAAACATCTGAATACAACTGCTTTGATAGTTGTGGGTTGTTTCATAATAATCCCAGGGTTTATTCACAATTAAAACAACTGGGAGGCGACTGGGACATGCAACAAACACACACGTTTAAACTTGTATTGTGTTTTATTACGCCAACATTAGCTATTAGTAAATGTATTACAGTTTTTGTGCATGCAACCGATTTCCATATTTGTCAGAAGGAACAGACCTTGTCAGCAGCCCCTGATTCTATATTAGTTCCAGTGCGGTCAAATTAACATAATTTCTAAACATCTAAGACTCTTAAAGCTCAGACCTTATGTGAGGGATCACCTGTGATCTTGCTTTTTAATAGCAGACAAAGTCTTTACTGTACTCACTGGCCAACTGGTGATATCATCAGGCCAATCATGGGGTGACACTGAGGCTGGCTCTAGACATATTCTGCAGTGAGGCAAACAATGTGGACGTTACCAATAATTCAGAGTTATTTTATGCTGTAAAGCTATACTTGTAACAGATATTTGTGTGTCTTACCTGGGATCCTGATGGCACACTGAGCCGTACTGTCTGTATTTACCATTCAGCTGGGGGGTGCTGGAATGCTGCGGCCACTTTACCCACACAGCTAAAGTACTCTGTGAAAAAAGAAACCCAAAGAAAATGGATGAGAACCGCCAACAACAGCTTTAACCTGTATAGATTGCAAAGATCGAGAAACGCTTAACTAAGAACTGGGTTTGTTTACAGACCGAGCATTCCTCCTCTGAGGTTTGGACACAGCCAGAGCGATCGTTCCGCACGCAGCAGGCAGAGTTGCGTTCGATAGCTCTCTTTTCCCTGATAAGTTCGTGAACCTGCTTGTCCTGACGCATGCATGGAGAATATTTGGCCCCCAAGTGGATCAGAGCCTCCTAATAATGCAAATATCAAACGTAATGTAGTATTTATTAAAAAAAAAAACATTTACACTTGAGTTTTGTTTCAATTTGTTTTATCTTTACACACACAAACACACACACAAAAATAGTACTTACAGAGCTTGGTCCGATCCAGAAGTTCTCCTGCTGTACAAACTTGACATTTTCATACACACCTTTGTTTCTTAAAACCTGAATGAGAAGATATGCAGAGAATGCACATGAGATTAATTTATGATAAAAGCACCTTAATAAAGATCCTCATCAATGATTGATCCAGAACTCACAGAATCAACTGTCTCATGCTGCGAGAAGCCTACTGGTGCAATACCGTAGATGCATACGGCCAAGATAGTGATGAGTAAATGGACAACGGTGATCCAGTAAGTAAAAAATGGCCTACGGAAACAAAAAGTTTGTACTGTATTAAAAAAAAAAAACATCATCCATCAGTGTCATGGAGCGGAGCAGAGAGAAAATGCTCATTAGTCAGATATGTGGAGTGATGCAGTACCTGTGGTCATCCATGTCCTCTATTTGCCTCTTGACGTAGCTGTCAATGCGCTTGCGGTAGGTGCGGTTTGTGAGCTTCCCTACCATGCCCAACCCATAAGGCCTCTTTTCTCGAGCAAACAGCTTCTTGACAGGAACAGCGATGCGCTGCCCACGACGCTGTCCGTTAACACTCACCACCTCCTGCCGCAAGGGCACCTTAGGTGGACCTGGAGTTCCTTCTTTGGCTTTACGCCATCCTCGCTCCAGAGGTCTGGAAGAGGATACAGAGCAGAGGAAAGATAATGATAGAAATAAATATAGGTTTATTAGCCCAACAATTAAGAAGTAAGATGACAATCGCAATATTCTTAGTTTGATGTTTTGAACAAAAAACTATTCACTGTATCATAGTTCAATGCTGATAGGGTCACAGTTTGAAAGACTGGCACAATTAACACTAAATAAGTTGCACAGTAACTCACAGCATGAGGTGACTTCTCTCCAGCTCGGTTTTATCTAGGGCACTGCCTGTCAGCTCCGTCTCATCCTGTTTGCTGCTAGGCTCTGCCTCTTTCATGGCTGCCTCAGAAGGTGACTCAAACACTTCATCTGCATATGTGGACAACTCCTCATGCATCAGAATATCCTAGAAAGAGCATAACAAAAAGTAGGGAGCGGGTAGGGTTGCAAAGAAATCAGTTTTCTTATAACCGGCGTTACTTTTAATGTCTTTAAAATAACTTTTTAGTTTTTCCTGCCTTACTCTGGCAAAGAAAGATGTGTCCAATTCATCAGGAAAGTCAACCACATCTTCCTCCATGAAGCTGGCAGGGGTGAAGCTTCGTCTTTGGGCCCGTCTCAGAGTGCTCTCTCGTATTGAACGCCCCTGAGAAGCACACAAACACACATACCGTATGACCATACAGTAGATACATTTATAGCTGTACATGTTATGCTTGAAAGCAGTTTAGTGGCTGTTGTTCCTCTCATTTACTTTCACCAGTGCTGCTGCGGCCCTGAAGCTCATCTTTGCCACAGATTCCCTTTTCCGGCGGCGAGGCAGTCGGTTGAGACCTGAGCGGGAGCTGGTGAACGAGCAAAGGGAGGCAGCTCCAGGGGTGATTGGGGTCTGAGGCACGCTGTAGCCATCAACCTCCTCCACCATACGGAAGGCTCGTCCTCGAGCTAATGGGTCCACAATCTGGAGACCAATGGGTCCAACAAGTGGTAATTAGATATCAAGTTAAACTATATGATTTATGAAGAGACCCACATATTATTGATTGTCCAACATATACACAAGATGCACTGTTTTAGTCAAACAGCATGTAGCAAAGCAAACACACATATTTTTTCACCTTTTGCATGCCATGCTGTGAGGTGGGGACATAGAGAGGAGGCGGTGTCTCAGTGCTGGTTAAGGAGATGTTGTCCTGGCTGGGCAGATCCATCTCTCGGATCACCTGTGGCTTCAGCTTTCCATAACGCAGGCTGCAGTGGCGCAGACTTTTCCTCTGCCATTTCTGCGTGGCGTCACCGTCCTTACTGACCCCAAACCAGTCTGCTGTTCCCCTAACAACACAAACAGCAACCTTTCAGATGTGGGTCACAAAACTCACACACATAAAATCTTTCACAGGCAGATATTAAATCCAGTCTGGCATAGTGATGCTTGCAAAAGAGATACACAGGCACTGATTGATGAGCCTCTTAGTGGATCTGTTTATGAAGGACTGGACCTGCAATTGTGGGGAACTGATAAGACCTAATTTCTAGCGATGTAAAAAAGTGCCCTAGATAGTGCAAGTAATAGAGGCAGTAGAGGAGAACAAGTCTGGGCACATTTATGTCCAGACATACCAGGAAAGAGAAGTAGTCAGCCAGACACACATGCACACTGAATTCTTAGTGCAGAGTCACACACTCTCCTAGAAAGACAGGGCAAACTAATTACTAAGGTTCTGATTATACAAATAAAATCCACTACATTTAAATTTCCCTAATTGTAACTGACACATGCACCAAACCCAGGCACACTGGCACAGAGAATTTGTTTTTTTTTTTTTCTACTAAGGTTTTATTTGTGTCCTATTCCACGGCCCCATCAACATTTTTCCACCAAACCTTAATGAATACACATTCACAGTCACACTGGTGAAGCTGAAGCCTAATAAGTACCAGAGAAAACAATGTTACTGCACCCCGAGGGCAGGAAGTGGATGTGGAAACCTTCTTCAAAGGAAAATTCAGGCAGGCTGGCTGTTTCTTCACTAATTACCAACTGCAGGGTGAATGTTCACTGAAGTTAAAATCTGTTTCTAACTCAGCTCAGTCTCTCTCTTAGTGTCAGTGAAAAGATTAGACAGATTCAACAGACTTTTTATTATACATGTCTGACTTTTTTCAGCATTGGATGCGCCAACCTTTATTTTATTAGGCATGACTGAACACATTAACGTTTTTAAAATGCTAGCTCACTAATACTGATTATAAGCAACACCTTCTTGTGCTGGATGCTATTTTATAAAATTGGTGACCCCCTCTATCTGCCAGGGTGGGCCGTTATTGCAGAAGAAGAATTTCCAATACGATAACGGCAGCTTTTAGTTTCAGGTTCTATTAGAGTATGACTCAATTAAACAGAAACCTTCATGACAAAGACATGATTCACACCAGAAATAGCCGGTGACTGAGAAACAACAACATGATGCATGTCTCATGTTTGATTGGCTGACTGAGTGAAAAACAATAAAAAATTTGCAAAACATTTTGCAAAATACAAGATTAACAGTGTGGGTTAAACATACTCATTGATTTCCCAAACAAGTGGGCACATGGCAGAGAGGGCCGGGGTCAGAGGGGGGTGGCCACCCTCAAAATCTCAGCCAGAGTGAGGAGGTGGTACTGTAAGTACTTTTTGCAAAACTTTCAGCACAAGAAAAACTGATCAAACCTGAGACTGAAACCAATTATTATCAGTAGACATAAATAAATAAAAAAATATTATTATTATGTACATTTCACATTTTTCTGATATTTTGCTACTTTATAAATTCATAGCAATTGAAACCAAACAAATGATCGATGCAAGGAATGGTTTTCAGAGATACAGATACAGAGTTTCCTTATAATTAATTAAAATAGTAGTAGTAGTAGTAGTAGTAGTAATAATAATTATAATAATAATAATAATAGATTGTTAAGAAAATGCTTTAAATTTGAATTGAAAACATTTTATATCATTTTACAAATATGCAGGAATATTTTGAGCAGGTGCCCCAGTCTGGTCACCCCATTTAAACAGTTCTCCCTCTGCCCATGCATCCTAACCCTAAAACCTGCAATCTTGAGGACCTCCTGAAATACCTGAGCAGGGTTCTGGAGAGTGAGTGGTGCTTCCTGGTGCTGCGGCGAGCAGCCCGCTGGCCCTTAATGGGCACTGTGTTAATCCGCTCAAAGTGCACCCTTCTGCTGCTGTGACCAGGCAGAGCAGGGCCGGAAGGTGGCGAGAAGGAAAAGATGAAAGAAGGACAAGAGAGAAAAGACAATAACAGACAGTGATAAGGAAAAGTGCAGCTGGACAGTAGTGTAGGCACCATGCAGAAGAGCGAAGAAGACTGTTAGATTTACAACTTCAGAAAAGCTATTACCCGGCAGGAAGATGAAATTGAGGATTTAATCAGAAATACTCATGAAATTTCAGAAGTAAGAAAAGCAGAAAAACAGATGTATAGAAAAAATGTTTTTTACATGATTTAGTATGGGATACATGGGTTTGCCAATGTCCTCCAATATTATATTATCTTATAGCAGTATTATAGCATAACATTTAATCTGCAAAAGTCTGGGCACACTGTAGTCGCGTAGATATAAGTAGCAACACAATTTGCATTCTAGGTTTAAAAGAGATGCGCAGTTCTTCTTATTATAATCTTGAGCATTAAATAAATTCATGTGATATTCCATATATATCAAGATGTTAGCATACTAACAACTAGCATGTTTTATATCAGCCCAGGATATTGGTAGTTGTCATTACCTCTTTATTGTCTGTGTGATGGATGACTGGCGTTGCAGGACAGGCCGTCGGGTGTCAAAGAGGTCTCTCGGTGGGGACTGGAAGTGAGAGTTGTCCACTGGCATGCTGATGCTGCGCAGGAATCCCTGCCTCTTCACTGGCTACGTGGGACACATAACCACCGGCAAAGTGAGAACACAAGTCAAAATGACAAAATAACAAAGATCACAAGGGGATTCAATGAGAAAGAGCACCTGAACAAAAGTGGGAGGCTCGTCTAGTGACATCTGAGCCGTGGGAATGTCCAGTCTGAGCCAGGGAGGTTTCTTCCTCTGCAGGCTGCTGGTGCTCTCCCGCCGTGGTTCAGCCATGTTCTCTCTCCCACCCCAGGCCTGCCAGCTACACCAAGAGAACAGGTCGTCAATAATAATTCTCATTTAGTCGCACGTACTCTCAAAATTAGAAAGAAGCTTGAATGATCTGTGCTGCTAATTTGTCTCACAAGAGGGTGCTAGGGCCTCTTATTAGATTCAAACATGGGTGTTCACACGTTACTATTTTTTTAGATAGTAAACAGACCCCCTTCCTCAAAACCGTTCACAGAGGCATTTTTAAAAAAAGTAATATTTATTTGTACTGCCGCCTGAGGAAGTTTACAGTCTTAAAAATAATCCTTTAATAGTACAGCCAAAATCAAGCCTAATCCCCCTTTGTGGTCAAAAGTTGCTCTGCTTACAGCCGACATCAATCAGAGCCTAATGATTGTGTGTTCGTTCCCATGACGAGGTCTGTGAACCACAGGAGGTCCACAGTAAACTTCAGCATTAGACAGCCTGTCTGTAGCAGAAGCCTTGTTATCAACAGCCTTTTATTTCACTGTCCCACCACCTTAACTCACGTCTGTAGGCCTGGTGGTACATTTCCTGTCTTTTTTCTGAATATCCATTATTACCATGAAACTGAATTATTTTACACCATAACAGCACAAAACCATCATTTAGCTTTAAGTTAAATTATTACTGTGCATAGTAACACTTATGAGGATGTATCCATCAGTGATGAAGGATTTTTTTTGCCTCTGCAGAGCAGAGGCATGTAAAAGCATAAATGTGTAAACTTGCAAAAGAGGGCGTTTCCTCAGCTTTGGAGCAGTTACCAAACCAAATAAATATTAAAAAATCCCTCTCGTTAAAAGGCATCACAAGATGGCACTGCCATAGCAACACGAGTTACATCAGTGGCTTTGAACTTTGAGCAGTCACAGCAGGTCAGATTCTCATATTTGCTGTCACAAGTCCAACACCTTAAAAAAAAAACTCATGGCTTTTAGTGACCACATCTGCTTGACTTTGCAATTTACTGCACTAAAAGGCTTCTGAACGTTTGTCAGTGAAAATCAGCAAAGACAGTAGAAAAACTCCAGGCTGAGGGCAGCAGAGGTCATGGTCTACATCCTGCTGATATTTCTCAATTCACAAGTTCACGGAAGGCACTGGTGCAGTCACTATGTCCTATATTTACATTTAGGTCAATAAATGCAGTACAACAATTTTTAAAATAGATTAAATATTTATAGCCGTTGGTTGTTTGACCTTTGGTGACATTGTCTGGATTTTGCAGATGTGAATAAAAGGGAGGGAGATGGTTGAATGAGGAATGTAAAGAATTGTGAAGTGACATTTTAAAAACTCCTCACTCACACTGATCCAATATTGTTTATTTTTAAATACAACTGCAGAATAATTTGCCTGTAAATCCAATTAAGAACCATCACAGACTATCTCTCTCATGGACTGGCTACTGGCTTTAGGGAAATGCTAATGTGACACCAGTATCGCAGCATGTGCACAACTCGCTGTTGCAACAACAGCCCACTCTCTTGCCTCAGGCTAAAACACCCAACAGTTAATTACTTTCGGCATTAGTTCGAACAGCAGGGCTCCTAATGTAGAGCAGATCTAGGAAGGGAGGGAGCATCCGCTTCAGGATTGCAGATAGAAACAGACTGGGACTGAAGTGAGTGGGAACATAATTTTCCTCCATACTAAATATTGTTTGATTGCTTAAGCTTTGGCTCCTCCTGTTAACTGTGTTTGCCCTGAATGTTGTGTCAATGCTGCTCCGTCTCAAGAAAAATAAAGGAGGGATGGGTGGAAGCAAACTATACAAGTCCCATTGTTTCCCATTCCTGAGCTTCTCCAGTTTTCCACTTTTTTTTCCTGTCGAGTGTCTCCCACACATTTCGCTCGTACTTGCATGAGGTCTCTGTGTGAGTGATGGCCATTTCCAGGTAATTACGACCTCATAATTGCCTGCTGTCTTCCTCCTTATCAGATTAAACCCACACAGAGTGAACTAAAAAATATTTCAAACTACATAAACGAGGTGAGAAGGAAGCTGAAACATCCGAAATGATCTGAGGCCAATAAAGACGATAATCCAATCTTGTCAAATACACCTCAACACACACTGTAGATATGCAGTCTTGCAGAAGATCCTAACAGATTTGCAGCAGCAGCATGAATGCAGCCATGTGGCTATTGTTATGGTTTTCCATTAGCTCAATAATTATTAGGTTGTAAGAACATTTGATCACAGCCCAACGTAAACCTCCAATGTTCGACAGACAGCCAAGCGCTTTGGAAGTCTGTTTCCCTCTTTTTCTCTCTTCATCCTCCAGAATCAACATGGCAGCTGAATTGGCATGTGCCTGCGACTCGTGTCTCACAAGAAGCTTAGCTGGAACACTTGGCATCGTCACCGCTCATGCTCAAGCATTGGCCACCACAGACAATGACTCATTTCTCACCATGAGGGGGCACTCAAAATATCAGTCATCTCTCCTTTGAGTGACAACTACAAATCACTGCACAGAGAAGGTGGGACTCAAGGCTGTCTCCTGTCTGACAGAGACAGGTCTTCATAGGCAGGAAGTCCTTGAGAAGCAGATACCCTTGGGGGAAGGACAGTTGATTGAATTCTGTGTCTGGCAATTATCCAGGCGGGAGGATTAGCCTTACCTTGACACAGCACGTTATCTCTTCATGGTCGAGTTCAAAAGCGAAAGAAATGGCTTATTGCAGGACTATGCTATTCAAACTATTTAACCTGATCAACAGCTTAGCTCATGCACCATAATGTTTTACCCTACACTCATGGTGCTTTATTGCTGGCTGAGATGCCATCTGGCATCAATTTGAAACATTTTATAGTTTCCCACATTGCTTACGTTCTCAGCACTTATTTAAGGTTAACAATCTCCAGACCACCATGATACGATCTAGTTTCTTTAAAAGATCTGTGTAGAGTTTAAGATTCACATCTAAAGAGGGAAAACACCCACACCCATAACTTTGCACTGAGCCTAACGAGACTGGCTTCCTGCTGTCGTTTTCTCCTTGTGAGAAACTAACACTTCCTACACAATCATGAGACCCACGACAACCCTGCATGGATTGTTTTAATTCTCGGGAAGCCACTGCGTCTCCATGCCACTTCTTTTTTTCATTAGGTAGGGGAAGAAAGGCAGGCAGACAAAACACAGAGGACAATCTAATGTCACACCAGGTGCAGGAGCATCCAACCAGCCATAATCACTGAGCTTGACAGGCATAACCAGGGCTCTCTTTGGGTGTCTGGAAAGCTGCAATTTATTGTACCGTGCTCTGCATACAAACTCAAGGGAATGAAGTTTTTCATGGAACCATTTAATATAATCACTTGATAAATGGCCTCTAGTCAAGAATAAAAGGCGCTGGTTTTTGACAGCAGCTGTCACAGGTGAGACCTAAAGTCAAACAGACAACATGCTCAGCTCTAAGTGCCACCTTCAACACACTTACACTTAGAGCCGGAGTGGAAAAGCTACAGTTACTGGCTATGAGGGCTGTGCCCCTGCTTAATTTTGTGCCTGTTCATTGTGTAAATTTGTGTGATTTAAAAATACACAGAGAGGCTATTTCTCATTCATCGTAAATAACTTGTTTAAAATTAAAGTAAACATCTGAACGTGACGAGAAAAACAAGAGCTACATGAATATGACATTAAACATGGACATGGCTGTTTCATACCAGGTGTTTTCATAATGTAATATTTCTGGAATCACCTTGTGAAATAACTGAACAACCTTCTCTATACACGACTATTTCTAATTACAGTGCAGGCCAAACCAACATTCCTTCAGCTCTCTAGTTGAAACTGAACCAAGCTAAAATGGCAGTGCAGGAAACCACATGAAGCTAACCATTATGGACAGGAGCTGGCTGGCTTCCGGGCACTGTGCGTACCCTACTGCTCTGCACTACTCTACAGGAATCAGGCTAGTTGCAGCCACGCTGACGGTGGCTGACCGAGCAGTGCCGCTGAGGCTGACAGAGCCTCGGGTGGCTGGCCAAGTAGGGCTCTGCATGCCCCCGGCAGGGGAATATAGAGGCAGGGTAGACAGTAGAGATGAGGAACTCTTGCCTAGCACAGATGTCCAGGCGCCATAATAGATGACCTCATTAACCTGGGTGTTGACAAATCCAGATACCTCATTCTTGAGAGCTGCAGCACTTCCTGGTCTAAGGCCTTCGTTCCGCCTTCTCTTCCTGCATGTTGCTCCTCCTTTTCTGTTTTTAAACCACCTTGGTCCAGTTATTATTGTATTACCTATGCATTTTTCCATGTATTAGCCAGCAGGAAACTCAGGAGTTTCCCGACCGATTAACAAATAACAGGACACATTTGCATTGTGATTTTTCAACTGAAAACCTGATGGCACGAACAGGTTGTGCCTGGTTTTCCCCAAACTCTACTCATACTCACTTCTACTATCCATTGTTTCATAAGTCGTTTCTTGCTCCATATTGGTGGTGAGGTTTGGAGGGAATGGAGGGAACAATGGAGGGAAACTGTTCTGAGAGTAGTTATTCTTTCACTGCTATAAGTACTTTACTATTCTTAGTAAAGGCTCTTTTGAATGTAAAAACATATACAAGAAAAATCTCAAATTTCCCAAATGAAATGGTAGAAATCGAGTTCAGACACACTTAATGTTGCCATTATGAAATCAACCTCAACATACAGTAGCTGTCTTTCCCCTAAATGGGATTTCATAATGATAAGCAGAAACTCATGACCACATAGTCATTCTAGTGAATGGGTGGAGGCATGTGGGAAACAGTACGAAGAAGCAACAAATCCAGCAATTTATGCTGACACATGATCTAAATATAAATCTGTTGCACTTAATAATTCCACCGGCATGCATCTTCTGTAGTTCCTGCAGGCATCTGAGGCCCTTCTGCACATTAACAGCAGTGAGATGGTTTTGATCTTTATTTAGCACATCATGCTTCTGGCTGGGATGAATTAAAAAGATGAGAAAAATACAAAGCCTGAGATACTTCAATTGGTTAGAACAGAAAGAGAGAACAGAAACTGGCACTATAAATAAATGTTATTCTGCAGACGCTAATACTAAATGACTTCACCGGTTGTGGAAGTTGTGTTGGACTCAGTTATGTGTGATATAACCAAGGGACAAATAACAGTATTTGTCAGCAGGTGTCTCTTCTTTTCTGGCTGCTCTGGTGACTGGGTTCAGTCCACAGGCCAGACTTAACGTCTGTGAGCTCCCTCTATCTGTCCATCTTACAGGAGAGAGAAGAAAACACACACACACACACAGAAAGTGAAGTGCAAGTGAGCAACTGTAAAGTTGCAGTCATCTGAGTTGACCCTAGTGACATATGACAGCTTGTCATACCAAACCAGCACTTACAAAATTAAGAAACACACACAGAGGGAGACAGCAGAAATATCTGTTGCAGCTGACCCTGAGCTCAAGTGTCACAGCTTGTTGAGGGGCAGGCAAGGCAGGGCTGCTGTTATTGGCAAGGTGGGTTGTTGAAGGTACGCAAAGATGACAGTCCCAGCCAAGTAGGGTGGAGCAGCTAATGCCTTTTCCCCATGGTGGACCACATGGTCCTTAGCTCTGGCTGTCAGCGTTTAGTGGGATTTTACAATAGACACTTAACCTTTTGGTCTATGTGGCTTCAGTTTGGAGCGACAGATTTCTATCGGTCCATTGTCAGGCTCCCACTCTGTCATAACAGTGTTTACGAAATGACAGGACTGAGTGCCAGAGATATGAATAGCTCATGAAAGTAAAATTGGCCTTCTAACATTGGGCTGTGTGCATGTAGTGTATTTATAGAACTCGATTGCAAATGCATGTCTGGATGAAACTGTAGCCTACAGTGAAAAAAAAAAAAAAACAACCTACTCGACATCTCTGGCTGGTGGGATGTTTTCTGACAAAACTAAATGCGACTACACATCTCAAAGGCTGCACATCAAACTAGTTTTAGAACTGGACGCATCCATTTATCTCTGTGCAACATGACATGAACACCAACACATTTAATATCTGTACTCCTCATCATCCTGCCTGCACCTCTTCCTGTCTTCCTATACAATCCAGCGCCTAACAAAATTGTGCTTGGTTGTTTTATCAGCACAAGGCCCAGCCTTCCACTGTGCACTAATATCCTGCCCAGGAAATCAATGTGAAGGAGAGGTGAGACGTGTTAACAGTACACAAAAGCAAGACATATAATTACTTTAATCTCAGTGTGTACACAAAATAAATAGCAGCCAACTGAATATCAGCTCTGCTTTCGCACAAAGTTTCCTTCTTGCTACACAGGTGGAACATTATTACATGCACAGCTAACTTGGCATTTGAATTATTTAGCTATTCTGCACAGGTGAATTATTTACTACTGTTCTTACTAGGGCTTGTGTGCACATGGCTGAGCCCCACAGGCTAAAGTGACTCTTCTCAGTACTGTTAATGGGCCTGTTTTAGCTCACAATGGCAGATAGCAAATACAAGTCTCCACTTCAGTGGAAAAATAAGGCTCACTTAGTTAATCTGTGTCATGTCTCAGTCCAGGCTGGTTTGTGCATGTAATCTCGAGGAAGCAGCTGACAAAAACAACTCCCTTGGCTATATATATGTATATACACTTTGCATGCCAAAACAACTAGATATGGTTTTATATAATAACAAGAGTGTGGTGTGTTTATTCTGTGAGCCCTTCAGTCAGATCAGGTAACACCCTTCTAAATCAGTGAAACAGCGTTTATCACTTTGGGATAAAGCAGTTCATATATTTAGTTTTACTCTGCTTGACCCGAAGAAGCTTATCATAAACTTACTGTATCTTACAGTTGTACCCTACAAGGAATCTTGGTGCCTGCAACAGAGTGAGAAAATGCAGCAATCCTTGAAACCTCCTACACGACTCAACAGTGAGGCACAGAGAGTATGTGCAAACAGTATGAACAAAATGCTCCAGGCCTGTTGGAGCTGTGTGTTGAGGGCAGTTAATGAAATTCAACAAGACTCTGATACCCTAGAGAACTTGCAATAGATGTGTAAAACCACGAGCTAGAGGCCACATGAAAAAATGGCTGCTGTCACACACGTGGTTTTACACAAACAGTAAATATATAATATAATACAGTTTATTCTGTTGGCAGGCAAACATTTAGATTAGGCATATGATTTTATATGGCAATTGATATTATAGCCAATTGAATCTGAAATGCTTTCCCAAAAGGCTTTACATTTGTATTTTTACAGATGTTGACACTGTCATACATCTAAAAGTCTCTTTAAGATATATAACAATTTTTATTTTGAACAATTACACAAAACAACACAGACAAACAATTAATCTAAGTCAGTACAAATCCCTGTTCATATTAAAATTACGTCTTAGTATTATAGTTTCTGATTTCTGTTTCTGTTTCTCACACTGCGAGAGAAGCTGCCTTAAAATAACAAAAGGAAGCAAGTCATCTCTCACACAGATCCCAGGGCTCCCAAAAGTGTCCTGAGAATACAAACAAGCACCTTATTGTTTACAGGAGGTTTGACATTCTCTTGTTAAGTGAGTAAGAGGAGAATTTTAGAAACGGCATGCCCTAACAACATGTGATCCCCATCTAAATAGTTTCCAACATGATATCAGCCTGAACCAAGTCTACAAAAGGCTGCATTGTAAAGCTTGACGTGGACTGGGATGAACAAGGGTCATTGTATGGCCTGATCGAAGTCAAAAAACAAGAGCAAGATGAAGTTTTTATTCCTCCATCAATGGAAAAGCCATCCTAAGCGAATTCCCAGCTGAGATAATCATTTTTGTGGGGTACAAGTTAGGTTAACTCCATTATGGTTTAGCCGAGACGTCATATCCAAGTGTTAATAGATGAGAACATGCACGGTGAGTTTATCAAATGTATATAAACAGAAAACAGCATCACGTTACTATCACAACTGAGCAGGCTTATCTGTGTGAACCAATCAATCAACAGCATTAAAAATAATTCACAAAGGAGGGCCCATCAGCTCTGTCATCTCACATCCTCTGTGGGAGACCACCAGCATGGAGAGAGGTCAGGTTACTGCTTGTTTTACTGAGAGGAGCTGGGAGGAAGGAAGCGCTGAGCAGAGGATGGGGAGACATGCAAAAGAAGGCAGGAAACACACAGCCGACCAGGCGCATTCTCTGTGTCCGGTTCACATGACCACGGAAACAACATACACTTGCTCACATGCAGAGAAAAACATCCACACTATACATATAAACATACACATCCCATCGCTGGCCGTAGTAAAGCGTTTGTCAGTAGACATGAAAAAGTGCCTCGCTTGACTCGCCCACTCTGGCCATGCACAGAGTGGCCAGAAAGTGAGATCTCAGAGTAGTGTGACTTCGAAGCTGACACATCTGCTGAAGAGAGCAGAAGAAGTGTGGCCCGTAGTGTCTGGACAAAGGGAATTAGCCATATTAGCATGGATTCAGGCAGAGGAGACAAATACATTTTTGAGTGTGGATTAAACAAGTCGAAAAACTGCTCTTTATCTTACTGCAACACACCAAGCTTAACCTCTATCAACAGGATGCAGGTCAAACACCTATATCATATTTATCGGATAATCTGTTATGTGTAATAGTTACAAATGTAAGGTTTCCTCCCACACATATCCTCTCCTCCCACACTCCAAAGACATGCATCATAGGTTAATCGGTGACTCTGAAATTGCCCGTAGGTGTGAATGTCAGTGTGAATGGTTGTCTGTCTGTGTATGTCTCTCTCTGTGTTGGCCCTGAGATAGACTGGCGACGTCTCCACATTGTACCCTGACTCTCACCCAATCACAGCCATAATAGCCCCCCGACCCTAAACAGGATAAGCAAATGGATAGATGGATGGAGGTTTATACACTATGGTATGAAAAACAAAACAAATGTTGAGGACAGGATTTATATCATTCAATTTAAAATGTATGTACATAATTATGATATGAATCATACTCTACCCTATTAGTGACATGATAAGTCTGAATATTTTTTTCCCTGACTCAACCATCAGAGCAAGGTTTTTAATTAAGGTTTTTATTTCACGAATGCGGAAATTACTAAAAAGCTTCTGTTGGATGCAACCTTCACTTGTAATTTCAGAAAATGTCTCCTTGAAGGATTTGGAGACATTTTAACAGCACAGAGTACTGATTATTGATTGACTGCATAGATTTTCACCTCTTACAAACTGTGAATATATGTACATGTGCACATGTGCATGGGGTTAACATGCATGTGTGTCTATGAGTGAGCACAGCCAGAGTTAACAGACAAGCGATCGACAGGGAATATCAGACAGCCTGCTTCTGCACCAAAACACATTTAATATCCAATATCACTCTATCAGAGATATTTTCTCTGTTTGGGATGACAGTACAAACTTGACTACAGCTACAGGTCGGAGGATTTTACTTTCAATTTTGCAGAAGTAACAGTCACAGAAACCTCCTTACACTTCAGATTCCCCTCCAGATTGGTGGTAGGGGAAATTGTTTCTCTTAACAACTAGGTCACTGTACTAAGGCTTTCACTAATTTAATTGTCTTTTCTGTTACACAGCAAATATTCAGACCGAAAAGAAATACAAAAGCATCTAAGTACAAAAATTAAAGTATTAGACTCAATGCACAAAGTTCATCTGGGTGTGCACGACTCTTGGAAGACAAAGTGGTTTACAAAACACATATGTGTATTCACAGCTACAGTATGAGCTTCTGTTCCACTTTAAATGTAAACTTTAAATTCGTCAGAGATACACAAATTACTGAGTGAAAAAGAAATAATATCCACTATAAAAACTGCTTGTTTCTGAAAAAGTCTCTGACATTTTCAGCCCACAGAGGATTTTTATGAGTCTGAAGGTTCCTCAGTCACTGTGGTGGGACTCAGATGTGGGCCATTTTTGGCCGACGTGAACAACGTAGATTGTGGAGCAATGACTCAGATAAATGTGAGGTGATATTTGGGACTCTGTGTCAAAACAAGTTAAAATCACTCATCAAGGCGGCGCCAATGCTGTGACCATATTCTATGGTATTTAAAGATGAAAAAAAAAAAGCTATTCTGTACATGCAAAATAACTGGTTTGAATCAAACTAAATCCCAAAGCATTTCCTTAGCTGCACATATTCTCAGACACATTTAATCTCATACATTTTACAATAATTCCCCATATAATGTGAAATGTGTAACATATAATTTCCACTTTCATGTGTGGACACTTCTAACAGACAAGTTATAATATCTGTAATCCAAAATGAACCTCGTCTGGGTGTCTACCACTATCATGGGGATCCAGATTTGTGTAGACCACAGCACTCATATCATCCAATATATTACTTGCAGATCAAACAAAGGGTTTAATATTGGAATAAAAAAATCACCTACAGAACAGACAAGTGATAAAATCAAACCACATTGTCAAAATTTTCAGTCCACTGACCTCCATCCACTGTTTATCTTCCAAAGATACAAGCATCTCGTGTATTTATTAGCTAATAATCTAGACTCTCAAAGATAAAACCATAGCCTTCCAGCTGAGGTCTGAGAGATGTAAAAGTGAGGATGAGAGGGGGAGGAATAAAGACGTAAGAAGCTATGCAGCTGGGCTGAGGGATCTGTGGAAAACTCCCAGCAAAGGCACAGGAAAATGGGAAGGCTGGGGCAGGTCCTTTGGGACGGTCACAGGCCCAGCAAGGAGGAGGTCTCCTCACTCCTGATATAACTGTAGAAAACACAAAACACAGAGACTCTTTGTCTATGGAAAAAAAAGTCTGCTTTCCCAAAGGGTCACAAAGCAACACTTCCTTACTCTGCTGATGATGTGACAATCAACTGTGTCGCACAGCAGCGACAAATGATATGGAAATCTAATACTGCTGAGTAGAAGGATGTCAAATTCAGACAAGTTGAGAGAAGTGAAAAAAGTGAGTGGGAGTAAAACCCTGACAGGCTCCAAAGAATAGATTATTTGTGATTTGCATTACTGTTCATGTTTGTTTTGCCTTGTTCTGTGTGAATATGCTTCACCACATATTAAGCCTCCAGTCTGATGCCTTCACTACTGCTGGGCGTGATCAGTTGGGCACCAGAAATGAAAAGCTTTACATAATTTTCTTTGGCGTGAGGCTTTACGAGCCCTTTCAGCTGCCAACTGGAAGGTAAGGTTGGCACGAGTGTGAAGAGAAACAGAGGCAATAGAAAAGAAAAGCTGCAAGTTACAGGGTCAGGTATTTGTTTAAATATGCCTCAGTACCTGGCTTGATGCCACTTAAATCAGTCTGACTGAAGAATACAGTCCATCACTCAGTTTATATAAACTGCTGTAATTTAATAAGATACGTCAATAGCACATTTTGGTAACGTCTTAGCTCTAAACTTTCAACATTTAGTTCAAGTTCAGTGAAAAAAAAAAAAAAGAGCGTTCACACTGACTAAGATCCACCTCTTGAAAAAAAAAAAAGGCAATTCACAGAGGAGTCCAACACACACCCTCATTTCTGGGAAAGCTGCTGGAGTGAGTTTAGTGCGTGGTATGTGATGTTGGTAGGACTGTTGAAACAGTCCAGATATAACAGTGTGTGCAGTTCCATTCAGGGAACAGTCAACTTGAGTTTACCAGTCTGGTACACAACGAGGATTCACAGCCTCTGGGTATGACGACTGACTGTGCCAAAGATAGAGGGGCGGGGTGTAGGAGCCGAGTGGGCCAGGGTATGGCCATTCTATTTAAAACTCCACTATCGTCGCCGCTGTAACAGAGCTGGGATACTGTATCAGTCGGGGTGTTCCTTGAGTTGGACCTGTGGCCTGACAATAAGCTGAGAAAAAGTAAACAGACGCCACACAATGCTGTGATCGCTGCAGCTGGGGCCACGTGGTGCACGGATTACACTGCGGTCGCTGCTTTATTGATTAAAATGATTTTTCACGACCAGTAAGAGAATGAAATAAATACTTTGCATTATCTCCTTCGATAGTTCTTTTCATCACATAGGATGGTCTCCCACTGATGGGCCGTTAGAAAGTGGTGCTAAGGTAATAGGATTCCTCTGGAAACTGTAATGTGATTTTCCAACACGGAGAGTGTATAGATTTTTTACAAGTTGACCATCAAGATGCACAGGTTTGCAGTATTGCAGTAATGTAACCCTGTGTGAGCTTTGTAACAAAACCCGCTATCAGGAGATTTCACTTATCAAAGACTATGCAACTGCAACACAACCTCCCGTATTATATTATATCCACTATGTCCCACACACACACACACGCACACTCACTCACAAGTCCTGTTTTGAGGCCTCGGGTAAAAACAGATATTTAATGTGTTATCTGTGACCTTGTGTGGTGAGAGCTCGTCACGCAGGAAGGGCAAAGTTCAAGGTGCCATTGCTGTTTGTCTGGTAGCGCTGACCTTCTGGGAAAGAATACACAGCTTTCCCACAGCTTTGCCTTGAGGTTAACCAGCCTCAGACACCCGGTCAGAGAGAACACAAGCTACCAGACCAAAACCACTCTGTAACTACCAGCCTCAAATTAGATGTTTTCATCCCTGCTACTGTCTAACGTTGACTTCAAATAACTTCTTCGTAACCTATGTTTTCAAATGAACCACATCTCTGACTTTTCCCGAAGAAATCTGTGCACTAAAGAGGGTTCTCGTAACTTCACTGAACACTGGTTCACGTATGGCCGTCTGGCTCGTGGCAGACGAGGCACTGATTGAAAAAAGGGCAGGGTGGCATGCTAGCAGAGGAGAGGCCCGGGAGGCTCAGAGGTAAACCTGAAATAGCCCAGCTGCTGAATTACAGCATTACATCACAGATTACTTCACCATCATGGCTGCTGCTGCATCATGCCACCACCAAGATGTCATGGGACAGGAACAACTGGATGCAATGGCTGGGAGGCACAGTACTAAGGCGTCAACTGGGGAAGCACTCAAAAGTTTTGTAATACTCAGTGTTTTGTATTTCCGGGCAGATAAGGGAGCAGCCATATGATGATTATTTTTAAAAAGCACACATCCTGTATAAATAAAATCAACACACCACAACAAATGCATGTTGGTTTTTACCTCCTTTGACAAGACATAACATATCCACTTTAATTCCTTGCTACATATGCACGTCGCACAGCTGAGACACATCGCGGTTTCTGTTTTTCCACAAATAGTACATTAAATGACACGTGAGAAAAATCACTTTTCCTGCTGCTGACAGCTCAGTCAAAAACGCAACCACATCAAAGACAAAACAATGTAAGCAGAGCAAGTACCAGCGAGGACTAAATCAAACACTGCCTGTGGGCTCGTTCACCATCAATACCTTGTAAAACCATACCTGACATGCTTTTTAAGTTAATGTCTGTTTGAGCACAGTTGTGGGAACAGTTGTTACCAATATATTCAACAGAAAAGTATGTGCCTTGTTTCTAAACTGGCAGAACGAGTTAGTTAACGTGTTTGACATGTTGAGATACCACTGCCATGTCCCGCATTCAAAAAAAAAAAAAATCAACCTTTACTGTAGCCATATTTACACAAAGGAGACAATGTCATGACAAATCCATGACAGAATCTGAGAAACATGTTATTCATCTCTATACTTAAAGTCATTAAGCTATTGAAAACAATGTGCCATGTTAACCTTTCGGATTTCATACACCCAGACACATTACAACAGCAGGATGGGTGGATGAGCTCCGTTTAAAAGCCACAGAAATGTACTGAAATACTCACTACTAAGTGAAGTACTTACTATTAAATATAATTAGGAGCAGTCCAGGAGTTTAACACAATTTAAAATTAAATAAAAGGCAAAATGACAGACGGACTTGTCCAAAAAAAACTCCCCTAAAATTACGTCTACACAAATATCAACCTTGTCAGTAATAAAAGGTCATTTTAAGTTTTACTAGTAAAAAGAATTCTTAAGTGGACAAATCTGTGACTTGTGATCCAGATGTGTTTGCTGGTGAAACAGCCCGGGGTTATTTAGAGAAACATGTGCTCTGCACACATGGAACAGTTCAGCCCTGTGACACTCATTTTGTCTGAACGCAGAAAGATCTCTGTTCAGAGACTGAAGAAACTGACCAACAACCCAGTCAAGTCTTCTTCCATGAAACCTATAGCAGCAATATATTTGAAATCATCTCTTTAACGAAGCACCAAATCTACAAAAGCAGCTCATTCTCCACTTGCATGCTTTAAGATGCAAGGAAAGAAATATATTGATAATTTGCAAAGAATAAGGGTTAAAACAGTGACCACAGTGTAAAAACCTGTTCTGTAGATCTTTGCAGGCAACACCATGAGGTACTTGTACAGGACTGTGCACTTGGCCAGACTTACAGACAGATACCGCGCCATGAGTCATGCGGGCATGACTACAGCGTGTCCCCCTCAGCAGCCCCCTGCAAAACTCGCATACCAGCTAGTCAACACAAGCCAGCCCGGTTGGTCCACCTGCCCCAGCAGAGCTACTCCCAGTTCCCTCCAAGTATCACGTACCCCCCCCCATGCACCCACATAAACATCGACATTGGAAATATTCTCTTGGGAGTCCAGTTGGAGTGGATACAGAAGATGAGCGCGGCTGACACTATCCCACATCGGGGCCCTGCTTTAATAGTGTGATTACATCACCCTTAACCATGATCCCCCTTCCTCCACGCGATAAGGTTTCAGGAACACTGGGCACACAAACCAGGCCATGTGCTCCGATGTCCTGTCTGCCAAAATAACTCAGCAGTTTTTAATACAGTGCGTCTATGGTTTCACTTCAGTCTGCCCAGGTATTGTCGAACATTGGAGTGTGTAACCTTTCTAATGTCAACAAGATTGCACTTTGTTAATATGTGAGCTGCTGTCCTGGAGCTAAACCTCGGACCAGTAAAGAGGGGTATAGGTAGCCTTGGTGTGTGTGTGTGTGAGTGTGAGTGTATAATTTTGTGTAATTTTTGCCCTTTGATGACTTTGTTCTGAGTCAGTGTGTTCAAGCCTTGTGAAGTAAAAAACAAAGATCTAATACATTCAGGTTTAAAGGGGTCAAATGCAGAGAGATGATATGTAAAGCACATGCTGTGTTTTGCTCTTTTCATCCATATTTTCCTCATGAATTATGCACCAGCTATTGCCATCTAAATTATGGAAAACCAGTTGTGTCATGCTGTTATTTGTCACTCACACTAACACCAACATTCCTAAAACCTTTGCAGGAAGATGATGATGTTGATGCTGCTGCTGATGACCAGGAAAAGGTTGAAGAGGAGGAGGAGGTACGACAAGGATGAGTCAAGTTATGGGGTGATTTCCTGCCTCGTGCCTTACGTGATTATCCAACATTTAGATTCATTTCTTGTTCCAAAATTACATTTGGGTCGAACTACTCCCCATCAGCCTCCGGCCACAGCTGGAACTCGAAATTTAAACCACTCAGCTGTTATGGCCCTAATGGAAATAATCTCCCCTGAATTTGGCAAGTTCTAGCAGAAAAAGCAAAAGTCATTTAGCTCAACTTGAGCTTAATATTGGACACACGCCTCATTAATTCCACTTTGTGTTCCACACTTTTTTGACAAAGGTGACTGGGCCTGAGGGTGCAGCCAATTAGACTCTTTCAATGCCTCCTTTCAGTATGAAAACTCCACCGCAGCAGGCAGCAGCTGTAATGACCCGCTGTTTACTACGACCAGCCTGGATCTCAACGACTCTCCCCTGTTGAACAGCGGACGAGCTGCCAATTCAATCGACCATCGACTAGTGGCTGAAAAGCTCGTTCGTGCCCCTCGATCACGACGCGTGAGCGCTTCCTCTGGTGGCCGCCTTCCGGATGGGCGACCACGGGAGACGCACCGACACAACTTACCCTCAGACGATCTCCAGCGGCGAAAAGAATCCGGCTTCACAGATCTTTTCCCAGGCAGCAGAGGAGCGATCTGTCACATCCTCCTGACAGCGGCGCAGGAACAAACGCGCTTTCTCTTCCAGCCCGCAGATGTTGGAAGGCAAACCCGGTGCCGCGCTACGAAACCTGGCCACTCCTGATCACGCCGGCAGCTGAGACAGTCCAGGACGGTGGGGCCGAAATGCGCGTCGCACCTACGGGCAGAACATTCCCACACTGCTCCATGGATCGACCCGGGGCAAGTTTTCCCTCTGTCGGTTGTAGAGCAGTTCAGTTTGGCGGTGAGTCAGCCCCGCCCTGGACTGGAGACGGTCTGAGGAGAAGGCGAGCCCGTCGACATCGCCGACCAATCGGTGCGTACGCAGGGAGGCGCTGCTTCCCGGTTCCCGGCGGTGACTAAGCGATATCCGCAGACAGCGTGGGTCCATCCGAGCGCGGACCGACTGCTTCGTCCCACGATGAAACCTGCCCCGGTGGAAGGAATCCGGGGTAAATCTACATTCTTCCATAAAAATCCAAGAAAGTAAAGGTTCTGGTGTTTGCCACCCAAAACTACAAAACGCATAAACTTACATGTAGCACTGGCCGCAACCTGGTTTATTCACTTTGGCTTATTGGGCCTAATACATGTTCAATATATGCTATAAAAACATATAGGCATAGACAAATTATGTTAGAGACGTCATGTTGAAAATGTCAGATGATACCAACCTACTCACATTTAACAATGTTAGTCATATGATTATGACTTTGATCTAAATGTTTCCTTTTTTTGATGGTAAATTGATATAAGAAACATTAATTCAGTTGGTACTTGACTGCTATATAAATACATTTCCTGCATATATAAAACCTTTGAATCAGAAGATAAAGAACTTCAGTTACTCAAGTTTTTCAGCAGTGAGTCCTGGACAGGACAAAACAATGAGGCCCTTCATCTGGGATTCAAGCCTTTCTTTTCAAATCTCTGCTCTCTAACAGCTTGACTTGTGCAGCCTTGTAATTTAGCTGTACGTTGTGTAAATAAAGACTAAAATGAAATATAACTGTGGCTTAGTTCAAGAGTTTCACACACCTGAAGACAAACGTTACATAAAACATGTTTTTCATGACTATTTTGGGATTAGGAGCTTTGAAAAATGTCTTTGAAACCTGATTGTACTCCACCTCCTCTCTCCATAGTCTCTTGTTTATTTTGGGATTTCTCCTTATATTCTGGTTATCCAATAAATTCAACTTTTGGATTTTTTTATGATGGAGCTTCAGTATGAACCTCAGCAAGCCTCAGTGTGTCTGGAGCTGAAATTTATGAATATAAACACACAGATGTTAATAAATACACCATTTAAACAGGTCAGGGGAATATCACAATGCCTTTACATAAATCTTCAGATTTTCTTCATTTTCCCAAATAAGGCTCTGTTTTCAGACCAACCATGCAAAGTGGCCACATGACAAAATGATGCTCATGACTGCAGATGATATCAGTGATTAGTGGAGAAACTGTCTGGAGGGGCCCTGTGCTCCCACCACATTTCAGTGAAATTATACAGTCCTTTTTTACTGGGCCAATGAAAAAAATATATAAATTCAACTGTTTCTCTCCAAATCAGTGAGCATCCACTACTGCATATTACATCAGTGTCATATGAGGGCAGGGGTTTGGGTCTGCTGATGTTCATAAGTCTGACTGAGGCCTATTAAATGAAGCGTGAACCCTGTGTGTGTGTCTGTACGACCCTGTGTGCCCAGCCTTGTTTTTCAAGAGCTTTCAAAGCAAAAACATACAGAGTAAATTAAATACAAATGTAGGTGTGGAAGGTTTACTGAATGGGCCGACTGGCATGAACGTGAACAATAGGTCCCTGGGGCCACGGCTACTGCTTAAAGTGACTGTTAATATTTATTAGTTGAAAGTTGCAGGAGAAACTAAGAAAAAAGTAATTTCCCGGTCATATTTTCATTATAATCTGTGTACCTGCCAATTAAGTCTATATAAATAGTTTTTGTTTGTCTCACTGCTGAATGACACAATGGCCTTTTGCATGCTTTTCAAGGTGAAGAGATGGACTGTCCTTGACTGGCTAAGTAAGTTGGCTGAGCTGCATTCCTCTTGATGAAGATCAGACTAAAGACAAAGATGAGTGCAACAAAGCTCAGGGTTGTACACTGACGGCAAAGTGTTGCCCACTATATACACACACACACACACACACACACACACACACACACACACACACATATATATATATATATACATATCTGTCCAGTTACTTAAACTTAAATATGGGGCCTATGAAAAGTTTCAACATTAAATATTAATTAAAAAATAATAACATAAGAAATAACATTAAGAAATAATTTTGCCTCTTTACATTCACTCCAAAAGAAAGGAAAGACCCACACCCATGAAAAGAACCACACCAACACAAAAACAAAAACAGTGTCAGGTCATGTCATTAACACGAACAAAGAACATCTACAGATGAATAAAATGAGGTTTACCATAAACTGAGGGGGTGGAGTATGCAGTGGAATGAATGAGTGCCAGATGACAAATAACGGTGATGGTGGAAAGTTGGATGTGAGAATGTGATGACACGAAAAGTCATGATAATTGTGGTTATGATTAATACACCAAACATCCTCATTCTTCTCAATCATATAAAGAGATATATATTTCAGACAATTCTTTGTATGCAGATGTAAACCAAACTAAACCTGTCAATTCAATGTAACATCCAACTTTTCTTTGTAAAAACATTTTGATTACAGAAAATGTAGCTCCTCTGCCATATCGAGTAATACACACTGCTGCTTCTAATGTAAAGACCATTGCAGCGCATTCCATCTTTGTTTTTAGTGAAAGCTGAGGTGCACCTGGGAATATTCTCCAGGAGAGAGATGGATGTTACAAAGCAGAAGGTTTCTGAGGTGCTGACAAGGGGCACCATGCTCCTAGTTTTTTTTTTTTTCAGATGAGGTTTTGAGGCAAAAGAGGGTAGATTTCTTTAAAATGTCTTCTTCATGGTGGCTTTGACGTGCCTCTTGATGAAGACACTCTCCACTCTGTTAAAATAAAGAAACACATTACATAGTGAAGTCTTTTTCACGCTGACTAAACTTAATTTAATTATTTAAATACTTTAATTATTTAATTTAGCACCTTTAGCTAATTTATTAATCCTTGTGCATCAAAGAGTAATCGTTTTTATTATTTCTTATACTGCTTGGTGGTTAAATTTGTAACTGGTATTTATGATTTATCTTTTTTTGTATAAATGTAACCTCTTGTTTAGCAAAAAATCCTAACAATTTTTTTGGCTTCAAGGAATACGTTTAAAGTAGAGCTTCTCCACAGTTAAAATCCAGCAGCTGCTCTCTAAGAGAAATCTGTCAAAAGAATCATCCAATTTTTATAACTGCATCAAGACCGAATGGACTGTTCAAATGTGCAGCTGCACTAAATGTAAATTTATCTAAATGTAAATGAATATCACATGCCTCTTCTCTAATGTACAAAACTATTCATTAAATTGTTTTGGCAATCTTGCCTTGACCAACAAGAATGCTGAAAAAATATTTCGCTGAATACAGACATGTCTCGCAGCTGCCCTTCTATACAGTTATTACTAAAAACTAGAGCTTTTTCTCGACGCCTACAGGTCTCGCCCCTTCTAGCATGACTTTTAGTCACAGTGCAAATTGAGCTGATTCAGTGGCATGTTTCTAAATTAGACAAAGATATGAAAGGCCTGTTCAGTGGCCCACGGGGAATCCCTGATTGATATACCATGAAGTCCCAGTAATTAATGGTGAAGTTTCCCCTGAGACAGAAAAGGGTTGAAGCTAGGGCAAAGGCAGCAATTAGGAAGCAACACAGGACCTGCAGGAGCACTTAAAGCCCCAGAAGCCCCATCAATCACATGCAGATAAAAGGAATGAGTGCAAGGGTAATGTTTAACCAAAAGGACACTGTCAGACTGTCCATAAACTACTTCCTTTTCCTTCAACAAAGCACAGAAGTGGAGCGCCGACCATCATTTCTGGATTAAGACCTCAGAGTTTTTACTACACATACATCGGTGACATGGTTTACCACAGCTTCAAAAGGGGTCAAATGTGGTTTCCAAGAGAACATGTAACTTTCACCAAGCTCTTTTGAGTCTGTTGAATTAGTTGCTGTCAGACTGTTCCCTACATTACCCTCTCAAAGTCTGTACACCATAGAGGAAAACATAAATGATAATAAAATAAGAAATTTGTTTAAGGTTTTGGTTAAGTGGCTGAGTGAAGCTAAATTCACTGTGTATGTTGGTTCAGTAACTATATACTGTGAATAACTGGCAACTGTGAATATACTGTTTCAAAGAGGTGGCTGTTGAAGACATCAGTGATAGTGGAGAGGTTTTCACCTGTGATCATGTTGAGCAGATTCATACTTTCTTGTTTTCATGATAAGTCAGGCAAACCGCAGACAGCACTCCTTCCTTTACTTTCCCCCTTCCTGGCTGACTACACAGTTGTTTCTATGAGAGCTACAGGTGTGAGCCGAGACAAGGAAACTGTTATCAGAGTAGACAGAAAAGGTCAGGGAGCTGGAGTTTTTAGTGCAGCCTCAATCAATAATCCAAACAGCTGGAAGTTTTTGTCTTTTAATGATTTACTAAAACAGCCCTACAGCTTCAAAAACAATATACAGTGTAACGAACAACTATACTGTAAGTTTAAAAGGTCAGCGGCTTTTTATTGGATGGGTTCCTGCACCTGACCTCAAACTGACTAATGCAGGAGTAATTTGGGAGAACAAACAACATAGGGGGTAGAAACTTTAAAAATCTGCTGTGATATATGCACCTAAAGTATTTTATGTTTATTAGTTTTGTAATAAATAAATAAATAAATGAGATCCCAAATGTTGGAAAAGATAAACCTGTTTTTCCATAACCACGTCGTAAACTGGATCTTATTTAGAGCAATTCTCCTGCCTCCACCTTACTGTGAGAACCCAGCCACCTGTGCAGCACACCTGAATTATTAATTGCCAATAATTAATAATTAATCCCATCAAACACAGAGAATGCAGATGACTATCACCGCAACCAACTGATGAAGGCTTCTTTTTACGAGAATGCTGCTTGTCACAACAACAATTGCAATTGAAGGGGCTAGTAATATTGTGTATATTTAAAGTAGCCTATGAAAAGCTTTCTGCTTGTTTTCTCCAACATTCTGTCACTTAAGAAAGAGGATAAGTAAGAATGCTGCTTTTCATGATGACAATATCTATTAAAAGACCCGCCTTCTAATAGAATGGACTGCTAATGTTGGAATATGTTATAAAAATAATCAGCAATACCAATTTGAACATGACAGTCAGCAGCTCAAGAGACACACTGCTACCAATAGTTGGCTTTGTTTACAACAATGAACGCCAGAGATGGCTTTTTTAAAATAACCACTCTAAAATAAAATAGACATTATATTAAGTTTGTCACTGTTATAACTGATTACAGCATTTGGACAGTACAGGGTTTGGTTATAATGGGCATTTCACTTTAATCCACATTGACTGAAATAACTGTAAATTTGACGTTTAAACAGTAATAAAATCAGTTACAAGAGAATCAATAAGGAAGAAAGTAAATCTGTAATCTCTGATGATGCTTAAGATACTGTTTGGGACACAATGTTGACAAAATAGTTATATTCGTAAGCCTATTTAAGTAAAATACTTGATTTAATATTTTTACACAGCCAGTAAACCAAAGATAGCAGTGCCAGTCAGTCGCTGTAGTGAAACTACATACAGTACATAATGAAATTGATATAATCCACTGTGTAAATTCTTATTTTACGTAACCCTTATCAAAAATAATCATACTCTTAATCAAAGACAAATATTAGGAGTTACTTCCTTCTTAAACACTGCATAACAAAGGGGCATTATACCCATCAGATAAACCCTTATTCTTCCCTGGATTCTCTGACTCATGGAGTAGTAAGATATTTCAGTCTTGCTGCATTCTGCTTGTCCATCTGGGCTCATAGATGAGTCTTTGGCAACCTGCTCAGCGTCACTACCGCTGAGGTGGCTGCTGGAGTTGAAAGTGATCCAGAATGCAACGCTATAGCCAAGCTGTGGCTGCTAAGATTATCAGTGCCAGCAACAATGGAAGCTGCCCAGCCCAAACCTCAGCGCTGACAGGCAGTGGAAACGCAGTCAAAGCAAACAATGGCCTTTACTGGTCCACCAGACGTGACAAAGTCAACGGCTTATGCTAGAACTCTTCTACTGAACATTCCTCAGCAGATTTCTGTCTCCTATTATGTCTCAGGTATTTACATCCATAAACACTGCAGCATTTTAATTATGTCTTGCCTTTTAAGATAATGCGATCTCACAGTATGAAGTTGTGAGAACGTCTAATAGCTGAGAGTGGAAGACAAAGTTAAAATGGTTCATTAAATTATGGATAAGAATGCAATATGAGACAACACAAAAGAATGTGATAAGGGAGAGAACAATGTAAGTACAGTGATATCAAATAACAAGCCTTGCAAGTATCTGAATTAGGAATGTATAGGGCTCTGTTTTTGATGCTGTATATCAGCTCACTCTCTATCCACTGACATGAGCTCCACACCCATGATTCTGAGTTCATGCTGCAGCTGCACAAAGCTTATATGAGTCTGGGGAAGGCCCAGGCTAGGAATTTTAGCATTGCAGGTTGAAGTCTAAAGTTGCACTAAGAATAGTAGAAATATGAATAATTATTATTGAAGATGATGGAAACCTGTTTCCTGCAATGTGGAGGAGAACTTCACATCTCCAGGCTACAGATATTGACAATTCACTTACAGCTCGTTTGCAGGAAAGACCCATTAAAATCTTAAAGCACAAAACAAACATTTTACTCCTGCTGTGGTGGCTATAGTTTCGTTAAAAAAAATACTCCAGATTAAGCCTATAAATGTTCAACAATTGAAGGTACACTAAATTCAACATTTTTTAAACATACTGTGTGTAATCTATTTTAAACACGTATTAATTTATTTCTTCAATAACCAATGCATGTACCTCAGCTCTACCATCAGCACCACTCTCCTTATAAAGTCTATGGACAAGAAGATGCCAAATGCTGTTAATCTTTCAGAGCCACAAACTGGCGCCATCCACTTCCTGGGCACAGCCTCTATTTATAGGCTCCCGTTAGAAGAGGCTGAGCAGATAAGACAGGCACCGGAAATGGCCCATTGTTTGGGAAGTTTTACTTATTAGAAAAACTTTGAACTACAAAGCCATTTTTTACTTTTTTGTGTGTGTGTGTGTGTGGCGAAAATAACATTTGACGACCCTTCCTCATCACAGCCCGGAGAGACCCGCGTAACAGGAAACGCCAAATTGCGACATAATCAGTGATTCAACTTCCGCCGGGAAAAGTGTGCGCTGTCCCTTTAAGAGTTTGACAACAAACTACTTCCTGTGTGCTAGCGTTAGCGCTAACTGCTACGAGCTTCAAATAAACGACAAATCAATAAGTAAATGTTTCATAAAATCAACGCTATGCGTTGTTGCATGTGTAAATAACAAACGACCGACGGCGTGGTGACGTAGTTTTTTGTTTCCGATAACGTTATGGCAGGAAGAAAAAGAAAGAAGTTAGCAGAAGCTGCAGCAGCATCTGAAGAAACAGTGACGTTAAACGAAAATGACAACAGGACAGAAAGTAAACAAAGGATCACATCTGTCAATCTCATGAAGTCCCCTCAGTGTGAAAGGACTGAGAGTGTCGAGACGGAGCGAAGCCACTATTTCAGCAACGGAGGCAGACTGGGGCAGGACTTCTTCAACCAACCCTGCATCAGTTTGGCTAAAGCATTTCTCGGGAAGGTAATGATGCCCACCCACATATTAATTTCACATCCACTTATAGTCTGCTCTATTAGTTTATTGTCTGTACACCTTAAAGACAATGGACTCAATGAGGAATTCTCTCAAACACTTTTTTTATTTTTACAGAATCTGCTCTGTTTATAATATCCTTTGTTAAGTTTGTAACAGTTATAAATGTTAAAGATACAAGGACCCTAGACTTAAGTTATTACTTTATATTTCATAGAAATGCATAATTTAGTTGACACTAAACAGGTATTTTAGTTTATTAAACCACCTTTGTTGTCTTGCAAAAGGGGGCGATCACAGTAAAATGCATCTGGACAACTCCCCTAAACTGAATTTAGGATCATTCCCATGATTAAGCAGTAAAAGGTTCTCTCTTTTTTTTGTTTGACTTTGACTTTATTTTCCACAACACTGCACTTTTCTGACAAAAATCTCTCAGTTCCTTGAGCCCATAGTCATATTTTCAAATATAGGGGATTAAAAAGTTTGATGAATTGGAACCAGGCTGTTCCTATCTGCTTCATAAACTGCTGAAACCACTGCTAGTTAATTATCTGTTGACTGAAATAGATGAGCAATAATAAAACTAATTAATAATTTATCTTGTTCTTGTCTGTGCAGGTGTTGGTCCGCAGGTGTGCTGATGGTACTGAGTTGCGAGGGAGAATAGTGGAAACTGAAGCCTACCTTGGAGGGGAGGATAAAGCTTCACACTCAGCAGGAGGCAAACGAACGGAGAGGAACATGGCCATGTTCATGAAACCAGGCACAATCTATGTGTATCCAATCTATGGCATCTACCTCTGTATGAACGTGTCTAGTCAAGGTAAAACCATAACCCACCAAAGATGACTTCAGAGTAGAAATATAAAACATGATGTGTTCACTGTGTTGCCCTGCTGATACATAAAATGTTATAAAGCCTTTTTTGTTGAACTTGTGTTAAACATTAAACCTGCACAGTAACTGGATAAAGGGCAAAAGGAAGTAGACAGAGTGGGGCCTCGGTGACTGATGCACATTGTCTGGTGTTTTTCGCAGGGGAGGGTGCTGCTGTGCTGTTGCGCTCCCTCGAGCCACTGCAGGGGTTGCCTGTCATGAGGCAGCTGAGGGCAGCTAGACGCAAAGAGGGAGCCCGCCAACTGAAGGACAAAGAGCTCTGCAATGGACCTTCGAAACTGTGCCAGGCTCTAAATATATCCCGTTGTTTTGACCGACGAGACCTAGCTTCAGACCCAGAGGTGTGGCTGGAAAGGGACATTGAAACAAGTCCAATACGACCAAATGATATAGTATCTGCACCACGCATTGGGATCGAGTCCCACGGGGACTGGGCCAAGAAGCCTTGGCGTTTTTATCTCTGTGGGCACCCATGTGTTAGTGTAGTGAATAAAGAGGCAGAAAAATCAAAATGTAATGAATGATTTAGTTCCCTCAGATATGAACTTCTGACAGAGGACAGCAAAATTTCCAAAGGACTTCACAGGAATATTCTGCCATCTGTTTCCTTGGTGAACTTAGCCATTTTGGTAGAATAAAATGCAGAAAAAAATCTGTTCATTTTCCACAAAATACTACATAGGCATTGGTAATACTTTTTAAAATAATTACATTTTATAAGTTTGTAGTTCTTAAAAAGTGGCGACCTTGACCTTGACAGTTCATAAATGGTACTGACGCAAAGTTTCACAGGAAGGAAACGAAACAGATTTAACTTATCAGTTACTGTTTTGGGTAAAAAAAACTGTTGTGAAATGTACCTTTACTCATTAATGATTCCCTTATGTCCAGGTGTTCCATCTGTTTTTTAATACATATTCATACTTTGAAATTCTCCTCTGAGTGATTTAGTGATTTCACAGATGTTTGGAACACTCAGCTTCCCTCAAACCAAAAACAGTCTGTCTGATGTTTGGAGTCTTCCCTCTCTTGACGTCTTTCTCTTCCCACCTCTGGGATTCCTAAGGAGACGTAACTGGAGGTCTGGAATGATCATTACTCAGCGTGCCCCTCAGTGGGCAGTACAGATGTTCGAACACATCTGGGACAGCAGATGACAAAGTTGGATCCCTTAGTAGTGTTCATAGTAAAATCTTTCACTTCACTTGTAGGGAAAATAATTTAATATTGTAAACAGACATTTGGCTCATAAAGGAAAACGTTTCCTACATTTTATAAATCTGTATACATTAACAAAACTGTATCAGTTCATTTTAAAACAACAAGCTAAAGCACTTAGTTGTGAGCACAGCAGGCTATTAACTGCTCTCAAACTGACATGTTTTCCAGTCGGTGTGAGCTGATATTACGTCTGTGCCACTACTCCATGGGTGACTGAAAGATTGAAATAATGGGATCCTCATGGTTGGTCACAACAAGGACACTGCGGAACTTGTCAAACAGTGTTTTGAGCTGCGAGCGTCTCATGTTCTCATTGTACATAATCTCTTCCAGGTGGTGATGTCCCCAGAAATAGTGCAGTAGCCTGAAAGCAATCAACATAACAGGCAGAAAAAATTTTTTTGAGAGTCACTGAGTCATTAACTGTGCAAATCAACCATGAGACAGGACTTTTACAGCTCTGATGACATGAGTCTGCCTTAGGTAGCACACACCACTGGGTGAGTTTCTCGATAGATTTTTATATTCAATTATCTAAAGCTCACAGCTGCCAATGTGTCTAATTAAATTTCAAAATATTCTGAATGTAATTAAAAAAACTTGGTTTTCTAAATCATTGCACAAATATCATCTTATTTCCAAAGAGATGAAGAAGTGATTTATAACAAACGGAGTCACTGGATCCTAACTAAAACCTATCCCATCTGTTAACTGCACAGTCTAAGAACAGAGAGCTTTGAAATACTTGATATGCAAGCTGAAAAGCACAGAATGTGCTTTAGATGCCTGGAAGAGATATGCTTAATTACCTGGCAAACATCCGAGGTCCTCTGGATTTTGTGCAGCAGGGATGTTAAGAATAACCTCCCTCTCATGCTCTGACAGGCTGGCAAGCAGTGTCTCTGTCATCCTTTTGTTGAGCGGAGAGTCTCCACCAGGTAGTAGCTCTGCACTGGAGTTGTCCATACTGGGACTGGTGAGGGTCATGTCATCACTGCTAGCTGCATACAGGGAAAAGACACAGTTAACCGTCTACCCGTTAAACAAAAAGCAGAGCCGTCAGCTGAGGGAGAACATACTTGGGGAACCAAAGCTTAGAGCACTAGGGGTACTGAGACTGCGGCCTCCTACTCGGGCAGCCAGTGGAGGGTCTTCGTCCCTCAGCCCGGGCTCATCCTCACTGGGCGGTACCAACAGGCAAACATATGTGTGGAGCTGGATCAGCAAGCGATGCTGCAGCATCCACACCACCATCTGTATCAGCTGGGCCTGGTCAAGAGCAAAGAAGCAAACTGCTTTACACCTGAGCATAGAATAAATGTTGAGCAAGTTACGGTGAACGTGCTTGTGTGGACATCCATGTCAAATGTGATTAAAATTAGCGGTGGGTGCCATACAAGCTTGAAGTAGAGCCACAATAAAGAGCTATGGCTGTGATCTTGTTCTCATGAAAAATGGAATCTGCAGACGCTGGAGTTGATGGCCTTCCCGTCATATATAATTCATCCCTGATGCTCAAACAGCTGTGCCAAATCAAGACAGGTCAGGCACGAACACCAGATGGACCTGCTCTTACAACACAATACTTACATCATATTTTTAGATGTTTCCAAATCATTTCAGTTCACTCAAGTTTAGACAAAAAGACACGACATTTTTTTTGAAGGTTGAACTTTACAGTTCTTTGTAGTATTATTGATTCATTCTTATCATTATTTCTATATTAATATACCCCTCTCACAATATTTAAACTGTAACAACAGTCCTACCTCCTGTGCAGGAGCTTCCAAGGGGTTTCTGAACTCAGCCAGTGAGACAGGAAGTGAAAACTTGGATAACATGGAAGGCAGATCATGACCAGGAAACTGCTGGGCAAAGTTCTCAGCAAGTGTTGAGTATCTATCCAGAGAGAGACGGCACAACACAGACCTTTTCCATTAACACATGTTTTTGGAATAAATTTTCCAAAATGCTGTAAAGGAAAGTCTATTTTAAGTCTGGTATTTAGAGAAGAAAATGACAAGGACCACTAATGGCCTGGTCTGATACTTCTATAACCTAGTCTGAAGAAATTAAACATGTTCAGATTTTAGAGATCTGAATTTAATAATGACAATAAAGATGTGATTTTTAAACTAGCGTATATGAAGAAAAGATATTAATGGCTGCTCTGCAATATTGTGGTTTGCAGCTTTGCAGTAACTAGTGCAGCTCGAATCACACTTACAGGCAGATGTTAGCATGAGGAGATAGCATGTACACATTGTTCTCACACAGTGGGTAAATGATGATGGCTTTCCCCCAATAAACCAAGTGGGCAGCAATTTGAAATATCTAAAAAAGGAAAGAATGTGCAAGTATTATCACGAATGTCAAAAAACATCAGCTACACTACAAAATGCTTCAAAACTAAAATACAGCTGTTCAAAGATAATATATTCCCTCTTTTACTACACAAGACTTTTTTCTGGTTCGTTTTGAGTGTCCACGAAATGGGAGAAAGGTAATAATTGTAATAATAACTCATAAACATTTATATTTGTAACTAATCAGACAATATTACATAAGCACTGCTGTTGTTTTCCCTTTACATAAAAAAAACATTTGTTGTGTTTAAAACTTTTAAAAACAATACTGAAATACCAGTTTGTAAATGAATGTGTTCTATCATTTTAAGTATATGTAAATATGATTTTTTTTTATTTATTACAAAAGGCTTTAAATTATAAGTCCAAAGCCTTTTGAAGTCACAGAATGGCAAGTAAAGTACAGCGGTGGTGTAGCTGGTGTGAGTGTTCTGCACCTGAAGTAAGGCCAGGTCAGCGTCCTGAGCAAGCTGCTGCAGGTTTTTCACTGCTGAGCAGGTTTTGATTAGGCGCACCATCGCGGGTGAGCAGTCAAGCGGGAGCTGGTTCAGCAGTGCTTTCTCACTTTCTAGTAGCAGCAGAGCATGATAAGGTCTGTAGGATGAAACCTCACACATTAAAACATCTCAAGCAACAACAGATCCCTTATACAGGTACAACAGAAGCTTGAAAGAAACAGCTGTAGTACATGTCTGCACAATAAACAGTCTGTACTTATATCCATGGACAGAATGACAGTATGTGTATGTAAATGATTGTGGCTTCGCTTGGATTGGTTTGCACTAACTTCACCCATGCATAAGAAAAAAAGCAAAGGCAAAACAAAATTGAATGCAAGTATGCAAAAGGAACGGTAGGTGGCAGTATGAACCACAGAAAACTAATATTTTTTAGATGCTTTAAATAGTAACTACTGAAGTCAAAAAACACCCCACCCTCAAACCAAATGCTAAAGTTGTCAATGCTTTCAACCTGATGGGGGGTCATAGTCATTATTATAGATCTGAGTCAGTTCTGAAGATCTCAGACTTTATAGGCTGATGGTCAACGGTGATTCCACTGACAAAGGTTAAGGACACATCAATCCTGTATGTTTCATTTTGATGTGCTGAATATACAGACACAGTTATTAAAGATCAGTGTGTATCTGTTAAGCTTATCACACTTTAAAACACTTTTGCCTTTAAGATACTCCACCCCTCATATTGTGAGCTGGCCATTACAGACTCATTTTGTGGTTTTGCAAATTATGTGCTGGTTTAGAGTTTAACTCAAAAAAAGTTATTAGGTGGAGTAAAACCAAATAGACATACTCTGACATACAGAGTAAACCGGAGCTAGTCTTTTGTAAATCCCACAGAAATTGTAGGCAGAAAAAGAAAAAAAAATCAAAATGCATGAAACATTAAACCGAATGAAACATTTTTGACAAAATACTATACATTCCTGCATAGTAAATTAAAAGTGTTGCACTTTATATGCACTATTCCAAACTCATCTAAATACCTCATAACAACACTTTCATGAGAATGTTTATGAAAATGACATAGAAGTATTTCTAGACAGATGTAAATTTATAAGGAGTTACAGAAACATCTCTTTCTGTCTGTTCGCTCTGTATTTGCAGAAGAGAGCACGCCAATCAATATGGGCACAAAACTCTCTCATTAAACTATAACAGGTTGCAGGCATGCTCAAAATTGTCAATCATAGAAATTACTTTCAAAAAAGTCACATTTTTATAAAATACTAGATTCCCAATTTGGAAGCTTGGTGTTTCTAATTGCCACTACCACCTAGTCCAACTCAGATCATTTGCAAAGTCACCTATGTTGGAGTATCTATTAATGAAGTATAAGGTAAAATAACATAATTTAATTAGCTAAATGTAAACAAGTTACTCTTCTGACATAATAAAAAAACCCAAACATCATAGACACAATATTACAAATGCCATACTTTAAAGACATGCTTAAAATAAGGATATGGAACACACCGTATAGCCTTAAGACTGCGCTCTAATGCCTCTGGAGGAATATGGTTGCCCCCAATCCTGTGGATCTTGTGTGGCAAACAGAAGCTCACCTCCAGCCAGTTGTTAATATGCAGTCGGACCACGCCAGTTGTGCAAAGGCTAACGAAACATCAACATCATCAATATTAACATTTAAAATTAATGATTTGCCACAATTTTCTACTTTAATTTGTATAAAAACTAATTAACAAAACAAATGTGTACAAAGAACCTGTCAAACAACTGTAAAATACACAACAATGCCCCCTTTGACAATACACACACATATTAAAGTATTCCACTGAAACCTATTTTATTTAAGTTTCCAGGTTACAAACAAGATAAAATCACTGAACACTTCTGGTACCGTCTCATCAAAGTCAGATATATCAACAATATACTGTACATTGTGCATAGTATAAAAAATAAAAATATAGTTATTTCTCACACACCTGTCATAAGCCTCCTTCAGGTCCCTGGCCAGCTTACATTTGGGAAGAATTTGTCTGAATGGGGACTGGGGGCTTCCATTGGCTGACATCAAGAAAAAACAGAACAATATCAAAATACATTTCCTACACATGAGTATGTTAACTATAACACATAGATTAATACAGTAATAAGCTTCATTATTGTCTAATCAACACAAAATACAATCAATTCTTTGAATTTTTGCAGTTTGATTAAGACAGACATGTAAATTTCTTATAAAATGCTTGTCTCACTCTCAGCCATGGTAGTTATCTCATCCTGGACAGCCAGCATCAGTTTGGCCTCTCTGGTCAGGTACTGGCAGCGCCGCTCCTCATGCTGCAGGGCAATCGCTATGCGGCGTGACAGGTTGTGCATGCAGCTGATGACAGAGGGGTCAGCATTCGCCTATAACATAAATCACGAGAGGATACCATATTTTACTCCACACTATACTGTAAATGATCATTCATACTACACTTATGCTATATATAGTACATAAGCATTTATTTTATTCATTGTTACTTCTAAGCAATCCACCACCACCAAAGAGCTTGCAATAAACTCAATCAGTGGGGAGTTTATAAGATGTTATGCCTGATCTCTGGTGTATTTATTGTTGGATTTTTTGTGGTGGTGGTATTGTATTGTACAGTGTTTACAGTTGTACAGTAAGCGTTTCTAATGATCTCTCTTGCTCTGGTGCTGTATGCAAACAAAACAAGTGGCCACTGATCTACATCATGTCTTGACATTGTTAGGTCAATTGGTTGTGATGGTTTTACAACAGAATGACAGAAAACACAGAAATGCAGTATATATACTAGAAAATGTGAACAAAAAGAACAAAGCTAATAAGCATGGATAACATTCTTACAGATGTTTCCCAGGTACAAACATGGTTGCTGGACACTTATTATATCCAAAACATGACGGTGCATTTCTTGCCCCATTTCTTGCCTCTGCTGGGACTTACTGGGTACAGTGACTCAGCATGGGCAGAGACAGGCTGCGCCTTGTTGGAAAGCATGATTAAGCATAGAACACTGACCCTGCCTCCCTCCCATGCTCTCACAGATAGAGTATACAGGAATTTTATCACTTGCACACACCCCTCCTACACTCAGATTAACAGGACAGTATTTGTCCCTCCCACTGTAAATGGTTTCAATAATGCTGTCATTAAAACTAAAAAGGGCACATTCAATTGTAATAACACTTTTGTATTTTATTTTAATGGATAGACTACTAAAAACACACAAACCATATCTAAAAATACATACTAAAATTTCAATTACAAATAAAATTCAAATTCTCTCATACCCTGAGTGCAAAGACCACACTAAACAAGATCATCGTGGGCATCTCCCTCTTGGGCGAAGGATCTGTTTTAACAACCTGTCATAAAAAAAAAAAAAACACACTTTTTGTTGTATACAAGATTTACAAAAATTAAATAATAAAACATATACTAAAAAATACACAAATGTAAATCTAAATGTAGATTTATGTTAAACTATCAAGTTTGGCCAACAAAAAGGAAAACACAAAAATATTACATGGAGAATCATAAATACTACATAATGCACAAAGTAAGAAGTATTTAAGGAGCTGAAAACAATTACAAATACACTATCAAAATCCTATTATGCAAATAATTTTCCAATAAATTAAATTACTGTTCATACTGTCAGATAAATGTCTACTAACATTTTAGCAGGTGTTTTTGAATTAAAATTTGAATTATATAATAAAACTGCATTGGTTTGTATGTTTTTGTCTTTATTTAAACAAGCATTACTCAACAAGGACAGATTAAGCTCTAGCTGTCTTACCTGAATAATAGGTGGATGCTGAAGGAGAGTAGGGTGGCCCACAAATCGAACATTGTCTATCTTCAATTCAAACTTCTTTCCACACATATCAGATTTTGTGGCAAGGATGGTGGCAAGAATGATATCAGAGAACCTTTAAAAAGAAGGCCAGACTCAGTAAGAAATGTATGTGGGATGGAAGATAAATTACAGCACAGAAACAGCTGGAACAATTATAAAAGTTCAAATTAGGTTTGTCTGTTTTCACATATAAGAGGGATTGCATTAATCAGATGTGTCTGCCTGTAATGGAATTCAACAATCAAAATACAAATTCAACAGTCAGAATATGAATTAAAAGAGCTTATGTGGCTATTGGAGAGGAGGAAAGAGGAAGAGGCCTTCTTGCAGAAAAAGTGAGGTCTCTGTATGGATTAAGAACGTGAAAGACACATGCTGGTTTGACTTAAGTAACTCATGCTGCAACCAAGGGAATGAAAATCAAAGCATTAACTTCCAGTAAAAAAATTAAACACATTATAGACTTACCCCACCAACACAATTAGAAAAGACTGTGTCATAATTGCTTTATTCATTTGAATTTGATTCATTCCTGTTTTGTAATGCCAAGTCTGCACAATATAGATAATGCAATAAACAAATACAAACTTTGTAACTTTAAATTTGAATTTTAATTGTTCAAAAAGGCACAAGATGCAACGGAAAACAACACTGACATTTCTATTTAACCAACAATTTACTGAATTTGATATAAATCATTTACAAGTATTTTCTCAGATTAGGAATGAGGATCCACGAGACACAAAATAGGAAAGAATGGGATTTAAAAAAAAGACAAGGGTGATCTAAGCAAAGGAAAGGTGGTTGAGAATGATCTGGTCTTACCCGGCTACCAACTGTTCGTCAGTTAGTGGAGATTGTTCTCTGAAATAGGAATTGGGCCGTAAAAAAGAAGAAAAAAAGCAAACAAAAGGGAAAATGCAACACACAGTTGGGCTGAATGCATAAAATGGACTTTAAAATAACCAGATTAGAGACGCTTTTCTGAATTTTGTTTCAATTACCCTCTCCAAGGCCTTATGCAGTTAATGTTGATGAATTTCTGTCTTAGAGCAATTTACACTGAACATTTATATCATCAAATCCACTGACAGGTGAAGTTAATAACAATTATTATCCTGCTACAGTGGCATCAGTTATGGAGTCAGATATAATTCCTGACAAGTGTTCAGTTAGTTTGTAAAGGTAATGTGTCAAAAAATGGAAAATAGGGTAGACAACTGGGCCATACTATCTTCAAACCAGTAGGACTAGTGGGGTACTTATAGTATGTATTGGTCAGAACCAGAAGTAGTCCAAAGAACTACAACTGGGGAATTGGGAACAGTTCGTGGGTTCCCATGCCCACTGCTGAATGCAGGGAGTCAAGGATAGAGCATTTGGTCTGACGCCACAGACGTGTCACTGTAGCACATTCATCATTTAGCACAAATTTCTTTTGCTGGCTATGACTGATAAGTGTCAGAGCACACAGTGCATTGCAGCCTGCTGTTTAGTGGTCGGTGTAGTTGCAGAATGATGACAGTGCCCGTGCCATCCCCTGTCAACCACCAAAAGCAATTACAATTAGCATTTAAGTGTCAAATCTAAACCGTGCTCAGCTACTTAGGAAATTTTACCATGGACCACTTCTTCAATGCCTCTAGAAAAAAACAGATGTTTAAAAGAAAAAAAGGAATTGAAACAAAAACATGATGAGAATCAGCTGTTTCTCATGCTGCTTTTAAATACGTACAATCAATTTCTAACTCCAGTACTCCAAAAAAAGACAAAATAATTTAATAAACAATACCTTGAATCACCATCCTGATCTTCAAGTCCCTCCCCAGTGGTGTTGAGTGCATATGGACTTCGTTGTTTTGCTTGTGGACAAAAATATAAGTATTAATTCACAAAACTAAGGTGTTAACTCTGTATTCAGTGTGTATGTTGATAAAAGGTCTTTCCAAGTTTTGGCAGTGATTTCTTTCTCTTTATCTTGTTTTCCAGTGTATGGAATGCTGCCACTATTATGATGACTCCATGTTGTCCAGTTATATGGAAAGTTCCTGAACTGTCACAAAATCATTCAGCAGCTTGAAAACAGATTTTGACAGCGTTGACCTGCAGGGAGCCCTGTTCTCAAGGTTATGTTGGGTCCCTTTAAAGCAGTGAGCAAAGTTCCTTTTGATTTGTTTTCCACCTAGTTTATGGATCTCTGTGAAATCATTTGACAAATAAAAGTACTCATGGCATATTTTGTGAAAATATCCCCACTTTACTTACAGGGAAGTATCTACCATATATTATAAATCTCACATACAATAAACAGGAATGGTTTTATTGAGAAAGAGGAACAGTGGACACTGAGACGTTACTAACAGAAACTAGGAAAACGTCATACTTGCTTTTGACCGAAATATCTGGAGTCAAATAAAAATCTGCTCATTGCACATTTCTATAGGAGACGTATATTGGGGTGGACTGTGATTTCGTGTGGGGTTAGTTTACCTGTAAGAGATGACGGACATTCAGCCACTCTCTGGAAAGGATATCGGAAAAGAAGTTTGTTCCCTCGGCTGCCAGAGCTAACCAGTATGACACTGATGGGGCTCGTTTTATCACCGGTTTTATACGCGCTATTCTGTGACTGACTGTACATAGATTTTCGGCCATCGGCTTGTCCGGCTGATGGGTTCAGCATCTTGTTAGCATCCTCGCTAACGTTACGTTAGCTACACAGTAATCCGTCGCCCGTTGTGTCTATGACCAGTGAACGTTAGAGATGCAGGATAAGTTCGGATTAATGTCTATCAACGCAGGCAACGAACAGAGATACATCTATCATATTTTAACTTTAAGGCCTACCGACTATGACGATTGTTTTGTGTCACTTTGAAATATGTTCGACTTGAACAGAGAACACGGTTAACGTTCCCCCCTTTGCACTCACAGTGAATGGGAATGAGAAATCTATAATTTTCATCTATTTATAGTTACAACATATCACCTATGCAGGTTGTTAAAATTAATCTTATTTGCCAGGTTGAGGGTTAACATGTTGTAATGTCATTTAAAAAAAATTTCATTACACGTGCCAACAAATGTCAAATGTGAATGTGTGTCTTTGTTTACGGAGTGATTGCCCCTCCCTCAGTGTAGTTGCCCAGTTCCGCCGCTAGATGGCGTCTTTGGTTGGTTTTTTGGGGGGTTGGGGGCCCATCTTTGATGAGGGTGGGAATGGAAAAAGTTAAACTGGTGTCTTCCAATTTCTGACTGAACAAACCTGATTCATGTGTAATTCTTCTGGCTGTTTGTCCAAGTGTCCTTGGGCTCCTTGGCAGCCATCGGTGTGTGAGTGTGTGTGTATGGGTGAATAAGTCGCACTGAATGAGACTATTTACCATTTAATTCTTCACATTGAATCCCACCTTTAATGTGAAGTAGTTAAGACAGTTTCTATGCAACGATTCTTCTGTTTTTAATGTTACATCTAAATGTGTTTTTGACCAGCTTGGTGGCCTCTCATTTTAAAATTCTGCATAAATCGGTATTCATTTCAACATATTATTAAATCTGTTAAAGATGACATCGATGTTTCATTTTATTTTCTTAACCTCATTTATGTTGGCACTATCACTATACAAAAAATACTGACAAGAGATCAGATTTTTTTTTTATCAATCCTAAATTGTTTATTGAGTTTGCTTTAATGTATAAACTTATTTGTTTTGTTCGCTAAACGATTTGCATCAGTTAGTCTCCGGTTCAAAGGAGCTTTCAGTCGTTGCACTTGCAGACACTTGCAGAGCTGCACCACACTGCAGACTTGCTTGAGATGAGGGTCCAACTTGATCCTGACTTGTTCTGACATCATGCACACGCAAGAACCGGCAGCAGTTTTTGGAGCCAGGCGTGGTTCACACAGCCAAACTCGGTGTGTGTTAGTGTATCATGTGCCATGCGAGTGTGTAAAGTCACATCTTACAATAACGGCATGTCTTTATTTGGAAATATGTTTGGTCATTTTCAAAACCCAGCACGTTTGCTGGAACCGTTGTATGGAAGGCCAGAGTTTAGCCTCAGAGCAGAGTTATGATGTTGTGGATGACCAACTGTATTTGAGCTAATAACCAGATTACTTGGAGCACTAGTCCACTAAGCGTTTATATGTAAACTGTGTTAAAAACTGTCTTTATCACACGTGTCCAGTCACTTTAACTGGTGCCTTTGTTGCATAAATCTGCAGGACTGTTGGACACTGTGTAAATTTAAGCTTCTCAGGGAGCATCAAGCTCAGACAGGCGAACATTTCTTGATGTCATCTCATTTTCCAGCCCGCACAGGTCTCCATGGATACTCAAGCCTAAACTTTGTTTCCAAAACAAAATGAAATGCTGATGCTGAATAGCATGTGAAATTGCTTTGTCATAAATTTGTATATTGAAAGAAGAAAGGTCACCTGGTCATATCTCGGGGTCCGACTTCACCCTCATTCATCTTATCAGTCGTGGAAGTGACAGCACAGAGCTCAGTGTCTGGCCACTGGACCCTGCTGGCAACGCCACAAGTTTTGCTTGAGCTGTTTTAATGTCAATATTTCGGGGGGGGGGGGCATTACTCAGTGCCACACCTCTGGGCCCCGGAAGCACCTGATTGGACAAGAGTCAACCAGATGTTTAATTGTCACCTAAACATCAATGAACTAATTTATGCCAGTAAAATAAAAAAACATAACAAATAAATATAAAAATAAATTGCAAAATATAGGGTGCTGGCAAATGAAACAGTTACATACACACAACATAAAAACGTCGTCTCCATCACACACTGTAGCCCCGTCCAAGACATTTGTCCAGTTATTAATCGAGGTTGTGTTATTTCAGAATTTATTTATTTTAGTGTGCATATAGTTTTATTATCAAATTCTTGCCTACTCAAAAGGGTTTGTGCACATTATAACTATTCTGCACAACTTTCCACACTCGAGTGCAACCTGCAAATGTATATTTCAGCATATGTTTATATCTGCAAACGTTTATAAATGTCCTCTATTTTAAATTAGGGTATCAAAAACAATTGCATTAGAATATGTGAGAACAGGGAGTGGTAAGGCCACTTTATCTTACAACTGTCTTGGAAATATGGTTTGGATTCGATAATGGGGCGTGGTGCAATATATTTTGATATAAAAGGCAGTTGCAGATGAACTTTGCCATTGGGTTCATTTAAGAAAACCTAAAGAAACGCAGACATGAGTCTCTCCGAAAAAGACAAGGCCGTGGTGAGGAGTTTCTGGTCCAAGGCGTCCTCAAAAGCCAGCGACATAGGCGGTGAGGCTTTGGGCAGGTGAGGTTTCTTTGGTGCCATTTTCTGAAGTGCTTTTCATTTCCCTGACATCACATCACCTGTGACCTCGTGCTCCCAGGATGCTGACTGTATACCCGCAGACCAAGGGCTATTTTTCACACTGGGCTGATGTGAGCGCAAAATCCGCACAGGTGAAGAAACACGGCGCAACCATCATGGCAGCTGTCGGAGACGCCGTGGGACACATGGATGACCTCAAGGGATCCCTCTCCAAGCTTAGCGAACTGCACGGATTCAAGCTGAGAGTGGACCCCACCAACTTCAAGGTAAGATCTCAATATGAATCTTAGTCTTTGTTAAAACCCGAGATGGTCACAAATTCCATATCAATGAGTGAAATGGAAAAATGCTTTTATTTGTGTGCCTGACGTGAGTGTGTGTTCTGTGCACTAGATCCTCTCCCACAACATCATGGTGGTGATGGCCATGTTCTTCCCCGAGGATTTCACTCCTGAGGTCCATCTCTCCGTCGACAAGTTCCTGCTCAACTTGGCTTTGGCTCTGTCTGAAAAATACCGCTAAACCCCACGGACCAGGACAATGACTGTGTGGCATGTCGTTCCCAACGTTGGTAACCTCCCGTTTACGTCTTTGAATAAAAGTAAAAAAAATAAAAATGTGTCCAGTCTTTGTTGTCTTTTGTTGTTGGTCTTTTTGTTAAAATCAGCCCCCATCACAACACACATTTCCCCCTGTCTCAGCATCATAGTCACATTTTCAGAATATCATTTAAAACGTTTTTTAGTTATCTGTGTGATTTTAATTTCCTCCCGGGACGTTGATAAGATTTAGACAGTTTTTCTTTCTCTGATGTCCACACGCCTGATTGAGCGGTGGGATACAATCTACATCACATCCGCCAGTGTTTACGGATCCAGGATTTAAATTTAAGAACTTTGAAATATTTTCTGAATTTAATCAAATTAGTTGTGTTTGCCATTTCCATTTGTTCAACAACGGAACCACAAAACAGATGTGCCAATACCAATGCTTTGCAACATTGATCACATACTAGAAAGAAACCCATTGGGAACCCCACGAACTGTCTTATTTTATCTGAGTGCCATTTTATGATAAATCCGTCCTGAACGGACGTTTATGGAAATTAATAATCAGTCCTCATTCTCTGATGTCCACTAACGCTGAAATCGGTTTCACGTATCTGTACTTTACTTAAGTAGATTTAATTATGTCTACCATTTATCCACTTTAAACATCAAGAATTTGAAACCACTTATTACTAAACGACATTTTTAATAAAAATCAAATAATTTTCATTTTATTTTTCAACAATACAACAGGCCTGTCTGCCCCTTTGTCGAAATGAAAATTTTAATTATGTGGGTTTGTTGAAAGCCTGATAATCTACAGAAATGTTCTTATAGATGGAATGATTGGGAGGGTGGGGGGAGTATTTATCAGCGTAAAATTTAGTAATCAGTTCGGTGGAAAGTAAGAAAACTAAATACTACAAGTAACATTTTTCATGGGTTTGCATCGTTTTTACTTAAATCAGACTTTGATGAAGGGACTCAACATTCAGACATGAAATGCCATAAACATAAAAGTTGTCCCAACTTATTTAGTATGTTATTTGAAAGACAGCACATTTCTCTTGAAAATAACTCTGCTTAAATAATTTTACATTGTTACATTTTGTAAACTAAACTAAACTAAACTAGGCATTTCCGATTCCAGTAATCCTGAAATAAAACTTAAAAAAACATCAGATCATATAGTTAATCAGCTTCAACCCATCATTTATGTTCTTATTAGATACAATGTTGGTAAATGGGGGTCTCCCAACATATAGTATAGAGGCGTAAAATTGAGAAAAAATAGTCAAAGTTCTTTTACTTTTATTAGTTTATAAACTAATATTTACTTACTTTTAAGTAAAAGAAATTAGTACCTATTTTAAGACGATAAAATGCATTATTGTTTGTTTATTTGTACCTTTACTACAAAAAGTGCATTTTTTGAGTACTTCTTCCTCCACTGGTAATAATAATGATAATATTTTAGTCTAGCAACAGCATTATGCAGTTTGCCAGGAGCACCCTCTACTGGCTTCTCACTCTCTTCTGTCCAACTTGTTTTTGAACCAGAGCTCTGGTAATTGTATTTGGAACTTCATTATCCATTAAAACAGACAGATAAAACATTGTTATCAGAAACATGGATGAATATTGATAATAGTGTGAAAGTAAAACAGCTGTAAACATTTCGTAGACATAATGATGCTTTGTTTTCTAAATCAAGAAATTGTGTATTTTCCACATTCTGCCTTCTCCATTTATTTATTTTTTTATTTGCCTGGTCTTCTCTTGACTGCACATTCAGTGAAAATATCAGCTGTTTCTGATCATGATAATCAGTGCCATTACTGAGCACTAAATTCAACTTAAGGGACAAAACAAACAAGTCATATCTGCCTTTATCTTAATTAAGATCAGGCAAAAGATCAAAAAAAAAAAAATAAAATAAAATTAAGCACATTAAACATTTTTTCCAATGTGCTTTCATGGCTATATGGTCATGAATAATAAACTTAGTTTAACATTAATGTGGTTTGAGTAAAGTATTCTATTTAGAATATTTCAGTTTCACTATCAAATTTAACTAACAAAATACATCATACTGTAGTCCTATTCTCAAATTAAAAAGCATTTCCATGGAAAATATAACAAGGTAATGGGAAATACAACATTTTTATTTATACAGTACATCCACTGCAAGCCCAGTAGAGCTAAATGCAAATTCCTTTTCCGTTTTGTTATGCTGCATGGTGTTTAAATTAATTCTCATTAATATACGCTCAGTAGCACATCTGGATTTGGAGATTTTTTTCTATTGTTCTTTGCAAATCCTCTAAATCTTGGTCAGGTTGAATAGGGACTATCAGTGGACAGCGGTTTTCAGGTCTAGCCCGATGTGATGCCAGAGATGTTTAACACGGTTCAAGCCAGGGCTCTGACTGGACCCTCTAGGACATTGACAGAGTTGTTCTACTCCTGTGCAATCTTGCTTGTGTGCTTAGGATCAGTATTTATATGATAATTTGTGTAAGCCACTTTTAACCATGATTGATTGTGGTCATTTACAGTACATACATGAAGCCTCATCCACTTTAAGGAGCCTTGATTCAGTGTATCATGCTTATTTGTGTTTAATTGTAAATGGGAAATCTCCTAATCACCACTGCATTCTCTCTGATTCAGTTGGCTAAGTATTTGTAGACATACACTGCTACATATTCATCATAAAGCTTTGTTGGGTAATCTCCCAGAACACCATAGTATCGTAACCTTTCTGTAAGTGCTAGTTGTTACAATCTGTGCTCCTCCAAGTGGTTGCTCTTGAATGTTCCTTGGGCTTGGACAGACCTTGGCAAAACATCATTTTCCTGCCATGCACAATGGTCATGAAATAATCTCCAAAAAACTCAAAAAACTTTGCATACATTAATGATTTTTAAAGTATTATAAATAATGCAGTGAGGGGGGGATGTCACTGTTTTTCTTGAGAGGTCTCTGTGCTTGTTCATTTCTTTATTTTGTACTTTATGATTTTGTATGGCTGCTTTGTTGGCCAGGTTTTCATTAAGGATATCTGTGTATTTTACACTACCCAGCTTTCCATCAAGCCTGACCAGCCCCTGCTACTGAAAAACATCCTTATCCACAGCACGATGCTGCCACCACCGTGCTTCATGATATTGGCAGGCAGTTTCTTTGACCTCATGGATTTTGCTTTGATACATTTTGCATTGTCAGCTGTGAGGCCTTCTATAGAGAGGTGTTATCATACTCATATTCTGATTGTCGAGCTTACTTGAAAAAAGCGTGGAAAACGATTGCCTTGAAAAACAAGCAAACTGGAATAGGAATTCAATTTGTACTTACAAAAGCCTATAAGTGTAGTACATTTACAATTTAGGTTTCTAAATTAAAACAATAATGTACAGTACTTAAAAAAAATTAAAAAAGTAAATTGGAATAGGAAATGCCTAGTTTAGTTTAGTTTACACAATTCAAGTAACAGTACAATACTTAAAAATGTACTTACAGTGTACTTGTAGCTCAGTATGGAGTGCTCAGAATTATTATTTCAAACAAAGTTTTTCAAGTTGATTGTACTGTGTGCTGTCTTTCCAAAAACTCACTTATTTAAGTTGGGCCAACTCGTTGCCTTAAAAAATAGAAGCGCAAGTATTCCGATTTCATGTCATACAATTTTCCAAGAGCAAAAAAAGGAAGATAGTCAATTGCACCGGTTTTATGAATTGCACCTGGATGCTTTGACCTTGTTAATATATACCTTTATGATCCTGTTATTACCTGCCTAAAATCGTTTCCCACAGACTCAGCACCTTTTTGTAAATTACTGCCTCCCACTGGTTAAACAGTGTCATTGCGTCATTTGTTATTACTGTACTTGCTGGTATTAGTTTGAGTTAGCATCAGTCAAACAAAGTTTTTTTAACCATGCAATTATTATAATTTATTTTTAAAAGAGTGGCCAAAACATTAGAACCATCTCTTCTTATAAGGCATTCCAGTGCAACTCCACCACCCATTAAGACCCCAGTAATAAACAGAGAGTAGAATTATCACCTTTCTATCAGTTTCAACCTAAAGACTGACACATAAAAACCTTGCAAAATTTTAATTCATGGCAGAGTTACTGTATCAGATTGCAGTGGATTGTACATATATACCTAAAAAAGTGACCAGTGATTGTATATGGTATATTAGATTTAATAATAATGGCACGGAGTCCTTAAACTTGTCTTTGATATTAACTGTGGCACTATAAAATGTACTGAACGTTTCAACTTACATGTTATGAATGTTTCTGAAGCAGGTAAATAATATTGGAGCTGTTGCCAATGTGTTGTTTGAGGTAAATTGTAGTGAATCGATGCCACAGTTGCTGTTGATCTTTCTTGAAAATCAGTGAGACAAACACACAAACAGCCATGACAATTTCATTGCATAATTTATTCATATGATCAGACTGACAGAGTAAACCTGAGCCCAAGCTGCTGACATCTGCTTCTGCTCCTGTTGCCTTTTTATCTGTATCTCTCAGACAGGGCACAAGCCACAGCACCCAGGAACTTGTCCAGAGCCACATGGGCCTCAGGGGTGAAGTCCTCAGGGAAGGTGATGGCGAAAACCACAAGGAGGTTGTGGGAGAGAATCTGCACACAAGGTTAAAACGGAATCACCAGTCGTCAACTGTTTGTAAGCACGTCAACAAAGTGTTTGTTTCAGTTTGATCTTGAATAAAATATTTTCCACTCAAACCAACGTCTTTGATAATTATAATCTGCTGGATGAAAAACTCTCTTTACACGTTGGTGCTGTAAATGTTAACTTCAGGCTGATCTGACTTGAACGTCACTGTTGCGTTCACTTCCAAATGTGGGGAATTTTTTTCGGGATCATTGTCTGATTGAGTTGTAATAAACCTGTTCTGTACAGCAGACGTGCACATTCAGATGCACTTTGATTTTGAGCAATGTGCTGTTTGTCTGCAGGTTTTTAGCGAATAGTGTCAAGCTCGACAATGTTGCAAAATATTTGTTCTAATTAGAAAACGAATATAAATATTATGTTGTCATGGAAAAATGTGCGGGCTTTCAGTTTTGGGGGGGTAATATTCTATCTGTCCACGATGGGTGAACAGAGTAGAAGTGGGTGGATTTAAACGCCTCCTGAAATGAATCATCCTCGGACATCTACCTTGAAGTTGGCAGGGTCCACTCTCAGGGTGAAGGCGTGCAGCTCACTGAGGCTCAGGAGACCCGCAGCCAGGTCGTCGATTTTGGCCACAGCACTGGCGACTCCATCCATGATGGTCTTTCCGTGCTTATTCACCGGGGCCGAGCCGGGGCTCAGGTCCTTCCAGTGGGAGAAGTAGGTCTTGGTCTGGGGGTAAACCGCCAGCATCCTTGGCAATAAATGTAAATGAAAAAGTGAGCAGACATAGATAAATGCATGCAAAGATTTTTTTAAAAATCAGATTACATATTTACCTGGACAGAGCATCACTGCCAATGTCCCCCGCTTTGCCAGAGGCTTTGGACCAAAAGTCCTTGACCGCGGCTTTGTCCTTGGCACTGAGACTCATCTTGTTGGTTGATTGTTTGGTTGAAGCTGAACTGCGAAGGATTTATATGAGTTATGGCATGGACACACCCAAAGCATGAGCGGCAATTGGACGGGCTCCAGATCATATGTCAGCCTCCGTGAGATAAAAACAAGAAGAAAAACACTTCTCATGAGACCTGAAGACCAGCTTGACATGCACTTTTTGGCCAGATCTTATTATGTATTTTTTTATTTCTGGAACAGATTTTATCAACAGCAATTATTAAAACTTGTAACAAATTCTCAACAGGTATATGTTCATTCTATTCAAGAAAGTATGTGCCAGTACTATTTTGACTTTAGAAATCGATTTTGTTTTTGCTACTGTCGCCTTTTTGAATCTACAAGATGAAAAGATAAAACTGTGTTTACACCATGGCAGGATTACTGGAATGTCCCACTTTGCACAGGTCCAGGGACTATCAATTCAAAAAATACAAAATATCAGAAAATGGATAAAATATGACACTAAAAAAATCACAAAAAGATAAAAATTTTGTCAAAATAAAAATCATAAAAATACACACACACACACATACCAAATGTGGCTGCATGGTTTGTGGGCATCTTAGTCCTGTAGGAAGGGTGGGGGGGCCGTTATCTCAGACTTCATCCACGGTTTACCCACAGCTGATAACAGATCCACAAGCCTTGTCTAAATACTGAACTGTATATTTGATATATAATATTTGTCTGATGGATGCACTGTGGGGACTGTTTGCATCCTAATGGCAAAATGTGCACTATTTCTGCAGTTTTTACAAGCTTTGTAGTGACACAGGATTTGGAAATACTTTTATGTTAGCTCAAATTAGGTATGACATTCCTTTAATTATTGATCTCAAGACATGGATATTGTTTTGGTCTTGTCCATGCATAAGCATCCTACAGCACAGCTGCAGCTGATGGCTGGTTGAAGCTGGGGCTCCTGTTGCAGTTGAATTATAATGTTGGGGTAGATCTGGTTATGGTAGCTCTACAGTATTGTAACAAATTACTGCACCGTAACATTTAAATCCTCCTAGAAACTGCATGTCAGACAGGAATTCAATAGATTCAATAACCTGGTCAGTTCACTGCACACAAATAACCCCTGCGTGGTGCAGGTCACAACACAGCCATGACATCATCCCACAGAGATAACAAAGAGTTTGTCTCAGCGACAGACAGTGGGACTCATAGATTTCAGTTTTTTGTCTGTGTGAAACAGAGGACAGAGAGATGCAGAGCAGTGTGTCATCAGTAAACAGACTTTATGGTATACCAAGATCATTATAATTTAACAGACTGAAAACCTGAATAAAAGTAACATTAAAGTCCTAGGACTGATATTTGTGGAACAACAGAATTCTTTTCTTTCAACCCATTTAAAAAGGCAATAGAAACAAAAGAGGGAGTTGATGACTTTGATAAGAGCTGTTTTTGTGGTGTGATTACTTCTAAAACTGAGCATCACACATACTATTGGGTGACTGTGTATGAAAAGCTTTTTTCTAGCTGTGAAACTGTGTGAGATTGTCTGTAATCGAGTGTGACAACAGAACACTTGAGGGAGGTACACTTCTGAATAACTTAACTTGTTACCTTGAAAACATGTTGTCTGACACCATTTATGTTTTTACAGAAAGCGTAACTGGATCGATTAGATAAACCCGGTTGACCTTAGCAGGCCTGTTTAAATGTATTCTGTCAGTCCAAATATACTGATTTAAAATCTAGGCACTGGAATTAACTAATATTAAAAGATTTGTTTATCAGTTGATACCAACATGATGTCGAGTTATTTGCTGTGAAGTTTGCTGCCAAATATATAGTGTGTTTCTAAGGGTTATCTAAGGGAGCACTGGAGCCCCTAAAGGGTGGAGCCGCTGAGTGGAGAGCAAGATAAGTTTTTAGTAAGCAGTAGCTTTGCTGATATTGATTAGCACAACAGGTCTTTCTCCTCTTTTCATTTCCATTTCAATAAAATACAGTATCCAACATTTGAATTAGAATAATGAGAAAATACTGATCCACAAACCCAGATGTAAAACAGTCACTGGACACTTCAACTCCACTGTTTACGCCAAGGGCGACTATGTGTTTCAAGGGCTCATTTCTTTCTCACGTAACTTGGGGCATAGTATTAGAGATAAGGACAAGAAGCAATAGGCAACAGAAACACACTGACAGCCAGAACACACCAGGTAAAAACTGACAGAAGCTGTAACTGCATTTGTAATGGACCTCTCACTATTTGCCATATTTGCACATTATGCAGTCGGTTAGGCTTAATAATATCAGTTTGTTAATCTATCTAAAAATCTCTAATAATAGACATTTTGCTCATTGAAATGATCCAAACCTTTGTTTAACCCTGCTCATTTCCCAGTCCCATAGGCCCTGAAGATCCAGCGTTCAACAATACACCTTTACCACATCATAAATGACATTCTTTCTGTCATTTCATACGGAAAAAACATGCTGTGTTTTCCATGAAAGCTCAGAGTTAATTCCAGGTAAAAAATCAATATAAATGTTAGGTTTAAGAATATTGTCATTCAAATATTTCAAAGGCTATTACAACAAGCAACCATAAAACTTCTGATCATTATGGGGATGGTTCACAGTACAAATTCTGTCCATTAGTGGTACATTACTGCTTGACACGATATTTTAGTGTTGGAGGGACCTCTAGTGGAAAAATGCCCGTCTCTCACCCACCACAATGATAGAATGGCTAACAGAATTTAGTGCATATGTTTGTACCCCCTTGATGTGAAACTATAAAAAGAGTACAATAACAAAAAAAATATGTAATATAATATTGAATGGACAATTAGCTCACCCAAATTCCTTTATCCATTTCCTTTGTCCCCTTTACTTTGAAATTGCAAGTGGGGTTGTGTGTAAACTTAATCTTAAACCTAATGTGCAGCTGCAACACTTTGCCCTTGATAGATGAGTAAAGATTCAACGTTAATTAATTTCTGAATAAGGAACATTGTGCTGTAGTTCAATGTGCACTAAATATGATCTTTTTGCCATAAAAAAAAAATATCTTGCTGAACATTGTCATGTTCAAGAAACCAGTTACTGATTGTTTTAGCTTTTGGACGGTCAAACAGCTGGGCTCCAAATTTGTGCAGCGCTTTAAGTGGAACAAAAACGTTGGCAGTTGCATCGTGTGTGGGTTTTTAGGTAATCTTGTATGTTTTTTTTGTTTTTGGCTATTTGATGTTGTGCTTTTTTAGTTTTATTTTTATATTACTCATTTTGAAACACCATATAGTGACAGTGGATAGAATAAAGACTAAGAATAAAATTTATACAATATCAAGAAAGCTGGAAAAAAGTTGAGGACACACAATCATTTTTACAATTAGGTACTTGTCCTTTGATTCTTTCCACCAGTGCCTCAATTTGTCTTGGAAAAATAATCCTTCTCAAATGTTTGTCACAAAAAATCTAATCTTTAGATCTGATTATATATCTTATATCTTATAAATCACTTATTAGCAGGTACCACCGTACAAAGGATAACCCGACATCTTAAGTTCATAGAACTTTAAAGTGAAAGAGAAAATATTGTGAACATCAAATAGTTCTGAGACATAATGGTGACAGCAGGGTACAATATCATGTATCTTTGTCTGTATGAGCGGCCCCCTATAAGCTATATCTTGTTCAAAATGTATTAACATGAAAAACTAATAATTAATTCATCATAGTGCTGGAGTGACCTCTAGTGGAAAAACGTTGGTACTTAATTTCTAAACAATCTTGAAAAATAATTACATCTTCACGAAAGTTCAAATGTTTTCAAGAGGGATTCACAATCACAAAATAAGTAAAATGGACAAAGTTTAACAAAGAAAACAACCTCATGGACATTAAACTAAATACAAATTGATTAATTTAATTCAAAGACACACAAACTGACTTAATTTAGACCCCCCAAAACAAAGACAGAATTTTCCAATAGAGGTACATAATTAAACAAAGAAGCACAAAAGGCAAACTATGATATAAAAAATACATAATAAATTGCCAAACTACTTAAATTTTGGCTTGTCTTTCAGTCTGTATGAGTGAAGGACAAGTTGGGGCCTTTTGCTCGTCCCTTGTGTTAAAGTGCAGTGAAGAATGAAAACCTTACCCTGCCAGGTCAGCTCTCTCTTCCTGCTAATCATGTTGAAAATGATCAAATATAATTAGAAATAATCTTGTAAAGGTGAAAAAGATGTTTTCTTCAGAGACACAAATGCTGGTCTGTTCATCTTGTGAATCAGTGAAGACTGAGAACTTTGGTCTTACTACAAGTCATATTCTAGAACTGATTGGTCATCAGAATTTCCATCACAACCAAAACTGAACATTCTTCTGTCAATCACCAAGTTCATCAACATGAATTACTTTTACTGCTTGTGATAGAAAAATGTTCAACAGGTTTCTGCTGCTGTGCTGCAGTTTTGTTGGCATCACCTCATGTCCAGTGTATCACTCAAATCAAACTTATTTTATTCAACTACTAATATTACAGCCATGTACCATCAAAACCTATTTGTAAATTGGAGCTGCGTTTGATTTGTATTGAACCATCAATTTAGAGCCACATGCAAAGATTTAATTGGTGGAAATGTGAAACATACATCTCACACAATGAACATCAGACACAGATAAGACACAGATATAATGTACGAGTGACACAGAAAACAAAAGACTGGCCTAAAATGAAACAAAACAATTAATGGTTGTTTAAAATATCTCAAATAACAAAAGACAAAATAACATTTATGTTATTGTTCTGTCTATTGGTTCATTAAAGTTTTTTTTTTATCTTGTTAAGTGAAGAAGTGAGGTACTTCCAGTGGCAGATTGTTCTCCCTAAATCCGAGTCAGTTTATCAACAGTTTCACATGTCAGTGTTTCCTGTGTTTTGTCCTATAATGTGGTTCACACTTTGATTGGCCTGTTTTGAATATTTTTGATGTTACATTTAAACTGAAATACTCTTGAACAACACAATAACAATGACCCATTAGTTTGGTCCATTATCCTGCTGGAAATAGCCTGCACTGTGACCATAAAGAGATGGACACGCTCAGCAACATCACTCAAGTGGACTGTGACATAGAATTATTATCTATAAATAGAGTTTTCTCTCAACCTCTGAGGGAATTGTACTTTTAATAAATTATTCTACATTTCTGCAATGAAAACTCCAGATCCAGTTTATAAAGTACTGTAATACCAATATTATAACCATGTTGACTGAAAATGAAAAAACTACTAATGTTGTGATCAAATCTTCTCCCAAAGAGTCTTGAGGGGGAAGGAGGTTTCCGAGGTGTCCGAATATGTCCCATCCTGTCCGTGTATGCATCAAAAGCTACCGAGAGGGGGCAGCTCTAGTCAAAGACTGGACCTTTGTCATCCTCCACGGCACGTATGGATATGACGTCATGTTTCTTATTTTCGAAAACTTTCCTCACTGGTGTACTTACAAATTTGGGTTTAATCGGATTTGATCCTCTTCTTCTTCCAGCCTGTGATCAAACTTATACAATCTTTCAGTCAGCCCCTACAGTAGATAACAAAATATAGTAAATCTACTATTACCCCAATTAAAAAGTTAAAAAGATTTTTTTTTTCCGATGAAAAATGTCTCATTCTTGTGTCCAGGTCTTTCTGTGTCCAGGTCTGGCCTTTGCACTATATTTCTACTTCAGTAACAATAAAACCAATTTACTGCATCAGTTTTAATTCTTTCCCCCATGTGTTCAAACACAGAAAAGCCGAACACTACAAGAACTAAAGTGAAAATACAGAACAATAAAAAGAAACGACATGAAATACAAAATCAACCTCATCTTTTTAATCTGGCTTGCAAACAGCAACACAGAGGTGGTTTGTACAGTAGATGAACAATCTACACTGATCACTGATTGAAGATTTTTTCATAGAGGACTGCACACAAATAGATTAGGTATTCATGTTTTTTTTTCAAGTAACACCTATCAACTGGGAACATGTGATTTCCTTTTGTCTGACACAGGATTTTGGGCCACTGAAGGACTTGTGACATAACAGTTTTTTAAAAAGCATCTAAAAAAATGTGTATTCAAGCCTCATTTAAAACAAAAGGCGTATTGTTGTTACAGTACAGATGGTTTAAATCTTTATCCCAACATTAAGAATAAATATGAAAATCTGTGATGTCAGGGAGAAAGACACTAGTGGTCAGAATCAGGTTTTATTTTTGCTTCTCTCCGTCTCAGTGGTACTGACTGCTCATGGCCTCGACCACAGCAGACAGAAACTTCCTCCACGTAGCCTGGGTCTGAGGGTCCAGGGCGCCCCTCAGTTTGCAGGCAATGGCGATGGTGATGCAGTCGGCCAGCAGCTGCGGACAAAACAAAACCCGTCTCAGAAATCTGTTGCATTGCTGATATGTGCATGTTTCTTTGGATTCTGCGGATGACACACACACACGCATCCTACTCTGAAATTATCCGGATCCACGTGTAGTTTCTCGTAGTGCATCCGGCTCAGGGAGGCGTACGTGGATTTGATGTTGTCCATGTTGTCCACGGCTTTGGCCAGGGCCTTCATCACCACTTTACCGTGAGCCGCCACTTTCTCATTATTTAAAATGGCGCTGACGGTGAAGATGTCACCAAACGTGCCGAAATACCGCTCGGTCCAGGGGTAGACGATCAAAACTCTGTCAGTGGGAGACGACATGGTGTTTGGCATATTTTATTTATTTAAATCAACTATGTTAATAAGTCCAGTTTTTCATTATAGGACAAGGCCTGGTCTAAACTAAACCAAATTTGAATAAAGCAAAAGCCCACATTCTGTCTTTAATTCAAACCCTTACAGCTGCTTTTTAACAAGACAACATTACTATTATCATTATATGTTATGAAACAGACAAAGCAACCATTAACATTGTCAGATTTGGTTAATAAATAATTTAGAATTTTAAATCTATAGTCATAGCTTATCCTAAGAGTACCAAATATCCTGACCTAAGCAAATTTTACATCTGTTGCAAACATGATATATACCTTATCACCAAATTAATTCAGGTGACCGCACCCATCTGAAGACCAGCATCTAATTGACCATCCGCGCTTTCAGAGAGGCCCAAAGAACTAGCAAAGTCATTTTTAGCCCGAATATAAGGTCATAATATTATGGATGCCAATTTAGTGGATCATCATCACCATCAGAACACGTTAAAACAATAATTCACTTCACTTCCTTAATATTATTTCACGTGAATATTTTTCAGATTACAAATCTACTTGCCAGCGGTTCATTATTATTAAACCATCTTTCACATTAAGATATTAACCTAAAATGGGATTTAGTATTAATCCTCACACTGTACTGACAGAAATTAGTAGCAATAACAAGCCTTCCTCTATTATTTGCATCCATTTGTCATCCAGCTAAATTATTAATACCCTCCATATGTTTGAATTTAAAACACATTGTACCTTGGTATAAGTTGCGGTCCGATCTCATCGATATTAATTTTTTCCCACACGGAAGTGACCGCCCTGCGCTCCTTGTCTGTCCATTTGACCATAATCACAGGAAACAGCCGATCCGGTCACCGCTTGTCCGTCACGGGTTAAAGTGAGGGGCGAGTATTATCAGCACCACGATGCTTATTGTCCTCGTTAAAAGTCAAAAAACATCAGCAATGATGGCCTGACATTAAAAATGCTTCTCACATAAACATTTCAACATTTTCTCTCTTACCTTGGCTCCGCTGTGGTAATTCCCCCAGAAGTTAAACTGAGATTATTCAAAGTCATCATTATCTGAACAGGCAGGCTTCCCCGCCCAAATAAATTATGACACGCTCCTCTTAATATCACAAAAAGCTGCCTTCATGATAAATGTTATCGTCACATTAAATTAATATGACCGCACCCACATTCTGCACCAACATCAAATCTCCCAGTGCGCTTTTAAAGACGCCACTTCAACAGCAAAACAACATCCCCTGGAATATTAGGTTATATTTTTTGCAATTTAGTCCTTACAAACAGCTGCGTTATGTGTTGACATCACATGCATGACAAACACCAAAATAAGCAGTGAGAGTTTATGGTCCATGAACAGCGGCTTGCAAGAAAAGATTATGATGAAAGTCAAAATAAATAATAGGTTTTTGTTGTGGGTGCTTTAATTTTAACTATTGTTGGTTTGAGAAAAAACTAACTTGTTTTTAAATTTACAGCCCAAATGTGTTTCTCAACTTATGCCAAGTAACTTTTTGTAAAATTATAACATCCAAAAGTAAAACCCATAAGAAATCAAGATTAGCTCCGCTCATGATTTCAGAACAAACTAATTTGTATAAACTTTTCTGCAGGTGACTTTTAAAAATATCCACTCTGCTATGGCATCTGCAAAGATTTAAATACATTTTTATATTCAAATATTATTTTATTTAGCACCCTAAGAAAGTAATTTTAAAAAAGCATAACACTGAAAAACATGTTTCCAGTTTGTTAATATTTCTCTGAAGTGAAGATGTGGAGTAGCTTGTCTGCTGATGGGTCATTCTTATTCAAGATTCAATCTTCAAATAACTTTCTCGATTTTGGTATTTTCTCCTACACTCTGCAATACATAAGCAAATAACTAATCTTGTAGAAAGCCAGGTTCATCTCTTTTTGAAACCCAACCACACTAATAATAAATACACCATGTAATAATCATATACAGAATGTAATATTATATTATTTGTGGACAAATTCCTCTTTTTTTTACCATTTGAATTTAACCAAGATGTAGGAGTTAGTAGAACCATATTTTCCTTAATTCTTCAAAACAGTTACTCAGCATCAGTTTTTATATTCAACCAACTACTGAGAATTTTCTTTAGCACCTGCATAGAAGTAAATGAGGCTATAACCCTCATGAGTGTGTCCCAGACAGAAGTAGCTCGACCTTGTTCAGGGCTGTAACTCTAAAACCACATGCATGTGTCCAAATAATGACATCAAATAATAACCATGTAGCTAATGGACAGATCTTCCCTGGATTTTCAAACTCCATTTACTATCTGAGACCCTTTTACTTTAAAGAGAATTCAACACAAACTCACAGATGCATTTGGGTTAATTTGAGTTTTTATTTGGTGCATTTGGCAGCAGCTACAAGGCTGAACATGAGACATATGATGAGCTGCGCCTTCGCAGAGCCTCTCCACCCTCTTAGTGGTACTGTCTGCCCAGGGCGGCGACCACCGCGGCGAGGAACTTCTGCCAGGCCTCCTGGGCCTCAGGGGTGAAGACGCTGGTGCCGAACCTTGCAGCCATGCACACGGTGATGCACTCAGCCAAAAGCTAAAATGAGAGAAACGACAGTCAGAGTTTGGAGGGTTGGGGGGAAAACCACTGAGATCAGGTGCTGAAAAGGCGCTGGAGGTGGCGACCTACCCTGAAGTTGTCAGGATCCACATGGAGCTTCTCAGAGTGCATCACGCTCAGCTTGGCGTAGGTGTTCTTGATATCGTCCAGGTTCTTCACTGCACTTTCCAGCGCACCCATCACTGTCTTTCCATGCTCAGCCACCTTAGGGTTTCCGCAGATGGCGGCATAGGTGGACAGGTTGCCAAATCCTGAGAAGTGTCTCTGGCACCACGGGTACACGTGCAGAAGCCTGCAATTATATAAAGCAAACATTCATATTTCACAAAAAAAAAAAACCAAATGAACAATTACTCTGAAAAGGCTGGGTAGTAAAAAACAAACACAAATCCCTCAATGATAAGAACACGCTATAATAATAATAATAATAATAATAATAATAATAATGATGATGATAATATTACCTGATGAGAGCTTGGGGTCCAATCTCACTCACATCGACGCTTCCCCACAGGCTGACAATTGAGGCGCGCTCGGCATCTGTCCAGTCGACCATGTTGGTGGTGTGAAAGTTTTTTTTTTTTGGGATCAAAAAAAAAGCGAGTATAAGGCTTGAATGCTGATTCCGAATGTTCGAGAATTCAGTTTTTATTCATTACTGAAGGCTCCGCCTCTCAGTCGAGCAAACTCCTGATTGGATAACGCGGTTCTTCCGATTAAACGCTAATCTGTCTGATCAGTTTGGGCCCCCACCCGTGCCAATCAGGGGGTTTAAATTTTAATTTTTCATATGGTTTAAAAAAAACATGGCAGCACATTTAGATAAGGTACAAGACCTTTAACCACTATTTGAATTTTTAAATGATTTTATTTAGAAATTTAGCTAAGGTGAAAATTTGCATACCATTATTTTGAAACATCAAAAAGTAAAAAAACAAAATATAAAATGCACATTCAGCTATTTTGCAAATGTTAATTGATCAGAAATTAATTACACTTAGATTTTAAATTAATTTGTCCAGGAGGATGCAAACTTTTGCACCAGTATAATTTCATTACTTTATTATAACTTTAGTTTTCAAATTGTTTTAGAGTGGTGTTAATTCAAGTACACGCAGCTGATGATACAGCTGAAGTTTGTAATATTAAAGAGAAGCCTGCAATAACATAAAAGACACATTCATAGCTCACAAAAAGCACTTATGGTTCATACTACTACAGATAATTATAATAATAAAAATAACATAAAATAATCATTATCATAACAATGATAATAGTTTCATATAAATTATATGAACAAATAGTGAGTTTATGTACAACACTATAAAACACACAGAACAACAAAACAGGTGTTAGACGAACTGATGATGCTGTCATAGACAATTCACATCATAAAAACCCACAGAAGAACAAAACAATTATTTCATAAGTCGTATAAAATATAAAAAAGTAAAAAATCACACAGGGGAACAGACGATGCTGTTGAAAAGAGCTCCACAGAAAATGAAGCCCATTTACTGTAAGTGGTTGTTTACTTGCACGATGTAAAATGACAGGATTTCAAGACAGACATAACATAACAAAGGTTAAAACTAATATTTCAGCTGATATGTTGGTTTGGTTCTAAATAATCACATCTACCTTCACTATTAACAACAACAACAATATTACCATCAGTAACAACAACAATAATAATATTACCCTCTTTAAATTTGACCTGTCACATTTCAGACAATAAAAACGACAAAAACTGAAAATTATGATTGTTTATTTTATTATGGTCTGTATTTATGTGTTGCAGGACTAGACTGCATTAGCAGACGCACAATACACATAATTGATTCTCCGCTATGGCCCATTGCTCATGTTTCTGGTTACATTTTTGGTTTGTTTTAAGTCACTTCTTTAGTGAATTTCCAGTCTCTCCACAAACATGTTTATGGCAGCATTTCATCCAAATGAACAGTTACGTGATAGATGGGGAGTGGTAACTTTTATCAAATAAAATTGGCAATGAAAACTTCTAGCAGTTTCTTTATCAGAGGTGTGGTTTAGATTTGATAGGGCGTGGTAGCACTTGGTTGCTTATAAAAACATTTCGACAGATCCACCTCAACATCATCTTTAGATCTACACTTTTCACTCGCTTTTTGAAAACTCCAAAGCAACGATGAGTCTCTCAGCGAAAGACAAGGCCGCGGTTAGGGCTTTGTGGTCCAAGGCCGAATCCAAGTGCGCTGAGCTTGGAAATGAAGCTCTAGGCAGGTAAGCTTTGGACCGATTTCTTCTGTATAACTACGTGACTACTTATTAATAATAGTAATAATACATTTAATGTTGTTTTATTGTTGCTCTTTGTAGGATGTTGATTTCCGCCCCCCAGACCAAGACCTACTTCACTCACTGGGGAGCAGGGGAACTGGTCCCTAACTCCCCCAAAGTGAAGAAACATGGTGCCACCATCATGGGGGCCGTGGGCAAGGCCATCAAGGCCATTGATGATCTTACCGGTCATCTGAGCTCCCTCAGCGAGCTGCATGCCTTCCAGCTCCGGGTGGATCCTTCCAACTTCAAGGTAAATATTTTTTTATTTGAATAGGAGCTAATGCTGATGCGGTGAGAACTTCAGATATGACACATGGAGTGAATTCAACTGTCAAATTATTTCCCTGTCAAACGTCTCCAGTCTAACTCGCGTTTCCTTGCACACCCGCAGATCCTGGCCCACAACATCATCCTGGCCTTCGCCTTGCACTTCCCCGCAGATTTCACTCCGGAGGCTCACCTCGCACTGGACAAGTTCCTGCACCAGTTGGCTTTGGCTCTGTCTGAGAAGTACCGCTAAGCTGCAGCAGCAGAGAAGCGTCGACAGCTTTACAGCATGTCACCCGAGAACGACAACAAGCCTGTTCATGCAGGGACTTGTTCAATAAAGACATAATCCAAAAAATGTCAACGTCTCTGTTTCTTGTTACAAACAAACAAACAAGTGAATTCTAATAATTTACCATGGTCCTGTTATTTTTCAAACGTTGTTTCAGCTTTTCAAACAGCTGGAGTTATAACCTTAAGGAATGCATGCAGGGAGGACTGTCATTTCATTTCTTTAATAACTTCACGGAATAAAACATAAAACATAACAACATAACATAAAACAGTTGATTTACTCACTTCATCAAGTCATGCTAGTTTAAACAATTAATGTTTGTTCTGAAGTGAAAAATAAACCTTTGCTTTAATATAAAGTTGAGCCGGGTTGATTCCACTACATTGCTGTTAGATATTTCACAAGGGGCTCCCTATTTAGTCTATGTGCTTATTTGGTCTATGACTACAGGAATTAAAGTTGTTTAGTTTTGACAAATCACATACACATGGGTTTTCCAGCTTTAAATAAAAAGGGAAAAATTCTTTTAAATTGTATATTGTATTGTATTTAAATATATGTATAATTGACATCTTCATAAGAGTTCCAAAGCTGAAAATCCAATGTAGGAGAATAATTTTTGTCGTTACTGATTATGAAACTGTGGGATATTTCCTCTGGGCTGCAGCGCCCTCTGCCGGTCTGGGCGGACGTTAAACCCCACAGTCCACTTGAGTCGACCGACGGATTGTGGACCAGCCTAAAGCAACCTAAAGCCATAACCTCAGCCAACCACCCACGGATTTATTTCTATTAGATGAGCAAACTGCTGATGTTCCCACATATTCCCTTTAACGTACATGTGCAAGAGGAACCTAATATGCTCATCAGCAGACTTTTAAAATGATTTATCATTGCCCCATGGGCAAAGCTGAGCATGATGCATTTGGAGCATAAGTGGACCTAGACGACTCAAGAGTACAATTATGGACTTCATATCCATATTTAGAAAGTGTTAACACATGTCTCACCTTTTGTTGACACTTTACAGTTCTTGTTTTGTCAGCTGATGTGCAGGCAGCTTTTCAGACGTTCCCACTGTTTTTCACTCAGTACACAGAATCTATGTTTCAAACATGCACCAAAACACAACTAATATCCACTGGAGGTGCTTTACATTATAGATCTAATTAGAAAGCAAAAGACCTGAAAAATCCCCATCAGGCACTTCCCAAGAAACAATCATTCAAAACCGACCATTCGATATGTATATCGAGGACATTGGCGAAATAGCTTCGGTATTAACACATAAAAAAACATTGTTTTAAAGAAATCACGGTTTATAAAAATCTGAAAAAAAGAAGATTTGCCGCTCATAACAGAGAGGACATACCAGTTTCACAAAATACTTGTATTGGAACAAACGCAAATTAGACACTGTTTTGAGTTCATGTCTTTATTAGTTACTAAGCAGAGAAACAATAAATGTCAACAATCTGAGTTATTACACAGGCAAAATGTTCTCATTTAAATGTGAACTCAAATGTGACAGACACCCAAAAAAATGACAAATAAATGCTAAATTAAGTTTTTACATTTATGCATTTATTAGTGACTATGCAGAAACAGTTCATGTTTCAGTCTCTGCCACATTCTTATACAGTTTATCTGTATTTCTCAGACAGGGCACCAGCCACAGCAGCCAGGAACTTGTCCACAGCCACATGAACCTCAGGGGTGAATTCATTGGGCATCTTGATGGCGAAAACCACGAGAAGACTGTGAGAGAGAATCTGTGGAGAACAACAGCAAACACATTATTCAAACAATCAAATCTAAACTTGACTTTATTTGCAGGCAACTGAGTGAATGATAGAAATGACGAACAGAATCTGAAAAAACAGCCAGTGTTAAAGTGTTTGTCTCGGCACCTTGAAGTTGGCAGGGTCCACTCTCAGAGTGAAGGCGTGCAGCTCACTGAGGCTCAGGAGACCCGCAGTCAGGTCGTCGATTTTGGCCACAGCACTGGCGACTCCATCCATGATGGTCTTTCCGTGCTTCTTCACCTGGGCAGAGCCGGGGCTCAGGTCCTTCCAGTGGGAGAAGTAGGTCTTGGTCTGGGGGTAAACCACCAGCATCCTGTGGAAAACATGTCAACCACAGAGTGAAAGTGAATCGGTGGGTCAGTGTTGGAGGATGTGACATCAGTATCAGCAGGTTGTCATATTTACCTGGCCAGGGCATCAGCGCCGATGTCCTCCGCCTTCCCGGATGCCTTAGCCCAGAAGGCCTTGACTGTGTCCTTGTCCTTAGCACTGAGACTGGTCATCTTGCTTCGGTTTGACTGTTTGCCAAATGCTGCGATCAGCCTCAACCTCGGGGGCTTTATGCTGGAAGCAGAGAGTGGGCACACCCGGGACCACCTCCAAGATAGACCACATGAGGCGGTCCCAGTGATGGGCTGCAGCCTGCGTGAGATAAACTGAAACCTCCCCACTGTGGCAACAAGTTCAGAACAAAATGGGAGAATAAAGTCAATTTCATTTATTGTAGAATATTATGTAACAGATTGAACATTTTTTCTGTTAAAACTGAACTGAAACAAACACTAAGCAGACTAATTAACAGACTATTAATATAGAATCCACAATCACTGAAATATTAACTGATTTATCAAGGCATTTTCTGTTTCTTGCCGATGCCTTATGTATTTCAAAGTCTTATCTTATCCACTACCCTGCTTGGGTGGATCAACTTAAAAGGAAACTAGTATCATTCAGGTGATATTGAGCGTAAAGTTAGAAATTAAAATTTTACCTAACTTGAAAAACTTATTGTGGTACATGTGGACACAGACTTACATAATCCATAAAGAAAATTATGTCAAATATACAATAGAAATTGTCAGAGTAATAGTTTAAAGAGCCATTGAGATGCAGACCACAAAGGAAGCACAATATAAAAGCAAATTGCATTTCATTGCTGACTCCCAATTCCCAGTTTGTCACAATCATCACAGTAGCCAAGGGTGATTCTACTGAAAAAAGAAAAAAATGAAATATTCATGTAGAACCTAAAACACACTGTAGCTCAGTCAGAAAACACAGATATTGAAACAAGAGGTCCTAGTTTACCCTATAGGGAACTTTGCTGTATCTGAGTGCATGTTTTTGCATTAGCAGTATTAAAAATTATATGCTTATATGCTATATATTTCTGATTGGTTGGTAAGTGCAATATGGTGCAGACTGAATGCTCTGTTCGTACTGGCTTTTAATCATCATCTTTACAAAAACAATGAATCAAACCAGCAATGGGTACACTGTCAAGAAAGGCAAACCGGGAAAAGAAACTGTGAAGCACAACATAAGCCCTTTTAACCTCCCTTGAAGCTTGATTTAACTATAGGCCCTGCGCCTGTTCAACCCCTCAGCATAATCACGGAGAGCTTTTAGACATGCAGATATATTGTACCTTGACTCAGGTGGGTCATAACATCATCTTAACAACAGTGGGTTAAAACAGTTGGCAACAGTCGGATGGAAGGTGCGACAATATCTACCGGGTCACTCCTAAACCAACGCATCAGACTTTGGTGGTTTAGTGATGATTATCCAGTCCATAAAACTTTGCTACAGAGTTTTTGAATTATGTCTATAGTGCTTTTGCATTTTCCACGTTGTTTTTCAGGTGCTAACTGCTTATGTAATTTCTACTTGTAAAGTTGTTCTTAAAAGGTTGACTGAGATGCCCTTACCCCTGCTCAACTCCTTCATTGTTCCAAAATGTTGTATGGGCGGAACATAATGTTTGTGAAAAGACTTTAAAAGTTTTTCCCTTCTATTCTCAGATTGGAAATACTTGCTTTATGCTTTTTAAATAGTTTTCACACTTATAACCCAAAGCTAAACATTCATAAAACACTATGAGACATAAACACATGTCAGTTACATGTTTCATTACTACTACTAACTTATATTTTGTGTTAGCTTATACAAAAACTGCAATGTTTTATGTTAACACCATCAAATAATAGGTAAAATTGCAAACAGGACTTTATCTCTGTTGAAGCACTGACAGCTGAGCTGAGCTATATTTGGACTGCATGTCCAGCTAAGATAAAATACAGACTATCAGTAGATCAGCCAACAGTTGGAAACACCATCTCCTTCCTCCCAGTGTAACTGAAATGTTAAAGAGTAAAATTAAGATATTCAACAGTTGCAAGAAAATCTAAATTTGAGCTTTTGGTAAATTAAGATGAATTAAATACTGTAAGTGCACAACAGAACTAGTGGCATATGCATTTTTGTATAAGATTGTTAAGTAATTGTATTTCTCTCTGTGTGTTGTATGTGATAATTTAACATTCTGCACTGAAATTGAAATATGAGGTACTTGCATCTTTTACTTGATAGATAGACTAGATTTTGTAATTAGTTTGTCATTATTGTGTGTATGAAGGTAACAAACAGGAAGTAAATAAATCTTAGCCATGCACATGACTGGCTATGGCTTTGTCAACAGTCTGCATTCATTTAAATTAGTGCTTATGTGAAACAATAAAATAAGTCCCAGAAAAGATAATTATTCTTCAGACAAACTTTACATCTGTTATCCACTAATTTGTAAACCTTTTTTTCTGGCATGGTGTCTGCTCTTACAATAAATTACACAATGTAGAGTTCATCTGGGGGTATATGGTCAAACTACTTCTCTGTGTTAGAAGCAGTCTTACTTGTCCATATACGCCCACTTTGTCTTATCATTGCTGAAAGTCAGGCCATCGTCCAGCCAATCGCTGGCCTCTGGGAGGGGATCAGGCTTCTTTAAAAGCTGCATCTTTGCCAGTAATGACAGGATCCTCTGACCTGCACAGAAAAACCTACAGCTGCCAAAATGGTTGAATGGACAGACTTCGAGCGCGCCACCATCCAGGACATCTTCTCCAAGATCGACATTGACGTCGTGGGCCCTGCTGCTCTAGTCAGGTCAGAAAAGGTTCATGTTCTGCATAAACAGTATTTCATCATCAATAATGTAGTCTGTGATGTTTTTAATGAGATTTTCCTAAAACCATATGATCTCTTGTTGTACTAAGACTTTTCCACCTGTTCTTCCAGGTGTCTGGTTGTCTACCCCTGGACTCAGAGGTATTTCGGTAAATTTGGAAACCTCTACAACGCTGCTGCAATCACATCCAACCCCAACGTTATAGCTCATGGAAAAGTGGTCCTGAAGGGTCTGGAGCGGGCTGTGAAGAACCTGGACAACATCAAGGCCACATATGCTGAGCTGAGTGTTCTGCACTCCGAGAAACTGAACGTGGACCCAGACAACTTCAAGGTATGAGGTTATAGGACTAATGCAGTTATTGTTGTCTGTGTTCAACTATTGCTTCAAAAATGTCTCATCTTTCATATTGCTGATGTGTCGTTCTCTGCTCCTTTTTGTGCTGCAGCTGCTGGCCGAGTGTCTGACCATTGTCGTTGCTGCTCAGTTGGGCAAAGACTTCACCGGTGATGTCCAGGCAGCTTTTCAGAAGTTCCTGGCTGTGGTTGTTTCCGCTCTGGGAAGACAGTACCACTAGAGACCTGTGACACAGGACAAGACCATCACATGCTCAATGTTTGTCTAAAGTTTGAAATGCAAATAAACGATCATAAAGAAAGAAATTTAACATGTCATTTATGTTTAATTGAGCCTGAAACAGATATAAACATAAAAATAGTGTATTAAAATATTCAAAATGTTTTTCTGATATGTATGAGGAGGTGGCTCCAGGGTACTAAAAGTAGTGCCAGGAAATTTGTTTTTGCTAATCATCAGTTTGATCAGGCACATATTTAAAGATTAAAGTCAAAAAACAGGGTTAAAAAGAGTCATAGGGAACATTTTTGGTGGCTGTAGACATTGATTACAAATCACAGAGTTACTGCTTGTACTCCTGGTTCCTCCTGGCCTCATGTCAGAGTGTCCCTGTCCACAGCATGAATAAAAATCATCTGTCAAATGAATACAAGTAGGTTTAGGCTACTGTTAGATATGTTTTATAGCAAAGCTATGATGATCATTTATATTTGTTTCAGTCTCTTGATAAAAATACAGCTAGAAAATATAGGAAATGTACAGTATTATAAAAACTATTAAAGAGAACGTGCAAAAAGGGTAAGATATACAATAGCCTATAAAGATTGGAGTAAAGATCAGTGGAAAAGAGTATATTGGAGTGGGAAATCAAAGTTAGAAATTTTCCATTTGACCTTTTCTCTATTTCAGACTGCACTCTGTAAACCTGAGATCAGCAGTTTCTGAAAATGAAAATGTTGTCAATCTGATTCATTTTAACTGATAGAAAGGAAGGAGGAAAAAAGTCAACTATTTTTTTTTATCTAAACTAAATAAACTGATCTAAATAAACTTTTAATATTTTTGGTTTATGATTTGTTGATAGTACAATCACCATTCACCACTGGTGATAAGTCACATCCTAAATAAACTAATAATGATGATAGAATATACAGAACAATAACGTCAATTATATTTTGTCTATCATTGGCTTGTTTAACAACCATTGGCTTATTTCCATTTTACAAATATGCTTCAAAACCAATAGTTCTGGTATTAGTTTTCCAACTCTGTCACCCAAACATTATGTGGGTCTGATGTTTACATGTGAGATGTTTGTTTAAGTCCCATTTCCAGTACAAATATACAAATATGTTATGATAATAAATAACTACAGTATTATTAGTTCAATGAAAGAAGTCTTATTTGAGTGATACACTGAAAATGGTGTGTTGTGGACAGGTGATTTCAACAAACAGCAGCAGATTATTTTCTTTAATACTTGACTGAACTTGGTGATTGACAGAAGAATGTTCGGGTTCTGTTGTGATGGAAAAGTTCTCAGTCTTCACTAATATATGAGTTGAACAGACCAACATTTGTGTCTCTGAGGAAACCATCTGTTAGTTTCACCTTCAACAAAATCATTTCTATTTGTCTCAGATCATTTTCCATGCCATCATGACAGGAAGAGAGAGCTGAGGTAGCCGGGTAAGGTTTTTATTCTCCACTGTATTTTACCACAACATTAAATTGTCCTGTTTGTTTGACAAATGTGGATACAGCAATGGACAAATGATCAGACAGGGACTTCTTGGCCAGAGACAAGTATAAGCCATCAATTTGTCCTTTGCTCATACAAACAGAAAGAGATGTAAACATGTAAGTTTTTTGGCATATAATTCGTATATAATTTGCCTTTTGTGCCTCTTTGCATTAGCTGTGTACCTCTTTAATCTGTCTAAATTATGTCAGTTTTTCTGTCTTTCTATTAATTTTGATACATTTTTTATTTAGTTTTACATCCATAGGGTTGTTTTCAGACTTTTTGCATTAGTGATGCATATTGTTTAGTTATATTTGTTCAATTGTACTTATTTTGTGTCTCCTTAAATAATTTCTTTCATTTATACCATTTTGGGTTTAATAGAGTATATTTGAGTCTCTCTTTATTCACCTTCCTTTTCTTTGATGCAATTTTGGTCACTCTCACTCTGGATCCTTGTGCCCAGGAGCTTTTTCAGTACTCTTTGTCATGTCCTAAACAGATGATGTTGTCCTCCGTGACACTAAAATAACTTCATTCGCTTGTTTGATCTTTCTGAAAAGGGGGGATGAAAGAGATGGAGGAAAAGATTAGGACAGTAGCTAAGATCATGGTCTGGAAAGTGTGACAATATTGGAAACAGGCAAGACAGCAACTGCTGGAGGAGAAAAAAAGCCTGCAGAGAAAGCTGTCCAACGTGGAGGGAGAAACTGAAAGTTAAAGACTGAGCTTCAGAAATCCAAAGAGAAGTGATCACCTCTTTTCACAAGTGTCTTCATCTCCTGGAGAAAAAAAATACAGTGCAGCTTTATTTACTGCTGAGGGACTGAAAAAGAGCATGAGATGGCAGCAGAGGAGAAGAAGAGATTTGAGCAGATCATCTCTGCCCAGCAGAGTCTGTGTGCTCAAACAGAGGAAGCAGAGAGTGTGGAAGTTTCCTGACATCAATGGAAAGTGGGTGGGAGAGTGTAGAGGAGACGAGGAGCAAAAAATTCACCAAACTAGAAGAGCGTCTTGATGAGAAAGAGAGAGAGATCAGCAGAGTCTTTATGAAAAGAGAAGCTGGCACTCAGGCTCATATGGACACTCTGAAAGAGAGCAAAGGCCCATGCTGAGAAAGAGGAAAGTTTCAGGAAGAAGCTGTTAGAGAGAGAAGACGGCTTCAGAAGGCAACTGTCAGCACAGGTACAGAGAATCAAGATGGAGCTCAGTGAAAAGGCAGAGAGTTGGAGAAAAGAGAATGAAAGACTTCACAATGAGCTCTCACCCAAAGAGATCATCTCCAGAAAGTTGAACTCTGTGACAGTGTTGGGAAAAGATGAGGAAGCACCAGGAAACAGAGGGGAGGGTGGAAGTCCTCCTTCAGGTACAATGCTGATTCCAATAACTGGTCTCAGACGTTTGGACAAAAAACAGCCATCAGTTGCCTCTTTGTTTACAGGAGCGCACAGTGGAAAAGCAGCAGGAAAAGAGCTTCTGTTTCTGGAGTCGACCAACATAACAACTTCATGTATCCCCCTACATCTGAACCCCTCCATCTCCCTACCTAAATAACCGTTGGGGGTCAACATTAAAATATAATAATTCTGATAAAAATAAAACATAAAGATCTTCTCTTCCATTGCTGATACGTTTCTATACAGCCCCTTCATGTATTTACTTTGCTATGTGTTACTGATACCAGATATTTAGATATTTGCTTTCATAAGCATATGAACTGGTGAACCTCCTAAAGTCTGCACTGAGTGTTTATCATTCAGCATTAATGGTGTCTGCACACATGTCCAAGTTACCCATGACATGGGAATTATTGCTCCCACACACCATCACAGATGCTGGTTTTCGAACTGTGCACTGATAATCACCATGGTTTAACTCATTAGTGTGAAAGACACAACATCCATAATTTCCCAGAAGACATCAACAGGACAGTTTTCCACTTCACCTCAGTCCGCTTTAATTTATGTTGGGATCAGAGAAAGCAAAGGTGTCAAGCTGGAATCACAATTTCAAGAGACAGTCTGTTTTTGAAGTAAATTTGTGCTGGTGAAATTTTGCGATTACAGTTAGCAAGTTAATAATGTAAGATATAATTGACTAAGTTGAATCAATTGCATTGACATATATGCACTGAAGTGCTAAATAGTGAGTACTGCGATTACCAAAGGAGTTCAAAGGTCCGTCTGAAAGTACAGCCCCAGTGACGAGCTGTTGTACCAGTTATTTTTTGATGGTGTACTACTAAGTCTTCATCAACACAGTCTCCTCAACACAATGATTAAAAAGGGACTTATTTTCTCGATTTTCATAATATAACGGTTCAATCAGTTATAACAAGAACATTTAGTCAAAATCATATATGTTAGGATATGTATATATGTCAACATACATTCTGTAATATATTTAGGATATGTGTACATAGTATGTTATGTATGTTATATAAAGAACTAAAAGTTTATTTTATTTATTTATTTATATTTAACATGTTTTACATTTTTGACAATTAACATAATTGTTGGTTTGGTTAATAACATGTGTTTACCTACTATTTTTCTATGTACTTTAGATTGATTTACATGACCAAATAATTTTACATTATTTTTTTACATTAAATTTTTACATGTTACAGTAAATGTGATCGCTGGTGAGACAAAATGTTCTCGTGTAGTTTTTACTCAAATGTGACAAACAAACAGAAGAATGAGAAAACAAATGCTAAAGTTTTTGCATTCAGGTATTTATTAGTAACTATGCAGAAACAGTTCATGTTTCAGTCTCTGCCACATTATTAAACAGTTTATCTGTATTTCTCAGACAGGGCACCAGCCACAGCAGCCAGGAACTTGTCCACAGCCACGTGAACCTCAGGGGTGAATTCATTGGGCATCTTGATGGCGAAAACCACGAGAAGATTGTGAGAGAGAATCTGTGGGGAACAACAGCAAACACGTTATTCAAACAATCAAATATAAACTTGACTTTATTTGCAGGCAACTGAGTGAATGATAGAAATGACGAACAGAATCTAAAAAAAACAGCCAGTGTTAAACTGTCTGTCTCGGCACCTTGAAGTTGGCAGGGTCCACTCTCAGGGTGAAGGCGTGCAGCTCACTGAGGCTCAGGAGACCCGCAGTCAGGTCGTCGATTTTGGCCACAGCACTGGCAACTCCATCCATGATGGTCTTTCCGTGCTTCTTCACCTGGGCAGAGTCGGGGCTCAGGTCCTTCCAGTGGGAGAAGTAGGTCTTGGTCTGGGGGTAAACCACCAGCATCCTGTGGAAAACATGTCAGCGACAGAGTGAAAGTGAATCAGTGGGTCAGTGTTGGAGGATGTGGCATCAGTATCAGCAGGTTGTCATATTTACCTGGCCAGGGCATCAGCGCCGATGTCCTCCGCCTTCCCGGAGGCCTTAGCCCAGAAGGCCTTGACTGTGTCCTTGTCCTTAGCACTGAGACTGGTCATCTTGCTTCGGTTTGACTGTTTGCCAAATGCTGCGATCAGCCTCGACCTCGGGGGTTTTATGCTGGAAGCAGAGAGTGGGCACACCCGGGACCACCTCCAAGATAGACCACATGAGGCGGTCCCAGTGATGGGCTGCAGCCTGCGTGAGATAAACTGAAACCTCCAAACTGTGGCTCTGGACCCAAACCTTAAACTCATTTATTGTCAGTTAAAGTGCAATTAGATCAAAATGGAAAATTTAAGTTATAAATTCAGAGCAAAATTATATCACTACCTCCCACAATGAGAGAAATAATAGAGTGATTGATGAGTTGATGTCTGACTGAAGTTATTTTTGTTTGAAGGACTGAAGACTTTTCTGTTAAAGACTGAAACAAACAGAGGTCAAAAATACTAATTACAACAAGATTTAAAATCTGGACTCTGCATTCAAGCAACATTAATAGATTTGTTTATCAATTGGAAAGCTTCCAGTAGACATTTTCTGGTTTCTGGCATGTATTTCTAAGACTTATCTCATCCACTTCATTATGGCTGTTAGGGCGGATACACTCAAAAGAATGTAAAGATAAACTTTGTTTGCCGGTGTGTTGTTCAGCTGATAAGGTGGTAAGTTGGAAGCATATTCTTTGCATAACTTGAAACATATAAATAGTTTTAGCCATACCACCATGTAAATTCAGGAGGTAAATCAGCCACTTGTTGTATTTTAGTGCCTCTCCTAACGGGGGGCATAATCATAATCTCTGCTTCCCTTATTCTTGAATAAGGGTATGGTAAAAAAAAATACAAGTTGAAATGCAACATATCATCAACATATCATCATCTAATGCAACATATCATCACTTGGTCAGAAAACACAGATACAAATTTGACAGGTAAATGAATATTTGCACCACAGAGAGTGACTAATGCTTTTCAAAATACATTCTTCTCCACTTTGTCACACCACCTCTGTCTAGATGCAACAAAAATTAACGACTTTCGGCCTGTTCCGTCAGGGGTCGCCACAGCAGAATGTGTATCACACATTGATTTCACATGAGTTTTATGCCAGATCCACTTCCTGCCACAACGCTCCCATTTTATCCAGGCTCAGGACCAGCACCAAGGTGGCCAGTGGTGGCTGGGCCAGGCCCCACCTGGTGAGATGGGATTGAATCTATCAGCCTTCTGCATCCAAACCCTAAGCTCTACCCATTGAGACAAATGCAGTGTGAAGTAGAAGTAGAAGTAGAAGTAGAAGTAGAGATCCACTGGAGTGGATCTATGCATTAGATGGAGGGGGGCACATTTCCTGCTGCTTCAAAAAGGCCAGCACAGCAGACTTTAGCTAGAGAAGCTGATGGGACTTAAAATGTTTGTATTGTTTATAGAATGGACATTTCTGCCTGTTGCAGCATTGTTTACTGTTCAAATCCATAGTACCTTGAACCAAAAGTGGTGGGTATGTTGTGAAAATATATCTCCAATTTGGAGAATAAAAACTATATTTCTGCTTATTGTGTCTTCACTTTGACATCACACTCATCTCTGTGGTGTCAATCATAGTGGTCACACCAATTCCAAGTCAAATTTTATTGAACTTGAGACACAATCGGTGGAAATTTCACAGTAATGACACATGAACCTAATAAGACAGTTTGATACAAAACATGAGCCTTCGGCAGTGAAAGACAACTATTTTATAAGAAAGTCTACCCAAAAGAAGAATTTTTATTATTTGTAATATTTTTTTCTAGTGGGAAAATCTTTGGAAAATTTGTATAATTTCTTCTGCTAGTCAGATTAAACTTGATGACATGGAGTTAAACGGTGCATGTGGAATAAGATTATTTTAGATTAAAAAGTATTGTTTTGGTTTGAGCGACATTCTTGGATGAATGACTTATGTTGTGGTCAGCGTTGTTTGATGTTGCGTGATGAACTGGAAGGGTGTGTGGTAACTGACTGGTACAATTGAATTAGATATATATATTTTACAGATATATTTTTTTGTTTTTTGGCCGATTTCAAGCTGGCAAAGAATAAATTGGGGACATTTTTCACTTGCTAAATGATTTTCAATGAGAAATGTGACTTTGTCTATCTGGACGCCCCTTTATCAAACAACGTCTTGGTGCACTAATAACTAAACTGAGCTAAATTTGGGCTGAATGTCCACAGACACACACACACAACAAACACACACAATTAAGATATTGCTAGTTTCTAGAAAATAGTTTGGGCACGAAGTCCATTAACAACCATGAAAAATTATTAATTCTCAACAAATTAAGCTGTGCTGTGATGAATAAATATTTACCACTGGATGTGAGACTTAACATTTACTGGCATGAAATTTAAATATCGCTGTCTGACGTGCTGATCCTGAGCCAATCCGGATCAGTTTTTCCCTGTATTTTGGATGACTAATTCATTTGTTAATGTGTATCTGGATGTGAATGGTTATGTCAACTGTTTGCTTTCATTTAACAAGTCATAGAAAAGATTGTGAACATTTTACCACCAAGTCATTTTCTCTTGACAGGCTTTACATCTGTTACTAAATACATGTATATAAATTTATTGGCATGTTTTACAACACTGACTTAATTTAGTAACTTATTGCTTAAAATTTGATAGTACTCTTCCGTCTGTCTAAGAACAGATACACCCTTCTCTGCCTTATCATCACTTATCAAGTCACTTATCCAGCCAATCGCTGTCCTCTGGGAGGGGATCAGAGCTGCTTTAAAAGCTGCATCTGGTGCCAGTAATGACAGAATCTTCTGACCTGCACAGAAAAACCTACAGCTGCCAAAATGGTTGAATGGACAGACTTCGAGCGTGCCACCATCCAGGACATCTTCTCCAAGATTGACATCGATGTCGTGGGCCCTGCTGCTCTAGTCAGGTCAGACATGGTTCAAGTTCTCCATGAACAGCATTTCATCATCACTAATGTAGTCTGTGATATTTTAAATGAGATTTTCCTAAAACCGTGTGATCTCTTGGTTTAACTAACATATTTCCACCTGTTCTTCCAGGTGTCTGGTTGTCTACCCCTGGACTCAGAGGTATTTCGGTAAATTTGGAAACCTCTACAACGCTGCTGCAATCACATCCAACCCCAACGTTATAGCTCATGGAAAAGTGGTCCTGAAGGGTCTGGAGCGGGCTGTGAAGAACCTGGACAACATCAAGGAAACATATGCTGAGCTGAGCGTGCTGCACTCCGAGAAACTGAACGTGGACCCAGACAACTTCAAGGTATGAGGTTATAGGACTAATGCAGTTATTGTTGTCTGTGTTCAACTATTGCTTCAAAAATGTCTCATCTTTCATATTGCTGATGTGTCGTTCTCTGCTCCTTTTTGTGCTGCAGCTGCTGGCCGAGTGTCTGACCATTGTCGTTGCTGCTCAGTTGGGCAAAGACTTCACTGGTGATGTCCAGGCAGCTTTTCAGAAGTTCCTGGCCGTGGTTGTGTCCGCTCTGGGAAGACAGTACCACTAGAGACCTGTGGCACAGGACAAGACCATCACATGCTGAATATTTGTCTAAAGTTTGAAATGAAAATAAAAGATTAAAAAAATTCACCTTGTTGTTCATGTTTTTGTACCTTAAATATATGTACACATTAAATATTATGTTAAAAACATTTAAGACTGATTTACACATGTGTATATAAAAGCATAGCACTGATCAAATGTTTCAACAATGGTATTGTAAAATGCAGAAAACCAAATAAATATTACTATTGTTAAAAAATAGAATCACTGTAAATTAGATTTTGCTAATGGTATGTGATTGGGAACGACATATTGTTAAAGACGAATCTATGGATTGTGTGGAATAATGGATAAGGGAAGAAGACCAGTTGATATTAGGGAATGAAAATCATCAATTCATGAGAACTCCTTCACTACTATGGCATGTATCGGTATTGAAACGGAAAGGGAATTATTTGTAGGCCTATAGTCTTTTATATGTTATATTTACAGAGATTAATGTAAATTACTTTTGACATTTTTTAATCACTTTTGGTTTGTTCAAAAGGATCAAAACATAACCCATTAAACAGTAGGTTTTATTATAACTATTTATTGGTTTATGCTTTTACAACCCCAATTTGAAAAGAGATGTGGGGATGTTTAAACATAAATTAAACAGAAAGCAATGATTTGCAAATCTCATGAAACCTCATTTCATTCACAATAGAACATGACCAACATTTCACCATTCCCATTGTGTAGCATCTGCGGTTCTTTCAACAGGTGTCTGTAAACATCTGCGAAGTGAGGAGACCATTTGCTGGAGTTGTGAGAGCAGAACGTTGTCCTAGTCTTGTCTAATGCAGGATTATAGCTACTCAACAGTCCTGAGGCCCTGTGATTTTTTGTTTTATGATGCTCCAAATGTTTTCTATTGGTCAAGGGTCTGGACTGCAGGCAGGCCAGTTCAGCACCCAGACTCTTCTCCTGCAAAGCCATGCTGTTGTGATGGATGCAGTATGAGGTTTAGCACTGTCTTGCTGAAATGTGCAAGGCTTTCCCTGAAAGAGACATTGTCTGGGTGGAAGCATGTGTGGCTCTAAAACTTCTATGTAGTGCCCACGCCGTAGGTACTAATTCACCCTCACACTATCAGAGATGCTGATAACAAAGTCGTCCACAGGACACGGTGTCCACGGTTTTTCCAAAAAGAATTAAAAAATCATCTGACCACAGAACAGTTTTCCATTTTGCCTCAGGGATTTTAAATGAGCTTTGCCCCAGAGAGCACGACAGCTTTACCTTACATTTGTGGATTACACAGCGAACCGTGTTCACATACAGTTCCAGTTTCTGGAAGTGTTCTGAGCCCGTGCAGTGATTTTCAGTAGAGAATCATGAGTTATGTTTTTAATGTGGTGCCGTCTGAGGGGCTGAAGATCACGTGCTACTCCATCAACACTGCCACAACACACACTGCAGCCTTGGTGCTCTTTCATGGCATGAAACCATATTATTTCTCAAGGATGGGCACCTCTCCTGTCAGTGTGCCTTCCCCTGCTCTTTCCCACAGCTTCATGGTGTGGCTGATCAATTGTATGCCTTCACATCTCCTTTATTCTAGAAACTCTGAATGACTCATTCGCCGCTCCACACTGAACCTACCCATCACCTCCTCATATATTTTCTCTTCCCCAACATGTCCATTGAAGCTCCCTCCCTTCTCGAGTCCTTCTTCCTTTACGATGCGATGAGAAGATTTTTTGTTCCAAAAATCTTCTCATCCATCTCACACCCAACCAGCTAGACATATGCACTGATGACAATTGCCATTATTCTGTAAATTCCCAGTTTCAGACTCAGGATCCATCCTGATCTTCACTTTTAATACACTCTTGCTATAATCATCCTTCAAGATTTTCCCTAAGCCATTTCTCTTCCTTTCCTATCTATTACTATCCTTTCATTTGGTCTCTTGTCCTGACACAGTATGTCGACCTTTCCCCTCTCCTGCAAAATATTTTATACTGTTTGTGTTGCAGAAAATGTGCATGAGAATTTCCTAGAGCCAGAGAATGGTTTCAATACCACATTTTTTATGACCGTGTACACAATTAGTAAATTATTATGAATTAACTTTTTCCCTTTAGAAGGTAAAATAACATTTGGAGTTTTGCGTAATTATATCAAAAAGTGTTTGTGATTATCTTGATCTAATCAAATGATCAAGTTAGAATTCTTGTAAAAACTGAATTTTTATTTGGTGTTTTAGTGATGATTGACTGTATGAAAATGATTGCTAAAAATAAATAAAATGATCAAGTTAGAAAACTGGTAAAAATGTTTGCTAAAAATAAATAGGGGTTCCAGCCTGAGAGTCTGATTATTAACTTATTTATATTAGGTTGAAGGTGTTTGAGTCTCCCAGAACTGAAGATTTTAATAGTTTGACATTTTCAGCTAAACATTATGGGAGCATACAACACACTCTCCCAAAATTAGTGACAGTACTTTTATATGCACAATGCCCTGTCACTGTGGCAATAGCAAATTTTCAAATCCACAAATCTGCTTAAAATCAAACCAGTACCTTAACTGAATAATTGATATTTAAATGAAGCATTTTGGTCTCAAAAGATACACATATTGTAACGTCCAATAATTAGCTCCACACACATATTAGGTGTTGAATATGTAATACTAATTGTGACAGGTTGCAACAGTGTTCCATTATAACATGATAAACTAGAGAATCTTTCATTTTTACAGAAAACTGACTTTCTCTGTCCCAAGGCTGCATATTGTAACCAATGCTGTTTGATAGGGTCATGACATCCCCAACTACCAACAGCTGAAGAAATCTATGTGGAGGAAAATATGTGGTTTCTATTGTTTTAAATTAAATAACGCTGCATAAATATCTGTTAGCGCATGTTAGGGTGCATGTTTTAATAAAGACAGATTGGGATTGCGCCATTTTCATTCACCTACTGCATTTCATACATGATTACATTATTTTTCATGCGCTGCGAAAGAAGATTTAACTAGTTTGTACTTCATACTGGTTCACTCTGTAATCTCAGTTCTATCCCTCCACAGGACCTCAGACAAACTAACAATATGAAATTGATTCTGTGGTATCATGGAAACATTTGTGGAAATTCTGGAAAGCATGAACCTTGAATAGACCACGAGAATGTCTAATGTATATAGGTATTTAGGTAGATATATAGGTATTAGTATTTTACACAATACTAAGGCATCATATTTCTGTACAGTGTGCTCTGGCACCTGTACATCATTGCCGACATTGGCCGACATTTAATTTTTCTCACCTTTGCACTGTCTGCTCCCTTTATCCTCAAGTAAGGTATGAGAAGAACGACAAAAAATAAAAACATTACGATGTGTAATTATTGCATTCACATATTTATTAGTTGTAATACAGAGAGAGTTCATGTTTCAGTCTCTGTCACATTCTTATACAGTTTATCTGTATTTCTCTGACAGGGCACCAGCCACAGCAGCCAGGAACTTGTCCACAGCCACGTGAACCTCAGGGGTGAATTCATTGGGCATCTTGATGGCAAAAACCACGAGAAGATTGTGAGAGAGAATCTGTGGAGAAACAACAGGAAACATGTTATTTTTAAACAGTCTAATCTAAACTTGACTTTATTTGCAGGCAACTGAATGGATGATGGAAATGACGAACAGAATCATAAAAACAGCCAGTGTTAAAGTGTTTGTCTCGGCACCTTGAAGTTGGCAGGGTCCACTCTCAGAGTGAAGGCGTGCAGCTCACTGAGGCTCAGAAGACCCGCAGTCAGGTCGTCGATTTTGGCCACAGCACTGGCAACTCCATCCATGATGGTCTTTCCGTGCTTCTTCACCTGGGCAGAGTTGGGGCTCAGGTCCTTCCAGTGGGAGAAGTAGGTCTTGGTCTGGGGGTAAACCACCAGCATCCTGTGGAAAACATGTCAGCCACAGAGTGAAAGTGAATCGGTGGGTCAGTGTTGGAGGATGTGGCATCAGTATCAGCAGGTTGTCATATTTACCTGGCCAGGGCATCAGCGCCGATGTCCTCCGCCTTCCCGGATGCCTTAGCCCAGAAGGCCTTGACTGTGTCCTTGTCCTTAGCACTGAGACTGGTCATCTTGCTTCGGTTTGACTGTTTGCCAAATGCTGCGATCAGCCTCGACCTCGGGGTTTTATGCTGAAGGCAGAGAGTGGGCACACCGGGACCACCTCCAAGATAGAGCACATGAGGCGGTCCCAGTGATGGGCTGCAGCCTGTGTGAGATAAACTAAATTCTCCCCACGCGAAACGTTAAATATTAATTGATGTCTATAATGATCATAGACAGAAATGTGAAATTACTGCCATTTTTAGAGTCAAGTTAAAAACACTAAAGTAAAGTTAGTTAATCTGACTTTAAAAGTGAATCTTATAGAAATCAGTTCAGAAAGAAATTATCTCTACACACCAAAAATAGAGAGAAGGTTCTTATCTTATCCAATATGCTGTTAGGGTGGATCCACTCAACAGAAGCTACAGTTAGATACGCTTTGTTCCTCAGTGTGTTGCTAAAAGTATATTGGTATTAAGTACTTGAAACACTCAAATCAATGTAAAAAAAAAAACACCTGCAAACAGACTTAATAAAAAAAATTAAAGTTGTAAAAAAAAAACGAGCAGAGAAATTGTTGTAGAGCTAAAGCCACTTAGATGTGGATCTCAAAGCCAAGATTAAATAAAAGTCACTTGTTTTATTTTGTTGCTGACTCCATATTAATACACTGTCAAAATGTTAATCACTGTTTCTATATGCAGAGAATAGTTTAATGTGACATAAAAAGTGATAATTTAGGACTTGGAGACACTTTAAAGCTCCGTCTGAAAACTCAATTGTTACACTGACAAATGAATGAATATCTGAGTGGAGACTCAGTGCATTTGTCCCTTGGTATAAAAGCTTATATCTGGCTCGTAGGTGTCACACAGTGTAGCTCCATCAGAAAACACAAGCTGAATGGTCAAATTATTAAACAGATATGTCTGGATGAAAGTCAAAGCTGCAGCCAGTGGATCCCAGTTTGATCTGATTGGCTGCTACATTAAGAGTTCAGCTCATTTATGCTGCAGCCTGACCGCACAGCTTTTTATGGAGAGTTATTGTACTGAAACTTCCCAAAGGTCAGCTGTAGCTGTGATATTGTCCCTGAAATACAGAAACAGCAGTCAATTCCTGTCCCCAAGTTATAATCTACACTAATGTGTCCCCTAGGGCTAATTATTGGACTTCAAGGTAACTATTTGTATTTTTGAAGACCAAAAAGCTACAGATAAATTCCCAAGTAGTAAATGTTAAATAAACAAATGTACATAAAATGTACAATTTCAAGAGACAGTCTGATTTTTAAGCAACTATCTGAATTTGAAATATTGCTGTTACATTAAAGTTAGTTTAATGTAACAGTTAAATGAATGGTAATGATATATATAAGTACTTAAGTGGCAAAGTGCTAAATAATGAGCACATTTATAATCATAAAGATACAAATGAGTGGCCAGTGTGAAGGTTACAAAAATGGCCTTTTAAAGTCTGCAGCCCAGTGACAAACCATTGTAAACCTAAAGATACAATAATGTCACTTATATGCTGAGAGTGTGTGGTAGAAAGCTGTAAAAATATTTTCGTATCAATTTTGGACATCATTAATAAATGTAATCTCACTTTCTAGTCAGACAAACGTAACTTTATCTGCCTTGATGCTTCTACATCAAACAAAGTCTCGACGCGCTGACAGCTGAGCTGGGGTAGATTTCGGCTTCATGACCTGCTGTGAACATTTAAAGACAATCAGTATGTCAGTCTACAGTTTGAAACACCGTCTCTCACGAACTTTAGAACTAAAGTATCCACATTTTGCATTTAACACATGATCATTTTGACATTTTTATTTTTATTTTGTACCTAATTTCCTCCTGCATTGTAATTTAAATATTGCTGTCCAAGGTGCTGATCCAGGGAAGTGGCAGCTGTCCAAAGCGCTTGCTGTTTATTTACAAAAATGCCTTTACTGAAATAGATTTTTCTTCTTTGGGTTCTAGTTTGGGTAGTACATATACATAAATGCCATTAAACTTCCCTATATCAAGCTGGTAAATGCCTCCTCACACTATGGAGTTAGTAATCATGTTAAACCTGATTTTCGATGATATCATATAAATCCCTAATGATGAAAAACTCCTCCGGGTAATGCCATCTGAAAGAGTTGTTCAGCTAGAAATAGAGAAATATTTTAATATATGGAAGTAAGAAAGAGCTTTAAAAGCATTAATTTACATTTACACGCTAAACTAAAGCCACAGAAAGCAAGTGATGAAGTTGCCCTTTAACTGGATATTGCTTGAGTATATTTTTTCTTGTTGTGGCGTTTACTTGGTTAAGAAAATGTCACAAATTAATCTTGTGAATGTAATTTGGTGTAACTCTGTCAACAATTCACATTATGTCCAGTTTGCACATCTTTGACACATTAAATAACTTTAACATTGCAAACACCTTGACATGGTTGATGCCTTTGAAGACACTTTTGGTACCTGTTGCCATTTCTTTTTAGCTGTGGAAAATGTGTATACATAATTTTTCAGGTGCCACACAAAAAGGTGCAGCTCTCGATTAAGATCATATAGGGGGAAGACTAAAATTTGGTCAAGTAGTAGACGTCCCCCTGTCTCAGAGCAGATACACCCTTCTCTGTCTTATCATAACTGAAAGTCGGTGCATCATCCAGCCAATCGCTGGCCTCTGGGAGGGGATCAGAGCTGCTTTAAAAGCTGCATCTGGTGCCAGTAATGACAGAATCTTCTGACCTGCACAGAAAAACCTACAGCTGCCAAAATGGTTGAATGGACAGACTTCGAGCGCGCCACCATCCAGGACATCTTCTCCAAGATTGACATTGACGTCGTGGGCCCTGCTGCTCTAGTCAGGTCAGACATGGTTCATGTTCTGCATAAACAGTATTTCATCATCAATAATGTAGTCTGTGATATTTTTAATGAGATTTTCCTAAAACCGTGTGATCTCTTGGTTTAACTAACATATTTCCACCTGTTCTTCCAGGTGTCTGGTTGTCTACCCCTGGACTCAGAGGTATTTCGGTAAATTTGGAAACCTCTACAACGCTGCTGCAATCACATCCAACCCCAACGTTATAGCTCATGGAAAAGTGGTCCTGAAGGGTCTGGAGCGGGCTGTGAAGAACCTGGACAACATCAAGGAAACATATGCTGAGCTGAGCGTGCTGCACTCCGAGAAACTGAACGTGGACCCAGACAACTTCAAGGTATGAGGTTATAGGACTAATGCAGTTATTGTTGTCTGTGTTCAACTATTGCTTCAAAAATGTCTCATCTTTCATATTGCTGATGTGTCGTTCTCTGCTCCTTTTTGTGCTGCAGCTGCTGGCCGAGTGTCTGACCATTGTCGTTGCTGCTCAATTGGGCAAAGACTTCACCGGTGATGTCCAGGCAGCTTTTCAGAAGTTCCTGGCTGTGGTTGTGTCCGCTCTGGGAAGACAGTACCACTAGAGACCTGTGACACAGGACAAGACCATCACATGCTCAATATTTGTCGAATTTGAAATAAAAATAAAAGATTAAGAAAATTCACCTTGTTGTTCATGTTTTTTGTACCTTAAATATATGTACACATTAAATATTATGTTAAAAACATTTAAGACTGATTTACACGTGTGTATATAAAAGCATAGCACTGATCAAATGTTTCAACAATGGTATTGTAAAATGCAGAAAACCAAATAAATATAACTATTGTTAAAAAATAGAATCCCTGTAAATTAGATTTTGCTAATGGTATGTGATTGGGAACAACATATTGGTAAAGAGGAATCTATGGATTGTGTGGAATAATGGATAAGGGAAGAAGACCAGTTGATATTGGGGAATGAAAATCATCAATTCATAAGAACTCCTACACTACTATGGCATGTGTCGGTATTGAAATGGAAAGGGAATTATTTGTAGGCCTATAGTCTTTTATATGTTATATTTACAGAGATTAATGTAAATTACTTTTTGACATTTTTTAATCACTTTTGGTTTGTTCAAAAGAATCAAAACATAACCCATTAAACAGTAGGTTTTATTATAACTATTTATTGGTTTATGCTTTTACAATCCCAATTTGAAAAGAGTTGTGGGGATGTTTAAACATAAATTAAACAGAAAGCAATGATTTGCAAATCTCATTAAACCTCATTTCATTCACAATAGAACATGACCAACATTTCACCATTACCATTGTGTAGCATCCGCGGTTCTTTCAACAGGTGTCTGTAAACATCTGAGAAGTGAGGAGACCATTTGCTGGAGTTGTGAGAGCAGAACGTTGTCCTAGTCTTGTCTAATGCAGGATTATAGCTACTCAACAGTCCTGAGGCCCTGTGATTTTTTGTTTTATGATGCTCCAAATGTTTTCTATTGGTCAAGGGTCTGGACTGCAGGCAGGCCAGTTCAGCACCCAGACTCTTCTCCTGCAAAGCCATGCTGTTGTGATGGATGCAGTATGAGGTTTAGCACTGTCTTGCTGAAATGTGCAAGGCTTTCCCTGAAAGAGACATTGTCTGGGTGGAAGCATGTGTGGCTCTAAAACTTCTATGTAGTGCCCACGCCGTAGGTACTAATTCACCCTCACACTATCAGAGATGCTGATAACAAAGTCGTCCACAGGACACGGTGTCCACGGTTTTTCCAAAAGAATTAAAAATCATCTGACCACAGAACAGTTTTCCATTTTGCCTCAGGGATTTTAAATGAGCTTTGCCCCAGAGAGCACGACAGCTTTACCTTACATTTGTGGATTACACAGCGAACCGTGTTCACATACAGTTCCAGTTTCTGGAAGTGTTCTGAGCCCGTGCAGTGATTTTCAGTAGAGAATCATGAGTTATGTTTTTAATGTGGTGCCGTCTGAGGGGCTGAAGATCACGTGCTACTCCATCAACACTGCCACAACACACACTGCAGCCTTGGTGCTCTTTCATGGCATGAAACCATATTATTTCTCAAGGATGGGCACCTCTCCTGTCAGTGTGCCTTCCCCTGCTCTTTCCCACAGCTTCATGGTGTGGCTGATCAATTGTATGCCTTCACATCTCCTTTATTCTAGAAACTCTGAATGACTCATTCGCCGCTCCACACTGAACCTACCCATCACCTCCTCATATATTTTCTCTTCCCCAACATGTCCATTGAAGCTCCCTCCCTTCTCGAGTCCTTCTTCCTTTACGATGCGATGAGAAGATTTTTTGTTCCAAAAATCTTCTCATCCATCTCACACCCAACCAGCTAGACATATGCACTGATGACAATTGTCATTATTCTGTAAATTCCCAGTTGCAGACTCAGGATCCCTCCCGATCTTCACTTTTAATACATTCTAGCTATAATCATCCTTCAAGATTTTCCCTAAGCCATTTCTCTTCCTTTCCTATCTATTACTATCCTTTCATTTGGTCTCTTGTCCTGACACAGTATGTCAACCTTTCCCCTCTCCTGCTAAATATTTTATACTGTTTGTGTTACAGAAAATGTGCATGACAATTTCCTGGAGCCAGAGAATGGTTTCAATACCACATTTTTTATGACCGTGTCCACAATTACTAAATTATTATGAATTAACTTTTTCCCTTGAGAAGGTAAAATAACATTTGGAGTTTTGCCTAATTATCAAAAAGTGTTTGTGATTATCTTGATCTAATCAAATGATCAAGTTAGAATTGTGCCAGTAAAAACTGAATTTTTATTTGGTGTTTTAGTGATGATTGACTGTATGAAAATGATTGCTAAAAATAAATAAAATGATCAAGTTAGAAAACTGGTAAAAATGTTTGCTAAAAATAAATAGGGGTTCCAGCCTGAGAGTCTGATTATTAACTTATTTATATTAGGTTGAAGGTGTTTGAGTCTCCCAGAACTGAAGATTTTAATAGTTTGACATTTTCAGCTAAACATTATGGGAGCATACAACACACTCTCCCAAAATTAGTGACAGTACTTTTATATGCACAATGCCCTGTCACTGTGGCAATAGCAAATTTTCAAATCCACAAATCTGCTTAAAATCAAACCAGTACCTTAACTGAATAATTGATATTTAAATGAAGCATTTTGGTCTCAAAAGATACACATATTGTAACGTCCAATAATTAGCTCCACACACATATTAGGTGTTGAATATGTAATACTAATTGTGACAGGTTGCAACAGTGTTCCATTATAACATGATAAACTAGAGAATCTTTCATTTTTACAGAAAACTGACTTTCTCTGTCCCAAGGCTGCATATTGTAACCAATGCTGTTTGATAGGGTCATGACATCCCCAACTACCAACAGCTGAAGAAATCTATGTGGAGGAAAATATGTGGTTTCTATTGTTTTAAATTAAATAACGCTGCATAAATATCTGTTAGCGCATGTTAGGGTGCATGTTTTAATAAAGACAGATTGGGATTGCGCCATTTTCATTCACCTACTGCATTTCATACATGATTACATTATTTTTCATGCGCTGCAAGTAAAGAAGATTTAACTAGTTTGTACTTCATACTGGTTCACTCTGTAATCTCAGTTCTATCCCTCCACAGGACCTCAGACAAACTAACAATATGAAATTGATTCTGTGGTATCATGGAAACATTTGTGGAAATTCTGGAAAGCATGAACCTTGAATAGACCACGAGAATGTCTAATGTATATAGGTATTTAGGTAGATATATAGGTATTAGTATTTTACACAATACTAAGGCATCATATTTCTGTACAGTGTGCTCTGGCACCTGTACATCATTACCCGACATTGGCCGACATTTAATTTTTCTCACCTTTGCACTGTCTGCTCCCTTTATCCTCAAGTAAGGTATGAGAAGAACGACAAAAAATAAAAACATTACGATGTGTAATTATTGCATTCACATATTTATTAGTTGTAATACAGAGAGAGTTCATGTTTCAGTCTCTGTCACATTCTTATACAGTTTATCTGTATTTCTCTGACAGGGCACCAGCCACAGCAGCCAGGAACTTGTCCACAGCCACGTGAACCTCAGGGTGAATTCATTGGGCATCTTGATGGCAAAAACCACGAGAAGATTGTGAGAGAGAATCTGTGGAGAAACAACAGGAAACATGTTATTTTTAAACAGTCTAATCTAAACTTGACTTTATTTGCAGGCAACTGAATGGATGATGGAAATGACGAACAGAATCATAAAAAACAGCCAGTGTTAAAGTGTTTGTCTCGGCACCTTGAAGTTGGCAGGGTCCACTCTCAGAGTGAAGGCGTGCAGCTCACTGAGGCTCAGAAGACCCGCAGTCAGGTCGTCGATTTTGGCCACAGCACTGGCAACTCCATCCATGATGGTCTTTCCGTGCTTCTTCACCTGGGCAGAGTTGGGGCTCAGGTCCTTCCAGTGGGAGAAGTAGGTCTTGGTCTGGGGGTAAACCACCAGCATCCTGTGGAAAACATGTCAGCCACAGAGTGAAAGTGAATCGGTGGGTCAGTGTTGGAGGATGTGGCATCAGTATCAGCAGGTTGTCATATTTACCTGGCCAGGGCATCAGCGCCGATGTCCTCCGCCTTCCCGGATGCCTTAGCCCAGAAGGCCTTGACTGTGTCCTTGTCCTTAGCACTGAGACTGGTCATCTTGCTTCGGTTTGACTGTTTGCCAAATGCTGCGATCAGCCTCGACCTCGGGGGTTTTATGCTGAAGGCAGAGAGTGGGCACACCCGGGACCACCTCCAAGATAGAGCACATGAGGCGGTCCCAGTGATGGGCTGCAGCCTGTGTGAGATAAACTAAATTCTCCCCACCGCGAAACGTTAAATATTAATTGATGTCTATAATGATCATAGACAGAAATGTGAAATTACTGCCATTTTTAGAGTCAAGTTAAAAACACTAAAGTAAAGTTAATCTGACTTTAAAAGTGAATCTTATAGAAATCAGTTCAGAAAGAAATTATCTCTACACACCAAAAATAGAGAGAAGGTTCTTATCTTATCCAATATGCTGTTAGGGTGGATCCACTCAACAGAAGCTACAGTTAGATACGCTTTGTTCCTCAGTGTGTTGCTAAAAGTATATTGGTATTAAGTACTTGAAACACTCAAATCAATGTAAAAAAAAAACACCTGCAAACAGACTTAATAAAAAAAATTAAAGTTGTAAAAAAAAAACGAGCAGAGAAATTGTTGTAGAGCTAAAGCCACTTAGATGTGGATCTCAAAGCCAAGATTAAATAAAAGTCACTTGTTTTATTTTGTTGCTGACTCCATATTAATACACTGTCAAAATGTTAATCACTGTTTCTATATGCAGAGAATAGTTTAATGTGACATAAAAGTGATAATTTAGGACTTGGAGACACTTTAAAGCTCCGTCTGAAAACTCAATTGTTACACTGACAAATGAATGAATATCTGAGTGGAGACTCAGTGCATTTGTCCCTTGGTATAAAAGCTTATATCTGGCTCGTAGGTGTCACACAGTGTAGCTCCATCAGAAAACACAAGCTGAATGGTCAAATTATTAAACAGATATGTCTGGATGAAAGTCAAAGCTGCAGCCAGTGGATCCCAGTTTGATCTGATTGGCTGCTACATTAAGAGTTCAGCTCATTTATGCTGCAGCCTGACCGCACAGCTTTTTATGGAGAGTTATTGTACTGAAACTTCCCAAAGGTCAGCTGTAGCTGTGATATTGTCCCTGAAATACAGAAACAGCAGTCAATTCCTGTCCCCCAAGTTATAATCTACACTAATGTGTCCCCTAGGGCTAATTATTGGACTTCAAGGTAACTATTTGTATTTTTTGAAGACCAAAAAGCTACAGATAAATTCCCAAGTAGTAAATGTTAAATAAACAAATGTACATAAAATGTACAATTTCAAGAGACAGTCTGATTTTTAAGCAACTATCTGAATTTGAAATATTGCTGTTACATTAAAGTTAGTTTAATGTAACAGTTAAATGAATGGTAATGATATATATAAGTACTTAAGTGGCAAAGTGCTAAATAATGAGCACATTTATAATCATAAAGATACAAATGAGTGGCCAGTGTGAAGGTTACAAAAATGGCCTTTTAAAGTCTGCAGCCCAGTGACAAACCATTGTAAACCTAAAGATACAATAATGTCACTTATATGCTGAGAGTGTGTGGTAGAAAGCTGTAAAAATATTTTCGTATCAATTTTGGACATCATTAATAAATGTAATCTCACTTTCTAGTCAGACAAACGTAACTTTATCTGCCTTGATGCTTCTACATCAAACAAAGTCTCGACGCGCTGACAGCTGAGCTGGGGTAGATTTCGGCTTCATGACCTGCTGTGAACATTTAAAGACAATCAGTATGTCAGTCTACAGTTTGAAACACCGTCTCTCACGAACTTTAGAACTAAAGTATCCACATTTTTGCATTTAACACATGATCATTTTGACATTTTTATTTTTATTTTGTACCTAATTTCCTCCTGCATTGTAATTTAAATATTGCTGTCCAAGGTGCTGATCCAGGGAAGTGGCAGCTGTCCAAAGCGCTTGCTGTTTATTTACAAAAAATGCCTTTACTGAAATAGATTTTTCTTCTTTGGGTTCTAGTTTGGGTAGTACATATACATAAATGCCATTAAACTTCCCTATATCAAGCTGGTAAATGCCTCCTCACACTATGGAGTTAGTAATCATGTTAAACCTGATTTTCGATGATATCATATAAATCCCTAATGATGAAAAACTCCTCCGGGTAATGCCATCTGAAAGAGTTGTTCAGCTAGAAATAGAGAAATATTTTAATATATGGAAGTAAGAAAGAGCTTTAAAAGCATTAATTTACATTTACACGCTAAACTAAAGCCACAGAAAGCAAGTGATGAAGTTGCCCTTTAACTGGATATTGCTTGAGTATATTTTTTCTTGTTGTGGCGTTTACTTGGTTAGGAAAATGTCAAAAATTAATCTTGTGAATGTAATTTGGTGAAACTGTCAATAATTTACATTATGTCCAGTTTGCACATATTTGACACATTAAATAACTTTAACATTGCAAACACCTTGACATGGCTGATGTCTTTGAAGACACTTTTGGTACCTGTTGCCATTTCTTTTTTTATTTTGATAAGTGATGAGCTGTGGAAAATGTGTATACATAATTTTTCAGGTGCCACACAAAAAGGTGCAGCTCTCGATTAAGATCATGTAGGGGGAAGACTAAAATTTGGTCAAGTAGTAGACGTCCCCCTGTCTCAGAGCAGATACACCCTTCTCTGTCTTATCATAACTGAAAGTCGGTGCATCATCCAGCCAATCGCTGGCCTCTGGGAGGGGATCAGAGCTGCTTTAAAAGCTGCATCTGGTGCCAGTAATGACAGAATCTTCTGACCTGCACAGAAAAACCTACAGCTGCCAAAATGGTTGAATGGACAGACTTCGAGCGCGCCACCATCCAGGACATCTTCTCCAAGATTGACATTGACGTCGTGGGCCCTGCTGCTCTAGTCAGGTCAGACATGGTTCATGTTCTGCATAAACAGTATTTCATCATCAATAATGTAGTCTGTGATATTTTTAATGAGATTTTCCTAATACCATGTGATCTCTTGGTGTAACTAAGACTTTTCCACCTGTTCTTCCAGGTGTCTGGTTGTCTACCCCTGGACTCAGAGGTATTTCGGTAAATTTGGAAACCTCTACAACGCTGCTGCAATCACATCCAACCCCAACGTTATAGCTCATGGAAAAGTGGTCCTGAAGGGTCTGGAGCGGGCTGTGAAGAACCTGGACAACATCAAGGCCACATATGCTGAGCTGAGCGTGCTGCACTCCGAGAAACTGAACGTGGACCCAGACAACTTCAAGGTATGAGGTTATAGGACTAATGCAGTTATTGTTGTCTGTGTTCAACTATTGCTTCAAAAATGTCTCATCTTTCATATTGCTGATGTGTCGTTCTCTGCTCCTTTTTGTACTGCAGCTGCTGGCCGAGTGTCTGACCATTGTCGTTGCTGCTCAGTTGGGCAAAGACTTCACTGGTGATGTCCAGGCAGCTTTTCAGAAGTTCCTGGCCGTGGTTGTGTCCGCTCTGGGAAGACAGTACCACTAGAGACCTGTGACATAGGGGAAGACCATCACATGCTCAATATTTGTCTAAAGTTTGAAATGCAAATAAAAATTTAAAAAACATTTTACTTTGTTGTACATTTTTTTTGCATCTCAAATACACACATAAAAATATTGTGTTAAAAACATTTAAGACTGATTTCTACATGTGTTCAGAGAAGACATTTTTTCATTTGGTTTTGGTTTGTTTGTTTTTTGTGTCAAGTTATTACTGGGGATCAAAACATAACCCACTGAACAGTAGATTTTTTTTATAATTATGTATCTGTATATGCTTTTACAACCCCAATTTGAAAAGAGTTGAGGGGATGTTTAAACATAAATTAAAAACAGAAAGCAATGATTTGCAAATCTCATTAAACCTCATTTCATTCACAATAGAACATGACCAACATTTCACCATTACCATTGTGTAGCATCTGCGGTTCTTTCAACAGGTGTCTGTAAACATCTGAGAAGTGAGGAGACCATTTGCTGGAGTTGTGAAAGCGGAATGTTGTCCTAGTCTTGTCTAATGCAGGATTATAGCTACTCAACAGTCCTGAGGCCCTGTGATTTTTTGTTTTATGATGCTCCAAATGTTTTCTATTGGTCAAGGGTCTGGACTGCAGGCAGGCCAGTTCAGCACCCAGACTCTTCTCCTGCAAAGCCATGCTGTTGTGATGGATGCAGTATGAGGTTTAGCACTGTCTTGCTGAAATGTGCAAGGCTTTCCCTAAAGGAGACATTGTCTGGGTGGAAGCATGTGTGGCTCTAAAACGTCTATGTAGTGCCCACGCCGTAGGTACTAATTCACCCTCACACTATCAGAGATGCTGATAACAAGGTCGTCCACAGGACACGGTGTCCACGGTTTCCAAAAAGAATTAAAAAATCATCTGACCACAGAACAGTTTTCCATTTTGCCTCAGTGATTTTAAATGAGCTTTGGCCCAGAGAATACGACAGCATTTCTGGATCATGTTCACCTATGGCTTCTTCTTTGCTTAATACAGCTTTAACTTACATTAAAAGATTACACGGTGAACCACGTTCACAGACAGTTCCAGTTTCTAGAAGTGTTCTGAGCCCATGCAGTGATATTCATTAGAGAATCATGAGTCATGTTTTTAATGTAGTGCAGTGTTGACCTTCGACCTTATCCCTTGTGCACAGAAATTCCTTCTGTGAAACTTTTGATGATACAATACACTGTAGATGGTGAGATCTTGAAAGTTTTTACAATTTTACGTTGGGAAACGCTTTTCTGAAATAATTCTAAAATTTGGTGATGCAGTTTGTCACAGATTGGGGAACCTCAGCCCATCTTGATCTTCGAGAGTCTCTGCCACTCTATCGACTACTTATATCGAGACATGTTACTGACCTTTTGCCAATTAACCTAATTAGTTGTGAAATGCTGCTTCATTTGCTATTGATTGGCAACAATTACTTTCCTAGCCTTTTTTTTAACCATCTTCAAATTATTTTGAGCTTGTTTTCCATGGAATGGTAAAATGTTTTATATCTGATATGTTGTATAAGTTCTACTGTGAGTAAAATACGGCTTGATGAGATTTGCAAATCATGGCGTTCTGTTTTTATTCACATTATACACATCCTCCGAGCTTTTCTGGAATTGGGGTTGTTGAATGACTAGTAAGCACTGCACTGTAAGATTAGTATTCTACTGTTTACCACCTTTTCACTCTGTCATATGATTTCTCCACCCAAACGAACTGAAACTCCTTCTGCCCTTCCCCGTGCTTCTCTATCAACACTCTCTAAGCTCACACTGCGGCTGTGGTGCTTTTTCATGGCACGAAACTATATTGTTTCTCACGAATGGGCACATATTCTCTCAACCTGGCTTCCAGTGCTCTTTCCCACAGCTGCATGGTGTGGCTGATTAACTCCGTGCCTGTAGCACTCTATGCCTTTATTTTTTAAAATGTGAATAAAATATTCTCCGTTCCTCAGAAATCGTATCACTTCGCTGAATTTTGGTAAAGAATATGGTTAACCACATCGAGCCATCCTCTTAAGCATTTCCATGCCTCCACTGGAGTCATCTGGACCAAACTGATTTTACTTTTCTTTACTGACCTGGACCTTTCTCTGTCCAGATATAAAGCTAAGTACTGTACTTTCTCAGCTGTCTCCCTTATCACTTCTGTAGTAGTTGGCCATTTATCAGGCATATCTTCACTTCCACTGAGCATCTGATTCAACTTCTGTCTGAATTTCACACAAAAGTCATTTTCTTTTGGTTTCCAACATCTGTCTCTTTCTCTTCCTCACCTCCGAATTCAATCCTTTGTCACTCCATTTTTTCTGTCCCTGCATTTTGTCTCTTGTACACACATTGTTTCCACCTTTCCCCTCTCCATCACAGAAGCCAACTCCCTCCATTTTCCTGACATAGTGAAAATATTAGAGATTACTCTCACATTAATGCACCTCTGCTTTCCCCTCTCCTGCTGCCCCTGGGCACATGGTGCCCCTCTCTTTCTCCTCCTTTGCCCAACAGAAGCTTCTTTTCCACCGGTACTGTGATGCTTAACAAGATCTTTGGTGGTTGTTATAGCCCAGGCCTCATTCGATTGGGTATGTAAACAGGATTAATGATCCACATATTTAATCTGCTGCAGGTTTTAGGGTAGATGCCCTTACTAACACAACCCTCATATTTATACAGACTTGGAAATGATCAAGTTAGAATTCTTGTAAAAATGTTTGCTATAAAAAAAATAAGGGTTTCAGCCTGAGAGTCCGATTATTAACTTATTCATGTTAGGTTGATGGTGTTTGAGTCTCCCAGAACTGAAGATTTTAATAGTTTGACATTTTCAGCTTAATTTTCAGCTCACTGGGGTAATAGCAAATTTTAAAATCCACAAACCTGCTTAAAATCAGACCACTACCATAACTGAATAATTGATATAAACGTAGCATTTTGGCCCTCAAAAGATACACATATTTTAATGTCCAATAATTATCCCCACACACATATATTTTGTGTTATGGCAAACGAATCGTGACAGGTTGCCATAGTGTTACATTTATAACATGGTAACTAGAGAATCTTTCATTTTCCCAGAAAATGTACTTTCTCTGTCCCAAGGCTGCATATTGTAACCAATTCTGTTTGATAGGGACTTAGGTCTGTATTATTTTTAATTAATTAGTGCTGCATAATATCTGTTAAGGCATGTCAGGGTGCATATTTTAACAAAGACAGACTGGGATTCCACCTTTTTCATTCATGTATTGCAGTTCATACAAGTGTGATTTTTCATGCGATGCGAAAGAAGATTCAACTAGTTTGTACTTCATACTGATTCCCTCTGTAATCTCAGTCCTATCAGTCCACAGGGCCTCAGACAAACTAACAAGATAAAAATGATTCTATGGTAGTGGAAACATTTGTGGACATTCTGGAAAGCATGAACCTTAACAGACCCAGAGAATTCAAAGTATGTAGGCTGTTTACACATTACACAGTGTGCTCTGTCACCTGTCCATCATTGTCCAACATTTAATTTTTCAAACCTTGGCACTCTGTCTCCTCCTCAAGTAAGGTATGAGAAGAACGACAAAACAAACATTACAGTGTGTAATCATTGCTTTCACATTTTATTGGCTGTAATACAGAGAAAGTTCAGTATATACAGTTTATCTGTATTTCTCTGACAGGGCACCAGCCACAGCAGCCAGGAACTTGTCCACAGCCACGTGAACTTCAGGGGTGAATTCATTTGGCATCTTGATGGCAAAAACCACGAGAAGATTGTGAGAGAGAATCTGTGGAGAACAACAGCAAACACGTTATTTTTAAACAGTCTAATCTTTGAAACACATGACATAAAGAAAGTGTTTGTCTCGGCACCTTGAAGTTGGCAGGGTCCACTCTCAGAGTGAAGGCGTGCAGCTCACTGAGGCTCAGGAGACCCGCAGTCAGGTCGTCGATTTTGGCCACAGCACTGGCAACTCCATCCATGATGGTCTTTCCGTGCTTCTTCACCTGGGCAGAGCCGGGGCTCAGGTCCTTCCAGTGGGAGAAGTAGGTCTTGGTCTGGGGGTAAACCACCAGCATCCTGTGGAAAACATGTCAGCCACAGAGTGAAGGTGGATCGGTGGGTCAGTGTTGGAGGATGTGGCATCAGTATCAGCAGGTTGTCATATTTACCTGGCCAGGGCATCAGCGCCGATGTCCTCCGCCTTCCCGGATGCCTTAGCCCAGAAGGCCTTGACTGTGTCCTTGTCCTTAGCACTGAGACTGGTCATCTTGCTTGGGTTTGACTGTTTGCCAAATGCTGCGATCAGCCTCGACCTCAGGGGCTTTATGCTGGAAGCAGAGAGTGGGCACACCCGGGACCACCTCCAAGATAGACCACATGAGGCGGTCCCAGTGATGGGCTGCAGCCTGCGTGAGATAAACTGAAACCTCCAAACTGTGGATCTGAATTCAAACTTTAAACTTATCCATTGATGTCTATAATGATCATAGACAGAAATGTGAAATTACTGGCATTTTTAGATTGAAGTTAAAAACACTAAAGTAAAGTTAATCTGACTTTAAAAGTGAATCTTATAGAAATCAGTTCAGAAAAAAATTATCTCTACACACCAAAAATAGAGAGATGGTTCTTATCTTATCCAATATGCTGTTAGGGTGGATCCACTCAACAGAAGCTACAGTTAGATAAGCTTTGTTCCTCAGTGTGTTGCTAAAAGTATATTGGTATTAAGTACTTGAAACACTCCAATAAATGTAAAAAAAAAACACCTGCAAACAGACTTAATAAAAAAAATTAAAGTTGTTAAAAAAACGAGCAGAGAATTGTCGTAGAGCTAAAGCCACTTACATGTGGATCTCAAAGCCAAGATTAAATAAAAGTCACTTGTTTTATTTTGTTGCTGACTCCATATTAATACACTGTCACAATGTTAATCACTGTTTCTATATGCAGAGAATAGTTTAATGTGACATAAAAAGTGATAATTTAAGACTTTGAGACACTTTAAAGCTCCGTCTGAAAACTCAGTTATTACACTGACAAATGAATGAATATCTGAGTGGAGACTCAGTGCATTTGTCCCTTTGTATAAAAGCTTATATCTGGCTCGTAGGTGTCACACAGTGTAGCTCCATCAGAAAACACAAGCTGAATGGTCAAATTATTAAACAGATTTTTCTGGATGAAAGTCAAAGCTGCAGCCAGTGGATCCCAGTTTGATATGATTGGCTGCTACATTAAGAGTTCAGCTCAGTCATGGTGCAGCTTGACCGCACAGCTTTTTATGGAGAGTTATTGTACTGAGACTTCCCAAAGGTCAGCTGTAGCTGTGACAATGTCCCCGAAATAGAGGAACAGTGGTCCATTCCTGTCCCTCAAGTTATAATCTACACTAATGTGTCCCCTAGGGCTAATTATTTTAGTAGTAAATGGTAAAAATACAATATATAATCTACAATTTCAAGAGAAAGTCTCATTTTTTAAGAAACTATCTGAATGTGAAATGTTGCTGTTACATTGAAGTTAGTTTAATATAACAATTAAATTAAAGGTAATGATATATATAAGTACTTAAGTGGCAAAGATGCAAAGCTGAGCTGAGCTAAATATCGGCTTCATGGCCTGCTGAGAACATTTAAAGACAATCAGTATGTCAGCCTACAGTTTGAAACACCGTTTCTCACAAACTTTAGAACTAAAGTATCCACATTTATGCATTTAACACATGATCATTTTTGTTTTTATTTATATTTTGTACCAAATTTTTCAACCTCCTGCATTGTATTTGAAATATTGCTATCCAAGGTGCTGATCCAGGGAAGTGGCAGCTGTCCAAAGCACTTGCTGTATATTTACAAAAAACGTAAAATCAATTTTACTGAAATAGATTTTTCTTCTTAGGGTTCTAGTTTGGGTAATACATGTACATAAATACCATTAAACTTCCCTTTGACTTTCGAATATCAAAATATTTAACTACTTGTAACCGTGAAAATGTCTCCTCACACTATGGAGTTTGTAAGCATGGTAAACCTGGATTTCAATGGCATTATATAAATCCCTAATGATGAAAAACTGCTCCAGGTGATGGGAGTAAGAAAGAGGTTTAAAAGCATTAATTGATCATCATCATCATCATCATTAATTTACATTTACACCCTAAACTTGATATTTTTTCCGAGCTTAAAACAGCACTTTGTAAAATAGTAAGATCATGTAGGGGAAGCCCACACTTTGGTCAAGTAGTAGACGTCCCTCTGTCTCAGAGCAGATACACCCTTCTCCGTCTTTTTATTGCTGTAAATCAGTGCATATTTCTATATATATTTAATGATGGAAAACTCCTCCGGGTCATCTAAAAGAGTTGTTTAACTAGAAACAGAGAAATATTTTAATATATGGAAGTAAGAAAGAGGTTTAAAAGCATTAATGTACATTTACACACTAAACTAAAGCCACAAAAAGCAAGTTGAAAAGTGGTGAAGTCGCCCTTTAACTGGATATAGCCTGAGTAAATTTTTGTAGTTGTGGAATTTACTTGGTTAGATAAATGTCACATTTACTCTTGTGAACGTAATTTGGTGTAACTCTGTCAACAATTCACATTATGTCCAGTTTGTGCGTCTTAATAACTTTAACATTGCAAACACCTTGACACGTCTGATGCCTTTGAAGACACTTTTGGTACCTGTTGCCATTTCTTTTTTTATTTAATGTCATGAGCTGTGGAAAACATGTATACATAATCTGGATGTAGCTGTTGATTTTTTTTTTTCTGAGTCTAAAACAACACATTGTAAAATAGTAAGGTCATGTAGGGGGAAGCCCACACTTTGGTCAAGTAGTAGACGTCCCTCTGTCTCAGAGCAGATACACCCTTCTGTTCCTTATCATAACTGAAAGTCGGTGCATCATCCAGCCAATTGCTGGCCTCTGGGAGGGGATCAGAGCTGCTTTAAAAGCTGCATCTTTGCCAGTAATGACAGGATCTTCTGACCTGCACAGAAAAACCTACAGCTGCCAAAATGGTTGAATGGACAGACTTCGAGCGCGCCACCATCCAGGACATCTTTCCAAGATCGACATTGACGTGGTGGGCCCTGCAGCTCTAGTCAGGTCAGACAAGGTTCAAGTTCTGCATGAATAATACTTCATGATTATTAATGTAGTTATTGTGCAAATGAAATTTTCCAAAAACCATGTCATTTCTTGGTGTAACTAAAACATTTCCACCTGTTCTCCCAGGTGTCTGGTTGTCTACCCCTGGACTCAGAGGTATTTCGGTAAATTTGGAAACCTCTACAACGCTGCTGCAATCACATCCAACCCCAACGTTATAGCTCATGGAAAAGTGGTCCTGAAGGGTCTGGAGCGGGCTGTGAAGAACCTGGACAACATCAAGGCAACATATGCTGAGCTGAGCGTGCTGCACTCCGAGAAACTGAACGTGGACCCAGACAACTTCAAGGTATGAGGTTATAGGACTAATGCAGTTATTGTTGTCTGTGTTCAACTATTGCTTCAAAAATGTCTCATCTTTCATATTGCTGATGTGTTGTTCTCTGCTCCTTTTTGTGCTGCAGCTGCTGGCCGAGTGTCTGACCATTGTCGTAGCTGCTCAGTTGGGCAAAGACTTCACCGGTGATGTCCAGGCAGCTTTTCAGAAGTTCCTGGCTGTGGTTGTGTCCGCTCTGGGAAGACAGTACCACTAGAGACCTGTGGCACAGGATGAGACATCACATGCTGAATATTTTTTGAGTTTGAAATAAAAATAAATGATTAAAAACAATTCAACAGTTTATTCGTTATTGAATCTGTGTCTATGTAAACATAGAAATAATGTCCTCGACAAAACGTATTTCGCCATTGAACAATATTATCAATAAAGAGACTCTACATTCAGAGAAGTGAAAATAATCCTGTTTTGCAGAACATAAAATATAAATAAGTCACTGTTTCTGGAATTATTTATTCAATCTAAAGGCAGGTAGCCTTTCTGTTGTTTAGTATTCTTGATTTAACTACAAGCCATCACTATGTGGCTTTTAAATTAAATTCTTAAAGGGAAGCAAAAGTTTAAATTTAAATAACCTCGCTGATAAAATGTCACTAATATGTAAATTGTTGATGAGAGATGTTTATAACGTGGAATCATTTTCCTAACAAAAGGTACAACTTCAAATTTTTACTTAGGTAGAAATATATTTTCAGAATTTTACCAAAAATACAAAAGTGCAAGTAATCCACTAAGAAAACAGTCTATTTTTAAAAATAAACATTTTGATCTTGTTAATAACATGAATGTCTATGTTTAAACCACATTTAATAAGGGTCATAATATTACCCATCAAATTGATTTAGGAATAAAAACAAATTTTTGTGCTTATTCTAACAACTTCATTGACTAGCATGTGGTAAAATCAATACATTGTAAGTTGTCTGTTTGTTTCGTACTACAAATCTTCACCTGACACAGTAACTAAAACTTTAATATAAATGAAGTAGAGTAAAATTAAAGGTAGACTCGAATGTAAATATTACAGCAATGTACAAGTACTGAAAAATTGCACTTAAGTCCAGTACTTTTGTCCATGTACTTTGTTACACACGACATCTGAGTTTCAAATTACAGGCTGTTGTAACAATAATATCAAGTAGGGATTTAGTTAGTTTAATTAAACCAAAATTGATTCTTTAAAAAATCACAGGCAAAATGTCATTGTTTTACGTTACATTAGATTGATATCATATTTTAAGCAGTTGTGCCATTTATGATGGTTTAACTGATTTCAGAAAGTCAAAATGTTTTAAATGTCAGTTTAGCTGCCAAAAGTTAAGAGAAACTTCTTTCCATATGTTTTTTGATTGTTTGCTTGTTTTAGGCAAAGTGTCTAGATATTTAATGCACAGTTTACATTTACATTTACATCTAAAACTGAACAAGAATCAATTGTTAAAAAATGTCTGCGTTTTTTCTTAAAAATGACTAAACTATGTTTCAATTTTCAAAATATGGATGGAAAATTTTTTTAATTATTGATTTATTGATTTAATTATCAACCCACCCTGCAGCACTGAGGCTAAGTGTCAAGTATTGTTGTATGGAATCTTATTCCATTGTCGGTGAAGTTAGAAACCACAGGGGCAAATATAAAAGCTTACGGAGTCTCATAAATTATTTGTTAAAAATGTGAAACGTGTTGACAAAAAGAATGAATCTAAAAGGCATCTTTTACATTTTGGCTAATTGTACAAAACAATGCTATTAGGAAATACATGTGAGAATTTTTTATTAATTAAGTGTAAATGTGTAAATGTTATTTTTAACAAAAAACGATCAATGGTCAAATATGACACAAACAATCCAGAAGAACCAGGAAAACAATCATTGTTTGCAGATTTTGCGTGCACATTTTTATTGTCACATTCTTACACAGTTTATCTGTATTTCTCAGACAGGGCACGAGCCACAGCAGCCAGGAACTTGTCCACAGCCACGTGAAGCTTCAGGGGTAAATTCGTTGGGCATCTTGATGGCAAAAACCACGAGAAGATTGTGAGAGAGAATCTGTGGGGAACAACAGCAAACACGTTATTTCTAAACAGTCTAATCTTTGAAACACATGACATAAAGAAAGTGTTTGTCTCGGCACCTTGAAGTTGGCAGGGTCCACTCTCAGGGTGAAGGCATGCAGCTCACTGAGGCTCAGGAGACCCGCAGCCAGGTCGTCGATTTTGGCCACAGCACTGGCAACTCCATCCATGATGGTCTTTCCGTGCTTCTTCACCTGAGCAGAGCCGGGGCTCAGGTCCTTCCAGTGGGAGAAGTAGGTCTTGGTCTGGGGGTAAACCACCAGCATCCTGTGGAAAACATGTCAACCACAGTGTGAACGTGAATCGGTGGGTCAGTGTTGGAGGATGTGGCATCAGTATCAGCAGGTTGTCATATTTACCTGGCCAGGGCATCAGCGCCGATGTCCTCCGCCTTCCCGGATGCCTTAGCCCAGAAGGCCTTGACTGTGTCCTTGTCCTTAGCACTGAGACTGGTCATCTTGCTTGGGTTTGACTGTTTGCCAAATGCTGCGATCAGCCTCGACCTCGGGGGTTTTATGCTGGAAGCAGAGAGTGGGCACACCCGGGACCACCTCCAAGATAGACCACATGAGGCGGTCCCAGTGATGGGCTGCAGCCTGCGTGAGATAAACTGAAACCTCCCCACTGTGGCTCTGAAGCCAAACTTTAAACTAATTTATTGCTAGCAATTATTATAGACAGAAATGTGCCAATACCCCCAAATTTGAAATATAGAAGAGATGTACATCTGACAATAATATTCAGCCCTACAGTCATCAGTCCAAACTAAATATTACCTCTCTCGAAAAGTGGTGACATTGTGTTGTACTGCACTACTGGCAGATTTGACTGGTTCAAGATTTCCCTCTTTTAAATCTGAAACACTCACAGAACAAAATCTAGAAATATCTATATTCTGCAACCAGGCTGCAAAATTTGATTTGTTTATCAATTGGTAAGCATCCAGCATGAATTATAAAGTTATTTGAAGCCTCTGCCCAATGCATTAAGGGTTTATCTTACTGAGAACACTGTTAGGGTGGATCCATTCCAAAGAACTTATAGATAAGCTTTGTTCCACAGTATGTTTCTAAACTGACAGTGAGTGTGAAGTGTACACTCATTATGACATATTGTCACAAACAAATTTAGGAAACAAACTGTAAAAAACAAAGTAGTTGTCAAATGTAAATGAAGACACTTTTTTTGTGGCTGAGTGTCATAATGATAATCTTTCTTTCCTTATGCAGAAAATAATGTCATTGGGATTAAAACAATGTTGAAATAACGATTTAACACTTGGATCAACATAACAGCTCAGTTTGAAATTTTAAATATTTAATTTATAATGAATAAATATAAGTTTGAAAGTAGCTGCATTTTATTTTGTTGCTGAATCTATATTATCACAGTGTCACAATGTTAATCACTGTTTCTATATGCAGAGAATAGTTTAATGTGACAAAAAAGTGATAATTTAAGACTTTGAGACACATCACTGCTCCGTCTGAAAACTCAATTATTACACTGACAAATGAATGAATATCTGAGTGGAGACTCAGTGCATTTGTCCCTTTGTATAAAAGCTTATATCTGGCTCGTAGGTGTCACACAGTGTAGCTCCATCAGAAAACACAAACTGAATGTTCAAGTTATTAAGCAGATTTGTCTGGATGAAAGTCAGAGCTGCAGCAAGTGGATCCCAGTTTGATCTGATTGGCTGCTACATTAAGAGTTCAGGCCAGATATGGTGCAGCCTGACCGCACAGCTTTTTATGGAGAGTTATCGTACTGAGACTTCCCAAAGGTCAGCTGTAGCTGTGATATTGTCCCTGAAATACAGAAACAGTAGACCATTCCTGTCCCCCAAGTTATAATCTACACTAATGTGTCCCCTAGGGCTAATTATTATACCTCAAGGTAACTATTTGTATTTTTTGAGGACCAAAAAGCTACAGATGTATTCCCAGGGAGTAAATGGTAAATATACAATATAAAATGTACAATTTCAAGAGACTGAGTCTGATTTTTAAGCAACTATGTGAATGTGAAATTTTGCTGTTACAATTATCAAGTCAAACAATGTAATTATAATAAGTTAAATTGAAAATGCTAAATAATGAGCACATTTATTACCATAAAGGTACAAATGAGTGGTCAGTGTGAAGGTTACAAATATGGCCTTTTAGAGCCTGCAGCCCAGTGACAAACCATTAAAGATACAATAATGTCACTTATCTGCTGAGAGTGTGTGGAAATAATTTGTAAAAATATTGTCATATCAATTTTGGACATTATTACTCTTGTAATCATACTTCCTCTTGTATATCACCCTGAAGAAAACGCGCTGAGTTCAATTTGAGTTCATGTCGTGCTGAGATAACATTTGAAGACACTCAGCAACCTACAGTTGGAAGCACCGTCCCTCGCAAAGATTATAACTCAAGTATCCCGATTTATACATTTTACATGCGATCGATTGACATTTTGATTTGTATTAATAATATCTAATTATTCAAGGTCCTGCGCTGAAAATTAAATATCGCTGTCCACGGTTCTGATCGTGGAACATCCAGGGAAGTGGTCGCTGTCCAAGGCACTTGCCGTATGTAACTGGACATGTATTGGGTAAATGTTTTGTAATTGTGCTGTGTATCTTGTTAATAAAGTTTTACTAATTAATCTTGTGAATGTAAGTGTGTTTGGCTCTCTCATCCATTTACATGTTTGCACTTTTTGTCACCTTTAAAAATGTGTAGAATTGCAAACATCTTGCGACCGTTGATGCCACTGAAGACACTTTTTATTTTATTATTTAAACCGTCAAGCTTTGTAAAACTTCTATACATAAACTTTCAGATGCAGTGCAAAAAGGAGGAGCTATTGATTCTCTTTTTATGGCCCTAATAGAAAGCATAGTAAAATATTAAAAAGGTCAAGTAGGGTAAGACACTCAGAGCAGATACACCCTTCTCTGTCTTATCATTGTTGCAAGTCACTTATCCGGGCCATCATCCAGCCAATCGCTGGCCTCTGGGAGGGGATCAGAGCTGCTTTAAAAGCTGCATCTTTGCCAGTAATGACAGGATCTTCTGACCTGCACAGAAAAACCTACAGCTGCCAAAATGGTTGAATGGACAGACTTCGAGCGCGCCACCATCCAGGGCATCTTCTCCAAGATTGACCCAAACGTCGTGGGCCCTGCTGCTCTAGTCAGGTCAGACATGGTTCATGATCTGAATGAATATTATTTCATGATTATTAATGTAGTTATTGTGCAAATGAAATGTTCCTAAAACCATATGATCTCTTGGTTTAACTAAGATATTTCCACCTGTTCTTCCAGGTGTCTGGTTGTCTACCCCTGGACTCAGAGGTATTTCGGTAAATTTGGAAACCTCTACAACGCTGCTGCAATCACATCCAACCCCAACGTTATAGCTCATGGAAAAGTGGTCCTGAAGGGTCTGGAGCGGGCTGTGAAGAACCTGGACAACATCAAGGAAACATATGCTGAGCTGAGCGTGCTGCACTCCGATAAACTGAACGTGGACCCAGACAACTTCAAGGTATGAGGTTATAGGATTAATGCAGTTATTGTTGTCTGTGTTCAACTATTGCTTCAAAAATGTCTCATCTTTCATATTGCTGATGTGTCGTTCTCTGCTCCTTTTTGTGCTGCAGCTGCTGGCCGAGTGTCTGACCATTGTCGTTGCTGCTCAGTTGGGCAAAGACTTCACTGGTGATGTCCAGGCAGCTTTTCAGAAGTTCCTGGCTGTGGTTGTTTCTGCTCTGGGAAGACAGTACCACTAGAGACCTGTGGCACAGGACAAGACCATCACATGCTCAATATTTGTCGAAATTTGAAATAAAAATAAAAGATTAAGAAAATTCACCTTGTTGTTCATGTTTTTTGCACCTTAAATATATGTACACATTAAATATTATGTTAAAAACATTTAAGATTGATTTTCACGTGTGTACACAGAAGCGGCACTGATCAAACGTTGCAACAATTGTTTTGTAAAATATAGAAAACTAAAGAAATATGACTATTACTAAAAAAATAGAATTTAACACTGTAAAGCAGACAGTACCAATAGAGACCTATATCACAGGACAAGAGCATCAAATGCTGAATATATATCTAGAGATTAAAATGAAAATAAAAGTTTTTTTTTAAAAAAAGCCACATGGTTTTTCGTTACATCTCGATGTAAACATTTTAATCAATTCGAAAATCTGACATTGAACACTGAACATTGTGAATATATAGTTTCTACGTGCATATTATTGAAAATTATTATCTGTTGTCGAACCTAAAATATAAATAAATTATTTTTGCTGTGATAATTTATTCAAACTAAAGACAGTTAGCATTTCTGTGGTTTAACATGCTCGATTTCCTCTTTAAATCATCATGATGTGTTTTTTTATTTATCACGTCAAAAGAGAAACTAAAGTCATGTTCAAACGACAACACTGACAAAACGTCACGCTACTAGTTACACTGTATTCAGAAACTTCACAGAAATGTCAGAAACTAATGTGTTAAATATTTATAGGAGAAGTTTTTAACTTTTAGCGAAGTGCGAAACTCAAAACTCAAGTTAAAGTCCAGGTATATTTTTTTTCACTTGAAATTTCAATTAAAACACAAAAGTACAAAACAAAGATTTATTCAGAGACAAAATTTTAGCCAGCAGCTTGGTGTGAAAAAACATTTTGAGCTAAATGTACTAACAGGTGTAATAAATAATCTAATAACCTGAGTTTGTTCTAAAAATCTTCATCTATATTAAGAAAAGTACCTAGAACCTCAAAAAATCAAGAAGGGTAAAAGTAAAAGTAAGTACAAGTAGTGCAACATTGCACATGAGTTCATGTACTTATATACTACCTCAACGAGCTGTTATAATGATAATAATAACAAGTAGGGAGTTTTTCATTGAAATTAAACCAAATATTTGAAGAGTTAAAGATTAATTACATTTAAAATTCAGTTACATGCAACGTTTATTTGTGGAATTTGTTTCAAATGTTCAAATATGTTCGAAAAAAACGACTTAAATAAATATTGTTCCACTAATTGTCACAGTATCGGTTTATTTAATTATCATCCCAAGCTGCAGCACTGATGTTAAGTGTCAAGTATTGTTATATGGAATCTTATTCCATTGTCGGTGAAGTTAGAAACCACAAGGGCAAATATCAATAAAGATCACTGAGTCTCATAAATTGTTTGTTAATAAATGCGAAACGATGTAGACAAAAAGAATAAACCGAAAAGGCGTCTTTCACATTTTGGCAAATTGTACAAAACAATGCTCTTAGAAAATACATGTGAGAATTTTTTAATATTTTTTTCACCTCGGTTTCAAAAACGATCGATAGTCCAATGTGACACAAACGATCCAAGAAGAACCAGAAAGACAAACATTGTTTGGAGATTTTGCGTGCACGTTTTTATTAATAATCTCACAGAGAAAGTTCATGTTTCAGTCTCTGTCACATTGTTAAACAGTTTATCTGTATTTCTCAGACAGGGCACGAGCCACAGCAGCCAGGAACTTGTCCACAGCCACGTGAACCTCAGGGGTGAATTCGTTGGGCATCTTGATGGCGAAAACCACGAGAAGATTGTGAGAGAGAATCTGTGGAGAAAAACAGCAAACACGTTATTTCTAAATGTGTTTTTCTTCTTGGCTTGTTAATAAATCGACGCTGTAAAATCTAAACAAATGTCAGGATCATCTGAATTACATGCAACTGAGTGGATGATGGAAATGACGAACAGAATCTGAAAAAACAGCCAGTCTTAAAGTGTTTGTCTCGGCACCTTGAAGTTGGCAGGGTCCACTCTCAGGGTGAAGGCGTGCAGCTCACTGAGGCTCAGGAGACCCGCAGCCAGGTCGTCGATTTTGGCCACAGCACTGGCAACCCCATCCATGATGGTCTTTCCGTGCTTCTTCACCTGGGCAGAGCCGGGGCTCAGGTCCTTCCAGTGGGAGAAGTAGGTCTTGGTCTGGGGGTAAACCACCAGCATCCTGTGGAAAACATGTCGACCACAGAGTGAACGTGAATCGGTGGGTCAGTGTTGGAGGATGTGGCATCAGTATCAGCAGGTTGTCATATTTACCTGGCCAGGGCATCAGCGCCGATGTCCTCCGCCTTCCCGGATGCCTTAGCCCAGAAGGCCTTGACTGTGTCCTTGTCCTTAGCACTGAGACTGGTCATCTTGCTTCGGTTTGACTGTTTGCCAAATGCTGCGATCAGCCTCGACCTCGGGGGTTTTATGCTGGAAGCAGAGAGTGGGCACACCCGGGACCACCTCCAAGATAGACCACATGAGGCGGTCCCAGTGATGGGCTGCAGCCTGCGTGAGATAAACTGAAACCTCCAAACTGTGGCTCTGAACTCAAACCTCAAACTCATTCATTATTAGTAATGAGTAGAGGCAGGAATGTGCCACTACCAAATTTAAAAATATAATAGAAGTTCATGTGACAAATGTGAGTGTGAATGCTTGTCCGTCTGTGTGTGTGTGTGTGAGTGTGTTTGTGTGTGTTGGCCCTGAGATAGACCGTTGATCTGTCCAGGGTGGACCCCGCCTCTCGCACAACAGGCTCCAGTCCCCCACGATCCTGAACAGGATAAGTGGTTGCAGAGAATGGATACACGTTCATTTGACAATAAAACTGAATCGTTTAGCCATACATTAAAAAAGCAGCTTCTCAAAATACAGTATATTTTACATACTCCCATCCTGAGTTAAAATAACAGACTAAATACAAACACATTCAAAATTATATTCTCTGCAACCAATTTAATGTCAATAGATTTATCATTTGGAAATACTCCAATGTGAAAATCATTTTCTATTTTTCACTGCTTAATGTATTTGTAAGAGTTATCAGCATTGTTAGGGTGGATCCACTCAAAAGAAGGTCCAGATAAGGTTTGTTCTCCAGAGTGTTGTTCAGCTGATATCTGGTGTTCACTTGAAAGCTGTTGCTTTACATAACTTGAAACAGAAATGGAAGCACAGAAGTGGTCGCTGACCACAAAGTCAGAGGCTAGTTTGGTGCAGTTTGCATCCTCTTATTGTAAAAGAGGATCGTCAAAACAAAAAAAATGTTTAATTGATTTATGAAAGGGGTTGTAAACTTTATTATACATAGTTGCATTTATATTATTATAACTTTATTTATGGTTTAGGTTATTTGTGCATAACCTTTTTGCCATTTCAATGGAAGTGGGTTGTAAACCTTAATCTAAAACAGACAAATTAAAAATCCAGATTCAGCATATTAAAATGTTCATTCATTAAGAGAGATAACAGAAATGTTCAAAGGTTCAATGAATGTTACATTAAAAGAATGTAATTAGTGCAAAAGGTTACATCCCTCTACATAAATTAATTAAAAACTCACTTTAATTATTTCAGTCCTTTGTACTAAATCAATGTGCATTTAAGATGTTGAAAATATATTTATTTTACTTTGTTGCAGTTTCAAAATAAGAGGATGCAAACTTTTGCACCCTACTGTAAACAAAGCCACATGTTTGATTTTGGTGCAGTTTACTTGATTTATAGTGGCCTTATCTAACACTTGGATACTCTGTAGCTTAATTAAAAACTTTAATTCTCTGATTGGGCTGATGTATCTAAAGTGAGTGAGTCGTTTGGAATTATGAATGCTTTATTTGATTGGTTTCACCTTAACAGCGTAGTTATGTTGCGGCCCAATGGAACAGCTTTCATTGAGACTTCCAGCTGGTCCTGGGGCAGTTATTTTTAGACATTGTTATCATTGTACCTGTTTAGCCAATTTAATAAACAGAACTGATACCAGAAAAGCCTAATGTAAACAGTGAGTTTGTCTAAAACAAACACAGACAACAGACAACTGATAGACATCGGTTGTGTCCCTTAGGAAACAGTCTGGGAAAAGTCATTTCATTCATGGTATATTTGAGATTAAATTAGATGCCACTGGATTTATTGGGTCTTGGCGCTACTGGTGGAGACAACTGCTGTTTGTGTTGGAGCACCCTCTAGTGCACATTACAAGTCAGTGAAAATGAGCAACATGACATTATGAAAGATTGCTATGATGTAATGTTGGCCAGTGCAAAACATTAACCATTAGGGGAACGTGCAGTAATATTAAGTTTTACAAAATAAAAGAAAAAGAAACAGAGTGATCCACATTTATTTTTTCATTGTTTTTTTCCAAAATGCACAAATTACAAGAGAGATACAATCTAGATTTATACATAAACCTTCATCAAACATACAGAGCTGTGCGATTACATGAAGTAGGTGTGAGTTTTAAAATTCTAAAGAGTATAAAAAGATGCTTAAATTAAAAAATTGAGAGTTTATAAAAATTCAGTCGTTTAAAAGAGAATATGAAAATTGTGAAATTATTCAGTAATAGACGTCAACAGTCCAACAGTCCAACTCTTGTTTAAGGATTTTAGTTTTAGGCATAATAACAATCAGTTCATTTTGACATATATTATTTTGATATTCATATCTTACATCACATGTCCTTTTTCAAACCCAATCACTTTCTGATTTCCAGACAAATCTTACTGGTAGGATCACAACTAAGGTGGCTTCACCAGTGCTTTCAATCATTCAGTCCAAAATACCTTCAAATAAAAAAATACAAATACCCTAGTACCGTATCCTTCAGAGAATAATGCTCCCTCATCTTCTTCACTAATGCTAGGCTGTGTTATTATCGCACCACAAGATGTCGTGTCACAGAGTTGACTGAAGTGACACATCTCGGGGTTGAATTGGGGAAAAGCAGTTGTCACAAAATAAACTTTGTCCTATAGTTAAAAAGGTCTAAAAACTTAAGTTTTGCTTGTTAAAGAAAAATAATGATCCTTGGCAGTCCTGAATTAAGTCAGAATAAAATATCATTATCAAAAATACTCTAGTGTAAATAAATCTTAAGTATAAATACGGAAATATTGTTGAAGTTTTGTTTTCTGTTTTATATTTCTGTAACACCAATGAGCTAGTTGATGCAAGGACACTTTATTTTCCATTGGGGTGGCTTTTGTTATTCCAGATGACTGATAATGTGTGCCAGCTTCTGTAGACATTAAAATGAAAACATTTTGCCGTAATCCACATGAACTCAAACAGGTGAATGAAAGCGTGTGATGTAATTTTGTGAACTTGTAAGTGCCACTAAAACAGTGCTGACAATTGGAACCTGCAAGACAGAACGAGTGTTTAAACAGCCTTTCTAGATTTTCAGTTTTTCAGATTGTACTACACACAAAATCCATGTTATCAACAAACAATGTGATTAAAATAAGACTACTGTACAACAAATAATGGATGACGGCTGTCATGTAATAATCTGCATATTTGAATGTAGTTAAATTATGGAAGGTGAACACAAACACACACACGCACAAACCTTTTCCTACACATACAAAAAAACACACACACACACTGTAATATGAGCAGTTGGAGTGGTTGTAGAGCTGCTGTCAGAGGCAGAGTCAGGATGCTTTATTTTGTTTCACCAGTAGGAGGAGAAGAACCCAAGAGAGGAGACTTTGGTGAAACCTAGACATCATTTAAAAAAGAAGATAGGATAGTTAGAAGATAAATGGCATGTCATTTGTGAGTGTTGCTGTGTTTAGAAGTGCAAAACCATTTAATCTTGGGAATTTTGTTTTGGTAACATATGAAGCAGGAAAACTGTCAATAAATGTACTGAAATAAATAGTAAAAGCGGTGGATATATTTTGAATTTAGGCTGTAGAACAAGTGACAATGATTAAAATGACTTTCATGACTGTCCACCTTTTTTAGGGACAGAGCTCTTTCCCATACCAGGTTTGTTTCCTTCTTGAATGGTTATGAAAAACCTACAAAAACCCCTTTGACAACATGACATGCAGTTAGCAGCTTATTAGAACACTTACAGGGGAAGGAGGCTTAGCAAAGTTGAGGTGAGCGTAAAGAAGCACAGCAATGTCATTTTGACTGGCCTCCAGGGCAATGGACAGTGCAGTGCTGCCATCCTGTGCGACAGAAAACACGAGAATGATGGTGAGATGATGAGTTAGTGGAAAAGTAGCAAGAGAAACCAAACTAATGTACTAAGCTTACATTATCTGTGAGAGTGGCATCACAGCCTGGCACAGACAGCAGCTGACGCACAATGTCCACGTGGCCGTGTTCACAGGCGCACATCAGTGCCGTGGAGCCGTCGTCATCGCGGATGTTTACTTGAGCCCCACAGGACAGCAGCGCTCGGACCATGTCTCCTCGACCATGGCTCACGGCGAGCATCAGCGCCGTCTGACCAGCCTACAGACACACGTTAGTCAAACTCTTAAAACTCAGCTTAATTAAGAGATTCCATTTCTACCACATCACAGACTGCACAGTTCTGGGCATGGGGGAGAACTGGATGAGCACTAGAGGGCGCACCTGACTGGCCTTGGCGTTGACATCCCCTGTTCTCAACAGCTGCAGGACAGTTTGAAGGTCGCTGTCAGAGTGGAAGGCGGCCAGAGCCGTCAGCATGATGGCGGTGTAGCCTGCTTTGTTCTGCTTGTCAGCATTACACAGACCTGTCAGGTAAATGGGGCAATCAGTGTGAAGGCTGATATAACAACATCTCAAACAACGACTGAGAGTCATTTTCAGACACTGCTGATGACACGTGAGAGATACAGGGCATGACATGTTAAATTTAATAAATAAAATGAAGAAATAATATTTGAAATTTAAAATCAAATGTCTGACTGCTAAGTGGAGCTGGCTGCTAAATTAATTATCATTGTTTATGATTTCTTAATCATATTATTTTCAAGGCAATATATTTTTGTTTTAAAACAGCAGTTTTTAATGTAGAATTTTGTTATAAGGACATTTGACTCAGTGGGATGAAGAGAAGTTCATATTTTGACACTTACATTTTGAACAGAGAGATAATTCTAGTAAAGCCTTATTTTCATATTCTCTCATTTGCCTTCAGATAGTCTTGTTTTCACATTCACACACTCAAACCAAGCTCACCAGTGTCCAGCAGCAGTTTCACCACAGGGAAGTTGGAGTGTGAGACAGTGTAGTGAAGCGCTGTATTCCCGTTGCCGTCTGCCATGTTGATCACAAACTCCAGCAGCTGAGGGGAGATTGAGGCGAAGGCATCCATGTAGGCCTTGACAACAGCTGTGTCCGCTAATTTGTGGCAGGACACGCGCAGCCACTCCTGCAGCACGGTGGTGTAGGCTGACCTCTGAGATCAAACACAAGGACGTTTATAGACACATAATTCACACTGCTTCAAATACACATAATTGTTTAGTTAAGAGTTCATGAGATTCTGAGAGCACTCACGTCTGTGTGTAGCTGATAATATAATTGCTTTTTAAACAATTCCATTGATTTGGTTTTCCTGGTTAAATTTGGTGAATTAAATGGACAACTTACTGCTCCTTGTTGGCTGAAGGCATTGGGGTCTCCCAGGGTTTTTTGCAGGGCATAGAGAGCTGACATCAGGCCGTCACTCAGCTCCAGTCTGAGACACACAACGAGATCAGTGAGAGATGGTCAAATACATGTTCGATATCATGACTTATCAATCCATCTATAAGCCATGTGCACATTTACCTGACTTGTTTGGTTGATGCTGTGGTATTTGTGATGCTGTCAGCTGCTGGTTTTGATTCAGACTGGCTGGAGACGACAGTTGTACCTGACTGGACGATGTGCTGCTGGTTGATAATCTTGGAGGTTTTAGTGTCACACAGTGACGAAGAAGAGGTAACTGGAGACTTCAGAGAGCCTTGCTCCGGAAGGGATTCAGTGTTTGATTTGGTTGAGGTGAGCTCCTGTGTTTGCTTTTCTAATGATTGGCTGGCAGTCTGCTTAGCTGGACATGAGACAAGAGTCAGGGTGCGGTCAGACGCTGGTGGCTGTGACACGCTTTTTTGGACGACTGTGTTCGCTGCTGGTGTCTGGGGGGTTTTGTCTAGCACCTCTGTCTCTACAGTTGTAGACTGGTTGGCACTCTGCTGTGCGCCTGGAATAATGGCTGGTAGTTTGGCGACAGGCTGCTGAGGTACGCTGTTGCTGGTTTGCTCGTGCTGGACTGCCGGCTCTGGTAGTTTTTCTCTAGCTTCGTGATATTCACTGGAGTCACTTCCTTCATCTGAGCTATCGCTGCTGCTGTCGTCTGATGATGTGGACTCATAGCTGCAAGACAATGACGTTTCACTGTCAAACAAGTTTGGGAAACACATCTGTGGAACTGCTGCACAAGAGGAGTTAATTAAAATGCGTTTGTACAGTAGAACACAAGCCATTTGGGTCCCACAAACTCTGTGTTCGTCAACATTGGAGAGTTTTTCCTGTTCTCTTCTAAATACACAACTAAGACCAAATTAACTACAGATCTATAATTACCACAGTGTTTAGTGCATAGTCTTCAAAAGTTTACCCTTACCCTCCATTGACACCAATGAACTGTAGGTTTTTCTTGGTGGTTGGAGATCCTGGTTCACCTTCTGCTTTCCGCTTCATAATGGACCTTAGAGAGGACTGGGGAGATGAGGCTGGAAAGGATACCAGTGAACATAGTATAATTAGAGGTCAGAATGATGGTCAAGAATTGCTTTCAACGGAGCTCAGGCTACTTACCCGTCTTAAGGCCCTCTTGGGACTGGACAGTCTCTGTGTTTGCATGCAGGTGTGTCTCTCCTTCTTTGGAAATCATCAAATCAATCTGATTGCCAGATGAGCCAACAGCAAAGGCAGGATTAGCTACAGGTACCGAAGTGGACACTTCGCTCTTAAGGACATCACGCACCTGCTTAGAGCTGACCGCAATTGGGAACTCAACTGGAAGATCTATGTGACAGAAAAAGTTGATGCAGTTTAACTTACCAAATATGGAGGTATGCAAAAACAAACAAAGAATGAACCACAAAACCTCGGTTTAGCCAAATGCTACATTTGTGCAATCTTTTGCAATTTAATATAGTAGAATTTAATACATTTTGGCTTAAAATTTGTTTGTTCTGATGTCACAGAGGTGCATTTAACTATCCCATTTGTGTCCAACGCCATATTGGACATTTTGGACATTTATCATATTGGACATTTATTGACTCATCATAAGCCTCAAAAAGTGCTGCTGTCTAGCCTGCATTAGGCTTCTCAAATAAAAGTATTGAACTTGTAAATCCAGACCTTCACCTTGTTCTCTGTGGTGTCCCTCCACAACTCCACCAGCTGGTTGCAGTGTGGGAGAGGTGCAGGTCTCCGCTCTGAGCAGTGTGCCCACCTCTACCACAGTAGGCTGCTCCAGGGTGTACACCTGGATTCCCACAGTTCTCTGTTCCCTCTGTTGGGACTGCTGTGTGAAGCTGACCAGAGTGTGCAGGCTGCATCCTTGTGGCTCCTGCCAACCCATGCTGGTAGCCATGACCGGATGTTCCGCCTGAGGGGTTTTCTGTAGTGCTACTACCTGCTGTTGTGCAGCCTGCAGCTCCTGCATCGTCCTCTTTATCTTGCCCTCAAGCTGACCCACTTGATTCTTAAGAGCCTCTGTCTCTGGCAGAAGCCCCAGATCCTCCTCCCGAACCCAGACTCCAACCTGACAACTGTTCCTTGAGTATTCCGGTCCGACTCCAATGGTGCGCACTTCCTGCTTTGCATCTGGTCGTGCTCCACCCACAATCACTGTGTCCTCAATCTCACACCCTGAATCTTGTTTGGAGGCCTCAGGTGTGGTGGGAGACATTGGCCCTGCTGGCCTGTTGCTGCTCTTAGCTCCATTGCTCAACTCTTCTTCAGGGATGTCAATGTAGAGTTCCCCTCGTGCCCGACCTCGGTTAAAGCCCAGTGTGTGTCCCAAGAACTTCTGGCTCTTCAGCTGGACACTGAGTTGCCGTTTCTCCTCCTGCAGCACAGAAATTTTGACCTGCAGCACAGGAATGGTCTTCACCTGTTCCTCAAGCTCCTTAATCTTCCTGAGGGCTGCTGCCATCTGCTCCCTGACGTGCTGAAGGTGGGCTGGGGTTGGGGTCACTGGGGTGGAGAGTCCAGAACTCATTGGAGTAAAGGATCCACCACCACCCTGGGCCCGGTTGAAGCTGTGGGCACTGCTGATGGAGGTGTTAGAGCCTGCTACACTACTGTGCATACTGCCCAGATTGGAGAACCTCCGCCCCTCCTTCTCCTCTTCCAGCTTCCTTCGTGCATCTAACAGGGTCTTCTCTACCCGGGCAGAGCTGAAGTTGGGCCTCTGTAATGTATGGTAGCCTGGGGCACAGTAGGAGAAGGAGGAGTGCCGGCTGTCTATGCTGGCATTGGAGCAAAGGGACTCAGTGGATGTCCACCAGGAGCCAGCGTAGCCATAGCCACGAGGCAGGGAGCCATAGCGTGGCCGGCGTTGGACAGGCACCTTCTTGATAGTGTTTCCCTTCTCTATGTCGTTGACATATTTAAGAAAGTCTAGGTCCAAACGATAGCCATAGGGGGTCTCCACTGAGTAGGGCGCCTCCTGTTCTTTTCCATGCAGAGAAGGAGGAGCTGGTGGGTTGAGTTTGCCTGAGAGGGAAGGAAATGAGCTTTAAAAAAAACAGAAATCTGTGTCTAATCTTGGAGTCAGACTTCAGAAAATAGCATTAACTCTGGGTTACTGTCTATTTATGTGTGCACACTGAAGGAACCTCCAAATTAAGAACAAAGTGACTCTGATGTTGTAAATATAGGGATTTATTAAACTGTTATAATGCTTGCAAGTTGTCTTAAAGCTGAAATCCTAATAACATGAAAATAAATGTAGTAAAATGTTGGGTATGATTAGTAGAACTGCACCTGGGAAGCCTGGGTCCATATGCAGCACCTGAGCCATAATGAGCCTGTGGCTGGTATAAAACACCCACTAACTCTCACCTGTGGAGACACAGACAAATGTTGAAAGTGTTAATGTCCATGAAATATTTTTATCATATCTTTTGTCACATAGGAGTTAGTTCAATAAAACATGATTGCTAATGTCCAACAGAAACATGGTAAGATCAGTATAAATAGGGATTATACAGTTTACTTAACATGTGGCTTCTATTCGACCTTCCTCTTTTTCATGTATGATGGTCAAAAATAATCATACTTATTCATTTGCTGTTTTACCCCTTTGGTCCCTCTAGTCTTATGTGTTAAAGCACAGTGGGTCACAGTGGATTGTGTATTTGTTTCTGTTCTTAGCACTGGGAGAAGAGGAGTTCCAGGGGAAAGTTTCCTGGCAGTTACTTCCAGGACAGAGGTTTAAGACTGCCAGTTTCAACCTTATTAGGAATCATCTGCGCACGCTAACTTAGCCTCTCAATTTAGGGTTTACATACACACTCTCCTCTTTCTCCCCTCACTTTCTCCAAATACTTCTGCTTCTTTTTGTTCTCTTTTGTTCCCTCTGTGCTTTTCTGGTGCTTTCTTCCCTATTAATGTCAGCTGATGATCAGGAGGTTTAAGCTGCTCCCTGTCTCTCTCTTTCCTTCCACATTCACTTTCTTTAACACAGAAATGATGAGAACATACGGTACATCAATGCATTTTCATACCAGTGGTAAGACATGTGGAACTTCTACAAACGATTGTGTCTTTTCCTCCCACTAACAGCAAACCTGTGAGGTAGATGCTAAAAAGCTAGTGTCTCTGAGATTGTGTCTGCTTATAAAAGATTAACTTTCTAGGTCACTTCGTGGTAACTCTGGATGTAATGTTTAAGCCATCCACAGCATTAGCCAGTTGAAAACCATTCAATTGCTTGAGCTTTAAAGAGCTACAGCAACATCATAGGTTTTGACCACAAACCTCCACTTTTTTGTTTTTAAAGGAAAAGCAGTTTGATTCATCTTCTAAAAAAATGGAGTCTCTCTCTCTCTCTCTCTAAGTCGAGCTCCCCCTGACTCTCGCTATCTTGTGACCCTAGTCAGTGCTTGCTCATTTGTGAAAAATAGGACACTTGGAAACACTGACTAAAGTGACTTGGTATTTTTCAAGTATTTAGTTTAATGTCTCAAGAGTTCTTTCCCTTATCTGTGTCCCTTTCATCATCCCCTCATACCAAATCTGTCACACATACTGGTCTATGTTTACAATGATAGAAGCTTCTCGATCATAGAGGGGACGAAAGGATTATGATGTTCAATTTAATTCATATTTATATTAGGCTTGGAAAAAACTAATAGGAAAAAACTTCTAATCATGTTGAGTATTTTTTATTAAACATTACAAATGAGAAATAAAGGCAACTCAGGTAAGTTTTGCCTTGCTGCCTTCATCTCACCCTCTAAGTGTCTCTAGGGAAAAGCGGCGTTTGTTTAGCGGCCACATGTGAGAACGTGAGAATAGGACAGAGATAAGGGGAGTGGTTGTGAATGGGACGAGCATGTGTGCGTGCGTGTGTGTGTGTGAGTGAAACTGAGTGAGAGAAAAAATGTGTACAGGAGGGTGGAGGACAGGGCTGGCAGGGGACACTTGATGAGATATAATTATAGTCTGCAGTTAGACAACCAAACATGCCAGCCCAGCAGACACGACGGCTGACAGTGTCCACTTGATTCCTGTGCGAATTCCAAAATGTGGTTTTCTAACTCCTACACAAACACAATCAAGCTATTTTCTCCTTCAAATGTCCCTCTCTTTATTGCTTCCCCAGGTGCCATTCTTCGCACAGCACTCCCTATAAGGCCTCCACGTCTCCTTCTTCATTGTGTTTAGCGTGTCCGTAGTCCTCGTGAGGAGAAGAACGCGTGGAATTGAGGGGTGGAGTGGTTGACTTCCCTCCCTCTCTCTTGAATTTTTAACTGAGCTCCTCTGAGATTATATCAGTGTGTGGCCTTCATCTGCACAACGCTGCTATACTTCAGACAACTCTCTCTGAGCAGCTATAGCAGGACAAAATGTCTTGCACCCGTTACGCTCCCCTACCTCCTTATACAGCTGCACATCATACCAGCGGATGTTAACATTGCCTGGTCTACTCCCTCCCATTCCTTGCTTTGTAAGATTAGGACAACCTCTGGGGGATAAGACGCAGGTCATCCAGCACAAATTACATGTCTGTGGTATGTCCAGTAAGATTTCAGAAGAATAACTATAGTGTTGCGTCTTTGACCTCTTAAAGCAACCTGCAAAATATTTGGTTTTCTTGCACTCCAGCTGGCCTCAGGTTTATTTTTTACCAACCAAATGCCTGGATGCTAGTTGGAGGTTTAAAAGCAAAGTTTAATTTACAGTTTGTATATGAATTCCTGTGTCTTTGGTGTATCAGAGGACCGAGACCACCCTGAAGAGTAATTAAAAATGCCAGACTTCATTTCAAGGTCAGCTCTCGCGAGTTCATCAAACTCATTGCTTCCATTCACTGAGTTACCTTATTATTATTGCCATTACAAAGGATTAGACCCTAGAAATGGTCTTCCCACCACCCAATGAAGATCTTTGTGGATTTTTCCACTACCTCTCCCAGCCTTAATGGTTACTATTCTGCTCAAGCTTGGAAATGTTTTGAGATTTAGGAAAAGAGGGGTTTATTTTCCGCTTCATACCAGGTGACTGTGCTGCTAGGATGGGATCTCTCCTCCCCAGGCTCCTCGTTCTCGCTTCCTTTTATTGCGCTCTTACAGTCAGCCCCTGTGGGAAACAAGAATAAAGGAAACTTGAACTCTGACAGTCACAGCTTTTGACAGTTTGTAGCCTAGAAAAAAATTTGCTTTAGAAAAGATGCCTCAACAAGTATATATTAAAAAGTGTTGACTCAGACATAAAAAGAGACTTACTACAGAAAAAGTGGCCTACGCACGACTATAAACACAGGTTTAAAAGCCAGAAAAAAACATTCCAAAACATTCCAGTGGTTTTGACTGACACACCGGATGTGAATAATGTATCCCCACATAACGCCAATCAGTCCCTGAGATGAAGCCTGACCCTTGCGTAGCCGTTCTCCTCCTCTCCCAGCTTTCTAGAAACACTTCCCACCACCTCATTCCCTTTTCCAGTTCAAGGCTCTATAATCAGTTCAAGGCGAGGAGACACCCTCATGTGTGATTGGACAATGTCTCTGTTTTCTGACTTCTGTTGCTAACAAATCTACTGGATCGACGTAAACACACCTCCCCGTTCAGTGAAAAATAAAAATATAAAAATCTGCCCAATCACCTTAAAAACATAAAGCTAAACTGATTTCACAAGCCTTTTAGTGTTGCATCACAGCCTAGAGCTCGTGCTTTAACTACTGTGTGCATGTCCGCCAGATAAGCTGCATGACTGTGTCTGCGGATTTTTATACTTTGACTTCGGCTGGTCAAAGTCAAACTGCAGTGCAAGTGTGGTCAACATTTTGTCTGAGGGTCTCGCAACCTAAAAATGCTGACGGATGACCTTTACATAATACCATAACATGACTTGCTGTTGTTCACTCCATTGTTTCAGATTGTTGTCAAGCAGAATACCACAGAGGGTGGAGGGGTATGGGGGAGAAGTGGACCTTTTCGGCTGGAACGACAGCCAAATCACAAAGAGCCATTCATTCAGCCCCTAGTTCCACAGCTGGTTCTAATATAAAGCGAGGAGGGGCATCTGAGAGAGTGAGACAGAGAGAAACAGTGTGCATGTGAGTGTGTGACAAGGAAATTTGCCTCAAAACAAACAAACAGATGATGAAGTGTGGTTATGGACACACACACAGACAGAAACTGGAAAGACAAGAAGCAGGATGAAGTGATTTGTGTCTAGATCTAGAAGTGCCCAAGGCTCCAAACACAGCCATCAGTGGTGCTAATTATGCAGGAAAGTGAAGGAAACGCATTATGAATAAATAGCTGAACTTATGGAAGCATAAACATTAAAGCTAAACCTCTGTTGGTGCAGATGCTGGTGTAAGACAAATAGCAAATGTTACAGAAGAGAACTCCAATCAACTCCCACACAGCACAGATAAAAACTGTCTGAGGCCTGGCAACTCCCACAGATCAGCAAACACAGCTGTAGCTTTTAAAGTGATTTATTAGTGTTAGGCCTTGGATGATAATGACAGGAGAGTGATTTAGCTGTTTTTAATTCAACTATCTTTACAGTCTAAGAATGTGACTTGTTATTTCCCAGTAACTAAGGATATTTTAACAAGAGCAAAGTCACAAAATTCTACTTTTTCTAATGTCTGTGTAACTAAGAAAATTCTCGGGTTGACGCTGTAAGTTGCAAGATTATATGCCACTCTCATCATACCAACCTAATTGCTGTGGCTAAACAGAGACAAAATATGGCAAGAGGCTGTGGTCAGACGAAGAAAGGGTTACAGGAAAATGGGCTCCATCTTTCTGTTCCCCAAGGATCCAGAAACAATCTAGTCACTTCCTCCCAGCCCAGGAGAAAGGGTAACAGGGAGAAGGTAGTAAACGAGGGGAAAAAAAGGAGCAGGAGGGCGTAAGAGAGAGGGAAAGCAGAGGGGAGCAGTACAGTATGTAAGGGTGGGTGGGAGAGAACGAGTGGGAATGTGAGGAAAGAAAGGCACAACTGGCAGTGGAGGGGGGGAGAAAAAAAACGCTGCCGAGTTTTAGATGGAAACTTCACAAATGAAAAGGCCATGACTGTTCTCAGTTTTTGGACTCCACCAGTATGAATCACAGCAAACCCTGCTGCTGAGAGACTCTGCTGCCAGAGTCTAGTCTACTTTCGTTAGCACAGGAAGAACCATCAGTAAGATTACATAGAGGCCTGCAAAACCATTCACAATGAGTAAATAAACTTTCTCATAATCTTAAATGGCTCCGCCTAGAAGATTACCATCATTTATGCATTCCACCCCTTAAAACAGACAATAGACAATCCCTATGAGAAACTGCACTGTCTAACCAAATAAAGCTGATTATAGTTTTTTTCTCTGTAGCCGGCCATAAAAAAAATTTAAATATAAACATATAGAAGAGTTTTAAATAAACAAAACCCAGGAGACAGTTGTTTGTTGATCTATCTACTTCTTTGTCCCCTCTTTACTCTACAGCACAGATGGTTTCATTCAGCCAACTGGGCTTGAATGAATAATTAATAAGAAAACAATGACAACAGTTTTTACGAATGCTAAATGCAGAACGAACAAAGGCGATCTGTCACCAGACCAGGCATAACGTGACTGACCAGCACACGTCACTGTTTGACAGACGGGCGCCAGATGATCTCATATCACCATTGGCATACAGTGTGCACTTGTGGACAGTTTTGGACTAATTTGGGCTTCAAACTCAGGACAAGTGAAATCATAACCTTGTGGGACTTCTCTCAGCAAAAAGCCCCGTTTTTTACATTAGGGAGTGGTGGTGTGACGGAGCAGACGGAGCTGGGCTACGCAGTCTGGTGCTGGCTATGGCCAAAGGGTGGGACCAGGCAGCTCACATTACTCCTGGAACAGGAGCAGAATAAATACCCGCCAGTCTGTTATTGGACAATGTGCTGACCTCCAACAGGAAACTGAGCAAGGGTGGGGCTGAGCAGCAAGAAGCAGGACCAGAAGACAAAAAAAGCGTCTTTTTTTGTAGAAAATTCCTATGTAGTTGTGGAGGTGGGGATTAAGAATGATGCCGAGCAGAGGGGAACAGGTTAGCATTGTTTTGAGGAAACCGCAAGGTCACAAGGGGAGGAAGACAAAGTCCAGGCAGCAGTAGTGGGGAGAGTGAGACCAGGGCTGGAGTTAAAAGATCAGGCTGTGTGTTAGCGTGGTACGGAGCAGAGCCGAGCAGGGGAAGTAATCTCACTGAAGTGGAGATGTGCTTAAGTGGTTCCCCCTAAGGGATCTTATCAATTACTTCCTGATTCAAAGAGACCTGCTGATCAAAAGACACTGTGGACATAATGACAACAAAACAGGCCAAGAAAACTCAAACTAAACCAACGTGTTTGTGTGCTTTACTCAACCAAACAGTTCATCTTACTTTTCTGAGTGATTCGTGTATTACAGGAGATTAAGTCAGATTACTCAGGCATATAATGAAGTACTACAGCGCTTCAGAAGCCAGATTAGACCATATGTTCACTGAAAAAGACACAGTACCAACCCTCACTTTTTAAATTACAGTAGGTGCTTTCATCCCTAATTTGTAGGTTTTTGAAAATACAAAAAAAAGGAACAATTTTTCTGCACGTGTATAAACTAAAGCCCCTTTGAAAACGTTCCACATATTTGTATCACAAACTTCCCCCACTTCAAATGCCAAATAGTGCAGTGTATTGTTTTAAAAGAACAGATGATTTATTGTGTAGTAAAACTGTCCAGAAAAGCTAATCAGTAGTAGACACTAGACAGTGACAGACAATCTCTTGCAGGTTCAGGGTGTAATTTCATTAGCCTCACTGAACCATTTAAATGCCCGGCGTGTGGCCCAGTGTGCAAATGGGGTTTATTATCCTGCATTCCACCACAGCACCCCTGGGTCCAAATGCTGTAATGAGACAATCACATTCCACATTGGAAAAAAATGCTGAAGGAAACTCCAGCTGTATAAAACCCTGGCCAGAGATTCCCAAGCCTGCAGTCTAGGGGACTCCTGAGGGTCTCTTGGGATTCCAGGGGCTCCCCAGGCAAAGCGGAAGAGTCAGTTTCCACTATGATTTCGCTCAATCACTGGATCTCAAAACAACAAGGAAACATTTCATTTCCAGCATGTAGCTGAAACGCAATAAATCCTACTGTTGTCAAAGGTGTAATGGTCAGTTTTTGCTGACAGAGAAGTTGCGGTGCTGTTAAAGAGTGTGCAGAGCATTATGGAGGTTCAATGTAAATGTTGTGGCTACAGACCACTGACCAGCTCGTGTAACAGCATGAATAACAGGACAGTGTGCTGTGCAGCTGCTAAGTACAATCTCTTCCTATTAGCTGGAAGGTGATTTAATGCAGCCAGAAAGCCGTCACACAGCAGCGGGACAGTGGCGTATTGTATGATGCAGTGATGAGTGCACCCCCACATCCTGCCAACTTCTGCATATCATTCATCAAAACAACATGTGATGTGTTTACTGATGAATCTGCACAGTGGGCCAAACACACCACACAAGGCGTCCCCCTCACACGTCCTTCATACAAACATAAATCAATGACAACATTTTCATAGTAAAACATACACTGAGTTTTGTTGTATTTTGTCGTCTGAGACATTAATGGGGATATGAAGAAGAATCAGTGACTGCCCGTGGTGGTGCGTGGGACTTTGGGGCTTGTTTACGTCCCTCCTGTCCCTGCCTGCTGATCCATCCATCTTCCGAGGCTATAAACTCCAGCTACAGGCGGCGGGACGAGCAAAGGCGAGACGCGGCAACGAAACGCTGACGAACATCTGGAAGTGATGAAAACTTGCAGAAAGCACGGACCCACCCTCTCCCCGGAGTCATTAGTCTTCGTTACGCTTTCCCCCCTAATTTTTTTATGAAACATGAAAAATGGTTTGATAGTTGCAACAGATCATGGGTGAGGCACGAGGAAAAGTTTCATAATGACATCCGAGTGTGGTGGTGGTGAAGCTGGTGGCTTCGATCCATAATTCCGCGAATGAGCGGATCTGATAATGCAACGTTTTACTGCGGGGTGGCGCCAACAGACAAACTCCTGCTTCATTTAAGAAAAAGTTCAGGTTGTGCAGGAACCTCCGAGGCTGCGAGACTCCCGCAAACACCCCGCACAAAGCCCATCACGAAGCGCACGGGGACGAGCTCCGGCGTGGAAATGCTCCGCTTTTCCAGATCATCCGCCATGTGATAACGCAGCATATTGACACATAAACCCGGGCTTCAACATGCACTTTTATGTCCGAAACGTGTTTAGTAACGTCGGGAACAGGAGCTTTGTGGTTCACGGTCTCCTCGCCATCACAGCCTCCAGTGATGCTGAGACAAAAAGACGCACCAGTAGCGAGCACGACATTCACTTAAACGCATTTCTTAAGACAAAAAAAAAATAACACACACATAAATAAAAGTCAGAGGCCTAATTGATCGAAAAAAAAACGGGCCAGAAGTGGAGTGGCCGAAGCTGGTCTGGTTTAGGAGGATAAAGGAGCCGTTATTTCGGACAGAGAGCGAGAGAGCACCGGAGGGGGGACGCGGCCAGGACCGTCGCTTCACAAAGAAGTCCCGGGCACAGGAAGGGGCTTTAAAACGCAGGCCCACAAGCAAAGACCGAGGAAGTTTGGGGTTTTTGCGGGTCTTACCTGCCCTCTGGAAAGCCTCTCAGCCGCCTCGGCCCAGGAGCGCTCACTGACAGAGACACAAAAACACCGCAGCCGAGATGCTCCGCGCCCCCTCCCCGCTCCTCTTAAAGGGCCAGTGCACCTCCATCCTCCCCGGGCGTTCACGGACCGGCAGGCGCGGTCTCCTCCAAGTCTCTCCATCAACTTTCAACCAACATTCACAGTCCAGGGTTCGGATCTGTTTCAGTGGTGATTATACAGTGACTTGCATTGAAAGCATGACACAAAAACAAGCATACAGGTATTGCCAGCTAAATATAATCTACTCCATATCCACAAACACCCCTGTCAGATACATTCTTAAATATGCAGCATTTTCAGCTAGTTAAAGCAAAGCTGCTGGGTATTTAACAGTCAAGAACATCCCTGAAGACAATCACACGACATACACACTAAAACAATTATATGAAGATAATTATATGTAATTGTGGAAGGAAATGCCTATTAAACGTATTAGTCATAGTCTAAGACATAATATTTACATGCAGTTTTTTTTTCTCATAGCATTTGACCAGGTAGGTCTTTACGTTTTAGGAGGTTCTGTTGTTCTTAGTGTGCCACTGTTTGCCCAGTGAAACCTCTGATGAGTTCTGTGTCTCTGTCAGCTGATACTGTGGCCCTCCACCCCCTTGTGATTTCTGTCTTCAGTCCACAAAGTTTACTGGGTGATCTTGTTTACTGGAAAATTTCCAGTCTTGAGCTGTGATTGGCTGAGCCACTGCAAGTCTACAATGCTCCTGATCATACACAGGGGGGCTTCATTTCAGTAAGTTAGATAAACACTGCAGCCTTTAATGTGGATCATCCTGCAGCCACAGGAAATGAGAATAATGCTACAGAAAATGAAGCCCAGTAAGGCATCAGATCTTTATTCGCACTTTATCCCTTTAGTAAATAGATTAAATAGATTAAACAGTACTAAATGACTTGTGATTTTTTTTTACTTTCTTCTAGAACAGAGCTAATAGAGTTAGTTTAAGCTGAATGTCCTGTTTGTTTTCGTTGTGGTTTTGTGTGCTTAAATCTAGCATAAAAATAACTAACAATAATATGATGGGACCTGAATATTAAAGTTTAAGCCTATCTGTAATTTAAGTGTGTATGTAGTAACAATGTGGCGTACAATCAATACTACAAGGCCAAATGAACAGTAATAGAAATATAACAAAAAGTTTAAATTCATTAAAAAAAAAATTACAGTGACAACACTATGTATTCCTTGGCTCTGCAACACCAATAACAAGAGCTGACCACAAGCTTAGAAAGAGAAATTTAATAGAGGGCAGTAAAAAAAGACAGTGTAAATAAATAAAAAAATGTTTATCTAATTGTTAAAAAACTATTTCCTTATTGTCTTGTAAAATAACAAAGAACATATATTTTAGTAGTTACAGTGTTAATGTGTTGCAATTTGTTTACAATAGTGCAATATAGTAGATACAGTAGTTAGGAATGAAAAGAATTCTTCCACAGCCAGGGTGATGGACGCATAAAAACATTTGGAGTGCTTTTTGACAGCAGTTCAAAAACCATGTATCCAGTTATCAGACTGTACTGCAGGCTGATCGTAAATGTTTGAACATATCTGAGTGGGTGAAGACCTGGCTGGAGGCAGTGCTTCAGTGATAAACATCTGATGTGACTGCAGTGCATTAAAAGAGAATTTCACATTAAAAAAAACAAATTTAAACAACAGTTCCTGGCTTTTAACCACACACATAAATGCTCTTTGTCATTAACTATTTATACACTAACTTCCCTCCTGAACTGGACCGGACTGAGGTCTGTGCTTTGGCACAATGATTCTACCTCTGCTCTATAATGTTAAATTATGCTCTATAATCAAATGAATCTCCAAAAGAGAAATGAAGGAAAATCACTAATCTTATAACACGCGATGGGAAGATAAATGTGACAGCTTGAGGAAGAAGGAATGTCAGTTATTTGGTCTGTTGACAACAAAAGAAAACTCCCTGGGACTATTTTTAATAACTTAGTCTGGCAGTGAGTTCTACCAGGCATAGTTTAGAAAAAAACTCTTACAAATTAAATAAAATACATCACAAACAGACAACCTACAGCTTCTTAAAAAAAGGGAAACTCCAGAAAAAAAAAGAAAGACAGACACATTCATACGCAAACTTGCAAACAATTTTGATACAGTGACAGCTCTGAACTAAAATTAAAATCACTTCAGGCTGAAAGAGATTACTTTGGACTGTCAGGGAGGAGAATGCTTTGCAAAGTTTGGTTTTAAAAGTTCACATATCAGAGCCTTGCGCCAAATGATGATGTTTACAGTGGAGATAACCTTCCAGTAGAAACAATCCTCTGGAGGTGTGAGAGTGGTGGCGCCGGGGGGAAGAAGGTTTCACTGGGAGAGAGGTGACAAGCACGTGTGTGTGTAGCGGCAGTAGAGAAGGAGATTATGCTATGCCTGGGTGGCCGTTGGGGGGCTGGGTGTGTAAAATAACAAATCTCGATGAGGGAGAGGATGGTAGGTGTGACAGTTGGTTTGCAGTGCAGTGTGGGGAGGAAGGGGAACAGATGGGATGAGCTGGTGCTAATTTGTAAAGCTTGTCGTTCTGAGTCATTATCCAGTTTCCAGTAACTCAACAGTCGACTTTGCGGAGACTGGATCTAGTGTAGAAGAGAGAGAAGTGAGACAAAGAGTGTTTAAAGTGTTATGTTTTTCTCCAGAAATGCATAATCAAACATATGAAAAAAACCAGTATTATATTCTGCTATAAATAAATATATCTGAGTTATAAAAGTTGTGGAGTTGCTGTGAAACCTTGGCATCAAAATAAAAACCTACATGGCTTTGAAGCTAAGAATTTTGAGTATTTTACTGTAAGTTTCTTTAAAGTAAAATCACTGATTTGTCTCTAAACACATTATGCATGTCAGAATACAATTACTGAAAACATATAACACAAGTCTGTGAACTATACTGCGTTGTGTAGTTAGACCATTAAACAGTTTTTTATCATTTATGTGGTAAAGGGCTAAAACATGGCTCAAAGATGACCTGGACACAATACCCGAATTTGGTAAAAACCCCATTTGCGTTGAGGTTTTCCCCACTAGTGTGAATGGTTGTCTGTGTTTGTAAGTCTCTCTGTGTTGGCCATGAAATAGAAAACCCACCTTTTGCCCATAGATAACTGGGATAAGTGCCAGGCCCCCTCGACCTTGAACGGGATAAGTGGTTAAGATAATGGATGATGGGTTTACTAAGCCTTGGAACTCAGCATTTTGAACAGTATGTTGTGCACCTTACTTAATGTTGTTAGATAAGCACAGTAAGTTTTTGATAAATAATGTTTTTATCTCATGAGCCCTCACAACGTATGTGGGCGAAACATCATGGCTCAATAAAAGCAACGGGCCCAACAGTGAGTGGACAGTTCCCAGCGAGTTCAGACATATCTGGAATAGCTGCAGGACAGAGCGGAGTGAACAATGTAGAAATATTTAGATAGCAAAGATGGGAGTTAGAACGTTGGAATAATGACTTTGGAAGGGCTCATTTGTAAATTTTACAAAATCCACAATTAATGTGGATTAAACTGCATTACAACAATGTACCCACTCATGCTTCACCCAGCAATTAAAAGTAGAGAGTTCTGCTTATGTTGTCATAATTTTGAAATCTAAATTCATAAAGTTTGTAACATCAATAATTTAAATTTGGCTTGATGGTTACTAAAACTCAGAAGTCATGTTTGTTTTTACTTTACAATATATATTCTCACTTTTGGCATGCTTTAAGATCTATATTTTGCCTCAGTGTTACAGCATTGCTGTGGCAGGTGCTGCTGACTGTAGCTCTGTTTTTGATTATAAACCAGCAGTCCACTGAGCCTCACATGGAGAAACGGAGTTGATGCCAAAAGATGAAAACAGAAACATGTGGCTAAAGTTTCCGCAGCTTAACAAGCTGAAATACATTAGGAAAAGCACCAACTTTCCTCTGTTAATTAGGTTATTCGTTTCAAAGGTGAAAAACCTCAGAAAACATGCAGTATGAGTCTATGACCTGGGGTACAACAAAATCTGGTTTTATGTTCCTTTTCTGTAGGTTTGATGAGAATGGAGAAGCAGCATGAGCTCATTTTGTGTGTCACTGTGAGTGGGCATGTGTCTGTGTGTTTAAAGTCTCAGGTTACCGTTGCGTTTGTGTAGTCTGAATCGTCAGCGTTCTGTATAGCTGGGGGATTTTGCGGTTAATCAGAGGACCCAGAGCTTCTTTCAGCTTAGTGTAGTTCCTCTCCAGCTCTCTGTGGTACTCCTTCTGATCTGGTCCAATCAGGGCTTTATTCTTCCTCAGGGCATCCTCACACCTGCACAAGAGAACAGAGAAGACGCAGGGATTTGCGATTTGTTTTTATTAGTTACACAGCAGTCTGTGTCTGTGTCTGTGGAGTGTGTCACCACCTCTTAGTGAAGTCTTTAAAGCAGAGGCGCAGTTTGTTGTGATGGCGAAACAGCTTTGGGTCATCAGGAATGTCAGAAAGAAAGACCTGCGCCACTTCAAGGGGGCCCTGTGTGTGGGAGACACAGTTACATATCTGCTAAGGAATGTCTGCTAGTGCTAAATTGACCCAGACTTTAAACCACATTCTGATGGGAGTTAAATTTACAGCAGAATGGGTGTAGGTGCAGATTTTCGTATCTAAATAGGCACCTGGTTTACAGTGGTGCCTACACAGCCCTGCAGCACCATCTGCAGCATCTTTGAATCTGCGGGGTCTTGGTTTGTGGCAAAGGCAAGCTCCTGAGTCTTCTTTTGCATGTCCTCAATGGCCACCTCCATAGGTACAAGAATTATCTGGAGAACAACAGAATGAGAGGAAGTCATATTTTCTTTTTTTTTTTTCAATATACTACATTGGCATTTGAAACTGAAAAAAAAAACACCTTCAGACCAACCCACCTCCTCTTTGTTTATAACATTAATACGCGTCTTAATGTAAGGGAAAGCATGAGATGTCGTCAGGATGGTTTTGCGTTTGTACTGCTCGTGAAGGTCTCCGTGGGCGCGGCCGTCGAGTGTAAAAGGAGTACAGTACATGAAGGTGCGCAGGTTGTAGTTTTTGTCAAAGTAGGTGATTCTTTCCTTCATCTCATATGTGTCAAAGAACGGCTCCACGTAGGTGATCTGGAGGTAGGCCTTGAAAAAGTCCAGTCATTAATCCAATTAGTCCTGTCTTAATATCTGCGCCGGTATATTATTAGTCACAGATACACATGATGTTACCTTGTTGGGATCCAGTTTGCTTTTGTCAACTGGGTTAGAGTCTTTGATAATTTCAACCGCATCATCCCCAAATCTCTCAGAGTAAAACTCCTGTGGAAAAACATGATCTGTATTTAGACACGTGTTTCCTAATTAAATTAGTAATGCCAGCATTGTTAGTTTCATGATGAGTTCATATGCCTCAAGTCTGTGGGAGATCTCAGCCAATTTTGTAATTGATGGCTCCTTGTAGACAAACTCTTGTTCATCCAGGTCTCCAAACCTACAGCCGTAGAAACCAACCCGGAAGTAGGTCCCAAACATTCTCTGAAAACTACAGACAGGATGAAAGACATTTAGAGCAAGCTAAAATTAACATACAGCAGACACAGAACTTCTGTATTCGAACAAGACAAAAAACTACAAAAATCTAATGAATTATGGTGAGTTTTTGTCCAAAACATTAGAAACTACTTCTTCTCATAATGCATTCTAGTACGACACCACTAACAACTTTGACTTTAATAATAACAGAGTAGAATTATCAGCTTTCTGACAGTTTCAACCTAAAACCTGTGAAATTATATCACTGTGGCCAGTGAGTGTATTTTGAAATAGAAAACTAATTTTCAAGTAAAATACATATTTAGGCCACAATACAACACTAAAAGATTGGGAAAATGGAATGGACACTGTTTTGTAACAGTGGTGCAACTATGTCAAAGTGTGAAAGCAAGTTTTGTATTACTCACCATTGATACAGGAGATGACAAGCAGTGGGGAAGAAAGAAAGAATTAGTCAACTCAAAGTCAAAAAGTCAAAATACAAGGAATTGCTGAATAAGCTTTTCCTTAAATTAGATATACTTGATGACAAATAAGCTTTTTACCTCCCAGCCTGAACTCTGGAAAAGATTAGAAAAAAAATGAAGCACATAAATGAAAAATCTGAATAAAGTTCATTGTCTCATCACACAATTAGTACTGTATGAAGCTTATGATTTTATGACTAAGCAGCCAACTCACTTGGTTGTAGACTTTATTAAAGGCATCCTGCAGCTTCCCGTGGACGGTTGCCAGCTTTTTGAAGTCTCTGTTGGCTTCGTGGATGGGTAGCAGAATCTTGTACACTTCATTTATGGCCTCGTACATAGCTGCCTGGGGTTACAGCACAATGGAAAGCCAGTTCCACACATACCACTCTATCACATAACACTCCTTGGATCATATCAACCTTGTGTTAACATTCTGTCAACATGCGGTTGGAGAATGTGAGTTGTACCATATTAAAAGAGGCAGCTGCTTGCTCCAGGAGGCCCACCAGACCGGACTCACTGAAGTACTTCCCAGCACAAATCCCCTCCTCCTCTGGAGATAAGACATCATCGGACACGGCAGATTCCTCCAATACATTGGTTGAAATATTCTGAGGGAGAAACAGAGAAGTTAGAACAAGCAATTAATAACTGCTTGCTTCTCTAATGCCATGCTTGACTTCTAGTACTCCAGTTCTGGGACAACCTCGTACCTCACGTAACAGGAAGAACTGACCTGAAATGTAACACAACCAATCGGCAGGTAGCGACAATCTTCCAGCATGTTGAGATACTCTGCCACCAGTGCAGCACTATGGACAAGACAGTGGGCGGCTTCAGCATGGTTTCCTCTCTCAGAGTGCTTTCCTGCCATGTTCTGGAGCCATGTTAGACGCAAGTCCGGGGAGTTCTGGTAGCCCTTGGCAATTCTGAAGTTAGAAATAAGATAATGTATTCAGTTTTATTGATGGCACTTTATTGTTTTATGCTAGCTTCACTGATGGTCATCTGCTCTACCTGTACATTAGGTCAATGAGCATCTCTGGATCCTGCTGATGTTCTTTCATCTTCACAGTGTCAGTAAGAATCATGTGCAGATTGAACACCAAATCCTGGACCTGTGGTTTTAGAAATGCAACACAGCACATTAGTAAGTCTAATCTATTGCAGTGGCATATCTGGCTGATGTACAGATCGCATGATGGTTATTTTAATTACCTGCTCTGGAAAAGGTGTGTCACGCAGCTCCACGTCTTCTTCAGCGTATGTCAGGATCGTCTTAAGTGACCGACGAAGATGTTCCTCATTAAAGTTTTGTGATGTTCCCACCAGTGAGGACAGAGACATGGTGACCTGCATTTTAACCCGCGCAAAGTTCTGGTTCAAGGACAGAAATACGAGAGATTGAGGGCCCACATCATCCTTAGAGAATCCATTCCATTCAATTTTGTGTCAAATGCCACCAAACTAGAAGACAACAGTACAACGTCTGAGCTTACGTTTCCAATCTCAAAGTTCTGTCTCATGAGCAGATAAAGAGAGGCGGAGGCATGACTTCTGACAGAGCTGACACTGCTGCTACAGTGACGGAGGAGGCGCAGACACAGGTCCGCACAAAGCTCCGTGTCCTCTTCAAACAGCATCTCTGGGAACTAACCACAAAAACACACTTCACTACTTTGTGTAATTCTTCCAAATAAAAAAAAGAAAGACTAATACAACAGCAGTAAACCTTAATGGTGAGGTTTGGGGCACTAATAGAAACGTTACTTACCTTGAAGACTAAAGCCCTCTGTGTAGTGAAGCAATGCTGCAGGAAGAGGGCACTCTGGTTGCCCGCCATGCTGTGGAGAAGCACTCTCAGCACCCCGCCTAAAACACTTTCCTTCAGCTCTGATGCCACCACAGTCTGAAACAGCACATTATAAATCTATTAAATACTAAAATAACGTATGTGCCAGCAGCAGTGTGGTCATGTTTTTAATGATTGTTTTACCTTGACTATAATCTCCAGTGTATCTAGTACTATCAGAGAGGCCTCAGTAGAAAGGTTTCCATCCACAACAGACTCCTGCTCCACCTCTGTTTTGGTCCTTGTAGATGAGTTGTGATGCAACCATCAGTACTGTATATCAAACTTAAGCACCACTCAAATAAACATGCCGTAGATATAATTCATATTTAAGACTGGAAATAAATTTTTCTTTCATAAATTTCTAAAATTTCCCTTTAGGGAAAATAAAGTATCTTTCTTTCTATCTAACTGTCTATCCGTCCTACAAGAAAAGAAGTTTCATACTGCTTTAGTTGGCATTAATGCAATTTATGTAAAGGGCATACTTATCAACTCGATCTGTATTTTGTCTCCAGTGAGTGACATTCTTTCTCCACCGAACATTTTCTTGGCTGCCATAAGGACTCCTCTCTGGTAGTGAAAACAAATTAGAGTTTCCATGAAGACAGACTCATAAATGTCAAACAAAAACAGCCGCTGACCCACAAACACACATAATACTATGCTCTCATGCTACTTACCTCTGCAGCGACGGACCATCTCCTGACGAGCACCAATAGTGCCTAGTATGGCCTCCTCCAGTCGAGCTTTCATGTCTTGAGACTTTTTAAAGGTCAAACTGTTGATTCTCTCTAGAGCCTTCTTCCCCTGCAATGGCCACCAAACATCATGGGACAGGGGCAAATTAATCAAAGCCAAACTAATTAAAGTCAACTGTAAATAATTATTGAGAGTGATCTACTGTAACACAGATAATTTGATAATCAACACAGTAAACTGATGAAGTTGCTACTAGACTGAAAAATAAATTGATGATTTGTGCTGTTGAGTTGTTCTGCTGTTTTGCCTCAGATTTACTGTAAAGATAATGACTGGTTACTGTACCTTGTATTCAAAGCAGGAGACACATAGATGCAGCAGATCCAGCAGGCGGTTGATTTGCAGTACAGACAAATCAGACACCCATCGCTCCAAGAGAGCTGCATCTGCATTCTTTAGGACCCACAGGAAACACACTAGCAAGGTCTTGCTGCACTCAGCGGACAGGGAGCTGGACTGGCGCCCAGCCTGGTTAAGACAAACATACAAACTCAGTGCCAGTCTTAATATCTGCTTTTGTACAAAATGGCTGTTTACAGAAACTGATACAGTAAAGGAAAAGAGAGCCACCTACAGGATAAAAAGAAGTTGTTTAATTTCAGAAAAGAAGAACATGGGGAGAATGCAAATGCTTTCTGAATGATGTTTGTGTGGTGTTACAGAAAGGCCACAGTGATCATCTGTCAAACAGAGGCACCAGCCTCCCACACAGTGGCCAATCTGTGACCTGTCAGTCTGTAGGGCCCTGGGGAAAAGCCTGACTCCTGCTGCTATCACTCACCACTGTGGGCAGTGCAAATGGGTTGGCTTTGGCATGCGGCAAAGGGGAGCCAGCAATTGCCATGGCAACAGACTGACTGATAGTGTTGCTACTGTCTGGGTCAGCATCATCTGCGTGGGCTGAGGCATGGCGGACCCGAGCAGGCGAGGAATCTACGAAGAAATAAGTAAAGCATTTTCAGGTAAAATAATACTAGAGAGAAAATGCAGGAACTTTGAGTAGGTGGATAACAGCATTAGCATATATTTTCTGCTGACCAGAGAAGTCGTGTAGATGATGCAACGTCTCCATAACAATGGGAATGAGGGGCAGGTAGAGCTGTGCAACCTGGGCTCTGACCTGAGGATCACTGTAGCGAGGGTCTGCATCATGACTGCACAGCTGGGAGTGAACAGCACTAATGGCCTTCTTATGAAGGAAGAAAACCCTGTGGGTAAATAGCAAGAGTATGTTTGGAGCAGCGCCTGTGTACATCAGAGCTTTACGTTATATCGAACTTCCAGCTTCTATAATCCTATGCAGCTTTAACTCCTGCATTGCATATATGAAAGCATAAAAAAACATACCCTTCTCCGTCAGGATCAAGGATGAGAGACAGCTCAGTAAGCAGCAGGCCTGACAAAAAGTGCTGATGCCGAAAAGGGACGGAGAGCTCAAACATGGTGGCTACACCTTGGTCTTGCACTACACTGGAAAATGCAGAACTCTGTGGATATTAAGCAGAAGTGTATAAATAAGAAGATGATATTAAAAGATATAATTAAATAAATCAAATTACTTTGTTGGACATTTTGGTGATTTTGCCCAAAATGACAAAAAGCTTAGCAAAAAAATAATGGCAATAACATCAAAGGATTCTGTTTACTTGTCAGGCCTGAATTAGGTTTTCTAGCCTGCTTCATTACCTGTGAAGTGGTGGAGGAAGTAGAAGGGGAAGGGGAGGCTGGAGGGCTCAGAGTTGAGCAGGGCAGGTTGAGGATGACATAGTGCTCATGGCTGCAGACAATGCGTATGAAGTCCATCTTCAGTGCAGTAAGAGAACTGGGGTTCTGCGCTGTGTGGAGCTTGTTAGCAATCTGTTTAATACACAGGATTGTTTGAGAAAATAAGTGCAGTGTCAAACTGCACGTAGGAGCTTTGTTATTTGAAGTGTTGGATAGTAAGAGAAAATAGGGAACTGAGGTTAAGGCACCTGTTTGTAGTAGGAGCGGATGAGGTTGAACACAAAGCCTCGGTCCATGAGAGATAGCAGGTCATTCAGGAAGAAGGCGAGACTGCTGTTTAACCTCTCCACAAGCTCCACATCCTGGCAGACAGAAAGGGAAATATATAAAGAGACAAAGGAAGGAAATGCTAAACAAGGAGCGGCAAAAACATACAATGTTTTTTGGTCTACTTAAATTTATGAATCTAAATTTGCTATAGGAAGCTTTATGTCTTTTTCTTTAAATGGTTAATACTAAGCTCCTAAAATTAAATGGACTTTATTTGTGAAATTTATTGTAGAGTAGCACTGTGGGGCTCTGTACCTTGTGGTATCTGCTGGCAATGTCTGCACTGATGGCACATACAAGTGCAGCGATGTCATCGACAAAGCGGTCTGGGAAACGCTGACGCCTGGGAACTTCCAGTTTGGAGGTCAGGAATAAGTGATGGGCCATGCTCTTTGTCTGTAAAGAAGGACACTCAAATAACTTTTTTCCTGGCTGATATTATAACATTTTCAGTGTAATTTTGTTTTGCAGCATTCTGGTATTTAGATTTAGACATTTGAGAACATATGGTACAATCATTGTTGATTCACCAGGGCATACTGACCATTAGCTGAAAGAAAAACCAGGCCTGCTGCAGTGCTGCTTCCCTCACTGTGCTCGTGCTGACCACCCACTGTAATGCCAGCTCCTCATGGAGCAGCTAGATGTGAACCAACACAGACCCAGTTTGAGCTTACAGTACACATGGAACCGTTTTCAGAGGCTAGATGAGCTTTTGAGCTTAAAGTCTATAGAGTTTCTCAAGCAGTATGTCGTTAACAGTAACTGTGGTTTATAAAGATATCATAGTATTATTGTTTGATAGTTTTTCAGACTCAGATACTCACTAAAATAACATAAATGCCTACAAAAAAGGATCAACCATAGGTTATAGACGTTTAAATTTAGCACACAAAAAAATCATTACCTCTGTCATAGAGTTAGCCATAACATGTTCAGTTTAATCCAGAAAATGAACTTTTAAGTGGGTTATTTATGATTTGAATTTTAATGATACTGAAAATTGATGATGTTAAGTGTTGAAAATGTGTTAGTTAAGGTGAATGCCAGTTTTACAGTTTGTTATAGTAGATGCCAGTTTTACCTTCTTAGTAATCTGTCTTGTGGGAACTGAAAACAAGGCCACGCTGTCCAAAAAGGCAGACATGCGATTGCAGCTGCGGTCGTTTGCCTGACATGGAGTGACGGTGAGGTGAACACACAGAAATGAGGACAAAGTGATGTGAAAAGGGATGAATGGAAATGGATGGGTGGCCAGAGATCTATGACTACAACCTATATGAAAATCTGACATTCTCAAGGTAGAGACTGTGTTACTCCCAGCAATAATTACACAGGGACTGTGACATGGTAGTGAGGAGGTGAAATGTAAATGGACAGGCAAGGTGTAGCCATGGATAAAAAGGTGTGACAGGTAAGCCACAGCAAGCAAAGTGAGAGTGAGAAACAACCCCTGAGACATGAGGTAGCAGTCGGCCAATCAGAGTTATCAGATCCTTCAGGGTGGAGATGGAGGTGTGAAGGTAGAGAGGAGGGATTTTGCACCTGCTTGAGCTCACAGCTGGAGTTTGGGTTCCGGCGTAGCACAGATCTAGAGCCCCCAGGGGCATAAGCAGAGTTTACCCAGGAATGGGAACGGTCAATGCCCTGCCAGAAGCCACCGGAGACACACACACAAAACACAGACACAAACACAAACACACATAGAGTGGCAAGAGGCAAGGGCAAAGGAGTGAGTAAAGGGTGGGGCAATTAACACATACAATTATGTGACGGAAGATTTTATAATAAACAAACATAAGGGATATGACAAGTGAAGCTAGAACCAGAGAATAAAGCAAGAGAGGGAAGAATGAAAGGACAGCTGGAGGTACTGGAAGGAAACACAAAGGAATAGAAGAGCAAAGCATAATTGCATCTTTGATCAGCATTATTAAATATTGGCATAATGTTCTCAGGCTTCCTCACATTACTGAATGTGCTGTGAAGACAGGTGAGACGAGGGGAAGTAGAAGAATCACAACAAATTAACAAGCTAATATTGGATAAACACAATTTGCAATGTGAAATATAAAACTAATACTATTAATTCTGTTTGTGGATTATGTAACAGGAAAACCAACTAGGCTTAGTTGGGGGATTTCCAAACATGGGGTGTCTTACTTAACTACAACCAAATTTCACAGAAAATAAAAAAATTAAATTAATTAAACACATTAAACAACAAATGCTAATTACAAATTAAAATACAAAAGCATAAAAGCACATTGGTTCTTACATAGCATGATAAGACCAAGAAAATTACAGCCTTGAATTTCTTATATGACAATCAAAGGCCTAAAAGGCTTTTCAAAAACTTGCATGGAAACTCAACACAACAATAGTTGTGTAGCTCCAATAAATAGAACACATTTTCTAACCTTGCTCCCTATGATCCTTTGCACTTCCTCATCAGGAGAAACCGGTGTACTGGCCAAGTCGGGGTTGGAGTTGCTGATACTCTTGGAACGAGAGAGGTGCAGGCTGCTTGGACGGGCTGTTGCTCTCGATAAGGTGGCGTACTGCATAGGCATCTCATAGGACTGAGTGCCTGCTACACACGGATGTTGGAAAAATCAAGAGACATACATCTCACCGAATATTAAAGTCCACCAAAGGCCTTGTTACCAGTTTATCAGACACAAGTTCTCATTCCTTACATGCTGGGGGAATTGTAGGTTCGGCAGTGGGCAGCCGGAAGCAGTAGTGGATGTAGGATGCTAGCAGGTTGTTGCGGCCATGCTGGTCCTGGTTTCCCTCAAGGTTTTATGAATCTGGTTGACCAACAAAGCCATGGCTTCAAAGGCAGCACGGCCCAGGTTCACTTTAGTGTAAGCATGATAAAAATATGACGTTGAAATTTTAACAGTTGCTGCAGAGTAAATCACATACAGGTGTAGAGTGTCATTTTGAAGAAGAAGGATTTGTGTTTCAGAGTGTAAGTGTAATGCTTGGCCAAAACAAAACCTCATCACAGTTTGACACATTTAGTGATACACTGTTGTACAGTGACATTGGCATCAACGTGCTTTCAAAAGTGATAGCGTGCTTACAAAAGATCATACTGATAATAATTGTCGTCACATTAACAAATCAAATAGTCAGAATAGGCCTTTCAGCCTCGTTCTAAGAAATGCAGTGAAATCGATCTTACCGATTTGACCTGCAATGACTGGTGGATAGACAATGAGCTGAATGAGTTTGCTAAGCAGCTGGTGCAGGAATCGGACACAGGTATCAAGCAGAGCCAGTCTCAGTGCAGCCATGCTGGCCTTCAGTTCCCCCTCCATGTTGGCCTCTGTTATGATTACATCCTTCAGGCGGAAGGGAAAGGAGTACTCCTCCAGCACATACACCAGAGTGAAGAACTTATCCAGGTGTGGGTCCTACGGGTAAAACCACCATCAAAACAAAGCACAGACTGAACTCTTTGAACTTTCATTTGTCTGAGTTTTTCTTTTAGGAGACTTCTCAGACAGGATCCATACAATTACATGTACAATTACCCACAGTACTCTATAGTACATGCAACCCTACAGAACTGTAATACATTTTTTTAATAATGCAATTATCAATAAATAAATGCCAATTCCTTCCCAGTAGTACTACCTTAATTTCAGAGGGGCTTTTTAAGATGGGAGCCAATCTACATGGAAAAGTAGAAACTTCGATATTACAAAAACAAAAAAAAACTGTACCTGAGTGTGAACTGAAGAGACCGCTGTCACCTCAACATTGAACACTCCTTTGTGATTATCCACCCACTTCATGCCTGGGAGCTGAACCTGCCGCAATGTTACATCCAACCCATTAAACACTAACTGATACCAAAAAGGAAAGCAATGCCAGGGAAATTGATAACACTCACGTCAGGGGTGAGTACAGAGTAGCTAGGTGGAGGCTTTTCCACAGAGACGGGCAGACTGAAGGAGCCAGTGCGTAGTCTGCCATGCTGCATCAGAGGGATCCACTGCAGGCAGAAAAGAGACACACGCAATCTCTTACTGATGGCAAGACAACAAAAAGTGTTAGCAAACAAGTGGGTGTGTGGGTGGAAGTAATAAACACAGGGCAGCTGAAGGAGTGTACGCACAGTGTAGCCCACAGGGGTCTCCAGAGGAGTGTTTTGTTTGGGCTGGCAGCTGATGTGGTAGAAGGTGAACAGCAGATGGTGGTTGTCTGTCAGATTGGCAGGAATCTTCATCTTTATCTCCTCATAGAACTCTGGAGACCTTCAGGGCAAGAGTTAAACAGAATGTTTGCAAGCACACAGTGAAATGAAAAAAATTGGAAAGAGGCCAGTAGAGACTCAGCAGGTAATTGGGTCTCACTTGTTGTGGTAGATGACAGGAGTATACGCCTCCTTCATGAACTCAGCACAACTTGACTTTCCAAATATGACCTGGTTAAAAAAACACAGTATAAACATTACTGTAATAAATTCATCATCACCACTGTAAGCTTGTCAATTATTTAAATAACTTCACCATTAACATATTTTCAGGTTTCAGTTTCTGATACATTTCTGACACATTTTGTGCTTTAACCTGTCCATTGTGCTATAAATGTGATAAGCTTTTTTTTTGTTTTTAAAAAAGTAAACCCCCAGGTCTATGGGGGCGAGTGATTGACAAATAAATCATAGATTTGGGTGAAGTATTTCTTGAGGAAAGTAGTAATAATGATAATAATAATAATATTAATGCATAAAAAGTTCAGATCCTCAGGTAGGGTGCCCCACAGCATCTGGCCTAGGCATGCAAGGCTGCACTCTCAATTGTGAGGAAACAATATGCAATAAAGTTCGGAGCTTGACCAGGTACTACAAAAAAATTGACTGAATACAGTGAATTACAATAGCCTAACTGAGATATTACCATGAAAGCATGCATGAACTTCTGACTATCACGATGTAGGCAAAAGGACCTAATTTCTGAGGTGCCTTTTTGACATTTAATAAACAAAAAATATTCTGATATAAAGAATTTACTGTTGTTAGATTTGTCTGAAGTCTGCCGCTTTGAAGATATTCCCTCTTCCAAGAAGGCACGATCTAGTATTTCACTGCCTCCAGCTGTTGTTTGTGACTGGAATTATATTCTCCTGGGAACACTGCTCTCATGTCACTTGATTCTCCTTGATCGTGACTCACCGGCAAAGCTTGAATGGGGTCCTCTCCAGCCATGAACTGCACCTTCACAGCAATGTTCCTCACTGAACCCTGACGACTGCTGAAATTCAGACTTTGGGGGTAAACATAGAGCAGATTCCTGAAAGAAAATAATGCAAGCAGAAATAAATGTCTTATTCACAAACACTGTATACATAATTCATTTAGAACAAGTAACTTCTTAAAAAAACACCAATAGTTAATTCCTCTAGGTATTTTTGACTATGACTGTCTTTATATCATGATTTACAATGATACTGTAGTTAAGTTAAGGATAACGTGAAAGAGCTATGACAAAAAGAGTGAACAGAAACTAAAAACAAATGGAGGTACAATTAAATATTGTTTGCTGGTCAGTGTTCAAATCAACATGCGTCAAAAATATTACACATCATTTTTGCATCAACCACTACTGAACACCTCCATAAATACATACTACTCTTATTCTCAGAAAGGTAAAAAAAAAAACTTTGTGTGTGCACATGGGAAGACTGTGACCCAGTATCAGATTAGCTTGGTGAGAGTCACCTTAACTCCTCTCCAAGTTAAATATTAGAGGTAACATTTGTTCATATTTTGAAATAGCTGATTTAATCACTTTTCATAAGGCAATGACTCACCACAAACATTAAGTAACATTTAAAGTACATCTTTGCGATATTGCTTTTAGCAAAACATATATATTCTAACAAGTTATAACAAGTGCCCTGCCTACTTTTTTATGCATATCATTGATGTTTGTGACCTAAATTACCAATCGTGCCTAAAGTATCTCAGGGGTTAAACTTCAAGGTGAGGTCACTGAGACTAAGGTCAGAGACAGACCCTGCGATCGAACCACTGCTGAGCTAATGTTTTACCAATGGCATTGCACGTACACATCTAATATAAGGCACAGTGACCACCCTACAAAGTCATCATCTGGGGAATATTCCGATGATGCTAACTTCTGTGGAGCTCGTATTTTAAATTGTGCAAACTTTGGAGCGACTTAACTGATGGACAAGCAATCACAAACTTTTTGAACAACTGAGTCAAACAGACAACAAAACATTAGCCAGCTGGTGAGTGACAGGTGATATCAAGATGATCTGGGGCATGTGCCTGATTTGTGTGGCTGGGGGTCTCGGAGTAGTCCATGCAGGCCCGATCAAGAACAACGGCGAGACTGCACCACAGGAAGAAGTCAACGTGCTCATGTTTGGTGTCATACAGTTCAGTGAATCCCTTAACTATGTTTATGAAAGTACTGAAGCAAAGATAGCAAAAATCAGCCAGGTTTTGAAGAACCATGAGGGGACTCTTCAAAAGCTGGGGAAGCAAACAGAGCAAGCTGCCGAGGTGGAAAAACAGATGAAAGAAGTGATAGAGCTGCTGCAGGTAAGAAAACACAAAAATATGTAAACAACCAGCACTATTGCATGGCTGTGTTATTACAAGAAGAAAACCACTTTGAATTATTACCACACTGCAGATTTAAAGTATGTCAAGTATTTAATGTCCTCATCAATTGCAAGTTGACCAGACATACCAAATCAGCTTTTTGGTTATTTAAATTAGACAAACAGAGTAATGGCTATACTACTGTATGTCTACTGCAAAAACCCTCAAGTTCCTTTTGATGCTCGCGTCCCCCATCTTTGAAGGTTTCTATAACATTTATAAACCACTAGATGTCAGTGTGCCTTTCTCATTTCAAAGACCTAGCAAAAATAGAAAGAAAGCATGTTTTATCAGCCCTTCACTAGTATAAGAATAAGTCAAACTCTTTTATCTGAGATAAAATAGTGAGAGTGTCATCAGAGAGCAGCATGTTGCTCTGTGAGGTCTATCAAAGTAACGCTACATGCTGCAGTAAGATCTCTTGTGCAATAAGAGGATAATCTAGACGGACGCTCTTTTGACAGGCCCAGATGGTCAAGCAACAGGCTCAGACCAAGATGATGAAAGACTGGCTGGCCAGAATGGAGGAGGAAGAGACTGAGCTGAAGACGAAAGTGAAGAGGTTGGAGGTGTATCTCAACGAATCAGTGTCCACTAACATTAAAGAGTTGCAGGTAACAGAAACATGAAATTCCCTGTAGTTACAACTTAAAAATAGAAAAGAAAAAGAAAAGGAGGCACTCTTACTTTACTGTCTCTTACATCAGCCAACATTCACCTTTGGGTAATGCAAAGCAACAGGCACCTTTACATATATTAATAGCAAATATCATTGACATACTGCAATTCTGTTACTTTTAACTTGTTTCCTTTTTGTAGGCAAGAGCAGAAGAACACTCCAACATCCTGAAAGGTTTAGAGCATCTAACTGATTTCCAAAAAGAAAATATTGAGACTCAAGATATGCAGCTCTCAAAACTACAAAAGCTGGTATGAATGCTTAAAAAATCTGATTATTTAAAGGTTTTTTCATTAAAGTTACAGTTTTGTTTCTTTCTTCTGGAGTCAAGCTATGACATAGTTGTTTAAAGATTCCCAGCCTTCACAGCTCCGAATGAGACAAGTCACACAGATCACAACTCTGTATCATCACTGCACTCCCTGTAATCTATGCTATAGATATTCTGTATGACAAGAAAATATTTTTAAAATAACCACATGATTGATGGGGCTATTTCTGATGTAATATTTTTTGTACTTTGTGTTTAAGAACCATTCAAAAAGACTTTTAAATTATTAGATTTTATTTTACCAACCATCCATTTACATGTGTTAAAATAACCTTAAAAGAATAGCTTGTTTTTGTGTTTACATATTTTACAAAATATGGATATCAATAAAAATGTGTCTTAATTTTAGAACCTTTTGTCATCTTTGCCTAAAACTACACTCTAAACTGAAGGCAGGTGAAAACTGTGGCCCTGTCAATAAATCAATAAGGTTGAGCCACGTAGACAGAGCTGCAGTGTTCTATGTTGACTCCCTGTGTGTGTGTGTGTGTGTGTGTGTGTCTTTGATAAGTGACCCCTCACCTGTAGGTGGTGTGTGGTGTGTATACATAGCGAGCTGGGAACTCCAGAACTTCTTTGGTTGGGCGAACACGCAGATCTGGATATGGCTTCACATGAAGCAGCTCCGGTGACAGACAGTAATGAGGCGAGTCTGGAGCTGGGGAGATGTCAATCTTCAGATGGGCTGAAAAACAAACGACAAAATATTACAAAAACATAAACCTTTGTGCAATAATTCAGAGATATCACATAAATATCTTGATTATATTTGCAATTCCTGCTCACCTGTGACTGGTCTTAGTCTCCGCAGAAGAGATGATGGTCTGCGCATGTCTGCCAAAAACTTGTAGAGGTCTTCATCGCTCAGTCTGTCTCCCTCCTTTATAAAAATAAATGATAGAGCAAAATTTGGGTTGAGATTATGCATTACATTAAAAAAACATAACTATCAATATAGGCAGAATATTTACAGATTCATTATCATTATACCTGTATTATACCAATATCGAATTAAGTAGCTAAGTTACATTAGCAGCTAATTCAGAGTCTAACCTGTTTGAAGAAATTGGTGACAGTAAGTGTTGCTGGACGGAAAGTGGCAAAGTTACACATGTCATCTCCAACACTCATTCGCTCAAATCCTTTCTTCTTTCTCTCATTCCATGTTCCAAGACCTTTTCGCTCTGTGTTTTACAAAGACAATTCAAACAAAACAACAACCAAAATAACATTAGAGAGGTACATGACTTTTGTCACGGTAAAATATTGAATCTTGTGTGTATGTGCATTTTTTGTATTAAATTATAGATTAGTTTAGAGTTGGCGGTACCAGAGTCAGAGTCGGGATCTGAGCGATCTAGACCTCCCACACTGCTAACTATGTTGAGAAGGTGAATGGCTGTCCAGGCAAAAGGCATGTGAAAACGGCCGAGACGGCTGCATGACTGCTCTGCCTGCAGGCGCAGCTTCTCCAGCTTCTCTTTGTGCTAAAGTGGGACAGAGGTAGACATGATGAAACTAAATCAAATGATACAGATATGCCCAAAATATCTGAAATAATCAACAGAACTGACCTGGCAGAGGGGATGGTAAATATTGCAGCTACCCAGACAAAATTGAGCAATTTTTGTGACTAGACAGTTAAAAACATTATGACCCTATTACCTTGGATGAATCTGATTCTTTCATGACCATGTAGGGTTCACAGCACTCTCCAATGTCTCCTTGTTGAAGGACTTTCTCAAGCTGATATAAAGAGTATATGCACACTATTAACACATTAACATTAACTATCATGTATGTGAATGTCTGATAATTATGTGAACTCCAGGAGCTTTTTGTACCTTAATCACCAAGAAGATGTCAGCAGAAGGGTATGTAATGGAGAAAATGGCAGAACGGGCCAGTGTCGATATAGCTATGTGAGGTGTGTGGGGCTTGAGTAGCCCTTTCATCTGCTCAGAGTTCAGGTCGAAGTAAAAATTCTCAGAGATCTGTTTGAGGGACGTTTGAGACAAGCAGGAAGGAAAAATGATAATGGAAATGCACATAAAGGGTTTTTAATTAAATTTTGACTCAGTGATCTAAACCACAAGACCACTCAGACCTTTCTGAGACAAGGGAAATTCAATTAGTAAAGCATGAGCTCAGCATTATGTAAGTGTCTTACAGAATAAAAGTCATCGAAAGAATACTCGCAGCAAACAATAACATGATGTATGTAATGAAAATAATACCTTTTTCTTTTCTTTGATATCATAAAGGGCAAGTGATCCAAATATTGGCTCAATTTCTATTTCAAACCTGAAAAATATAAAAAAAATACATGTCCTTATGTATGTAGAGCATGAAGGGTATTTCTGGTAATGAATCAGAGCATAAAGACAAAAATGGCAGAGGAGATGTTTTACATGTACCCACTTCAGAGACAGACACTTGACCATGATCCTCTGACCACAATGTTCTTTGGGCACTTCAGGAACAGAACACCTCTCTACTGCTTCATCCTGCCACACAGACAAAAAAAACCCCATGAAAAACACACACATGCATAACATTTACACAGACGTCATGGCAACATAGCAGCGGAGACAGGGATGGAGTGTACAGATATATAGAAAGAAGAATGAAGTGAGTGTGAACACTGAGAACAGAAGAACAAACAGTTCCCTGGCAGTGGCATGGACATTCACTTTGTGGGAACATTCAATAATGTTGCTCCAAGATGAACAAAGGGCTCATGTTCTGCAATGAGGTACAAGTAGTATAGTCCAGGGATTACACTGTAATCAGTTCTTTTAAACCAGTTTCACAAAAACTACGTGCATTTCTAAATACACCACTACTTGTGTACTGGAACATTCCCTGATAAAAACATATTTGCCCCAGCATGCCTATTGTTAAAATAATTACTAAGCTCCAGGAAATTTGCTTGATAGATGAGTTATTTCCTAGATCACACTTTAGAGAGTCTCCACATTCATTAAATATGTGGCCTTTACTGTGCAATGTAATGTGCCACTACTTATGTCGATTTCAACCAAAATGCAGTGGCAAACTGACTGACTGATGAGGCTGGTTTGACACAAACCTCATCAGGGGGAGGGTAGAGGCCCAGCAGGTCGCAGTGGCGCCCCTGAAGGCGTGCCTCCGTATTGTGCGGTCCATGTCCTCCGCGGCTGTACGTTCCAACACAGACGGCAAGAGAGCATCTGGGGAGGAGTTCTTGAGATCAAAGATGCTGGAGGCCCAGCTGCCTCGAGGGGTCTCATCGAGACTAACTGACTGCCGCTTTGCGTCATCCTGAAGTGATATGGAAGGGTGAGATCACATGTTAGTTATTCTTCCTGGCAAAGATGTCACCTTTTAAGTGCTTGCTACAGAGGTTTATGAAAGATGAGAACAGTAGCCAATAGATCTGATTATTATATTACCATTATCCATTTACTATGACTCATAGGTTGAATTTGTAATGGATAATGGACGAGGTACATTGATTTGTCTTTTACTCATTTTTCTCATGATCAACTGGAAGACTAGAATGTACTCATAGCAATAGCTTACACTGGCTATCATAAAGACACACCTGCGTTATTGTGTTGTGACTGTCTCCATCTCTTTGTTTGGATGTTAAAGGACAGGAGACTTTGTTTAATGAACCTAAAATAACTGAATGTTCACTGAGTGCACAAGATAAGGAATCATTCAAACCATCACCACCAGCTACCTGATCATCCTGGCGCTCGGCCGCAACAGCCTCATCCAGTTCAAAGGTCTGTTTAACCAGCCCTCGTTGCCTCTCTCTCTGTCTCTCAGAGTTGTGAGGAGTATATGTGGTGCTGTAGTGCTGATATCTTTAGGAATAAAGACGAAAAATTTCCCAGTCATAATGCAACTGTCAATTCCTTAAAAACTGAACAGTGAAAAGTGGTGCACACAATTAAACCACAGATGAAACATATGTACTGAAGGTTAAATCAGCTGATGCTACAACTGACACCACTTACTTTCTTTGAATGATGAGCCAGTCATCTGTGTAGACTGCCAAGGCATCCCTCACTCTGGGATCCAGAGAGCTACATAGAAAAACACATTAATAATTAAGCAATGCATGCTTTTAATTCACACATGAGAGAGAAGGGCATTGTTCCTATCTCTATTGGAGCAGTTCCTCCATAACAGTGAGAATAGTCTTGTGCATATGTGAAGGTGTAAAGGTCACAGAGGGATTTGTATGTAACAGTTTGAAGTGTATATTGGCTATTAGCAGCTGGACTTACTCTTCCTCCTCTTCGGGCAGTGGTGGCTCCAGTGTTGTGCACTCCTTGACCTGCTGGTGAAGCTCCAGGTCATCCTGGGGGAACTCCATTAGCTGTCTGAGTGGGCCGGGCTCCACCCCAGGAGCATGACTGCTCACATATTCTTCAAAGTCCACAGCCTCAACCACCTCGGTCAGGGGCAACTGTAAACAACATTAAGTCAACTAAGGCATGACGTGACCAAAATGATTCTAATCTGATCAGCACAGGATGCAGTAGAGAGGAAAGAGTATGATATTAGAAGTAGGACAATAAGGACAAAAATGATTCAAATAAAATGGAAAGTAGATATTTTGAAATAAGATTGACATTTTTATTTAGTGACCTTGTAAATATGTAGAAAGATTTGCAAATTAACTTTTAACAAGGCAGTTTGGCACTTTCAAAAACCGTAATCAGCGAACAACTCTAAGTGTAAGATCACAAGGCCCTATTGCTTTCCAATGGTGTTTTCAATTTTCAGTTCTCAGTTCTCTGTTTTTCAATGAGCTTCTTCGTGTTACAGGCTAAAGCAGAATCTACTACCACAACTACTACTAACAGTAAAAGAGCTAAAGCATGTCATTTAATAATGAACATGAGCCTAAATCACATTTTACCACATTTTCTTTGCCCTCAAATAAGTAAACTGTCTCAAAACCTATGTCTATTCATGTCATATTTGTAAATTTGTTGTCCTATATAAAGACTATTGTCATTTTTGTAACCGGACTGGCGTCCTATACTATAAATATCCCTTCTTCTATTATGGGTAGGTACCCACGCAGAAACATGGCATGGCAGTCAAACAACATGGTTGAGTGTGAACAGTTATATCATGTTACCAAACCACCTCCCTTCTCACCTTTTGTGAACACTAATTAAAATTACACCCATGTGCTTTCCTTAACCTGAGTTCTATACTTAAACCTAATTCACAGCATTACACCCATCAGCTTTTGACTTTAAAACACTAATTGGAGCTTCAAAACTACTGGCTTGAAACTCCAGCAGATTAAACACAGGGTGACTCACAGGGTGGTGCGCGCCTCCTCGTTTCTTGGATAGTTGAGGAGAACCATACTCCCTGGATACTTGTTTTCTAACCTCTGCAGCAACCGTCCTAGGAGAGATAAAAAAAGTTGCCAAACACAGAACAACAACAAAAAATCTAGTTCAGATGTGTAAAATGATAAAACATGAAGTATCTTATTAGAGGTGTAGCTGCATAACTCTGCTATCAATTTAACTGACATACAAAGCTGACAAATAATATTGTTTGCAAAAATGCCTCAACTAATTACCATTATAATAAAAGTCATTTACATGCACTTTTTTTCTTAATTGTGCATTACAAAACTTTTAAAAACAACAAATCCAGCTGTATTTGGCTCAACCTCTTTTTTTTAATAACACGATCACTATATGATCTGACAAAACCTCCTCGTATCACACAGTTTTCAGCTTTTGGTACCAGCAGTGATGCTGAAGGCCAGCTGCTGTTCTGAATAGGGACCAGAGCAGATCTTACAGAAAGGTGACGAGTTGGCACGAGGGACCAGGCACAGAGCCAGAGCTCTATCCCCAGCCTTTATGGAGTAACGGCAAATGGGAGGCTTAAAAAGAGACAAAGCAGAAAAAAAAATCCTCTCACAGAGACAGTAAGCAGCTGCTCCTCTTTCTCTCATATACACAGCTGCAAAGACAAACATTTCCCAAACCATGGGCCTCAAAATTGCATATCTAAGGTTTACACCTAAATTTCATCCATACACAAGCAAGTGCAGAGAAGAAAACCCGTCAACCCTACAGCTCAGCTTTCAGTGGCATAATGTTTGAAAGTATGTTGTTTTTGCATGTTTAACTGTGTCTGCAGCTCTGTATGCATCCACTTAAAACAGGAAAAAGGAAAGCTATCGACTGCAAGGGCAATAACCAGAACACCACTTCCCACCCTTTCCTGTATCCGGCACTAAACAATGGTCTTGGTTCCACTTAAGAGGAAAAAAAAGACATGACTTGGGGAATGCAGTGAAAGACTGTTCGATTAAGGTAATATCGTAATAGGATATTTTATTGACGATCAACAGGCGTGTAAACGAAGCAGCCAGCTACTACCAGTGCAATACATTATTAAATATGAAACAAATCCACTTTGTGATGGGGGTCTAGTCAAAAGTTATGAACAACCACAGTCCATACAGGATTCTTGACATTGAAGCAAATTATGAAGATAAGATGATTTAACCCACAAAGAAAAGCACTGCCCTGGACAAAGTACAAGGTTTGTAAAAGCTCAATTTGCTTTTATAAGGGGGAAAAACAAAATCAACGGCAGCAAACAGGCTGGCACTTGGCTGCAAAAACGTCCACTGTTAAATTAATCTATTGGCCCAAGTGACCGGTAGAACAAATATGACATGGCTGAAATATTCCTCTGAAGTCTTGGATGAATTTTTGCATGGCAAAAAAAAAAAACAACTACTACATTCCCAGCACATGCAGTACTATAAGTCTGCCTCAGCATGGAGTGTGGCAGAACCAGTTTACAACATGTGGAAACAGGTTGAAGCGAGGCGTTCACACGACGAACACACGAAGAACCAAACACCCAGATCTCACGGTCGCCTGGCACCAACCGATTTTCCGTGGCACCGCAGTGACAGTCGAACTACAGACCGTGGATCCGACCCATGATTAGCCGCCGGCAGCCCGCTGCCCCTTAAGGACGTTAGCTCAATCATTGTTGATGACAACGCTCCTGCCCTTACGTTGCTACATAAACGCCCAGCACACTCTCTGCTGTTCAAAACGGACATTTTAATAAACTTTTATTAAAACAAAAAATATAAAAAACCTCCAGGCACAGCTGTGTTTACACTGACTGACTTTAAGTCTCGAATCCTAGCATGGAGGCTATCTGTGCGAGTCCAGCAGGTCAGTGAGCGACACATCTGCAGCCGCTCAACAATAACTTCAGATTGAAGCTCACCGGTTGATTTTATGAGCAAACGCCCTCCTCTCGCTCGCGGTGGATGTCATTTCATGTCCCCATCTAAAGAAACTCTTCGAAGTCGAAGTGAAACTATTCGGCTCCCGCTGTGCCCTGGCTCTCCGTCCCGTCTTGGCTGGGGATGCGGACTCAGACCGCTTCCTTGTCCACGCTGGGACCGGGGCAGGGATCCCTCCTTGTTCCTCCTAGCGGCTGGGAGCTGAACCAAAGAGTGTCAAAAGAAAGGCGCTACACCTGCTACATCCGGTTATACTTCAAAATAAAGCACTGTTATTTTTTTTAATGCAAACTGCTTTCTTAAATTATACGCAACATCACAAAATTGGTTTAATAACACATATTCCACATCGACAGTTAACACACGTGTTGTTACATCAAATTTCCACACTGATGGTTTTTATTTTACCCTTAAAAAAGCGCAGCACTACTTCCGGCTGTAATACTTGTCCCCCTCACTTGACCATCCTCTGCTGGCTGTACCCACCATCTGTTTATGCGAAAAATCTCACCTGACCGGTTTACAGCGACCCGGTAATGCACACACACTGAGTTTATGGTTTCACTTCTGTGTAAAATTAGGAAGCAGGACAAAAAAAGGCGTCATTGTGATCATTAAGTCCCGATCCTTGACCCATTACTCTTTACTTTCACTTTTAAATCATGGCGTTGAAATCCGCGCACATAAATTCAGCTGTCGTAATAAAACGTCTCATTAGGTTTTTCTCTCACTAACGTTGACTCCGTTACTTTCATTTAGCACGGACAGATCTGTTGTTGAGGACAAGTGTTGATGCCAATCTCATTAGCAGCATCTAGAGGACTGCTCGTACCATGTCCTGTCGAAAGCAGACAACAGCTTGTTGAGCCTGGGCTCCGCCAGCTGGTGGGGCTGTTCACCATAACTGGGAAAGAAGTAAAGCTTTGCCTCATCAGTGATTGTTTAAGATTCAGTCCTCAAATATGACCTCTACAAGGGGATGAGGAATTGCTACAGATTTGTTTGCAGGCCTACTGTCTCCCAGTGATTGAAAGTCCCACCAGGGAGCCCAGTAATACCTAAAGATCTTAAAATCACTAGACAAACAAAAACACTAATATGGATTTTCAAGGTGAATAAAAATAACACACAAAGGTATCTCTCCATTCTGTTTGGACAAATGAGGAAGGACCATGTCAATGACTTTCCCGACTAATGTGGGATTTGCCAGTTTATTATAATGGCAGGTCTGCATCTTCCTCCTCTGTGCATGCAATCACTCTATGACCCCATGCCTGCTATGAAGAATTAAGATAGCCTAGCTCTCTGCTGCACCCCCCCTCCCACCATCACCATCACCTCCCACCCCCACCTCTTACTGCTTCTACCCCACAGTCCTCCTATTCAGCACCCTGGAGAGCTGCTGCAGGTACTCCAGCCATGCTCTGTGAGATAGCTGATGAATGGCGTGAATTGTATAGGAGAGATGTGAAAAATGGAGACAGGGGAGACAGAGGTGAAATTAACCTTGCGTGAGAGAGGCTGTAGCTGAGCAAGGACAGACGTCTCTGGGATATATGTTTATGCATGGAGCAGCAGCCAGAGCATCATCAGAGCTCGCAGCAGGCATGGGTCTGTCCCTTAGACACTGATAATGAAAATAAATGAAGCTCAAGCTTTTTCTTTCCTATATAGACACACTTCCACCACAATGCCAAAACTCATCGTTCATTCTTGGCTACACCAAGGTTCAGCAAATTCCAATTTCTTGGCACAGTGGTGCTTTCCATCATGATTTGTTTAGGAATGAAATATTATATTATTCTTCTCCCTGCATTCATATGTACATACATCTCAAATACGCAGAATCAAATTAATCTCACTAAATATATTTCTAGCTATTTACTATGAACGTTTCTATGTGACTTAACTGAGCAGATACACTGAGCAGATTTTTTGTGACATTGCAGCGTCCTTGCATACTCAGAAAACCCACCTACTATAAGTGGGCTGAACCTATGTCGGCTGTATCCTTCTGTCTGCACCTTCCCTGCCTGCTTCCTCGCCTTTCTGTTCATCGAAGGCTTTCAATTCCTAGATCGGCACCATTGTTTGAGTGCCCAGCCCCCACGGCAGTGAGAGCCCCCACCACTACCACCATCACTGCTGTGTTACCAAAGAACAAAAGAGAGAGTGTCAGACACCACCCACTAGATCTCTTTCACACCAGAGCCCCCACCTCAGCTCCAGATGGGGTTGCCTTTTTTCAGGGTTTTTCTCAACCCCAAGAGTCCTCAAAAATGGAGTCCCCCTCCCCCTAGAGCCCACTACTCAGCTGCCTGTCATCCACCTGCTCCGCCGCCACGCGCCCATGGCCAGGGCACATCCCCTCTCTCTGCCTGCCCACCAGGGAGTCCTGTTAAAATCATTAACCACTTTTTTTCCGGGGTCTACTTCCAGGGCATTACTTTGCCAACAGTATAAACATTAACATTAAGTGATAAAAAAGAAAGACAAAACTTTGATTTTTAAAAATGTCAATAAGGAGAATGTGCAATAATTATTTTATATAAAATCTATATATTTAGGGGTTGGTTGTATAAAAACACATTTTAATTGTCTTCTTGCTACTACTGCTGCTCTTATTGAAGGGTGGAGGAATTACTCCAGACTGAATATTGCAATCAATAATGCTAATTCTAATCCCCCTCCCTGTTGTTGTGTCCTATACAAAGTCCAAGCAGATGCTCATTTGTTTGTTTCTCTCAAAGTATAAACATCTAGCATCTCAAAGAGAGTATTTGCTTCGACCTCCACCCTCGTGTTGACCTTTCCCCTCCAGGAACAGAAATGGGGAGTCGCAACAGAACACATCTGCTACAAGACAGCTGTTATGTCTTCGAATGCCGAGCCCACAATTGGGGCTGGTAGGTGCTGGGTGGAGGTTAAAAGTTATAATTAAATAATTATTGCTGAATCACTGAAAATCTGTTCATTTTAAATCACATAAACTTTTCTACTGGCACTGAAACAGTCCAACTTAAATCCAACGAAAGAAAATGTGTTGCAGTACTGTGCACAGCACGACGTAAGGCTTAGGCACCAGCAGAAACAGCTATATTTTCTCCTCTGCCTGCATTACATGCATGGGTGCCTACTTTGCTGTCACTCACTAAGCAAGATTTATGGAAATATTGCCTCCCAGCTCTACTCAATGTCCTGCACACAACGTACTGGCATTAGCATGCTCAATGTTTGAATATATTATTGTTTCATTTTTTTATTTTAGGACAATGTAGAGAACCATTGTTATGCAGTGAGAAAAGATACATTGTCTCAGATTTAACAGCTAATTTCCATCTACAGGTGAACGGGTAAAGTATATGTCGCTATATGCATATAGTATTGTGGTAAGTTCTTTACAGTGCTAGTTTTAGACTTCTTACAGGTTACAGGTTCTGCAGGAAATTACTAAACCCATCACTATTGCCCCCTCCCACACACACATACACACACACCTCCATCCCAACACCATCTTCCACTCCCTAAGGGTTCAAGCACCCAAATCAATTGAAAGAAAGAAGAGTGCACTGTGGTCCTCCCCCCACATCTGTCAGGGAGGGAGAACAGGAGGGGCTGCACTCATGGGCCGTAGAGGGGAACAATATCACTCCATCTGTCACAAACCGTTTTATCTCTGATGGGATGAAATATAGCTCACAAATACATCATCCATATCATCTATGTGTATTAGCTTACTGGATGCCAAGCATCTACCATTTCCCAGAAGCATACACAGTGGCTTTTTGTCTCATATTACCTTCCTCCCACCAGCTAGCACTCTCCAACCACCTTGCAAATTATGCTTTTAAGCCAAACAGAATGTTAAAAGAAATTATTCCACTTTACACAGTGAACCAGTTAATGAAAATGGAAGACTACCAAGTAGCGCAATTTGCATGAAAAAAGTTCCAGAATAAATGTACGGAGCAGCGAACCTGAAAGCTTAATGAAAGAGAAAGCGCATATTGTATTTGGAGGAAATAGTGGAAAAAAGTAAGATGCAATCTACTAATAACCAGAGAGCTCTTTCATATTCAAATGTTGCTGCTGTGTTTGGAGGATGGGTGTGGCCGGTTGATTCTTTTTGCCTCCTGAGCTGTCGCGGCTTTGTGACGTCCGTGATCCCATTTGCTCTATCAAATTATGCTATCGCCCTGGTCACTGTTCAGTGCCGAGGACAAAATGACAACCCCAACAATACCTATCAAAGTCCACAGTGCTGCACACTGATCTCCAACAACACAAGGTAGCCCGGTTATCCGGTAAGCTGTAAAAGCAGCACAAAATGGCCTGTTTACTGGAGGAAGGAACAAAAAAAAATCCCACTGCCCCGAGAGCCATCATGCATCTCTCTCAGCAGCAGGTAGAGCTGCAATCTCAGTCATTCATATTTAATTCCAAGAGTTTCCGGCCAGACTAATGTGCTATTGATTTCAAGTCTCCCGTTACTGAAACGGGGGAGGGCAATACGGGGGAGAAAACTGGACTACCAGGAGTGAGAGCAAGAGATTGAAAGAGGTGGAAGATGGTGAAGAAGAAAATAGAGTGTAATGGCTAAACTGGTCAGTGTTTCTAGGAATTTGGATTCTCCATAATTAGCTGATAATCTACTTTTTTGTCAAACCATAAGGATGCTTCATGTTTGGACGAGAAAACTATACATAGAATATTGTACATCAAAAGCTGGTCACTTAAAACCACACTGCTTAACAGAACACACCACCTCTTTTTGTTTTCTCTATCAATTTTTCCTTCCTGTCCTATAAAAAGAGAGCAGTAGGAAAAGGGGCAAGAGAAAAACACAGAGAATGTCTAAGAGCTTTGTGTATTTAAGGCCTCTCCCCAGATACCAAGTGAGACAGGACAAAATAAAAGATTAATAACCACGGTTTTATATTTAAAAAGGTTTTGACTAAAACATAGCCTGTGCAGAGGAGGTTAGTCCTGTTTCGCCCAACCCCAACATTCATATGCACTGGAACATACGGAAGTGCATACGGAGAGAGTATTTTTATCTCTCTCCCGTGCATGCAGTATATATGCAAGATTTTTCCATTAGTGAAATAATAATAATGTAGTATACACACGCTGTCTGAAAAGGTTAAAACATTTCCCGCTCTGCACTGAATACATACAAACAAAATACATGTAACTGTACCTAGAGAATTAAATAGGCATATGGAAAGCAGAATATAATCCATAAATAAAAAGATGACAAGAGCGTCTACTTCAGAGACTTCCTCCCACCAGCCTGTCTACTCTAATAATAGCCCAGAGACAACACATCCAGACAGATAGAGGGAGAAAACAATATAGAGAGAAAGAGAGGAGACAGACAGAGAGAAAGTGCAAGAACCCATGAGGGAGACCTCAAGAAAACTGCCAAAATCATGCATAAAGAGTTGAATTAGGCCAGTTGCCATTATCAACAAATGTCTTTCTTAAAAGAGGCTAATTTAATTTTGGATCCTTTCCTGAAAGCAATAATTGCTTCACTGCTGCTGCCACAAAACCCAGAATTGCCAAAAGCCAGGCCTAATGGAGAGACCACTGAGTTAACTAGACCTGAGGCTGAATCATCCAACCCATCCCCCAGATACACTGTCATACAGTGTCACTCTCCCCCTCTCTCCTTCTCTCTCTCTCCCTCACATACACATACAGCCACTATCTCACCGCAGGGCAATGGCAACAGGCATTCATTTTCATGTAAGTGTACAAGGAAAATAGAGGCGAGGTTAAGGAATTCAGACCTAAAATTTTACAAGGTTGTATCATTACAACTAGAACTTGTACTCGTATTTACTACTGCATTCACTCTAGCATGTTTTGGTAAAGCAAGTAGTGCATTTTCTCTGTGGGCTGATGAACTTCAAAATCAGTGAACTAATTTTTTAAATGCTTTCAATGAGTTCATCCCCCTGGCACCAAGGAACATTCCACAATATGCCAAGAGAAAAGAACCAATACAACAAGACTCCTAATCACCACTAGTGGAGAAACCCTTAACAATAAGAAAATAATCAGTTGAATAACAAAAAGACTTTTAAGCAAAACCAATGCTTGATCCTTTGATTCAGTAATGTACAATGGGCGCTTCAAATGCCCTCTTACCCACAGGGAGGATTCAGCTGCCGTACTACTAAGCAGGCCTCTAATGAGGGGCCGCAATTAAGCCCATTTATTCACATTAAGTGTGAACTGTAAGTGGGGCTGCAGTCAGTTGACGGACCTGGGTGCCTTTGTGTTACAAGAGCTGCTTTTATTCAGCAAACAAAGAGGGAAAAAACACAAGCACCTAATGATCGAAGCTCTTCGCAGACATCCATACACACTGACAGCAATGCACGTGTGTGCATGCGCACACAAACGCACTCTTCCTCCCTCTCTAAGAAACTGACTCAAAGGCTCCAACGCATGCAGGCTGAGTTGAGTCACTGCTTGACAGAACGGTGGAGGCGGGGTTAAGACAGACTGACAGTGGGGCTCCATCTTTATCCTCTTATTAACACTTAACGAGTGCTTTCCTCATGCAATATTCATCTCCACTAATATCATCCAAGCTCTGAGCCGAGCTTGCTACTTATGTAAGGCAATTATGTAAAATATCAGGCAGGGCCCATGTTCAGACACTGACTGGCAGAGAGCTGCAGAACAATGACAAAAAAGAAAAGGGGGTATTCGGGGGCAACTAAGGGAAGGTGGGACTGAAAGAAGGGAGCAACATTAAGAGACATAGTGTGAGGAAATGAGTTACTTCTGTGTCCTGTTCTCCATCTTCATCTTATTATTGACTAACATCTGGCACAGTACCATCTCAGGCAAGTGGGAAGTGTCAATAATTCAAACAACTGTCTCCTTTGTTCCATCCCTACAGTCAGAGACACCTGAGGACACCTCAAGGTCAGTTAAGGAGAGTAAAGCAGTGTAACTGATTATTGTTGCAGGACGGCTCACATCAGCGTTTGTCTGCTGATAAACTGGCCAATAAACACACACGAGAGGCGAACACAACCTCTCTTCACGTCTTACTTCTTCACACGAACACCAACCCTAGAGTCGTACACAAACAAACAAACATACATAGTGATTCACTCACACGTGCACACACACACACGCAAGTACACCAACCCCCCTCAGGTCAAGGCCCTGTGGGGGTCTGCACAGAAATAGGTCATTTGTCACAGATGATGTCCCGGGGCAGGGGATGCATTATAGATGAGCCCAAACAGCATGTCTCGGTGAGCACTCACCACACAGGAGGGTGCAGCAGGAGATGGGCACAGAGCGACGAGAACTCCTCAGGAAGTGGATACTGGCATGTCGTAAAGTAAGACACAAATCACTGCCAGCCATGTTTTCTAGCATAAAACAAAGACAAAAGATGATTCAGCAAAGCCTGATCAGAGCTGCATGTTTCTCAACTTTTCACTGAATCCGTCTAAATTAATTCAGGAGGCATCTTATTTGTTATTCTCATTTGTGCACCTGACCCTATAGCTAGCCATCTGCTTTGCATATGATTGGTCCAGAAATCATCCATTCATTAGTCTTATTTTGGATTTAATGCTTTGTTTCCAGCTACAATCTGCACTCCATTATGGCATAGTTTGTGTCTCTTGTGACTGTGAGCCAAGAATATGGACTTCGAAACTGCAGATCTGCACTCAAAATTGCTTTTATTCACAAAGACAAAGGCTTAATGAATTAAGTTGTTTTTCTATGGTTTCAAATTGCCCTAAATGGAGAATATGAGAGAATGGAAGGGTCTGTGCTGAGAGAGAAGTGAGTGCAAAGAGTGGGGAATGAGAGAGACAAGTCCACTGTCTTCTGCTGCACCCATCTGTTCTGAAAGTGCAGGTGGAGTCCTATTCACTCCCCTCTGCATGCGTGTGAAGAGGGGGGCAGGAAGAAAGGAAGGGCAGCGAGAAGGAGGGAGTGGAGAGATGGAAGGGCAGGGATGGAAAAGGGAAGAGGCGGGGGTACTCTTGGTGATCTCTCCTGAAGGGGATAATGGGAGAGGAGCGCATTGCAATGGCTGCCATGTAGTACCCTCCCTGCACAATTAGCCAATCAGCAGCGCGCTCTGCCAGCCAGGAGGACGCATAAAAGAAGAACATTGCAGCAGAGGCACAGAAGGAGACTGCAAGAGGAGCAGGGAATTACACACAAAAGCAGCAGAACCAGAATACCCTCCCCTGGACACACCCTGCTGAGGATCACTGCTTCCCTTTTTTTCTGAACCATCGCCCACGCCACTCAGAGAGAACGCTCTCCCGCATCATCATCCAGTAGAAAACCCCTTTCTCCTCATTTTCATCCTGTAGAGGACACCTACAATCTCACAGGGCTGAGATCCCCTGGAAAAGATTGTATTTTTTTCCTTTTTTTCTTTTTTTTTCTTTTCATTTGGACTCCTGACAGAACCTAAGGGCCATATAACATAAAGGCCGAAGAACATATAGACACTCTGCCGACTTCAAGCTTCAAGACCAGTGCAAAAGGAGGACCTAGATTTCTTTCATTGTACGTCAAGAATGGTTACTGTACGTATGACTCTATTTCTCCTATATTGTTAAGGCACGGAGCAGCATGCCTACATTGTATTGCAGTCCATTTAAGTTAGATTCAGGCACACATGATGTAGCCATCCACAGATTTACCTTCCCTGCTGATATATGTTTTATATAACTTTATCCATAGCTCCACTATGACTATGCCCACACGCCCAAACATAGAGCACGTTTAAGATTAGTGGCCAATGTTTTTGTCCAACATGCAAAGCTGTATTATTGTGACTGACGACCGAAAGTGAAAATTAGCCATCTCATACTGAGTGATGCGCCACGCCGGCTGCGCTCCAGCCTGCAGTCACCCTCAGCGATGGGCAAAGTCTTTATCCTGCCATTTTAGATGGCACGGGCTTTACTTTTTAGCATCACAGCCACGACAAGTGCCCGAATGTCGCAGCTTCCTTAATGATACAGGACTGAAGGTTTAAGAATTTCGCACGATTGCAGCGATGCGGAGGGAGAAGGGGAGATGCTCTCGGTCGATTTTGGGGGGGGGGAGGACTGTCTTTCTTTGCTTCGTGCAGCACAAGGATGCTGGAGACGGATTTCTGAGACAAAACATGATGCCTCGGAGGCTGAGGGCCCATCCAGCAAAGCAAATGAAAAAAAGGGTCGAGTCACTCCGGGAGGGGGAGGGAGGGATGGTGGGGGGGAGGAGGGAGATTACGCATCCATTGGTTTGCATTGAATCAGACAAAGTCCAAATTCCTCAGGGTTGTCGTTGCGATGCAACCGAGTAAATGGGCTGGAAATCTCAGAGGCCGCGACGGTGAGGACGCGCACGGACATTTTAAGCGAATTTTCTCTGACTGTTCCATCGTACACGTACAAGATGTCCATGGTCACGTTAGGCTTGTCGGAGAAGAGGAGATGTGAGCGGTGATAAATGAGCTTTGCTGTGTGCCGACGGCCGGATTGGGCGTGTCTCCGCTGGACCAAACCAAGGCCTGAAGCCACAAATGGCTTTACTCCGCTGAGCCTCCACACACGCTCCACGGCGGATAGTTCATCCAAACAAACCAATTAGGACGAGATCGAATAATGAACTTGGAAAACAGACATGCGTTAACCCATCCGAGATTTATTAAAAACGAGATCTGAAAAATACATTCAACTTTGCTTTAGTTTTTAATAACTATTAAATTAACTAGAATTTGAATTTAACATGCGGAGGCTTGAGTCTAGTCTAGGACACGGCATAAATGATTTGAAATGCAAAATAAACAGGATGTTGGAGATGAAGCTGGCCCTCAAAATACAGCAACGTAAATAAATGACATCTCTTTCACTAATTGTGATATGGACAAACTATGGCTTAGGGAAACCGCTCAAAATGGAGGTGAACAGCAGGTTGTTTTGTCCTTTGTGAGACTCTACCTGTCCACATTTCCCGTGTCAGTTTGATTTTGTCTTTGTTGTACATTACCTATTGTCCTCATGCAGGCCTAGACAATGTCACACTGACGGAGGCTGTGAAGCTCCCTTCCACATGGTCCGCAGTCCTCCATGCCTGTACCGCAGTGCCAAGCAAATAAAAGCGTCGAGTCAGTTCACCTTTCCAAGGCACTTACACAATTCAAGGACAAGAACAGCCGAGGCCATCACTGTAAAGCAGTGCAAATAAATGATAACTCCAAACTATAACGTCAAGCTTTGCATGTGGTGATTTAACAAGTTAGTCCTTTTTTTTGTTTGCCTGCACAAAATACAGTGACTAAAAGGTCTTATAGCTTTGCTCATATTTCTACAGGAAACACATGGCCTGTCTAACTTAAATGTAATTATGTTATGTAAGCGGTGCTTTGCGTGCACTTGGCTATTATTTCATGGAATTGTCAGCAGCAAATATAAAACCCGAAGAAAGCGACCTGCCCAACCTCCCGAACCATTTTCCTTCTAATCATATTAGGTAATAAATGTTGAGCATATCATTTCTGTGCATGGAAAAAACGGGCATCATTTTCTCTGACACGTATTTCTAGTTTTGATTCGCCTCATTTGCAGTAGGTGTACGCTCAAAGTCAGCTTAAGTTCAAGTCTGCTGTTCTGCATACACGAGCGTCCACCATGTGTTCCGATCCAAAACCGACGAATAACTATCGAAGACTGGTGACTTTTTATTGACCTATCACGGCGTTTTTGACTTGGGGCTGGCAACTGTAACAGTCATTGTTCCCGGAGAGTCCTGCAGCCCCTGGCCACGACACAAAGCGCCACTGTGTACATTAATATTCATAGTGCTGCCATAGCCTCTGCGAGAGAGAAGAGGAGGAACGGGTGGCTCTTTTGTTTGGCCCTTTCAATACGTTTATTCAGCAAAAAGGCGCTTCATGGATTCATGAATGCCTGCAGAGCGCACAAGTCCTGCCGTCAGAAAAGGAGCCAAACGGATGCATGTGTTTTGCTCAAATGCACCTATTTTATTCTAGTTATTATTATTATTATTATTATTATTATTATTATCATCACTCGATTCAAAATTTCTTTAAATTGTACAAAATATCAAATGCATTAAGTTGGCGGTGTGGCGCATTCACGGGCCTGCGTGGCCTCAGATGAGAGCGTCCGGAAAGCCACTCCCTTTTTCAGCACGCTGGAGAGCGCCCCGCGCTACAAGGACTCGCAAGACACATTTGTCTCCGGGAGCCTTTGACGTTGTCTGCAACCATCTTATCAAAGCAGCACACACTCGGAGAGATGAAATCTTTTCTCTCTTTTTTTTTTTTTTTTTTTATTATTTTTAGTCCGTGGAGCGGAGAATCGAAAGCAGCCTCAATGCACGGCTGACATGAGCTGTGACTCCTGTCGTCCTGTTGTTTTACAGCTGCCACCATGATCCCTTAAGCTGCAGAGAGTGTGGCTAATGCCCTTTGTTTGGGATAATCCTGTAATCTGTGTTATTTAGAAGGCTCATTTACACTTCAGCATAGCATTCATCTTTCATTCATGCATTCCAGAAAAAAAAAATATATATAATGTATTATAATGTGGGGCAGATACAAGGTTATATCAAGAAATGCTTATCATTGTTAAAACAAACATCACACCTCAGAAAGAGCGTAAAAGGCACATAATAGAAATACAGAACATTTACCAAGCATTTAATCATCTTTGCTTGGACTTCATAGCCAAACATATACTATAAGTAACCTTTACACTCATGTTATACTGCACAGACATTGCAATGTGTTTTCTGTAGCTTCTTAGTCCACTTTAACATGTAAGAAGCAAATCTCATGTTGTAAACTGTAAATCAGTACATCTGTAGATAATAGTGTCCAGTGTTGTGCCACATTTTGGAGCCGAAATTATTTGGCAAAGCTGTAGGAAGACAGAAAACGAGGGCATTTACATTTAGTCATGTAATACTTCTGTGTTTTGTAATTTAATAGTGTACAGTGTAGGTGGTATGTGTGCTTCACAGTGGAGGCAGGGCTCTTGTTTGCGTGCAAGTCTGGGTTCATGTGTTTGGCAGTGGAAGCAGGGTTCTTGTTTGTGTGCAAGTCTGGGACCATGTGTAGGCGATACTGATGCAGTACATTAAATATTAAGGGAGATCTCACAGAATCCCAAAATAGAAAAAAAACTGTGTGGGACACACAGTGCTACTGTAACAACTGGAAATTTTAGGAAAATATTTTAAGAGATTAATTTTATGGCATGTTTTCATCTTAACAAGATGGTTAATGAGAAATATGTGGGGAAGGAGAAAGAGATGCCATGATATCCAGAAAGGACACGGGTCATGTTTTCACTCAACGTCATAGTTACATGAACCCCGCGAAGTGGACGTTTTCATTGTCTCCTATGTTCTGGGCATATTGTAATTATAAATGCTGGGCCTTCATACAACATCCCATATATTTCCTGTCCCAGTAATTGAGTTACTGCAAACTAAATCTAGAGAATTAGATTTTTTAAGTGCGGGTGTGCAATACAAGATATAACAGGCTGAAGATGAAGAAACGATCTGTGGTCTTTATCAAATACCTTTAAAACCACGCTGTTCTTTTCAATTTCTGTATGAAACTCTTATTCCTTTGTTGCTGGTTGTATCAGCCAATCTCGGCGCCCAGCCTTAACTCAGCGGGTCTGTGAATTATATAACTTCACACTATTCACTGGGGATGTGTGTTCTGCCATGCTGAGGGTTATTTCAGTTGGCTAGCCAAATTTGCCCTAATATGTCTTTTTTCCCTTCAAACTACTTTTGTCATATTTGGGACACATTCAGTTGCTCATATTTCTAGTAGTCAAATTTGTCACATCACACAATAATGTACATAACTGGATTAGTAGTACTTTCGGTATATTGCACAGCTTGATTCCACTTTTCTGTTTTTATGTTACTTATGTCATTTATAAAGGCACAAAAAATATATTCAGGCAATGGCATTTTAGCTGTGCATCAAACTCTTTACATGGCAGACTGCTCTTCTGTGTTGTTCTCTCTTTGTAAGCAGATGTGTGTTTGAAGTATTTTATTTTTAGGCTGTCATAACTCCGCTGCTATGCTCCCTTTCCTCTTGTCATCATCATTTGATTTACTGATATTCACTGCTTCGACTAAACCACATAATAGAAGCACATGGATAACAAATGTCTGACCTGTATATTTACTCCTAATAAGCAGAGACACACACGCACACTGAGCTAAAGCAAGAAACCCATTTAGCCATTAGAAACAATGCAGTCTTTGAGGGGCTGTTACCTGGGCAACGTGAGTCAAGGTGAGGCTCAAAGCAAGACAACGGGTTACAGAGGGAAAAAGGCAGGTTAGAAGAAGACATTTAAAAAGGAGACATAAACCCTTGTATTTGCAGATAGATATGAAAATATGATTGAAGAAATTACTGTTTCTTCTCATGTGATTATAACTGAACCAGATCATATACAAAAATAATAACTTGCTGGATTCGGAGGAACCGTGAAAGCCCACATTTCCACACTGCATGAGATACACTTTCCAAAAAAAAAAAACTCCTCATATTTGTAACTGATTTTTCTAGGTTACCAATTAAAAAATTGAAAACACTAAATACTGTAACTCTGAAAATTTAAATAAAACTGGTTATGCATTATTTGAGGTCAGATTCAAAGCCATATTTACAACTGTAAGTCTCAGGTAAATATTTATTATATAAATTATACTTAGGTGGATTGATAACACATATTTCTCCTTCAAGACAGGAAATTCCCTGAATATAATCTTGAAAATAAGTCTGAAGATTCATTAATTAAGTCCCTTTGTTGCGTTGGAAACCACACAGTAAGAACCCAGGAGCTTTAGAGAAGACAAATTTAGCCCTGTTGACATACATAATATTCACCTGCATCTGCAGCAATGTTTTTTTTTGTGAAATTATATTTTAGGTTTTCAAATACATCAAAAATAAACTAAAATATAGTAGATTATCTGTTTGATAAGGTTGCAGTTTTTTACTTCATGCACCTGAAATGTTAGTGTATATGTTTAATGATTCTAACAGCTAAACAATTCGTTGCACCTAAATAGCATCGGCATCAGTACCAACTGCACCTCAGCTGCTCAAACATGGCGATTTTAACCTCTACTTTACACAAAAACCGAGTTTGCAATGATTTTCCGTGTATATTATGATGGAAAGAATGATACAGAGACAGAAAACTGGGTGCAGAGAGTAAGTAAAGAGAAAGGGAAAGTAGAGCAGGAAGTTTTGTCTCTGACCACACAGATGTTCCTTGAAAATCCCCAGTGGATCAGATTGAGCAACACGGTGCACAATAGAGCAACACAAGAGCTACAAACCCTACACTGTGCACTAACCTATATCTTTACTCTACTTAAAAACATCTGAACACAATGAAACCTTACCAATGAACACACTAATCCTAAGACATTTTTCTACCCAAGCAAGATATTCTCATTTATTGTAGCACTAAATCCATTTAACATTGTCACTCTCCCTTTTGTCCTTCATTTCGACCCCGGCCACCCTTAACTCCCCCAGTATCTTGCCATCCTCACAGACCACCACCACTATTATCCATCCCTATGTAATGATGTAATGGTGTGTGACCCTGGAAGAGAGTAGGGGGAGGGGAGGAGTATGGAAAAAGGGACTGTGACATCTGCAGGACCAGAGGCAGGAAGCAAACCAGGAGGAAAGATGGGGTGAACGAGGGGGAGGGGAGATGATAAATTCAGACCGCATATTCATCTCCATTTTAGAAATGCTGATTCCTGACCTTCAATTCTGACAGTGACAAAGTGGACCCTCTATTTGTGTGTGTGTGTGTGCGTGTGCAGCTTTTATTCCAGAGTGTAGATGGGGATGATATGGTAAATATTGGACATGCATATTTATACAGCCATATCCCTCCTGTGTCCTTTTGTGTGTCATTATGAATTTATATATATATATATATCTAACTCTACCCTCTTCCTCAGCAGATAATCAGCACCATGGAAACCCAGGTGTCCAACGGTCCAAGCGGAACCAGTATGCCTAATGGTCCAGTCATTAGCACCAATGGCTCCACAGATGACAGTAAAACCAACCTGATCGTAAACTATCTGCCTCAGAACATGACCCAGGAAGAGTTTAAAAGTTTGTTTGGTAGCATTGGAGAGATTGAGTCCTGCAAGCTAGTCAGAGATAAGATAACAGGTACAGAACTTTGTCCACATTGAAGAAAACATCATAGATTCAACTGGTTTTGTGAATCTCTTACATTACTGTGTCTCTTTCTTTGTCCCTAGGTCAGAGTTTGGGATATGGCTTTGTAAACTATGTGGATCCAAATGACGCAGATAAGGCCATCAACACACTAAATGGTCTAAAACTGCAAACTAAAACAATCAAGGTAAGCAGACATCAAATGTTCACTTTATACACCCCACCTTTTGATTCTTGATGGCATTCTAGAAAAAGAAAGGAATTGGAGATTTTGTCAAAGGGGGGCTGCTGAGTGAGGTGGCGACAGACGTGTCAGAGGGAGGTGGAGGAAAATGGGGAGGAGGAGGCAGAAGGCAGCAGTGGCTAGAACAAAGGAAGTGAGAGAAAGGGTGAAAAAAGAAAGAGAAACCGGAGGTCAGAAAGCAAGGGGCAGACAGCATGCAGAGGTTTTTGTGATGGAAATGTAATTAGGAAGCCTGACTGTGGTGCACAAAGGTCAGTCCAGGTTACCCCATCTGCCTCCAATCTCAGCTAATTAGGGGTCTTTTTGTCCCAAAATCAGATGATGGAAGGAGGGGGGGTATTATTAAACACTACTTCCTCACATGCCCTCCCACCCCACCAAACCCCTCTCCACAACCTGATCAAAGTGGATCAAAGACTAAGGGTAACTGCAGGATCAAAAAATCTAATCTCTTAGAGAACAGAGCAGGTGATTTCCCAACAGCTGTCCATGAATAGAGACATTAAATCTGACTTTTGACTAAAAGAAGAATGTGCCACAAGCAGCTGACACCGAGTACTAGATTTGGTTACTCCGTAGAAGGGCAATACACATATTGTATTGTACAGTGTATAATTCTGATTCACAACGTGCCCATATTTTTAGATACAAGAAAAATATATTCACTTATTTTGGCGCAAGTGTTGAAACAATAGTGCCAGTTTTCTTCTTAATTTTATGTGATCGTGCTCGATAGTATTTGATATATCCATAAATAGATCGCTAATATATTTTTTTCAAACAAATTAGCTCCTGTACCATCCTGCCAATTCCACAGTTTTATCTTTCTGATTTTGCAGGAAGCTTTAATAGAGAAGGGTGGAGCTCTGAGGGAGGGGGCAGCAATAGAAGGGTAGGGGGTAGAACAGAGAGCAGAATGCCAATGACAGGATTAGAGGCCATATGGGCTTCAGGCACCATCTGTACTGTGGGAGTGACAGAGAGAGGGTTAATTATAGGGCAGCCTCTGCTCCCCGAACACAGCAACTCCCCCCTGACTCGTCCAGAACACCCTAATCAACGCACCACACAACCTCCTGCTCATACAGAGAGTCTGCGTTTACAATAGATGGTGGTGCTTGGTAATGATGGATGAAATCAGAACACCTGTATTCATTTCAAAGATGATATACAAGTCATTTACACATGACGGCTTTTGTGGTGCCTGTGCGATAAGCTAAAATACATTTCCCCCAAACTATAAAACTTTTTCCCAGTATATTTATCATCACAAACACACATATGCGTATGTGTACGAACAGTGCGTTTAGAAGTTGTCGCGGTTCCTGCAAGTCTTGTGATGCACTGACATTGTTTGCTGTTTGCCAGTGGAGCTGTGTTCTCTCCCAGAGGAGAGAAACAAAGAAAGATGGCAGGACAGGGAGGGCAGCACAGCCTATCGCAGACAACACTCACTCTTGTCTCTCCATCGCACACAATCACAGCTCTCCCAACAATGCACTGAAATGGACCATCTATCGCACACATTCTCTAATCATCCCCTAAACACAAGTACAATAATATGTTTGTGGCTTTTACAGTTAGTAAAAGAGAAAGCAGACAAACAGAAAAGCATAAGAGATATAAACAAAGAAATAGCAAAATGTTATAATTAAGCCACATGTGAATTCAGAAAAATATCAGAATTGACACTTGGGGTTGTTAACGAGTAACTGGTAACAAGTTGGGGAATGGTCACAGTAATCACTACAAGTCTGTGATGGTGCCACTGTGGCTTAGTGTTAGCCCAAAGCACCGATTAGGTCCAGAGAGAGCACAGAATAAGCTGGGTCTGTGAAGATGAAGGGAAACATCAGTGGGAGTCAGTATGAATTTGCTGGCGCTAATTATGAATTAAAAATTTACATCACATTTTTCTAACATGTCCTGTAACTTGTAACTGTTTTGAAAAATGCCCTTATTTACTTCCCATGGGTTTTACAGGTATCATATGCCCGACCAAGCTCGGCTTCTATTCGTGATGCCAATCTTTACGTTAGTGGACTCCCTAAGACCATGAGTCAGAAAGACATGGAACAGCTTTTCTCCCAATACGGTCGCATTATCACATCCCGCATCCTAGTGGACCAAGTTACAGGTAAAGCCTTATTTCACTTCTTATGAGGTGGCTCAGTTTGTGTGGATGGGCCTTACCTACCCCGAAGCATGGTGGTAAAACTTGCAGGCCGTCACAGCTGCTGATGCCAAGGTAGTAACATTGGTCTGTTTTCTTATTCGGAGCAGGAATATCACGAGGAGTGGGCTTCATCCGGTTTGACAAGCGAAATGAAGCAGAGGAGGCTATCAAAGGTCTGAACGGACAGAAGCCTTTGGGTGCCGCTGAACCCATCACTGTCAAGTTCGCCAACAACCCCAGTCAGAAGACGGGTCAGGCCTTACTGACTCAGCTGTACCAGACTGCTGCACGCCGCTACACGGGGCCCCTGCACCACCAGACTCAGCGTTTCAGGTACTGAACCTTTGCCAAGCTCACGCCACCTGTGATTTCATTACTAACCAACAGATTATCTGTACAAAGATACTGTTCCAAGACCATGTCACTGTCATCTTGCTCTGTTGCTGTGTTTAAACAAACTCAGTATCCCGCACATTTTAAATTACAAATGTTGAGGGTGTTACTACTATGTATTAGTACAACACGGGATACCATTACTAAGTAAACGTCAAGTCTATAAAAGGTTTTCTGGCAGTTTTCAAGGCTCAAATACAACAGAGAGCAGCTAAGAGTAAATATAAAAGAGCAATCCACTAGGTGAAGTGGCACACCCCCAAAACAGCAAATCTGTTTCCATTTTGTAAGGAAAAGTGTGTAGTTAAATATATTTTTAAAAATAATTTATGTATTAACACAGCTTATTAGTAAATTGTTCCTTTAAGCTTTACAGTACAGAAGGAATCAGCACTTTTGGCAATGTCCCTCCTTCTCATCCTTTCTCTCTGACTTTCTTTTAAACTGCAGCATGATCCCTTCACTTGGAAAGGGACCTGATCCAAATAACAGCTCAAAACCAATGTAAGAGACCAGATTTTTCCAAGTACAATAAAAAAATAGTTAAATACATTTTGGATTAAGTAAAACCATACTGAGCCTATAGTTCATAGGCAGCGTAGACATCATAATGACTGAAACTGCTAAACGATGGCCACATCTACATGGGTTGTTATGAAAGTCAAAGCTTACAGTATTCAATATTTATCAGAAGCAGGCAAACAACTGTACTGTGTCAGGTTGAGATGCTCATTATAGTTAAATACAGGTATTTTTTTTATCAGTAGATGTGAAAACTACCTGGGACACGTGATTTATTTATTTTGTCTAATACATGGGAACCCATTGTAGAGTTTAAACAGCTAAAATCAAACTAACAATAAATACCATGTGAGACATACTCACAGGACTATTTAACAAGGCATCAGTTTGTGGTTGGATGGTTTGGGGCTACGGTGCAGTGAAGAATGCCCCCTGGAGGTCAGCTGGTGAAGGAGCTACATGTGAACTGACAGTCCCCCTTCCTTGTAGATCTCATAACTAACTTCTGCATCCCCTTCATTCTCCCTCTTGCGTTGCAGACTCGACAATTTACTAAACGCCAGCTACGGAATCAAGAGGTAAATGCAAAAGGTGTACTTTCAAACGCATCCATGCCAAAATAAAACCTCAAACAAAGTGCCCGGAATACCGCCTGCTGAAATCATCTCAAAATCAGATGTAACGGCCATAATTGTAAATGCCCACTGCCCATTTACCATGTTACAGAAGCAGCCCAGACAACAAACGCCTGTCTGTAATTCAATAAGCAGTGATACAGCCTTCGAACAGCAGGGTATTCTGGCATGGCTTTGTTTAACCTTTTTGTTCTTTGGTTTCACTTAATAGAAACAATTTACATGTATTTCTTTATGAACTAACATTGTCAGTTTCAGTTGCTTAATGTCCCCTTTTTTTCACCAGCATGGACATACCAGATTCCGTTTGCGTCTCCTCTGTTTGCTCCAGTTTTTGTATGATTTGATTCCGATTTGCTTTTCATCCCTCTCTAGGTTTCTGTTTTGTTCGATACTGTGATTTCTGTTAAACATTGTGATTCATGTGTTTAATTCTTCCAGAGGCTTTGGTCAGCAGAGAAAATAAGAAAATATGCAGATTGTGTGGGTGTCTGTGTCTCAGGGCACACGGGGTCATTTTGTATGAAAGTAGTTAGTTTGGAGCCACTGTGGCGCCTACACAGATTTATCTACTTACTGTACAGTGTACAGCAGAGGGGATGGAGATGTGGTCCCCTGACTACAAGCTTTATTATTTTTCTCAGATGAATGCGTATAAGAGACAGTGTAGAGCACTGAATTCTAAGTGGAACTTCAGAATGACACCCATGGTAGCTCTCCTACTCTCTTCCCCAGATTCTCCCCCATCACCATTGACAGCATGACCAGCCTGGCCGGAGTCAACTTTACTGGTCCGACCGGAGCCGGCTGGTGCATCTTTGTGTACAACCTATCCCCCGAGGCCGACGAGAGTGTCCTCTGGCAGCTCTTTGGGCCTTTTGGCGCCGTAACCAACGTCAAGGTCATCCGTGACTTCACCACCAACAAATGTAAGGGCTTTGGCTTTGTCACCATGACCAACTACGACGAAGCCGCCATGGCTATCGCTAGCCTTAACGGCTACCGCCTGGGTGACCGTGTGCTGCAGGTTTCCTTCAAGACCAGCAAGCAGCACAAGGCCTGAGAGAGAGGCTGCTGGCGCCAGCTCCCTTTGACCTGCAGGGAGAGCAACCTTAGCTCCCCGTGCCATCACTCTACATGGGCCTGGACTGAGTCTCTCTCTGACGCATTCTCACGTAAATTCATACTATATTATCAGAAACAAAGACATGCAGATACACACGCAAGCACGCACACAAAAGCAAACATATCCATACACAAGCATACACAAGTCAGAGTTTCAAACAAACACACTAGTGGAGTTTTTCTTTTCTCTTTACACAACATGCTAGTCCTTCCCTATATTTGCCTGGATTGAATTAGAAGGGGTTCGTAGCTGGTTTGTTGGGTAGGGGCAAGAGCTATCTATTTAGGAGACAGTCTAACGAATGTGACACAGAATGTGTGCTGAGTGCTTTGATTGAATTCAGGCAAATACAACTGATGAACAAAACGATCAAAAATTTAAATGAACAAATATGTGCAATTTACCCAAACTCTTACCCCCATCATCTCTCCCATTATCTTGCTGGAGAAGATGTAGTCACTTTTTTACACTTGGGCATTTTGAATCAGCGATTTTTTTAGATCAAAGAAAATGAAATTAAAAAACAGTGTTCTCTTATATACGTCTATTAAAATATAACTATATATTCAATATTTAAGGTGGTTATAATAGCCGAGTATGTAAGCATTTTCTAGAAACTTTGACTACTGTTTCCTGACCTGCGTTAGGTGGTGCCTAGTGTAAAGGCAGTTTCTCTACCCTATGTGAGCTTGTCAGCTCAGACCCAATACGACTTTGGTTAACTAATGAATACTGGTCACAGAAAAGAGTAGTTTGAAGGCCATCAGAATCACTCTTTCCCTCAACCTCACACCGAAGAACACGATCATACTTTTGCATATCCTACCAACACGTATACACCTTTAGTCCACAAAATGAAAAATGTTCCTGTCTTAGGATAGACTTAACACAAGCAGACTGTCTGTGAACTTAGTGGCAGTGCTCCCATGGTGACAGTGTTCATTAGTAATTCTCTTGTGGGCGAGAGAGAGATGAGTGCAAGGGGAAAACCGTTTCACCGTAACACGGCCACGTCTAAGGAAAATACCGGTGTTTTTTTTTTTTTACTTTTGCATCATTTTTTCAATACAGTATCCATAGGCCATTAGAATTTGTCAGCCATGATGGGGTGTGAGATTGTTCAGAGGTCATTTGGTTTCATAAGGTCAACAGAAAAGGAGAGGTAGATGTCAAAGAAAACCAATTTATGTTACTCATGTTGACACGCTTTCATTTTTAAAGTTATGTCTGCAGACTGACACAGACACACTGAATGAAAGCAGGAGATTTTACCTTTTTAAAGGGATTAATGACACAGGTAGCACCAAAATGTATCTGAAATGTTGAACATCACATCCATGGACTGAACAATGGTCAATGGTCTTAGCAGAGAAATACCACAGATGAGCAAAACCTGAAGAGCACCGGTATTATTCCTCAGTGTAGTGCACAGATTGAGGAATTTTTGTTTTAAAACGCTTCTAGTCTCTTAAACTTAAAGGTGCTCTTAAAGGTGACTGTACAACATCAAGGCTGAAAGTAAGTTTCATAATTATACTTCTGTTTACAGCAGAAAGGTATTTATTTATTTGCTTCAGATCTGTTTGGCAATGTCACAAAAATAGCTTTTCTCAAAATATCCCCAACCCAACGGCATGAAAATTATTTATGGCACCCTTGATGGAACATTAAGGCCAACCTGTCTCGTCGAAATGTCTGTTATGGAACAGATTTCAGATTCACCATGGGGAGAGCTAATGTCTTTCGAAATCAAGACATCTGCACATGATAGATTAAATAAGGTCAACTATATTCAAGACATTTTTGCTTTTGCTTTTCTAAATGACGCTGTGTTAGCCAAAGAGGACGAACTCTTTGAAAGGATTACATTAGAGATAAATCTATTTTTATACATACAAAGGAACAAGACCTTGTGCTGAATTTTTACAGATTCTTAAGCTTGGAAAAATTGGGACATCGCATGACTTTATTTTACACCCTCTGATCTTTGCAGTGCAAGAGGGAACAAGCATGTGGTGTATGGGTGGGGATTTGGGGAGGGGACGAAGGAACGTATCTCATACAAACGTAACCATTTACCTTATCAAAACGCCTGAAACTTAAACAAATTTGATGTAAAGACAATAATAAAAAAAAGCTAAATTAAACAGTTGGGGGTATGACCTGACAGACACGTCTACACTTCAGAGTGCTTAGACACACTTACGTCTTGTCTGGAGTTGTATACAGTGTTGCTTCAATGACGGTGTAGTGAAGTGAAGTTCTTTGACTTGAGAATCCCAGACAAAGCTGCAGTGACACCTGCTCATTGCCCAGCTGAAAAACAAAATAGCTGCTTGCAAATTAAAAAGTACAACACAGAGTCGAGAAATTACACAGATTCACGAGAAACATTGAGCATGATTCTTGATGATTTGAAAGATTTGATTTGATTTTTGCCAAAGAATTGCTTTGCAAGTCAGTACCAAGAAGGGTAAATTAAGACTAACTCTGTTATTCCCTGAGTAATTGCTGTACAAATCTATGTTATTTATTAAATAGGGACCCTCTACAGTTTCAGTTATCATTACTTTTAAATATCTAAGTTGCGCATATAGTTTGCATTTGTAAATCCTAAAATCACTAAACCAAATGCTAACATGACACAGTTACAAGCTATCCAGTTTACACATACTTCATGCAAATGCCGAATGGTTAAAAATACATATCGAAAATGAATTAAGATGTTTAAATTCACCTGTAGACAAAGGAGAAATCGCATGCATCCATATAATGTACCTCCCAACAATTATATCATCTGCTTCATCTTATAGCCAATTTAATTCTTTACGTAACGTTGCACCTCAAATACTTACTCTGGCATTTTTCAGCTTGACTCATAATGGTTCATTCCCCAAAATAATCAGAATGTTCATTGCCAATGTGTCCAGAGCTGACCCCATAGTGGACTAATCTAGCTATTTTGGGTCAAGCAAATTGCACTAGGACTGAGCACTTGTTGAGACCAGTGATAGACATTAGAACAACCAGGATAACAGGCCGTGCTGAACAGCAGCTGGAGTTGTTTACCCAGCCATGTCCAACGTAGTACAGTTAACCCACAAACCAGACCCAGAGCCCAAAACCTTTCATACACAGTTCATACAGAGACCTACACCTTATGTACAGTAGAGAGCCAAGGACTATGGCAGGAAACAGTACTACACTGCTTGAGCAACAACAATAATCATTTTAAAAAGACAAAAAAACTTTCCTATGGAACAGTAAGTGCAATGTGCTTTGTTTTTATATTGACTGAGAACAAATGATATATATTTTTTAAAAAAGAAATTAAATGTCACACTTGAAAAGGTTTGCGGAATAGTGAAAGGAGCAAAAGTTCAGAAAAAAAAAACATTAAAATAAACAGACTCGTTCGGTTAATAAAACAAGCAATGAGAGCTCTGATCTATAAATTTCCATAATCACTTCCTCAGTCCCTAATTTGTGCTCTGACCATGCAAGCTCAAACAAACCGCATATTTGGCTGACTTAACAGAGCAATTTCTCAGTGACCTTGAAAGGAATACTGTCTAATATATCATGAGTTTTAGCCCATGTCAGTTTCAAATATCATTTTCCTGTAATTTATTGATTTCATTTACATATCAAGACTCACTTGTTAAATTAGCGTATTTGTGTTGTTGATGTTGCCATAGAGAACACACATGGGTCAAAGATTATGTTTGGTTGCATTGATTGGGTACAGTTTGTTATTTTTCTTCCATTATTTAATTAGTTAAAGTTTTTACAGTGTATGCAGATTTTAGACTTAGTTAGATTTTTTATTTCAATCAAACTGTGTTCAATTGTGTTTGTAAAAGTCTGTGGTAGCTTTTGTTGCAACATAAAATAATTTAAACAGAAAAAATTCAAAATAGCGCCAACAAACTTGTATTATTTGGGCGACTTTAAGCTTGTAGTTTTAACTTATTGTTAACTTAATAACTATTTATTATGATTATTGCCTCGTATAAAGTATGTTTTGTGTATATTTATGGTTTATTTCATTATATTTGCAAGTTTAAAAGATTTTAAGTTTGCCAAAATTGTGGTTACACCATTTCGTTTCTTAAAAAGGGGGACAAATAGAAAAACAGCTTTAGAAGTACGATTTGGAAATGTTCTCCATAGTCAAAGAATGCACTGCTATATTTAACTAATTGAAGTGTATAAACATACATGCTGTGTGCTAGATGTTATGCCTTTACTGCCTGTGTTCTGTTTGTCTTGTTAAATGAAAATCTTTTAATTATTTAATCTAATCACAGTCTTGTTTTCCAACCACTCAATGAAACCCCCTGAGACATGGGACAGACCCTGTAGTGAGGCCTCGGCCCATTTGAGTGGCCACCAAATAGCCACGAACACAGGGGATGTCCTAGGTTTGATATGCTATCAAGATGCTTTCCTGTGTACGCGGATGGGTTGATTTATAGAAAACAAAAGGATATTAACGGCTCTGTTTCTGTAAAAGCATTGTAATACTGAGGTCATCTCAACTTCAATATCAATTTTGCTATTGAAACAAAAATGTTCTTTGGAAACCCAGCTAAGAGCTCTGGCGAACACATTACAAAGCTCCGAAAAGCTGCAGGAAGGTTTTCTTGGGAGTCTCGAGGGTAGTAAAGGGGTGAGTGGTCCTTCTGTTACTCAACCAACTGTATTTTGTGTCTATTTATTTAGAAGAGGGGACGCAGTAATTTAGTGATGTTTTTCTTACATTTTCCTGGAATGGTAGAACAAATCAAAGGTGAAAAATGATCAAACAGTTCTGCTGACGCCAATATCAGTGGAAGAAATACAAAATCTCATACTTCCAAACATGACCAAATGAACAATGTCAAAATTTAACAAAGAAAAAAATGAACCTTTCAGTTTAGTCTAGGATATTTATTACTGGGATTTCAGCTGAAGACGCTTGAAGACTTTTTCATGGAATTGTTTAATTATTTGTATTTTACATGCCAGAAAAAAATAAAATAAAAGTTACAAATACAAGTGACTTTATTTGTAACTTTGTTATTCATGACTGTCAAAAACAGTACAGTATGTTTCTGTTTAATGACTGATATACAGTATGTATGTATATTTTTTTAAGCATCTATTTAAACTACCTGTGGGTGCTTGTATGGGACATTACTTGCCATGTATTAAAAAGCAACACGCACATAGAAAGGATAAAATGCCTTCTGATATTAACACACATTAACGAACAGAGGGTTACAAAGAAATGAAGAACATTCAACAGTATTGTTACCCTCCCCAGGAGTGATCAACCAACAGAGATCCCACATGAGCAGGATGTCTAATAATCGGAGAGGTCATATCAAACCACAAGCATCTCACCTGCTGGTTATGTTTCCAGCCCTACCCATGCAATTCCTGTCCTCTCCTGCTTTTGGCCACACTGTGCAAGCAAATTCCACTGGGCAGATTTCCAGTCCGACTGCACCTTTACGATGCTGCATTGCCCAAATTATTTCAGGCTCTGCGATTCATTGTATGGCTCTCACCTTTTTTGCAGCTCCCTGACCCACTGCATCATCCTGTAATCTCAAAGTCACTGCTAGTATCTCAGTTTTTTCTCTACGCAGGTTGAGACAAACATCTTATTTATCTAAGGCCATGTGGATGATCCAGGACACAATTGGAAGACTGTTCAAGGACAGATGAAAAATAGAACTTCTGGGCTTAAACAAAACGTTGTGTGTTGGGTGATGTCTAAAGGCATACACACACACACACACACACACACACTGCCAGGCAAAAGTTGGGACACACCTCTTCTAATTGTTTTCCTTCATTTTCCCAACCCCATTATGTAAGAAATTCCACAAATGAATCCAGACAAGTCACACCTTCGAAGTGAAAAACATTTCAGGTTCATCGGGAGAATGCCAAGAGCGTGCCTAGGTGTAATTACTGCAAAGGGTGACTATTTTGAAGAATCAATATAAAACATGTTTTCAGTTACTTCATACTCTTTTACCACATAATTCCATATGTGTTCATTCAGTTTTGATGCCTTCAGTAAGAACCTAAAAAGTAAATAATCATGAAAATAAAACAATTAAAAGTTGACCAAACTTTTGACTGGTAGTGTCACACACACAGACAGACCTTACTCTGTAACTCGCTTTGGATAAAAATAATATAGAAATATAAAATAATATATATGTGTGTGCGTGTGTGTTCCTTTAGATACTAATTAGTGACGACCAAATTTTGTTTTTTAACAACAGAGTTGTTTTGACCCTAAAAACAGAGGGTCAAGCCTGGGTTTTAGGGTCAGGGTTAGAATTCGGTTTTGGTTAGGCATCAGTTGTGATGGTCAGGGTTATGGATTGCATTATGTCAATGAGTGTTCTCACAAGGATAAAGGTACAAACAAGTGTGTGTGTGTGTGTAAAAATATATAAAATATACACACTATCATGGTTGAGGCCTGCTTTGCTGCCTTTAAGCCAGGACGACTTGCTTCAACAATCGAGCACAAGCAGCAAGACGACCCAAAATTCACAAGTATTTTTATACATAACAAATTAAATATTTGTTGTACCAAAATAGTTATAGTCTCTAACGGCAGTAAGAATTAGAGTTTGGATAATGACAAAAAGAGCTTTATTTGAAAACAATGGAATGACACTCATCTAACAGAATCAACACAACAGGTACCAGTGGAGCGTGTTGAGGACATAACTACTTATTGGAATTTCCGTTCATTTATTTTTGATTGTTAGCCGATGCCAAGGTGGTGGTGCTCACAGCATGGGAACCTCATGTTGCTGCAGCGACTGTGGTCCCTTGAGAAAAATCTGCCAAAGGAAAAGGCGTGCATATTAATTTTAATGGCTTGTTTATGTGATTCATAAATTCTAAAATGTTTAAGGACGGGCAATTCAGTTGCAGTGAATCCCTGTATGTTCTGTTCCTGAAAATTAAGCAGTTATGCTAGTAATTTATCAACTTGTGTTATTTTAGTGTCACCACGTTACAGTCACCCCACAGCTTCTTACCACCACACTTGCCTGAACAGATTTATAGACGCACATGCACCTAGTTTCTTGTAAACAAAGTCACCATCAATCATATAAAAATATTACCTGCAAAAAGTGAAAGTCATAAATTATACTTAAGCATCTAATCTACATAAAAAATTCAAATAAAGTTTTGGTTGCCTTTTATTACTTGTTTCTATTAAGGGAAGCTAAAACTGACATCTCTTCACACTGTCTACAGTACAGTTATGGTCACATCACCAGACAAGTAGTTGGTTACGCACATTATTTGTACATATTTAGCAAAATGTCTTCATTTCAAAAAGAAAGAAGTAAAGACATTAGAAAGTAAATGCATGTAAAATATTTTTCCATTCAACAACCTTTTCAAAAATGCCATAAACTGGCTAAACTGTCAAACCTCTCAACAAGATTAGGACTGATGCAATTCTGCACCAGTGTGGCATAAGAACAAACTACATTATCAGTGTTTTCAAGAAATCCTGACAACATCCTGTTGTTTGGGTTTGCCACATATACTATTCATTCTTATCATTCATGAATTGTTTTTGTTCTATTAACAATGACAATGGACACAAATAACATTGCTATGATGTTGCTCTTCTTCTAAAGGAAAATTATAACTGCTGCTCATGACTGTTGTCATAAAATAGGACTAATTAATGCTTTTCATAACATATCTGGTCACCTGCCCACAATGGTCTTTGTGTATGTTAAGAAGGAATTTCTGCACTATGCAGGACAAATACATCAATCTTATGCAGAGAAAGGTATGTACTGTGTGTGTGTGTATGTATGTGTCTGTTTAACAGCAAGCAGAAAGTATGAACTGGTTTCATTACTCACAAATCAAGTGGATCTAGAGCTCTTCATGTGTATGAAGCTCTGAATCTGGGTTTGGTGGCTCGTGGCAGACAGCCGGGCTGGTGAACTCCATCAAGTACTCACAGCGACTGGGCTCTGAGGTAGATGTTACAACTGTCTCCTTTCCACATGTTAACTTAACCTAAAAGACAAGAAAATGTTTTTTATAATCTAAGAAATATTTACTGGCGGCAAAATCAGGTGGAGAAAAGACCAAGTCAGGGTTTACTAGTTGAAACTTACTGTGGTTGATCTGTTGGGCCCTTGCCAGCACCCAGTTCCATGTTCATACTTCATCATTGAGTAGATATTACCCTCAGGACCTGCCCACTTTCCCCATGTTCTACAGAAAAAGAATAAATGGGCGGGTCAAGTTTAGATCATAAACAGTGCAAACAGGTACATGAAAAATACACACTCTTACCCTAGATTAGTTTCAGATCCACCATACTTGGGTTTCTGTGATACTCTGTTGAAAGGACAGAGCCTGTAAATGTACCTGAAAGCAAAAAAAAAAGGAATATATATTTACAAAGAATTGGACAATTATATCAAATTATAGTAAAGAAAGGACCATTTTTCCAAAGAGTGTACATACTCGCTAGTATTTAACTCATAACATTGGCTGTAGAGGTAAGCGAACTCAGCACTTGGTCCAAAATCAAAGGAAATCTCCTTTTCAAGGTTTCTGCAGATAAAAACAACACCGAGATTAATTTTATTATTCAATCTATATTAAAAACACACGTATTATACAACATACATCACTGATTGTAGCTGCACACTGCAATTTTTGGCAAAGACGTTTATTCAGAAATAGGCTGAGCACTTACGTTATCTGATCATCCACTTCCCGGAGAGCTCTCTCAGACTCATCAAACCCATCTCTGGCTTTCTGAGCAGCTGGGAATCAGATGCATGGAATTAGATTATATTCTCACAGAAAACATAATCCACAACCACACACTTATACATGTGGTCAGACCCAGATACAAACACAAACCCACAAAGTGTGAACAAAACATCCTCTGTTGATACTTTACTAAAAGACAAGCATCAGAATTCTGTCATATAAAAGCATCACAGCTGTTCAATAAATATTTGTTCTTCTGATAAACATTTATTTGCACTACCAGAATGAATAATCAGTTTCAAGACAGCACATCAAAATTCTAACTAATAAGTATGCAGTCACATCTGCTCTGTTTTCCCTGGTATTTTACAATATGACTCACTCATAACTGAGGACTGGCTGAGTCACTCGGTTTTATATACAAACTTACCATCAATGAGATTCTGCGTTTCTTGGTCATAGGGTGGCATAGTCCCCTCATCATCGTCATCCTTCTTTTCTTGAGTTTGCGTTGTAGGAGGACGCTGCATATCAAACACAGTTAAAAGTGACTCACTCCAACAAACTTAGGAGTCAGCCGGCATAAGTTTGATGGAGACACTCAGTGGGCTTACTTTGTAATCCACATCATCTGGGTCTTCATCATCATCCTCTTCATCATCCTCCTCTTCATCCTCCAGAACTTCATCTTCAGGGTACTGTTCAGAGTCATTGTCTGGGACTGGCTCTCCTGTCTCCTCCTGAGGAGTTTCAACTGGTGCCGGGGAATCTGGGACAGCCTGATGCCAAAAAGTCACACATTTAGCTGAGCAAAGGCTTCCCCTCACAGAGTTTACAACAAGAATGAACACGTTCTTACCTCTGATATGTATTTTTCTTTGATGGTATTCCAAATAGCTTCAAATCCTACTGTGTCTACTTTGTCGACGCCTCCCAATATTTCCTATTTAAAAAATTACCTGCATTACTTTTTAAATATGTGAATTAATAAAAATGTCATTAATATTTTTTATAAGAAGAATAAACAGACAAAAATACAACAATTACCTGAGCCTCTGATTCTGTAAATGAACCGTCCGAATCCGAGTCAAACTCAGAATGAGACAGAAGTTCAGCGACAGAGACACTGACACACAAAAATAGACAATTAACTGAATTATAATCACAAACGATTCTATATCAAATAACTAATAATGAGGTCACGCAAAAAAAAAGTGAACTAATTAGCCCTGACACCAGCATAAGAAACTATTTTTTAAAAAAGAAATTAGAAAAAAAAAAGAAGATCATAGCAAGATAATAGCTTTGTCAACCATTGTTGGTTTGTAATATTCTATGTAGGGGTTTTTCGAATTCCTACTAAAAAGATGAAACAAAACAACTGAAATAAAATAATTTGTTCTAACTTGTTTGACACATTTTGACACGTTTGTTAAATTGTCCCCACTAGGATTCACAAATCTGCAAATCTTCCCCACTAAGTTTCACAAATCTGCAAATCTTTATCAAATGGGTGATAAAAATTTAGAAGGGTGCTGATACTCACAAGCCATCTGCATCGTCATCCAGTTCAAGAAACACCTCAGCCATTTTAGCCTTGTCCTTCTCTAGTCGAATAAGAGCTTTCTGATCTAAAATTAAAAAAAATGTTTCATTATTTTAATGTCCTGAGGGATTCCACATGTACTTCTATGCACAGTTAAGATGTGCATAGAAACGTTTTGCACGTTTTAGAGCTCTACTACAATGTGTACCAAGCCTCACACATACATCTAACAAAATATAAAAATCCCACAACCTAACAAAATAGAAAATGCTATGTGGAAAGTCAGCAGTAGATGGCAATATATGTTTGCTTCTTAATTGACCTTCCCAAGCCTTTAGATGGCGCTCTTTAGCCTCTTTCTCTGGCTGTTCTGCAGTCTCTTTGACAGTTCTCATGGCCTCCACCTTCTCTTCCAGATCCTTCTTACTGCCCTGCAATTCTGAGAGTTTGACCTGTTGAAAGAGATGCAATTAAATTAATCAAGTAAGATCTACATGACAAGACCGTTCAATTTACAAAACAAGTCCTTAACATCTCCTCAAGCAAAAATAATATCAGCTGGAACCACAAAAATATGAGTCACATGGCGTTGCATAATACTTAAGTTTTAATAAATCCGGACAGAACATTTTGGCGCTGCAATAATAAACTTAAGCATCAACTTTGCCTTTTTCATTTTATTCGCACCTGCTTATCTTCCAGGCCCCTCTTGGCCTCTTGGATAAGCTGTTGTTTTAGCTGAAAGCCCTCCCTAGCAATCTCTGCCATTGCACGCAGGCTCTCTCTCTCTTTGCGCCCCAACTCTCTGCAAACAAAATCGAAACATTTAAAAATGAATAGCAAACTTTTCAAATACTCAATGTGTTTTTACAAGTTTTATGTAGAATTTGGGTTTAGGCTGTAAAATGTACATTGCACTCATTGGAGTTATAACCAAAATCATTCCCACCTGCAAGTGTTCTGACAGACCGCACCACTGTTATACTCATCTGTAGTGTCACAGCAGTCTGTAGGGGAAAAGCTGACGTTAAATCATAGCCAAAGAACAGTCTTAGACAGCAACATTTGTAGAGTTGTTAAAAATTCATACCACAAATTCCATCATTGATGCGGGACGAAGGTATGAAAGTGGATCGAAAACCCGCATTGACACAGTGGAAGCTCCCATTGGGACAAGCAGCAGTGCCTGCAAAAAAGCATTGTTTTAGGTATACTAAATACTTGATCAATACTGTCCACACCTGGCAAAGCGTCTGCCAAATGACTAAATGTACATGTAAGTAGATCCTCTGACAAGTAAGCATTTCATTCAACTCCCTGCATATGAAACAACAGACCGTGATACTGCACTGTATCATAAAAGTCACCATCATCCCGCATATACTCACCAGGCTCATCAGAGCCATCCTGGCAATCACAGTAGTCATCATTCACCCTGTCAAAGGGAATTGTACGGGAGCCATCGAGGCAAGTAAAAGGTTTCCCCTCTTCATAGAACTCTCGCTCTGTCAAGGTTGAACAAAGGGGGGTTAAACGGACATTACGTGTAATCATGAATATGTCTTACATATATGACTATGCTTACTCGATAATGCGACACCGCGAGGCCGTTGAACTTCCACTGCAGAGACTCCAACAGTGAGAAGCAGCAGCAGGAGTGAATGACCGGACATCATGATGCTACAGTGACTTCAACAAGACTGCACCGGAACTACCTGCTAATCACATTATTATGGCTGATGAATACTGGGGAATACATAACGTTCTTACATGTCGTGAAAGGACTCATAAGGATCTTAAATATTTGCAGGAATACAACATGAACATCAACATTTACTCTTTTAACTCATTAGATCGACAGACAACGACTTCTCGTTTGTTAGCCGAGAGCTAAAAAAGCAAGCTAACGATGACCAGCGGCCTTAGCTAAACTTTGTCTACCTGCAACACACGAGCTGACACCTACGCAAAATACCAACTTGACGTTAATAAATGGCTTTAGTAGCTCAGGCATACAAGGCTGTTAAGGTAAATTAAGTCAATAAAAACTTTTTTGCTTCTTGATAATATCAGCTAACGGCTAATCATTACCGGTCACTGCGCCTTCTTCCTGGGCAATAATGAGCATGCGCGACAGTGCGCATGCTCATTATTGCTTGCCCCAGATCCCCCTTCAGATCTGTCTTGTTTCACCCTGATTGGACGACCCTTTATTCGGCCTTTGTGATTGGCGGAGAACTGTGACGCATAGCCAGTCGAAATGCACTGCAGCCATCTCATGCCAGAGTGAGACAAATCATATCATCACTGTTTTCATTGCTGTCCTTTTTTATTTTTAATATTAATATTAGTTAAAAAAACAACAAACAAAAAAACTAAAATAACGGTAAACATGGGTAAATATTATTTAAAGCTGCCTTTACTGTTCAAATATACAGGAGCTACAGCCTAAACTACAAAATACAGTAAACTCCAAAAAACTAAATCAAGTCAGTTTTTATCAAATTCAGGCTTTAGTGTGTCCTCCTAACCAAAATTGTGAACAGATTTGCAAGGTTCTTGGGAGGTAAGTTGGTTTTAAACCTTTAAAGTGCTTTATATAAATTATGTAAATAGCTGTAAATATAAGCTATCAATGATAAACTATTCTCTGTTTTGTGCAAACGTGACTGTGTGAAGGATGTGGCTATACTCTTGTGGGATCTCTCTACAAAACAACCGTTTAAAGTTAGAGACCAGCTGGCACCTTTGGATAATTAAAGACCCAGGGAATTTCATATTATTAATATAGTCCTGTATGTCTTAATCTTATTACTTTTAGAATTAAGTTTCCATCAGATCGGACTGACAGAAAACTAAACCAGGAAACTAATTTGATAGCAAGTCACCAAACAATACACCAACATTGGTGGGCAACAAGGGCTGTAATAAAAGCAATCACACAAATGTAAATTCATTTTAATATAAAAACTTACTTTATTTGTATTTTTAACACACTTTACAGTACTGAACGGTGAAATAAAAGAAAAATATACTGATATACTATAATATTGTTTTATATATAGAGATGTTTGCTTATTAAATGCATTTATTCACAAAATGACACCTCAGCTCTTTCAAGAGGAAAAACTTTCATAAAAATAATATAATAAAAAATAACTTGGACACATTTTACACATTACAGCAAGATAATTTACAAATATTACAATCATTTCATGTTGTTTTTTTCCCTTGAATAGTCTTTCTTACTTGTGAAATAAACACATGAATTAAAGCCCAGAGAATTATTCTCAGAGGGAGTCAGCCTGGCACCTGACAGCAACCCCAGTGGGAACCAGCTAGTTAGGCCACCATGGGACAGACATTGAGGCTATCAGGCTAGTGAATCAAGTTACTAAGAAACAGAGGTTGTGATAGTACTAGGAATGGCCAAGTTAGATAAGGACACATTTATTCCCTTTGAAAGTGTCACATCCTATGTGACTGCATCACCATACATTTGACCTTATCAGTCAAATAGGTTCATCTATACATGGACATTTAATAAAGAAATGACTAGTTTGTTTGGTTATGCCTCTAGAAACAGGTTTACATCGACTACTGCACAATGAATGTTTGTGATTTGGCCCCGAAGGTTTTAATCAACAAGTGACTGCCAATGACCAAACCACCAGCACAGACTGTACATAGTCTGAAACACAATATCTGCCTCAGAACCTGACAAAATAAAGTGCTGGTACAAATATTTTTGATTTTAACAATAAATGTAGACAATTTTAAAAAATGTGACAAAATGTTAGAAACAGTGAGCAAAGATGTAACTGGGAATGAAAAGACGAAGATGTGGCCTGCAGTGCTTCAGTGGTTCACTTAACAACTTTAAGTGGTAATTTGTCAATCATTATGACTTGGATAAATCTATAATTTACAATACAATATTACAATATATACAAGAGTGGTATCAGTAACACATGATTTCATTTTCCAGACCATCCACCAGAATGATATAAAAATAAACTGTACACAAACTGTTCAAAGAAAACACTTCCCGTGGTTTTCTTTTCATCATTTAAAAAGAATGGCAGCAGTCAATCAATTGAATAATTTTCTTAATAAGAAACAATTGCTACAGTATTGTGTTTGTATGGCAATTAAATATTGATGTTTTTATAGCTTATGACGGAATAAGAAGCCACAAAAACAAAAGCAAGATCTTTAAAGAAAAAGGCCAATGCATATGGGAATTTAAAATAACTGCAGTAATATTCCTGGATTCCCATTCCACTAGATGAAAGCCTGTGTGGTGGCCTCACAGCTCTGCTCCATCCTGCGACAGAGCAGGTCAAACACACAGGCTTCTGTTGCACCGAGCTGTGGTGTCTTCAGATAAGCTCAGTTACTGACCTGCAGAAACGTGCTCTTACCTTTCGAAGAACCACACTCATGTTCTTTTGTTTTTTTACCCTGTGAGAAACAAACACCTAAACAAACTGTGACCTGCCAAAGTTGTGCTGATCGAATCCTAAACACCATTTAACACGATGTGGTGATGCCAGTGGGTGAACAATGACACATATGTCAACATCTTTAGCATCCTGCCCTCTCTTTCAGTTGCTCACTCACTTTGTCACGACCACACAATCAGCCACGCAAACAAGCACACACACATCAACTACGTCATTTTAACAAATCAATATCAGGTCAACCACACGGCATCCATATTCATTCATTCATGACCTCAAAGCCTCAACTCACAATTACTTACTTTTTCTGTATGCCTCCCATTAGCTATAAGATTTTATAGCATTCTTACCATCCTGATTAAAAAAAACAACACATTCTTTATGTTGGTCTAAGCACAGTAACAACATAATGACTAATTGGCAGCAATGTTTCCCTTTCCCAAATGCAGTGTTGAATACATCATGTATAGACACACTGATACAGTAATAAGCATATAGATGTGGTATAAATATACTAGGATATCTATCATATATCTTATAAATCTACATACTGGCAGGTATGTACCCTGCATTTGACATTAAGGCAAAAAAGCATTAAACATAACGAGGATGATTAGGGACTACTAGACCTCCTTTTTCTTTTCCCTGACATTGTGCCTCCCTGATTCTCAGATTCATCTGTGTTCCTTTAAATCACTTCACCCACTGACGTTTCTCGTCCTTCACTTTGGTGAGAAGAATTGTTGTGAATGAGGAGACATACGGTGCAAGTGGGTGTGAGATGGTGAATGGGAATTTGTTCTGCTGATGAAATAATGAAGTATCTCTATCACAACTGGTAAATAGAAAATAGGCAAAACTTATGCTTTAAAGCATCACATGGCTTATTCTCAGAAAGTTTAAAAAACCATCCTAATAAGAAAAAAACCTAAACTGGAAAGAGTCCACTGGTGGTTGTGGTGGTGGTGGTAGTAGTGATTGCTCTGCATCTAGAGTTCTGAGTTATTATATTACCAGAAGAGCAACAAAGGAAGACTTACAGCTTAAAACATATCACCACAGAAACTGTACGTGTGATACACACCACAATACCATGAACAGTAAAGAGATCTTTAACAAGAGACAATCAAAAATGGTAACAAAATCAGACACTCCTGTTCCACAATGCATTGCTTCACGACAGCTCCATTCAGGAAGCTGGTGTTTCAGAAAGGCACAGAGCCATCTTGCACCAGTAGCACTCTCCTCATAAAGGGAAAAGGGGTATGGGACCCAGAGGTCCCCTTTGCCGCAGCATCTTCTTCTGACATCTTCCTCTCTCCTCCTCCATCACTGTGAATCTCCTTATTTTTCTTTCCGACAGAAATGGAAAAAAAGTCACTCGTACTGTAGCTTTTCTGAGGAGATCAGTTTCTATTATGATTCTAATGAACATTAATTACTAATACTGACTGAACACTAGGTAATACTTCATTAAGAGATGGCTTTTTCCAAAGAGATTCTTTACTGATCAGTGTCCCTCGTATACACATACAAACATACGGTCTAGTGTGTGGGCATGTGTGTGCGTGTGTGTGAGGAGCGGGTACATAAGCTTTGCAATTGTACTGCATTTCTGATGCATGCAGATACACACATTGCATTAGTGTATTGGTGACTTACTCCTGCACTTGTCTCCTGTGTGTGTTGTGTCCCTTCATGTGTTTGTGTGTGCGTTCCAGTCGCAGAGTGCTACGCTGTCTTCAGTTGCTCGTCATTAAATCTTCTAAATTCTTCTTGGTCTAAAGTTCAATCTGAAACCAGTCAAAGGACTTGTCCTCACACCAAATCTACAGTTGCTGTGTATTTAACTTCTCTTTAAGCGTTTTTAATTTATTCCCTTTTTGAAAAATATATTTAAAGGTCTGTATTGTCAATGCAGTCTCGTTTGTTCTTGGTTTGGCCATTGAAAAGGATGATGATAATGTGTGCAAGTGAGGAGGCAGATACAAGAGCACAACTCATGTATCTTCAGCTTGTGATGAAGAATCCTCCTCTTCTTCTACAGGACTTGTGTCAGAAAGTCTTTCCTTTTCAGATCTCACCTCCAAATGAACTTTCAACTCCTCCTGTTCCTCTTCCAGCTCCTCTTCCTCCATTGCCACCTCATCTTCCTCTTCTATTATGTCCTCATTTTCCTCTTCTGCCATAATGTCTTCATCACCATCCTTTTTACCCTCCTCATGACTGAAGTCCTTAACCACATGGTTTGGCGTGGGTTTGTCAGCCATGTCTCCCTGGTCTGTGTGAGAACTGTCTTCGAGAGTGAGCTCAAACTGAAACTTGTCCATGCAGGCGTTTAGCTCCTTGTCCTGGCCCACAGGAGGTGGTGAGGGGCTTTGCGGGATAGTGCTCTGGTACCAGTCCCTGTTGTCCTCTAGAGTGTCCAAAATATCTTGGGCATCAGGGTGTACCAGGTCCCCCCATGTCTCCCACAGAGGGTGGACAATGTAGTCAATAAAGCCCACCTGCATAAATAGAAGAAGATTATCACTCACCAGCACAGTGGTGTCATTTTATCTCCTGCAAATCAGCATTAAAAATGTAGAAGGAAGACTGCGGTGATTAGAGATGACAGACCACTGTCTGCACTGTCACTGACACCCCACCTACAGTGTTTATCACAGTTGCCCAACAGTGTATAGAATCATATTCATGCCTGTACATGTTATAGATCATTATTTACCTGACTTTTTTCTACAGATGCAGTGTGTTTATCACACATGGGACTGATCTCCATCCCTCGCTCCCTCTCCTTGTCTCCCTGTCTGAAGAACTCCTCCATGATTCTCTCCGTCCATTGTCGATACACACCCAGGGGCTTTGTAGGGTTACTCAGGTCGGCACAGTGCACCATGTTCCTCAAAACCTGCACAACCACATAATTACATTCCACTCATTACTGCCTATGCAAAATTATAAGCACTATATGCATTATTAACCACATCCCATCATGTACCTTTTTTGTGACATCTGGCATTTTGCCTTCAAGCTATGTGGTTATCCCAAAAGTTCAAGAATAACTCTCAATTCTGCTATAACAACTATGGCAACTACAGACTAGTTTTATTTCTCTCATTCTCTCTCATTCCTTTCCAATATTCTTGAATCATATAACTACCCTACAACCACTTGTTGGACACCAGACAGACAAGATTCAAACTGGCACACATCCTCCTCTATTTCAGGAGCTCCTGGTCTTTTTAGTTTAGAAGTTATCGATATCCTCCTCCTCCTTGGCACCCTTACAAACACTGGAATCTATGGAGAAGCGCTGCCTGTTTCTTTGCATTTACATTTGCATTTAGTCATTTGGTAGATGATTTAATCCAAAGTAACTTACAAGTGAGATACAAGGCAAGCAGAAATCTAACTCAACGAGAAAAAGTCAAAGTAAAGTGCTATCAGAAGAGGGGTTTCTGTTTTTTGAGATGTGTGTACAAGAAAGAGCAGAAAAGTTTGTCGTTTTTTTTAAGTGCAAAGTAAGATTTGGAAGAGTTTTGTTTTCAGCAGTTTTTAAATATTGGAGGGGAGGTTGCTGAGCGTGTGCAGTTTCATTCCACCATTGTGGCATCACTGAGCTGAAGAGATTTCCTTGGTGTCTTCTGTTTGGTGCTGAAGGGGGATTGTTGCTCACCTTTCCATGTGTATTTCTATAAAAGTTCAGACCCGTGTTTTGTGGATGAACCTTTTTGCCTTACCTCTGACTATACCAGTTAGGCAAATGTTTAAGACCATGTCAGATGCAATACAGCTGCATATGTGAATGCCATCCCACAATCCCTCAAGCTAAATTTAGAACATTCTCAAAAGCTTGATGTTACTTTGGATCTTCCCATACACAATATCTTTCTATCTTCATTTTCAAAACAAAAATAACACCTAACCACTTCATCTAAAACTTGTTTAGCCTTGATAAGTAAATATCCTACAGAGTTCATCTTATAGCTCAACACCTTGTAATCTTTATGCTCCAGAAACATAGAAACAGTACTCAGTGCAGCCACTGTGTGCATTTTAAGGAGGGCTGTGTCATTTAGTGTCCAAAATACAAGGTGTCGATTTCAGGGGTGCAACATTTTGACAAGGCAGCACACATAATCCTTCACCAGAAATGGTTTCTTTCCCACTGTTCCCTATAGTCTGATCAATGTTTACATTCTGCAAACCTTTTGCCTAAGCCTTCATATAAATGAAAATTGTACTTAAAAACTACAAAATGGCATCTTACCTGTATCCGATCAGTGTAGTGGTCAAGCAGCAGTACTCCAGAACTTGTCACTTTCTTTGTTTCCACCATAGTCTTGAGATCTGCCAGCAAACTCATGTGTTTAGACATATCTGTCGCCAAAACCTAGGGAGAAATTGATATGAAAGCATTGAAGAAAATTAAAAAAGGTGGTAGAAATGAGCGAGAGCAATGAAGCAGATGAAGAGAAGTAAGGATGTAGTATTGTTAGTAATACAGAGTGATGTGTTGATAACTCTCACCATATCAATAACAAGTTTCCTCAGGCTCTGTCTCTGCCTCTTAGTGAGGTTCTGGAAAATGTCACAGTTTTCCTCATGAAGCAGCTTGAAGCCCACAGCTAGATGATGGTTCTCCAGCACAGACTCATCATTATACATCAGGGCTAACTCTGAGTCTGGTAAAAGCAGCGTACAACACATAAGACTCAAAAACACATACAATAATTACATCACCACAGTAAAATTCATCAGACATGACCAACATGGCCACATCCAACATTTACACAGTGGCTCTTACGCATCTGCCTCATGTACGTTTTTAAAACCTGTGCTGTTCATAGATTTGGCAAAAGATGCTTCCCTCCTTGATTGATTGATTGAGCTATTGGATGATTGATCGTACAATAGATTGTTTGATTGATTCTTTCTCTTTATTTTCTCTAACCACACATTTCAAGTGTATTGAATAACTGTTTCAAGTTTTTACCACAAAGACCTTTGTTGTAACTGTAATTGTGTGTGTTTCTTTTTTGACTCACTGGTGTTTATAAGGAATTGGTTGGACACTCCTGGATGGTCCACATCGTGGATGGCAGCGGCAAATAATGCAGCTAGTATCTCTAGATCAGTGAACACAGCCTATTAGACAGAGATGAAAGAGACGAAAGAAAAAGTTGAACTGCAGTTTACAGTTTGTCTACTGCACTCGTTGTAGAGGGCTTGACATTAGTGAAAGCCAAGAATTGTGCACTAGGTATTTGTAGAGATGCTGTGTCCTTGTCATTGCTAAACCTACATCTAGAGCTGGTGTGGATAGCAGTACATGAGTAGACTGAGTGACATCTGCAGCGTGGAGGCTGTTATGGTAGGCCACATTGGCATGGTAGTGGTCCTCCAGGGTCATTACATAGGTGACAAATGTGTCCACGGGGATTCGAAAGGTCTTTAGTAGATCTCTTTCCTACACAAGGGAAAGTCCACAGGGGTCACACTCTGACATAAGTTAATGTTCATGTTATAGTCTATTGTATAAACTGTTGTTAAAGGCTAGTCTCTCTCTTTCTCACCTGGAAGATGGCATACATTATGCAGCTGAGGGGTCGGTTGTTAGAGAATTCTGCCACACGAAATATATTAAGGCCCCACTTGTTTAAGTCGTTCAGCTCCTGAAAGCATAACAGGCAATATTAACACACACACAAATAAAAAAGGTTTTGCATAAGCATCAATCCAACATCAGCACAATCCAGCAGTTTATGTTAGATCGCATTACATTTGTAACATGGCTTATGGCTCATATAACATAAAGGTGTGTGGTGGTTTCTGTATGTGAAGAAATCAATTTCTCCACTAACATATTGTTAGTGTTAAAGAATATGTAGAGAATTATGACTATAATAAAAATATAAATAATGCAGCCTATGTTGTGAAAGCTCTTTCTCCAGTGTAACTTGTGCATGTGTATGCAATAACTTTCTATCCATTTACCCTGGCTAATGCATCCTCGTTTTCAGTCTTCACCCCGAAGCGAGGCAGGGTAGAGTTAGAAAGGCTAGAACTGTGCGTGAGCTTCTTCACACCACTGATGTGACACATGGGCTTCTCTCTCTCCCTCGAGGTCGGAGATGGGATCTCCACCTCATTCTGCTTATCTGGAAGGATCAATGGCCAGAAGTCAGTAAAGATGGAGACATATGGTGGGTTGTGCTTGATCTCCATACAGGACGTGCCATAGTGGTCGATCAAATGAATTGCATGAGTTACCTAGAAAGGTAGTGGAGATGTATTCTGACACCTGGTTCCCTGAGCGACTCATTTCTGACAAATGGGACAGCTCCCTGTTCAACATCCTCTTGAACTGAGAAGGAGGGGAGAAAGAAAAACACAGTGAGTGTCTTAAAACTGTAGCTATAATATCAAAGCATAAGTGCTCACTGATATACCCAAAGCTGTAGAGACATGCAGTTAGGCAAATATTCAGAATTAATATTGTATTTGAAATCCCATTTGTACTGACACATAACAAAGCATTCCTATGATTCAAACATGAGAAAATAAATTATCGCCCTCAGTCTGGCTCCATTCACTAAAGGGTGAGAAAATCTATTGTGAATCATGCCTCCTTTTTTTCTCAGATGAGAACATACTGTTCAATACCCCTTTTAATGTGCTTGCCTTTTCATATGTATTTAAAAATGCAGTAAAATGCCATGTTTTTACATATTGTTCTTTATATATTTACAGTGACAAAGATGAACAGATAGTCTTTGCAGTACAAATGTGTTTAAGTGAATATTTATCTTTTCTAAATAGAAAACAATGTTCTTGAATGTTCTGTCAGGTTTTATGTAATTTGTTACATCTATAGATAAAGCTGGTATTTGGAGGTTTGACAGATCTGTCCCACAAGACATGTGGAGGTACACTGCGATTCGGACAAGACCCCTCAGTCTGTGTCCTACTGACTGATCTTTCACACATAACAATCTCCATGGCAACCAGAGCAGTTGCTGTGGCAACTGCCTCATCGCAGTCAGTCCTTCAGCTTGATGTGAGAGCGGTGGCTGCTTGGGTGACAATCTGAGGGAGTGTCTCTGACCTTTACCAAGGTCAACCCTCCCCTCCTCCACCGTCTTCCTTTCTGTGTCTCTCTGTTGCTTCTATCTGCACCTCCCTCGCTCCCGACGTAAACAACACTCTCCACTACAGCCCTCGGGCTCCAATGCCCTCCTTCTCTGTCACGGGCTCCACTTTGCCTTCTTGCCATTTCACACACTTCATGCATTCCTATCATCTTCCACTCTGTTCCTCTTAGTTTTTTTCCCACCCATCTCAACCAGCTAGGCACTTGTTACATGATAGGCTAAGCAAATAGGTAGTCTGAAAACAAGTCATGAAAGCAGTCAGGCAGAGTCAGTCATCGGGAGCCAGGAAAGCTAGTCAAGCACAGTGGCACACTTAGGCAGCAGGCTCAGCCCAGACCTCCTCCTCTCCCTCTCACTCTGTCGTTCTTTCCTTCCCTAATGCTGTAACGCTGAGTCATAGCTGCCAACCAACACTTCCACAGTGCCAGTCCGAGTGCCAGGACAAACAACACTCTTCCTCCGACACCGACTAATGAAGCAAACATGCAGGCGCTGCACAGACATGTTCGCGGACACACATGCACACACTTACACTGCACACCTGCGCATGTGAGGGAACTACAAGTGCTTTGTCTGGTTCTATGATTTTGCACACGCACACGTGCAAAAATGTGAGTTTCCACTGAGCTGCATTCCTCACATGAACGCAGCAAAAACAAAACGCAAGGCTTCATTTTAGCAACACAATGGCAGGATACTACATCTAATGCAAACATGACGTGTCAGAGAAAACTTCCACAATGTCTAATTTCATACAGTTTGTGATGGTAAAACCTATAGAAAACTGTAACTAAAAAGAAACATTTACTCAGTCCTGAGACAACAAGCATTGTCCTTCGCTGACTATACACTTGGCTTCCTTGAGTCTGTATCGAGGCCAGCCTCAGGGTAGCGAGCAACAGAGAGACAGAGGGATGTGGGACGCAGGTGTGGGTGATGGAAACAGACATTATGTGACACTGCAACGCACCTGCAGTAAAGATGGCTGGATACTTATCACCGTGTCCCAAAGCTATTCCTTATATTAAAAAGCTCAGTATATTCTCAAAAGACAGAAATGTAAACCTGGTATGGAAGGCTGAATTATGAGATTGATATTGTCTTTTTGTTTACAGTGCTGCTTCAAAGTAGAAACACTGACTAGTGTTAATAAACTTTTATCACTCTTCCTCTTCAGTAGATTCATGTATAAATTATGTAGGACAACTCACTCGACAATATTACTTTTTGCTGTTTCCCACAAAACCAGTGTCTCACAGCCAAAAGCATCCTTCCCCTTAATTCAATAGATAATGAACTGGTCCCCATGTAGCACCTTGTAAGACACAACACATTCAGAGACTGACATCACCTCTTTTTTGTCAAAACAAAAAAACACAGATAAGAGGAGGGAGGTAGACATAAGATGAGTTGGTAATTCATGCACACTTGAAGAGTTCACAGCAGGTGTCCAAGATGGCCACTACTAGGCCTTGTTTGTACTTTGCAAGCTTTCCAAGTCCTACCTGGTCCCACCAGCCGATGAGCCAGGGCCTGGAGCAGGTCTCACAGAACAGGTCCACTAACGGTGATCTGCGCTCCGCCGCCGTCCCACCCCCCTCCAGAACCCCCCCAGAAGCCGCACCAAGGTCCAGCTCTACCCCTGCCCTCCCCTGCAGGGGGCTGTAGCTGGAGGAGCGGGGCAGCCTATAACCCCCTGGTACTGGCGAGGGGCAGGGGGATGGTGCTGGGTCAATGGCCTCCACCACACCCATGTTTAGGGTGACTGGGGGTTTGGGCCGATGACACAGGCAGGAAGTGCGATAGTGGAGCGGGGTAGGGGCAGTGCAGGTACCCCAGTGGCATGAGGGTGTCGTCAGGGTGTGTGGAGATAGGCCACAGCCAGTCAAGCCGGGACACTCCAGAGTGACGGCTGCCCCGAGTGGGGTGCAGGAGTGGGGAAAGGGGATAAGGGTAGGGGCTGCTGGCGTGGATTTTCCTTGCCTACATGCAGCAACCCGAAGCAGGCCACCCAGTCAGTCCAGAGTCAGGCTCCAGCCTCAGTGTGGTCCAAAGTCGAGGGTCCCCCTGATGGGCAGACCAGGAGCCCCCTGGATCCGGCTGCTTTGGAAACTACATCTCATCCCATTTGCTGAGCAGACTGACCCAAATCTTCTGTGACTGCAGGAAAAGGGGTGGATGGGAGCCGAAAGAGAATAAATGGAGGGAAACAGAGCCGGAGCGAGGGACCGTCTGAAGGGCACACAAAGGAGCGAGTAGAGGGGATGAGTGGGAATGTGAGAGAGATATAAACGAAAAAATTATGTTGCACAAGCTGCGCTGCTTGACAAACAGCAATGAAAAACTGAGATGACAGAGGCGAGAAGAATGGAGAGATGGTGACAGCAGGGCAGAAAGATGACTGTAGTCTCGAATGATGGAGGTAAGGGGAGCTTGTGTGATAGCAGGAACATCAGGTTAGGGAACGGGGCAAACGATGATGATGGCAGCAAGACAAAAACAAAGATGAATAGGATGAAAGAGACAGAGAAGGATGCATGCAGGTAGGCCAGAAGCAAATGGTCAGGCTGAAGAATCACAGCAGAGATGTGGTCTGGAAAAACACGCTCCCTTTCCCTGCATCGACTGCCCCTCCCCCACGGTACGGATCCACAGGCCCGGCCCAGTCCTACCGGTGCATCAACACGTCTGTTCCGTCTCACCCCAATCTCAGCAATACACAGTCAGGCTGTCTGTAGTTCAGTCGCCTGCTCCAAGTCAATCCATGCCACAGCTGGCCAAAAAGCCAGAGGTCTAATCCTGTCTCTTTACGCTGCTGTTCCTCCTCCAACATTCTGCCTCTTGCGCCATTTCCCTGGATGCTGTAGACAGCTCTCGCAAGCTAATCAGGCAGTGTGGCTGCAGGCGCGTGCATGTCTGTGTCTGTGCTTGCTTCTGCTCTCAACTTGAGTGCGCATGTGCGACAAGACAGCATGCACGTCTGTTGAAAATATGTGTGTGAGTGAGGGTGTGAGTAAGAGTGAGAGACAGTGGGAATATTCATTTGTGCACCTTTATACTGGCACACGGCAAAGGATTTCTATAGATTATTGCAGCAGTTAAAAGACAGCAACATATTCACACAGTCTCTGCTTATCCAGGGGACTTTTCTGTGCACATTGTGTGTGCACACACGCATGTTAAAGCACACAATACATGCACGTACAATTATGTGTTTTAGGTGATCCTCTATTATTGCTCCAAAGGGCCTTTCATAACAACCTTAGTGATTGTAAAGATGAAGAACTCGTGGTGAAATGCCATAAGCTAAGCATTTCGAGAATAAAACAAACAAGCTACATGATGATGTCTCTTTAAGACTCAACACTATTAAAGGAGCATTGCCTCTCTTTCATTGGTTGTTGCCCAAACCACATGGCTTGTGGTTGGAGTGACAAGCCAATGGCTAAAAAGGAAGGGCAGACCCTGCTGCTGTTCGATAGCAACCAAGGTTACAGCAGAGACATCAGCATCAGGACCCGTCTCCCCTCCCTCTCCTTTCCTCCCCACCCACAGACCATCACCCCCCCCTTCACTCCCCATTTCTCTCCAGCTCTCTCCCACTCTCTTCTGCCCCATGCCATCACATATACAAAACGCTTGCATACCGCAGAAGCATGTAAATGTAGTGGTGCAAAATGCTCTCAGCCAAAATCCAATTCATTGTGGCTGCATGTCTTGCATAGGAGACAAATGTTGCTTGACCACATCTTGGTACAGACCAAATAAATGCTTTATCAATGCAGCTCCTACCACAAGATTGCAAATAAATCAAGGAAACAAACCTTTTCAGGACTTGTTATTTCTAAGTACTCAAACAATTGCTTATTGCAGCATTCAATTCCTAAACCCTTAACAAACAGACCCTGTCTAAGTTAGAAACAGCAGCACATTAGTACAGCAGCGCTTATTTGAAGTATTCATTTCCATATTATGAGAAAATGTGCAATGTGAGAGGATAAGCCGGATGTAGGCTTTAGCAACCAAAATGCACTGTGTGAGGTTCTGATCCTGGTGGGGCACAGCCTCTTCTCAGAGGGGAACCCTTCAAACTGTTTCTGTCCAGGGGACGTGTCTTTCTGACTACTGTTAGCCTCATCAACAAGACTCCCCCTCCTTTTGTCGCCCCACAGCCCAGAAATACTGTACCACATTAACGCAAATTTTTCTGTGCTGCTTTTTTGCCTTATTCTTTATGAGTCTCAGGGCATTTCACTATAGCGTCTATGTGTGACCACTGTCTTTTGATGACTTTTGTGTGACTTTGTGTTCTCCTTTCTCAGCCTGTACAGTATATTATCCTACGTTATAGATAACCCACCAAGACAAAACAGGCACCAATAACATATTTTGTACACTGAGTGCTACAATAATATTCAGTCCATGAGGTACTTCTCTAAACCATGGTTTATATGTTGCTCGTCAGGAATCTTGACACTTTACTGAGTAACATTGACAAAGGACAGGAGGAGCACGTGTGACCGTGCTTGTGCGTGGACAGGCGCGCACCTTGTTTGAGGCCATCTCGCTGACTGAGCGGTGCGTCTGAATGGTTTCCAGCTGGTCCAGACACCAGTCCAGCTCCTCCAGAGTCTCCCGAGCCATCTGCTGGTATGTCTCCTCTGGGAAGGACAGACACACAAACCCACACACAGACAAAATACAGTATATAAGCAGTAGAGGAAGATGATAAATAATGGCACAAAAGCAGTGATGACGTTACATATTGTTCATTCTTTATAGACCCATCCTGTAGCTCAGTAAGCACAGACAACCTTAAGCGTATGCTTCTAGAATGCTGCTATGAAAGGGAACGTTTCAACAAGAAATCCAAATGTACGCTAAAGGGCAGTTCCAGCATCAAAATCAAAACATGCAACCATCCTTCAGAAGGGTGACAAATCCTTTCATATAACAACAACTGAACCAATGTATGTCAGTATAATAATTTTGACATTGTAACAGTTGTTTCGTATCTGTATTTTTTTAAAACTGTAAAATTGACCTTGTAGATAAAATTCAAAGCATAACATAGATATCATTCTAAACTGGATGGAAAGTCTTTAATTACATCATAAAATAATTAAAGGAGACATTTTTTTTTAAATCAGGAAGATTAATAAAAGGCAAATAGGTTTTCGGTCTCATCTATCTAGGCAAGAAAGAAAGAGTCAAAGTGCTTTGCACATTGATTGCATAAACACAGTAAAACTGTAGCTATATGATAGAGTTTGACCAATAGACTCAAATCAGCCATATCATTAATACCACCTTGTGGTTTTCATATAAAAATATTAGATGATTTTTATAGAAATATTATGAACTAATAAATGCTGATGTGTAAAGGGTTACCCACCTTTCAGCACATGGTAGTTAAAATCCGCTCCACCTTTAACAACAGTGATTTTTGACCCTTATTCTTTATTAATTAATATAAATGTTTTGACATAATTACCGTGATTTTTGTTTAAAAACAACGTTTTATTCATTTGTACTTTGGGTAAAATGTAGATAATCTGCTTATTATTTTTCCTTGAGTAAAAGATAAGTGGGTCTGTCTCATAAAATATATGCAGAACAGATAATTCTTTAGTAATTGCCACATGATTTTTTGCAGTCATTTTCATTAGTGATGATACATTTGGGGAGTATGGGATCTTTTGTGTGTCCATAAAGCTGTGTGAGGGGATTGTGGGGCTCTTTGGGCAATGAGTTTTTAATTAGCTGACAACATACCAGAGAGTGTAGCTTGGGGAACTGTGGGTTGGCTTGTCACTGGTGACCTCCTGTGGACAAACACATCTTTACATCAGTGGAAGAACTACACACTGTTGCCCCCTTGTGGGGTTTATCACAATTTCAGTATTAGGGGATGAGGTAACAAAAGGATTTTATCACGGGAGGGGACATAAATTGTTTATGCATGGTATTCATTTATATCCACCTAAAAAGAGAAAAATTGAGGAGACCATGTCTGTATTAAAATATCTTTAAATTTTAGATAATATTACAATATGTGATTTTTTTTTAAAGTCCATTAAAGTCCCTGGTTCATCTTCAAATATTTAAGGATGCAAAAATAGCCAAAGACAAAGCCTGAGCTCTGCTCTCCTCTCAAAATGACTGCATGGTTTTGGTAATTGTGTAGTGAGGGAGGCATTTTCATGGCACAACAGAGCATAATTATAGATGCAGATAATTCAGTTGGGAAATGCTTTATATATATCATATTGACCTGGAGTGAGACGCCTGCCAAGCCAGGCTCCTTCTGTCTCCAGCAATACAAAGGAGAATAATTTTAGTATTATTGACTGTCTCCATCGTCTGGGTTCAGAGTCAGGGACATGCATCTGAGGCATGGCGTTCTCTGCACACAGTCCTCAGCCAGCAAACTGGAGAGATGCCAAATAATGCAGTTTATATTTTCCTTCAGCATAGTCTGATAATCATAAACTGGTTAATCATGATAGCAAAAGTGTTTCCCCATGGGAGTAATGAGAAAGAGACATTAGCAAGCACACACTGCAAACTAAGCAGGCAGTCGTGACGAGTGTAAGTGGGGGGAAGGGGTGTTTGACAGCATGATACTGACTTGTTAGTGGGTGTTGTGACATTGGCGAGGATGGTGAAGTTGCTTCTTACAGTTCGTAGGCTGGCCAACACCTGGGGGATGGATGGACAGCACAGGAGGAAAAGAAGGTGGAGGGAAGAAGAAAGAGGAGGGAGTGGGCAGAGGGGGACAAGTTCACCGTGATAATTATCCACCTTTTCTAGTTATTTAAGGCAATTAAACATGTCAGACAGGGTCCGCAAGTGTAACATACCTGAGCGAAAGGGGTGACGATCATGTCTTCGGCGTGCCTGCAGCACAAAATGTGAAAATCAGGAGTGGAGAAAGACATGAGCGTGAGTGGCTCTGGAAGCTGAGGCACTCCGAATGTGTGTTTACAGGAGAGGCTGCATCTGTGAGCGGAATGTTTACGAAGACCTACGTGTATCTAAACAGAGTAATAATTCAGAAACACACTAATGGAGGGTTCTGAGTCGTTTAAACTTACTGACAGACAACGTTAATGTTAAGAGGAGCCATCATGATTTCATTAGCATAATTCTTGCATAATTACAATCATAAGCACTGGTGTGTGTTGATTGGGATAATGTGAAGTTATTGTGGTGTGTGTACGTGAGTGGACACTGCAGGTTTAAAAAAACATCGGTTTTGTCTGCTGCGTGATGGATACAAGGTGATGGCTTCATGCTTACCCCTCACTGTTGATGGAGGAGTTGCGTGACATGGTTTTAGGGGATGTGTCATAGTCTGAGTCTGAGCGGTACAGGAAGGACTCCCTTCGCTGGCTCTGGGGGAAGGAAGGGTGGAGCACCAACCCAGGACTCGCCTGCGAATCCATGGGACTGCGGCCTGGTGAGGGACCATTCTCTGAATCAAAGCTGAAGGATTGGACAGAGAGGAAATCAGGTTTAATCCAGGTGTTTGTTTCACTGCTGCTTCTCTTACGTGAGGGACCCAAAATTGACGAGATAACCCTAAGAATCCAAGCACGAGCCGTGAAGTCTTTCTTCCTCTAGTATATTTAGTTTCTTAGAGAGGAAGTTGAAGAAAGAGAGATGTGACAGACGCTACAGCATGAACCCATGCAGCTGTGACTCGGCAGTGCTGTTGAATTGGCAGACTGCCGCCGGGCTGCCCTGGGAATTACACTTTACTGACAAGTCGTATTTTACAGCGAGTTGTGTTTAAGTGAGTAAAATGAACCACATCAACCCCAGCTTCTCTCCAAGCCTGAGCTGCGTGTCTGGCCACATGAGTGAAAGAGAGTCTTGATCTGGATTGCAATGTATTATAACCTCAATGCTTAAAACTAAATATTTTTTTTTTTGTTATCAGGCAATATTAACAGCAGGATATAAAGACACTACGTGGGTGTTACCATCCAAATATATTAAGAGACATTGGTATTGATTTAATTATGGGCAATTTACAGTTGTGTACATCAATGTCTGTCTTCCTTCAGTTTCAGAGTGAAATGCGGCATCAAGCAAGTATATTGCTGATTGACGTTAACACCCAAAACACAAGGCTGAAACCTAATCTGCTAGATCCATTCAAAGACAAGCTTAGCCAAACAGGACGCAGCAATAGATGTCTCGGGTTGCACTCGTCTCCTTTTTCACAACACCTGCAGCCACAGGCCCTTTATTATCCAGCAGCCCTCGACAAAACAACAGATTTGCAGCAAAGGAATAAAGTCAGTATTGGCTGAACCAGGTTGAGAACGATGGAGAATTTTGAATAACCGGCACAGTTACCCGCTCCTCATATAACATTGTTGGGTTTGTTATTCTCTAAAACAGCTACAAGACTTCCATACGTAACAGTATTAATATGTAATCGTCACTGTGAGACTGCAGTCAAATGTTGGGATGACAAGGACAGATCGGAAGCAGATTGCAGTGTAGCTGCCGCATCTATTTTTAATGTAGGATAACTTTTATCTCCAGAACACCTCCCCACTCCTCCCATACTTCTCCAACTTTTGTTGTCAACACAGTTGTGAATGGCTTTCAGTTTAACTTCTAAAATTAAGCGTGAAGTACAATATTTTTAGAATTGACTTCTAAATTGGCCAATTAGGATCTACTCTTCTCCCCAGAAGGCTTTGTGAATATGGCTACGGATCAAATTATCATTAAACAAGTTTCCAGAGTAATGAAAAACACATCAAAACTGTCTGCCAGGGGAACCCTCTGCAAGCAACACAAGCTAATCCCTGTTTTTTATTTTTTCTGCAAATGTTGAGAGTAATTGAGAGGCTTCAGAATGAGCATTCTGAATTCAGCGCTTCCCAAAATTGAATCCATCTGACGAGTGTTATTACAGCTTGTACATGGAATAATTTACTACTGAGGCACAACAATCATAAATCACAACAGCCTGTTTTTCATATAGACTACAGCAGACAGGTTAGAGTCTATATAACTGAGTCTATTTAAAGAACACTGGCTTGGATGTAGAACTGTACCTGCAAACACAGTGAGATGAGCGTCTAGGCTCATGAATACTGCGATTAATTTTCATTCGTCGGAATAGAGCACAGCCCACGTGTCCTCGAGATTGATCAACCGGTGACACAGGTGAGGTGATAGAGGGTGCAGGAGGTGGACCCTCAGGATTCTCCCACAACCTCAGCTGTCGTGTCAGCTTCCTCTGACTCATCGTTGCCAGCTCTGGCCCTGCTGGAGACGACCAGTTAAAGAAAACTCCCCCAGCCTCCACTTAAATCTGTCTGTTTCCCTCTGTATGGCTGTCTCCCTCCCACACAGTCCCCCCCCAATCTACTTTTTAGCACATCAACTCACGTCTCAGGCAGACAGAACAGCAACACCTCCCGTACAGGTAAAAAATGTCCTCAATCCAAAGCGGGATCTAATAATAAGGCCTGATACTCCTTTTAGTCCTGGTCTCCCGTGTATCTCATGCTGGAGGAGTCAAAGTGCATCAATATGCATATCCTTCACTGTGATCCTCAGGCCCTGGATGCTTAAACTCCAGTTCCCCGCTCTCACATCCTCAGTTTGTTCCCCGGATTTATGCAGTTCTCCTTAATCCTCGCCTGTGCAGGTTTGTTTGAGGTTTGTCTGTTGCTCAGAACTGACAGCCCTACAAAGGACAACCCTTCTGATATTTCACCACCTCAGCTCTGTTTGAATCCTGCCACTGTTGCTGCTTCTGCTGCTGCTCGGACCAACCTTTGTTCCCATCTGGTCTCTTGTCGTGGCTCCAGTTTCACATTCACAACGCTTAACACGCCGAGGTCTGAGAGACCTGAGACGATCTCTGTTAATTTCCTAATTAGCCAGCTTTTGCCCTTCACGTTATTTCTCTCCTTGCCCCCGCCTCCCTGATGCAAGCGCGTGTTCTCACTATGCTTATCTCACTGCTCACAGTTCCTCTACAGCAACAGGAAAGCTGATCAGTAAGAGTAACAGACCACAGGCGCTAGAATAGAGCAACACACGGGGCCTGTGTAATGAGGATTTGCAGAAGAGATTCAAAACAACCCAAAAAGAGGAGGAGAAATGTCTGGGGTAAACGGGTTGACTCCTACCCTGTGTAAATGTTTACAAGTTCCTCTAAAGTGTGTGTGTGCATGTTTAGCGCCCTAAACAGTCTGTCCTTTAACATCAACAGCCTTGCTCACCAGCAGCACCTTCTGTGGCCTTTGTACGCCAACATGGCTGCTTCTGCAACAATCAGACCATGAAATAACAATCAAATAAGGTGCACTGGCCCTGCTTCAACTAATTCAATCATGGCATCGCAGATAGCAATATTAAATACCCTCCGGCAGGACTGTTTTGCGTGTTTTTTTAAAACAACACACAGAACTTTCATAAAAACTATATTGAGCCACTATAGTCGTAAGGTTTGCCAGCAGTACAGTTCTTGAGCTGTTATTTATTAATGCCATGCTAGGAGATATTGGTAATTATCATTGTGAGTACCTCATTAACTCTGGAATTACCAAATAAGTATTTCCCAACAACAGAGTGAAAAGTGTTGAGCAAGTTATCAAAGTATTGTGAAAGGATTTCTCAGTAGTGATTGCAAAGTTTTCTGTTTTACATTACAGTTACAAAGACTAATAGTCCGGAACTGTGTTTCTAGTTTCCTAACTGCAAAACTAAAATGTGTGAATATATTTTTAAAAAGTAACTAAAATTAAAAATGGCCAGTTGTTAATAAATATGAAAATAGATGAAAAATGAACAGTAAACATGTCAATATGTTCGGATGATATGTGCTGTTTAACATTTGTTTTTCTAAATACAAGCCTTTCCAAATGAACTTAGATTAGATAATGAATTAAAGTACAAAATGTATATTAAAATTAATGTAGGCTGAGGTACATCTAATGTTAAATAATAGAAAAAACATATAAAAATTATATCTCACACTTTATTTAAAAATTAATTCAATTCTTATTTACATTCCGAATTTCTGCTTTTCGGAGTGGAAAACTCGCTCTTAACATATTTAGTTTTTGGTAATCTTATGCCAGTGTTTGGAATACAGATGGGACCAGTTAAATCACACGCACCGTTTAAAGTGTGTGTATGCGTAAGGGTCTGTGTGTTTATCTGCATCTGCCATGAGAAGAAATATTCAAACTTTTTGTGTCACAGTTTGAATAAACACTCTGCACATACCAAATGAGAGCACAAAAGAGGCAACTTGTGAATAGTATCTGCTTTTCCCTGAGCCTTTTTCTGCAAGAGCAGCGAGCAAAAACAAGAAAAAAAAGACAAAAAAAACAACCAAGCACAACCTGCTGCATTAATTCCATCTTCGTCCTTTCAGCAAGGAGCTTAAAGCCAGAGCACCACATACAACTCGGTGAAGATAAGATACCTTGTCAAGCTGTTTCCTTCACTCTTGCTTCCACATTCAGGGGCTCACCCTTTATTCCACGTCCTCCTTTTCCCTCTCTTCTCCTACAGAGCAACTATTGTGTGTTTATGATGCGCTGGGGATGGACGGTGGAGCTCATCTCGGAAAGTCACTTACTGTATTAAAAGGCTTCACATACAGCACCTTTCAAAGACAGGGAAAATGTCAAGATCTCTAATTCACTTGAGAGTTGCTGCTGTAATCTCCGGAGAGCTGATGAAGAGACAGTTATTCTGTCTTCTTAATAATAGCTGTTAGAGCCGCTCAAAGTGACGTCTAGACACACAGGCTCAAACATGTGGACACAGAAAAAAAACACCCACATGCTGGTCCTTGGCGCGCACACAGATGAGCATTAATGTAGGCGCACTCATTCACATACAAACATGCGCACGCGCGTACACAGGGTGATTATAAGCTGGTCTTTGGGCATCTCGCTCTGTTTCATTGTGTGAAAGCAGAGCCCCCGGAGTGTATCGCTGCGGACAATAATGATCGGAGGGAGGGGATTTGTGCGAGCTGAGTGACTTCTTCTTATGGAGGATAAACCATGTCTGTCAGGATGGAGAGGGGCACATTAAAGCTGCTGTCTCTTGTGTAGTCATGCCACCACACTCGGTTACTTACTGAGGCTCGGTGACACATGTCAGAGACAAAACCAAGGTGCTGGGTTAACGACATAACTGATTTATTTTCATGGATGAAAGACGTGGTCACTGAGTTAGAAAACAGAACTCATTTATCATGTGTGTAAAATCAAAGTGTGTGACAGATTTTACTTTAGTAGTAGTTTGCTTATTAAATTATCACCATGCATCATGTCCTTTTGTGCGGAATAAGCTGGGAAAATTGGACTGTTCTGTAGCAGCACTTCATTTTCTCTCCTCTCTTCACACATTTCTGAAACAAAAGAGGAGCTTGATTTGATGTCATTAATACAGCAGGCTTCAAAGGGCTTTGGAGCTCCGAGTCAATGCAGCCATTAATTTCATTAAACCTGAAAGTCTGTATGAGAGTGTAGAGGAGATTTACATATATCCCCTACACTGAGCCTATCTTGCCATTGATTATTCACTAACAATCATCATGAGGAAGCCCCCGGCTGGGGCAGCCGGCTGCCGAGACATTTTCCAAACAGTCTGGTAGGTGTCAGCTCTCCTTTCCCCCCATCAGACTGTACACTGCAATTAATCAGGCCTCTCTGAGGGGATGAGCCCACTCTCATTCATTTAAGCTACTTAAAAACATACACTCCCCGTAATCCCCGTCCCCATCCCATTTTCAACATTCTCCTCAGTTCACTAAGTTAATGATTAACCTGCTTGAGTCCATCAACCTTTCTGCCCATGACACACACACAGACACACACACAGACACAGACAGTACAGACAGCCTCAGTGGAGAATGACAGTTATTTCCTGCCCCTGCTTCCTCCTCTGCCAAGCAGATGCTTATTTCCACGTGCAATTTCAGCTCCTCCCCATCCCCCTTTCACTACCCCCCCCCACCCCCATCCCACCACACATGAGCTGTGCCTCACCCAGACATTTAGCACCTGGCTGATTGCTACCAGTGTGGGGGTGGCAGTGAGGGATATGGAAGAGGAGTGGGGACTTGTGAATTGGGAATGGGTGCTACTTTTATAGGCTGGCCATATAATCACAGCTGTACTCAATTGCTGAGCTTGAATCATCCGCAGATCTATCGAGCACATTACTGGTTTTTATTATGAAGCACTCTCGGGCTGGGGCATGCTCTTAGGGCAATGTGCCCATAACTGACACATCTCAAATGACAAGTCCTGAGCAGGCTTGCCATCTCAGATTGCCTCAGTTTGCCCTTTGTGCTTCTCAGACACTCACAAGCGGGCAAGAAATACACCCACTCAAACCTGCTTCAATTTTAATGCTGACATTTACAGTAGGATGCTCATGAGGGAGAAGCATCGAAGGGTGAGCGCTGGTGCCACGACATATGGGCGAGGAGGCAAATGTCCAGTGGAGCTTCAGAGCCAAGGTGACAATATAACAATGACATGCAGGAGGGGAAAGGAGAAGAAGGACATAAAAGTGGGAATAAACACTTGGGATAGGCTGTAGGAAGACGGACGATGGGACACTGTGACATTGGTTAATTGGACTAAATTGCTGATCATTTTCAACCAGCCTGTCAGTAATTTACCCATATCAACTTCTTTCCTTAAATTTGTGTAATTATAGAAAAATGTTTTGATATCAAGATCACAAACATTTCATAACTTCTAATCATGTGCTTGATCTTTGTGACTTCTTGTGACAAGGCGGCTGAATGCTCATTAAATTTATCACATTATGACTGTCACATTATCAGCATAATTCTCAGCATTCATTATGTTTGAGGTAAGGCTGTCCAACTACCGTACAGTTGCATGATGGAGGCTTGTTTTGAGTCTTTTCATGCATGTATCTCAGATGAGTCAGAGCTATTTTCTCGGATAAAAATGAAAACATTGCTAACCCAGATGAAAATTCAAATCCACTTCAGCCCCTACCCCCACACTCTCCGTTTATAAGTCACCAGAGCTGTAGTGAGTTCAGTGCTAATACTGGACTGAATGTGACGGTGCGGCATTCGAATTACAGAAGCAGAAGCTGAAATGTATATCTGAGGTGAAACTCTAATCAAAATCAATAAACACTTGTTTGCAGGTTTTAATAGATGAGGTTTAGTTGAGTTTGTGAGGTTTATGCTAAAATAACTAATGGCCAAACGGAACAAAGTTTGTAGCTGTTCTGCACATGGAAAGTGATTGTGCTCCAGTTATTAATGTTGAGTGTGAAACAGTGTAGTGGCCCTGACCCCTGTCTGCTGCCCCTCCCGTTTCCGTCCCCCAACTGTACGCTACAGGCGAAGCTTCCCGTCCATCCAGCTCTCAGCTATGCTGTGGTCAGATCACAGAGCTGAGGATTACAGCAGATTATCCTGCCCACAGGATCACGGACCCAACTCCGGGCGGCCGAACACAGAAACTGCAGAACAAATGCCTTTCAGGAAGAACCTGCAGGGATTGCCCACAATCACACACCTGGCAAATGCCACAGAAAAAGGATTTATTTTATGGGCTACACTAGACAGGATAATCAGCCTTTATTCCGCACAGCAACAGGCCCTCCACATTGTGAAAGGCCAGCCACCGCCAGCCCTCTTAATCTATTAATGCACTGCACAAAATAAATTCCACCCCAGTGGTTCACATTAGACACACAAAGCTGTTAGCGCTATGTTTCCTTTCACCTGAGGAATCTGGGCTGATCTGTGGATTGTTTTACACTCTGTATTCTTAGAAACCCACCAGAGGCATCCATCACTTTGCATCAGCATCAGCAGGTCTATGAACTCACAAAAACTCACGGGTGCCACTTCTCAGGTGGAGGCCTACTCATTTCTGTCACCCCACGTCTGCTTTATGTGTTGCTTGACCTTCACCTGCCGTATCGTTAGATAAAAGTTTGTGACATGGCCTCGCTGCACAACAGCTGATGTGTGTTATGGTGAACATTAGAAATATGTAGGACCTTCACACATTTTTCTGCTGGTTCTGTACATTACACTTGATTTGAAACTATGAGGTTAAAATACATTTAATATTTAGTTGCAAATCCTGTTCAGTCACAGCATTTAGAAACTTGGTATTCTCCCTGGCGATGCTCTGCCAAGCCTGTATTAGAGCCATCTTCACTTTTTGCTTGTTCTGTAGCCTTTTTGCCTTCAGTCTGGTCTTCGAGAAATGAAACACATGCTCAGTGGAGCTAAGGTTAGATGACTGACTTGGCCAGTCAGGAAAATTTCACTAATTAGCCACATCAAACTGTGTGGTTGGTTTGTCTGTTTGTTTTAGACAGTAGGTTTGGTATAATTTTGTTATAGTGACCTAAAATTAAGGGATGTGTGTAAAGTCTTTCAGGTTTTCACAGAAAACACAGTGAAAGACGTTTAAACCTCATTGTCACAGTCTTTAAACAAAGATGTAATAATAAAACACTATTACCTGTATCTCTGCATTCTCCTGTGCATTGAAAAAATACAGAACAGCTCAATATGTTTTATATGTTTAATATGCATGTTTTTATCCTTATTCATATTACTTTATCCATGTTTTCTTTTATGACTTTTTTGTTCTGTTGCTTCTCCTACCAGTTTCTTTCTCATTCTCTGTCGTTACCTCTTTGATCACATTCAAAATGATTCATTATGGAAGAGTTTGGGCATACGCAGCACCAACAGGAAGTCATTTTTGTCCTGAATTACTTCCTCCTGTCTTCATCCTCCGTGCTCCATGGAGCTTCCTACCCTTTTATATGTAAATCCCCTTTGCGATCCCAGGGGCAGTTTAGAGTGAAAGGTAAGTATTTAAGAATCATGACTCCCAACACCCACCTCTTTTTTTTATAACCAACGATTCCCTGAAATCGGAGGAGAAGATGTTTGTTTAATGAGCATTGTTCCTCCTAAACGATTTGTGTTACAGGAGCTCCTCTGTATTTCTCCTCCTCTCCGCTGTTGTGGAGACAGCGGCTGGGCTAAGCAGATGGATCAGCTGACACAGAAAACCATCCTGAGAGATGACAGATGGAGATGCGTGTTGGATTGGTGCTCTGTTTAGTTTCGTGCTACTCACACCCTGATAAATTAGAAGTTGAGAGACGAACTCATCGGCGCGGAGAATACCGGTTCTGCAGCAGTAAGAGCAATAGAACGATATTGATTTGCTTTTGATGTTTAATGGAGTATCTCAGGGAGAAGACGGGAGCAGAGTTGGGTGTGATGGGAAAAAGGAATAGGGGTCAGCAAGGTAAAACCAGTATCTAGATGAATTAACGAACTAGAGTGTAATTGCACTGACCAGCATTCCCAGAAAGTGGAAGCGAGAGAGGTTCCTATAAAACCCAATTAGCACAGACTGTGGAGCTGAGATGATGAGAAAAGGAATCTGTTGAGAGAAGCTAGATGCAATTAAGCTGCACTGTGCATAGTAGTGACAGAACCAGTGGTCTCTACTACACCACCATACACATAAAACTCCCTCGCTGTTGCTGTGCTCCCCAAAACCCCTGTGCCCCCCACCTCCAGCAAGCCCACACAAGAAATGGTATTTTTAGCACATCACCCTATCTCTGAGATGGAGTGTGTAACTCCCTCTCTGCAGGCTGGGGCTGCTGGGTGCCTTTTATTTTAATCCAGACTGGAGAGAGAAAGAGAGGAGTGTGAGTCATCCAGAGCTACCTTTGTGTCACTGTGGATGTGTTCCTCCTCACCATCTCACTATCTTTTCCTCCATCTTTTTCTCCATCTGTCTTTTCACGTCGCCCGCCACTCTTGACTAATGTACAAGTCTATTTATCTATCTATCTATCTGGTCTCGAAATCTGCATATCTTCTCTGTAATTTCAGGTCCGTACTTGATTCACAGTCCAATCTTGAATCAAAACGCAAACTGATAAGCAGTCTTTGCATCCATTTTGTCGTACGTATTCCACATCAAAAAGATGGTGTTATTCCACAATCATAATGCATAATTACTGATCTAATGTGGTGCAAAAACAAATGCTGGGCAGGGTGCAGCTGAGTGAGAAAGCGTACAAGGTTGATTTAAACACACAGTGAAATGGTCCATTTAGCTTCACGCTCTGAATTGTCCAGTAATGCATTCATGGCATGGCTGAACAAAAGTGAGTGTGCCAATGAATAGCTTCTCTCTTGTTTGCGTTGCTGTATTGTAATTTATATTCAGCCCAATGGGAGTGCTATAAGCAACTGATTTAAAAATTTAATGCAGCCAAGCGCAAGGTCCTGTTGATGAAAACAGCCACAGAAACAACAACAATATAAACCACAACCCATTTCACAGTCTTTGTTCGCTTTAACCCTGCAAAACCTGAATTTTAGGACACATCGAAAACCAGCTGTTGGAAAAACTTAGACTTGTTATCATCTTTAAAATTGATTTGCATTGATTATCTAACTGTGGAAATGCCATTAAGTGAATCTAAGTCCAAATCTAGCTTTTGCTTTGACTCTACAGTTGCTGAATGTTCCCAACAAATTGAATAAATTGAGCGAACCCTGTTGCTGGTTTAGGTCCTCCAGAGAAAAGCGTATAGGCATTTTCTGTTTTGATGATATATTAAAAATGAAACTCCTAATTAAACATAACACATTTCATAACATGACGATGCTATGGTTTAATAAGGGTTATGCACTCAAAGGATATTTTACTATTTACTATTCCCATAGAGAAACTAACAATAAATTGCCTTAAAAAATACTCACTTAATTGCAAAGCAAGTGACTATTTTTCAGGGGTATTTCAGCCTGAAAAACTGATTCACTTGTTTTTCTAGGGAGGACAGTCTCCTGTGTTCACCAGCTACTCATTAATTTGGTCTGTCTGCTGTTTGGTCTGGGGAAAGCATACTGTTGGTTTTTAGAGCTTTTCTTTGCTGTCAACAGCTACCTGCTGCAGATAAAAACAATGTGCAATGAGGATAAACCGAAGCAGCCAGGTTCCAGGCTGAAAAACTAAAACAATGGGCTGACAGATGCGATAAAGCTTCTCAAATCTAAGGCAAACCGCAGAGTCTAGTAATCATTCTCTGTGGGTTTGTCAAACAAACCCTCACAAATTTGCTCCATTGTTATCTAAATGTCAAGTATACATGCTTTAAAATGTGTACCCACTTACTATAATTCATACTGTGGATTTATGTGAATGTATGTAATTAAGGATTATAGAATAAAAAAGATTAATAATATTTTTTTACTCAAAAGCTTAGCATTTTATGTTCAGGTAAATTACAACCCTGCAGATCAAATATGCCGTACATTTCACATGAACAATTAGCGAAACTGTAGGCCTGCAGCAATTATATGTATATGTTATAATAGGACAATTATATTAGTACGAGAACAATAAGGAAATCAGCGAGTGATTATCTGAGATAGCAGTTAGATATCATTAATGAGGAGAAGGCAGGATTATCTGTGTCCTAAAACTACCTCAGGGCCATAGCAATGCAGCGGGGCTGTGAATGTGACACGCTTGTCTGATGAGTCAATCTGTCTGTCATTTTTAATTCTTATGTCATTCACTGTCATCCCGCCCTTCATTTCCCTTCTTTTTTTTTAAGAATGAGCACTGTAATTTTAGACTTCAAAACATGTCCCAATTCAAATGTGCCCTTTCGGTCACCACTTCTTTCCTCGTGTTACCTAACAACAGCAGCTTGAACTATTCATTCACTCACCTGTATGTACTTCACATTATCTAAATGTAGTCAGAGGCGTCTGGAGAGGTTACCTAATTGTTGAAGCTAGGAGACGTGTCAGTAAACTGTAAAGGAGGATCCATTTTGCTTTTAGCTCGTTTTGTGAAAATGTTATTAATGAAAAGAAGCTCTGCTCCAGTATTTCTTGTTCATTGACCACTGATGAATGTGTTCTCACAATGAGTCTTAGAGATACAGATGATGTTGATAATGTTGTGTTCCCTCCTAATGGGAACAGAAGCAGGAGTTGAATAACAGATATATTTATCAGCGGAGAATCAAGTGAACCTGGGGAGCCAAGTGTTTCCTAACTGATGGCGAAATGATGGAGGAAGAAGCTGTGATTGGGTAATGAGGCCTGAGCGGCGTGGTAGGAATGGCAGTCAGTGTCTAGCAGACCGTTCCAAAACGTCAGAGTTGGACTGTGAGAATCAGCAGTATGTCCAAACAGAATGGATGTCTTCCACTCTGCGTGTCCCCAGACACTTTCCGTCCCACAAAAGCATTCGCACAAGCACATGCTAATGCACAGACATTCAGTCACAATAGCTGTGCCAGTATGGCTCCTGTCTGCCTCTCGCAGACCAGGATTCGACAAACGCAATGCACAGGCACACTGCAGTTAACCACCACTTTTCCACTGGCAGCAACAGACGGACCGCACATACATAAGATGGAAAAACTGGAAAATCACGAAGCAAAGTGGAAGGAATTGTGACAATTTCAAGCCAGCGGTTGCAGCTTGGTGACGGCACAATGCTACACTGACAAACATTTTACCATCATTATGAAGCGATCTTTAGGAGACGTACTATGCCCTGCAGGATGCATGATGACAAAATTACACACATACTCACACAAGTCTTTCACATTATATCTTACTGTTACTCCTACTGTGTTTCTTACACACATGTACAGGCATGAAAACACACACTCACATACTGGTGCACAATGTTCCTACATGAACTCCATCTAGCACGCAGAAGCAGCCAAACTCAATGTTGTTTCTTTTACATACTGAAATATAGAATGGAAACTGAACGCTCTGAACTGAAGCTCAATAAAACACTGGAAGCTGAGGCTGGTTTGGTTTAATCTCATTACACTGAGAGCCCGAGGCTTCTCTGCCCCTATTTATAGCTGCCTGGGAGAGAGGAGGGCCGGCCTTCATGTGCACAACATCACTTGGCTTGTGCAGTTGCGGCCGCAAGTGGCAAGGGACAAGACCAATTACAGACAGGTCTTGCATCAAATTTGATGTGACAAAATACACAATTGCCAGTGATCTATGAAGACAACCGCCCGCATTCGCTAGTCTCCAGACACATGCGCACTGACTGGTTTGCCACATTTACCTTCTGTTCCTCTCCTCTCTCCTTATCTTCACACCTTCTCCCACCTGTTTGATGTCAAGGAACGGGCTCAGTGGCTGTCCTATATTAAAGCAGGCTCTGTCTATGTGCGCGGAAGCCCCAAGTTCTTTTGTTGCCACTGTAATTAAACTATGTTGTTTCACTGCTCTTCTGAATGTTAAAGTGAGCATGAGGATAAAAATCTTGAGTTGATTGAGGTATTTTTAGCTACTTTCCAGTCCGTGACTTTAGACTGTGGTGATGTAATAAACTTAAAGATTAGGTACCTTACCTCAGGTGGACCTTGAAACTTTTGCTGGGCATTGACAGTACTGTGAATTGCATCAGAAACCTTGTAGGTTTTTTCTAGAAAAAAAATAGCGCTGAGAAAAATGGGAAACTCAGGGGAAAAGCTTTATAGAGTGAGGAAAGACTCAATTCTGATCTTCGTTATGGAAACCCCTCACAACAAAACCCCCAATCCACACAAGTAATTACGCAACAACCCCCTTGGTACACAACAAAAATAAGAAAGAGTTTTAGAAGGAGAGAGTGGACCTGGGCTGAGGCCTCACTGGTGTTAATTACTTTCCCTTTGTTTCGATTAAAATACAGGCTGTGTCAGCATCATTAGAAATTTCATAGAGAATGACATGAAAAAAAAGCGTTCACTGTGGACCTGGCCCAAAATCAAAACTGTGATATTCAAAAACATCCAGATGTCAAACTGAAAAGTAGAGCATCAAATGAAAATACCACTTTGAACCCCGAGGCCATGTTTTTTCCCCCTCTCTGCCCTCCAACAGCCTGAATGTTAAGCGTTAATGTGTGAACATGAACATGACCTACAAGAAATGGACTCACTGCTCCTGCAAGACACGTTATGTGCACACATTGATCTGGCAGAGGTCAGAAACGACTGTTTTAATGGCAGAAACGGGTGTGCATCAGCTTGTATACAACACTATAAATCATAAAATGCTTTTATGTAAAATTCTCAAGTGTTCTCGCAAACCTTGTTGCAGTTGTACAGATTGCCAGTTTTTTTTTTTTCTAACACAAACCTATTGCAGCTGTTTTATTTTAGTGGGTTTCTGAATCATTCTGGTTCAGTGACAATAAAAAATGATTTTTCTCCGACTTCAACAGGAAGCAATCCTAAACACAAGCCCCAGCTGGCACCAACACATCACCTGCAACATACAGCAAAAACACACTGTAGAGAGCAAACACCCTGTGCACTGAATGCCTAATACTGAATACTGAATGTTATTGTTGCCTATTAATAGACAATATTAAATATCAGTAAATTGATGTTTGAAAACTAAGGACTTTAAATGTATTAAAGATTTTCATAACCAATAGAAGCGAAACTCTTCTATCTCAAGTAGGGGCATCGAATCAGCTGAAAAATTAGATTATTATTAAGTGTACAAGTAGTGTACTGAGACAGCTGGAGCATATCCCAGGTGTCAACAATTTATTAGAGGGCTGCACACGGAGACAGACAACCATTCATGCCCACATTCACATCAATTTAGAGTCACAAATGAACCTAATCTGAAAGTCTTTAGACTGCAGGAAGAAATTGTGGGGTGTCGCCCACAATCACCATGCTCCCTACAATCCACCGCGTCAGATGTAAAACTTGTACTCCTCCACTTCATTTGTTTGGAATTTGTATTCACTTACCCAATAATATAAGTTTTATATTTTAGCTTCAAAATAAACTCCACCTCGACCAACAGCAAAATTCTATGTACACATTAATTCTTTCATTATCTGCCTCACAGGGAGGCTCGAAGTCTGTCTCAGGGTCAACACAGAGAGACATCCAGAATACCCCAAGGAGACTCATGCAAGCACAGGGAGAACAAGCGAACTTCACACAAATAGGCCTCACTCACTTAGGGTCATGAACCCCAACCCACAACCTTCTAGCTGTGAGACAGCAGCACTAACCACTCCACCACCATGCCCATTGGTAATAACAATAAAACGCTCATCTGTGCTACTTATCAACAATAATTACTTTACTTTTGATACTTGCAGTACTTGACATTTTGATTTTATGCTGTCTCGTCATAAACTACGTAGTTTAAAATTGTACCATTGCTACTTTTCTCAAGTAGATGATCCAAATACTTCTTTCCTCACTTCTTATGAGATGCAGCAGTCCAAATGATTATCGCTGTGTGCTGACTGATTCTGCTTTCCAAGTTAGCACACTATGAAATATTTAGTGGCCCATTTAACGGGCACATTTCACAAGCCCTTGTGCTGTTATTGATTTGATAGCAACTGAATTTGCTGTTTTTTGCAGCATTTTACTTATCAAGCTCACATAACCACAGTAGAGCTGAGTCAAACTAAGATTGGATGGGAATAAAACATTTCCTTATGTCTCAGGCATTTTCATATTTATCTAGGGACAATATCTCTTCACGAAATGATAAACAGGCACCTTATATTATTATTATTTGTCGTGTGAACGAAATAGAAGGAAAGACATTTTGAATAAAGCCTTGGGCACGTGTGCCGGGGCTGGTCTACTGTGCAGTAAAGACGTCCACGATGTGGCAAACCACTATTAACGCCATCTGTCCCTCTCTAAACCAGACTGACACTCTTTCATACTTATCCAGGGAAGGTGACAATTTGCCAGTAATTTTGGGCAAGAGCCCTGTCCTGGGGCAGGAGGTTTGGATGTGATGCCTCAGACGAGACGGTGGCATCAGCAGGCAGTTGAACAAGCATGCAGTCTTCATCTGTGTCTGTCTGTGCCAAGTGCAGTCTCCAGGTGCACTCCTTCATCCTTTTCAGCTCTGATTCGCTGTGAGTTCTTGATTTGAACTAGAGTCTTTCTACGCTCCCCTGACATACCTCACATTAACCTGACACGGTGCTCTGCTCGACAGGTGTGTGTTATTTGTTCTTTCTGCTCTGCTCCACTGTGTGTGTGTGTGTGTGTGTGTGTGTGTGTGTGTGCCCACAGCGCTGACACACAGCTGGCAGACGGTTTGTCAGTCTCGGTCCTTTAAAGACATCTACGCTAAGACAGCAGCCTAAAGCACATTTTAACGTGCTCGTCCCCTCAGTGGCGTCACTCCGTGCCACAGACCGCCGGCTGTTTCTGAATTACGGTGGTCGCTCTCACCTACTGGGATGCAACATGGACACAGTGTCTTTGTTCACACATGTAAGGAAATCTCAGAGAACAAGAATCTTATCACAGTTTTTTCTCAAGCAGAGCTGTTTGCTGAGAGGTGAAAGACTACCACATATTTGTAAATTGAATACTCTACACATTTTGACATTTAAATTCTCCAGAGTCTCACCAATGAAGACCTTTTTCTTGGTTTGAAGTGGGGGACTTGATTACACTAGAAAGCTTTTTCCTTTTAGTTACTCTTAGCGCCCATGGGCTTGAAGAATATTTCTGCTATAAAAAAATATTTGTAGCAAATCTTTTTGTTAAAACAAGAAAAAAATCCATTAAAATTCACTCTGAATTCAAACAGGATGATTTTGAGGTGTATTTTCACCTCACAGCTTAAAGGGCTGCTCTTTGATGCACAGGTCTTTTTGAACTCCCTCTTTAATGGCAGCTGACGCCAGCCATATGAAGAAGGTGTTTGTGTATGCTCTACCCTTGGAGTCTGTGATTTTGTATGAAACAGCTCGTGAGGAATGAAAAATTGCACCAGCATAAAATACCTTTAAGGAGAAAAAGGAAGAGGTGAAGCACTCCACAGTTTCAATTTCCAGTTTATTCTACTACAGGGTTTATGATGACTTAAGATCTGGATGTGGCTTTGAGGGGGGATAAAATCAGCTGATGATCTCAGTGGACAAGAGAGGCAAAGAGGGACGGAATGATAGATTTGTGATAGAGAAGCTGTGTGCTTGATGCTGCTGTAAGCAAGAACACGACTATCGGAGACAATCTCAGAAGCTCCGGGGAAGCAGCGAGACGGGCCACACAATGGAAAGACAAAGCAGAGAGCAGAAATAGAGACGGAATCAATACCTCCCATTTACACCAGGGTGAAATGAAACACTGAGAAAATAGAGGACAAAAAGAGTGAAATGCTGTAATCAGTGACTGTATCTTCACAGCCAAACAAATGCATTATTATTAGGTAAGAGGATTCTTTTTAATGAGTAGCATAAGGCTTATGACACCCACAGCGGACATGTTGAGAGAGGTAGAGGACACATATTGTTCCATGAAGGGGAAAAGGAGAATTTGTGTTTTCACAAACAAAATGTAAACAGAATAGTTGCATCAAACAGGGAGGTTTTTATGGCTAACAGGTGGACATGTTGTGCAACTTGGATTTTTGATGCCGTGGCTCATTTTGTTTCCTCTTGCTGGGATCAGTGCCCATTCACACTTGTCAAAAACAAAACAACAAAACAAATGACTAGTGTATCGCCACTTTATGAGAATTCAGTGTGAAATCAATTGAAATGCAAAGATGACAGAGTTCCCAGTCAACTAACCAAGCAAACTGGCCAAATGTGCTTACAAGTGAGGCCTGGGTATCTGAGGATCCTGATCACTGTGTCCTCCAGTGAGACAACGTGATGAACAAACACAAAGAAAAGAGGAAATGGGAATCTCAGAGATGAGAGCTGTTCATATTCCCCTTGAGCAAGTAACATGTTTGGTGTCACCGCAAAAAGACCTCCGAGGAATTTTACCTGAGGTCTCTGGGATGCGCCAGAGCCAAGTAAAAGTGAACGCTGTTCCAGCACATGGATCACCTCCAGATACTAATTAGTGCTGAGAGTAGTGAGAAAGCACAATGTATTCACAGAAGAGCGCAATCGGAAGCTTAAACAGATGGTTCCACTAGACAAATGAGATAAGAGGTCTATTACTTAATGCTATTAAAACACATTTGTTGGGATATATTTCTGAATACGCTCTGCATGACACTTTTTGTTTCTAGAGTGTAGAAATGCAAACGTATGATCAACAACAAAATACAGCTGTTGTGATAATTAACCAAAGCTGTACCTCATTATGAACTAAATTATTATGGCAGCCAGCCAGTCTGGCAGAGTGAAAAGAGCAGGTCCGGCTTACAAATCAGTTCTGGATCCCAGCTCAGGGGGTAAAAAGGTGTAAAGAATGCATGAAGTGCTAGGTGAGGGAGGGTGGCTTTGGTTGCGTGATTAATCTATTGACTGGCTTCAGTTCTTCAGGTACATTAATATTTACTTTTTTCATCTTATAAACATAAAGGACATAATGAATATCCAGTTGGATATGCCACATGCTGACAAATTATACAGCCAAGCCCATCAAGTGCCTGTAGGCATTGCCTTTTTTGGGTAAATGAAATCTATTCTACAAATGTACAAAACAAGTAACCATAGCAACGGAATTGCGGGAAGAGCTGTTACTCGTTCGGTGTCAGTCATTCATTTTCATGTTGGAACCCAGAGCATATTGGGCATGGGACCTGATGACTGATACGCTTATATTAGCATCCTCTGACAAAAGAACTGACAAGACGGTTGAACAAAAGACACCAGGGGTGGGAAGAGGAGACAGACTGACACTCTTGGGGGAAGCTGATTGCCACTAAGACTGCCATTTTGTGGGATACAAGATAAAGACAAAAATAGACAACAGTTGCAGACAATGATTATTCAAGCAGTTATGCTAAACAGCACGCAGAATCCTGCTTGTGTGCCATGCTGGGAATGCTTGAGTTTGAAAAGCATGGGTACCAATTAGAGCAACACTGTACAATCTGTTTCTGAACACTGTCTGAAACAACTTCACCGGCGGCTCTTCGGCCGACTGATCTTTGAACCTGTTGTTGAGGTCTTGACTGACTCCTCACTAAATAGTCTGTCTCCATAAGGTCATCTTCTAGGTCAATCAGTGCCCACAAAAAGGCCAATTATTTTTTCTCATCTCCAGCAACAATGTCTCCTCGTGTTCCTCATTTAATACATGTGATCTTACATAATTTGAAAATGCAGTGGAACAGTTGTGTTTCTACAAAGGTGAAAAATTCTAAAAGCATTTCTCAATTCATCTATGCTAAAAAAAAAAATTAACAGCCACAATCTTTGCTCAGAATCAATTTTTGGATCTTTCTCCCAAGGGCCTTATCAACCTTGTCAAGTTTCTGCCTTTTCATTTTTCAGATATAAAGGTTTGAGAAATGATACTCTCAGACAATAAGTGTTTAAATATAAGCCATCAGAGAGATATGTGCATGGAGCTGCCTTCCATAGGCAGAATCAATGCAAGTTAGTTTTGAGCTAGAAACCCAGACCTTGAGCTGGATCCACATGTACGCTCATAAAGCCTAATAAACCCATCCGCTGTTTGGACATAAGCGAAAAGCAGAACAGAGTTTGACTTCAATATTTAGAAAGAATGAAAATAATACCAACACTACAGAAATCCCTCTGGCCTCCCACTGATATGAAACAGATAAAACAACCCATAATGCAATCTATACAGGCTACAGGTCAGACACCAACCTGTGCACAGGCCACTCATAAATACCTGCACACACACAAAAACACTGCGAACATTGCATTTCTCCACTACTCGTGACTCGCAACATTTATCTGTCACCCTCACCTCCTACCCGACCAGTGTGTAGCACACACACCCACAGATCGTACACATCACCTTACAAATGTGCTAAGGCACACACACGTGAACACACACACACACACACACACGCAGCTCGGTGTGCTCTCAGAACTGAGCTTGTCGGAATCAAATTATCTCTCTATCACTTTCTCTCTCTCTGCCCTCTTATGGTTTGCCGCCCACAGAAGGAGAAGGGCAGGCAGAGTCAGTCCCAATGCACTAAAGATTGGACTGCCTCAGAGCGTGTCCTGGGGACTAAAATACAAATCAGCCCTTCCTCCAGTCAGCTGGAGTTGGCCCTTCTCCCAGGAGCCTGTGGGGAAGGCCGTCTGTGGCATTGAAAAAAAGGAAAGTAAGAAAACAAACAATAACAGGAGCAAGAATATAAGCCCCAGCAGTCTTCTCAAGACCCACCGTGCTCCCAGGGATGTGTTATTACTCTAATCATCACCCTGTTTAATGTGGGCTCACATTCGAGCTTCATCAGAAAATGAGGGTGATGATATGTTGGTCAGAGGAACTAACTCTTTCACTTGCAAGAACATCTGGAGATTTCAGGTCACACTAAGGATAGAAGAGGCCAAGGAGAATTTACAGCCATAAGTTTCTCTTACTCACTATCTAATGCAAAACGGGGATCTGCCTCGTTTTGAACTTGTCTGAAATAACAATAACTGAGTCATAAACAAGTCCAGCTTATGTGGAACAGGCTGTAAATTCTTGGATGTTCTCTAAAATGTGGCCTGTTTAGAAAAAAATCCAGGTGTTTGTGTGAGATCATTCTATGACTCACTTCATGAAATACCATGGATCTAATCTGCTGGATTACCAAGCACCCTGCAGTTTGACTCAAGCGCTGGTCCACTCGTTAGCAGGTGCGGTGCATGCATCATATTATTCTCCGGTGTCACTCACTGCTCTCTCTCTCTAATGAAGTGATGTGTTCTCTGTCATATCTGATCAGGGAGCGGCCTTGGTGTGCCAGTTCTGTCTTGTCTGACATCATCTGTGTGACAGCCTGTTGACACGAGTCCAGGTTACACTTAATAACTTTGTCACGTTGTATTTAAAACATGGGCAGACTGTCAACTCAGTCTCCATCTCATCCACCGCATCTTGAAGGGGGTCGGAGGTTGGGATGATCAACTCTTGCCATCAGGGTTCCTTTAGTAATGGACACTTCGGCAAAGTGCATGCTCGTAAACATGAGGGGGTTTAACTTTTGGCCTCGTTTGGGCCTCGCCGCTCTCTGCAAACACGCTGATAACGCTGATAATAGACCTTTGGTGCCAATAAAAAAAAAAAAAAAAAAGGATTCTGCCCGGCGTCTCTTATCGACTACATCTGACATGTGGACGTTACTGGTATTTGCAGATGCTGCTCCTGCGTCCTGAGTGGGTGGACTGGTTTGCGCTTCATACCCCTTCTGACAGTCTATCCAAAGACGCATAACGCATCAGCACCGAAAAACCCACGCCTCCCGCCTCCCGACAGAAAACGCTTCATATCTGTTAACCCTTCAGGCACACTGCGTTATTACGCTCTCATTAAAATGCATCACCCCCCCCCAAAACCCCCCCTCCAGTTTACGCATATGCCTTGTGGGCTGTCATGGCTATTATTGGGATGCTTGGAATGCGCATACTCGCCTACCGTTTATTCCCGACACAATTTCCGATGGATGTGTTTGTGGTCCCGTGGAAGGACGACGGCCAGGACATCCGAGACTTTTTGAGTCCTGGTCGGTCGCTCGTGTCCACGGCGTCGGAGCGCTCCATGTGCCGGTGGTGGTGCCGGTCGGTGTCGGAGTAGCCCCGGTGCTTGATTTTGATCGGGGTGCGGGGTTGTCTCCATAGATGCTGCGGAGGCTTCAGAGTCGCCTGTCCTTCCCGGGGAACCGGCAGAGACAGGGACATGCTCTTCTTCGAGCATGGTGGTGGTTCCATCATAGTTCAAGAAAAAAAAAAAGAAGAACAAAGCTCCCCTTATAAACTTATTGATTCAGTGGTATGGCTTTATTCGTCTAGTTCAAGCACAAAATCAAACGCTTCATGTCCCTCCCTGCCACTTGATCTCTGAGCGAACAAATCAAAGTGACCAAGTCCAGCACAGCCCAGATTCAAACCTTGTTTGGTGAATACCATCAAAAACTGTCACAGTGGTAATCTGACAAGTCATCCAAAAATCAATAGTCTCATTGTTTTAGTCGTGATCAGTTTCTCTGTGTGTTCAGCCAAGAATCGCCGCTCTGCCGTGGTCCTCACCGGTCCTGGCGTTTGGTGATGAGACGCCGTTCCTGCTGCTTCTCCTGAAGTTTGACGCCTCGTCGCCCATGGCACACAACCGGATGACTGTGTTTATTTTAGAGAATTTATTGCTTTTTATCAGCCACTTATTGCAGAGACACACAGATCCCCGGCGCTGGCTCTTTTTTCTGTGTGTGCGGTATTATTGCTGCCGTATGTCTTTCAGCCGAGCTGAAATTTCCAAGCAATTTCCATAAAAGTACTACATCTATCACGGCTCCTGTAGAGTTACGGCATCTCTGTGCGCAGACACACATCAGAACTCTCCTGCAATCCCTCCATGGAGATGCTCGATCCAGTAATGTCAATAAAAATGTTTAATTGGGCTCAATAACCGCACCTCTTCAAAAACTGGGATGGCCTGAAGAGTGGTCCAAAAAAAAAAAATCGCAATCAATCCTTTGTTCTTTGCTGTCCGGACTCTCTTCTTCAGCATTTGTTTTGTCACAATGCATCATAAAAGGACACAAATTGATAATTGCGGATGTTTAGCCATCCTGCTCAGTGTGGGCCATTATCTTTCCATCCTCATATTTGCTGGAGTTCGACGACAAACATTGGCTTCACCACAGCCTCTCTCTCTCTCTGTCTCTCTCTCTCTCTCTCTTTCTCCCTCCCTCTCTCTTGCTCTCTCTGTCTCTCTCTCTCTCTCTCTCTCTCTCTCTCTCTCTCTCTCTGCACGGGTCCAGTCTACCTTTGTGGTGGTTGGGTGGTTGTTCACCTCAGTGATTTGTCAGCATGGGAGCTTTTGAACCTTTTATGTGCTCATGTTTTGCCCCATGCGTTCGTTCACTGCACTTTTTTTCTGTACAGAAAAAAAAATACACCAAATTGCTCAAATGGTATCAGTGGGGGCAAAAAGACTTATGACATCAGGGAAGACCTTTAAACTGCCAACATTCATCATTTTATCCATTTGTACCTGCAACCTGTCACCTTTAGTTATGTGGACTGAGCTTAAAGAGGACAGTAGATGTTTGTAACCCAGGTAGCAGCTGCAGCTGTGTGTCGGCACTCTCATTGTGTTCTGGCTGCAGCTCACCAAAGGTGGCCTTGTAATGGCTGTTGGATTTAGCTGGGTTGGGGGTGCATGGATAGAGTAATATATTATTTTACTCAAGTAAAAGTACAATTATTGTACAAGTAATATAACAATTAAATAGTGCTGCAAGAAGTCAATGTACAAACAGAATGTGCTTCGTTTCAGCAGGTAAATGTCATTTGTTACTTGCAGCCTTGGCTAATGGTAATGTGGAACATGTAGGACAAAGGCAAGTGACATTCACTTGTGCTGACCTCTGTCAGTCTGGGATCAATGCTCAGTGTTGGCCAGTGCATTTTAAATGATGGCAAATCGAATTGTGATGCATTGCTACTGGTTAGTTTTGCTGATGTTAGTTGAGTTAAGTAGAAATAGAAGGAACATGTGATTATTTGCACTTTTTTTTGCAAGGATCAGTTTGTCTGTATTCCAGGTAATTTACTGTATTTCGGATTTAGCTGACAATGACTTGTCTTTGTCTTTCCTTATATTTCAGCATCATTACGTTTAAATGAAAAACTGTAGCTCCTAAAATTGAGAAGTTTAGGAATCCCTGGTGCAGTAACTGTAAAGGAAAATCACCTTTAATGAGCTTTTTATTGGTTTGGTGGTAGAAAAAAAATCACGCCTCGCCCTCTGGGACCAAACAATGCTCTTAAAGCGAAGACACAGCTGTTGAGCAACTATAGGGAACTAGATGACATGGTTCTGGCAGCAAGAACTGATTCCTACTAGGAACAGGCATTTCCTGTTGGTGATGCAGCCCACCAGAAAGCAGCATGTTGCCCGACTCATTGCAGCCTCAGCTGACCTGGTAACGCCTTCAGATTCCCTTAGAAGAGCACGAGGAGGCTGCTAGGGAACAGGACATCTGTGCTGCGCTGCATGTTGCCACTGGTGACCCTGACACTGATAGGGGGCTAAAAGGAAAGACAGATGTTTGGTTGTACTGTAAACTTGGGAAAGTTGCTGCTGCGCTTTGTCCCCTGCCAGCACAATCTGAATAGTCTCAGGAGTGGTGCTCCGAAAAATATGAATAGTGGCACTTGATTTAAATTGTTGAATGTGACGTCTTAGCAAAAAGTGTGCACACTGTACACACACATCACATGTGTTTGCAGTGCATGAAAAAGTAAAACCAAACAAGGAAGGTATGAAAAGAAGAAAAATGACGCCTCTGACAGTAATAACTTTGATGAAGCCGGCTGTGGGGACGAAGTCTGCTACAGTTCCACCCACTGATCCAATGTTGGCTGAACTGAAGTGCAGCAGGCTTCAACCTCGGGCCTCACATCTCAGGGGAGTATTGCTTATTATTCAAAGGCCACCAAAGACAAACGGCTGCCACCATCAGCGTGCAGCAAATCACACTCTAGCAGAGGAAAAAGTGTATTGGGGATGTGGCAGTGGCACTATGAATTAACAAAAAGTCAATTTTTTTACCTCGGGGTTCCCTGAAAGCACTGCCTCATTACTCCCTAGTGGTGGTGTTTCCACTCTGATTGAAACAGAGGAAAAAGACGTGACTAGAAAGAAAAATGCAGGCTACAGTATATGAGGAATTGTTCAGTGAATACACACACACACACAAAACACATTTTGACTTTCCTCCTACCTAAAATGTTAAGAAATTCACTGTATTCTGGCAAAATATCAGCACCTTTAACAGGCTTACCAAACCTTCACACATTTTTTTTTATTCTTTGGCTTTTAGAGAAACAAGCACATAACCACAAAAAAGACTATGAACCTCTAAACTAGCAATTTTATTTTCTGTAATGAGCATCACAGACTACAGAGCAGTAAGCATACTTATAGTCTTCGTCTGGCTTCTATCTACAGTGCACTGCAATTACTGGCTTTAGAAATACATCAACACTCTAAAGAGTTGTTTCCCTCTTGTCTTCATGCTTTCTTCACTCTTTTCTTTTCTGCCGTAGCCTCAATTAAATCATTATTTTACTGTGCACTCATGTCCAGTTGTCTGTGTTTCCGAGCTAATACAGCAGGAAAAAATACTGCTGCTATATTTTCTATTTGACACGTTTGATGTGAAGAGTATTGCTTCAGGGTCTGACTTTAAACCAATATATTTGGGAGTAAGAGAGGAAGAAAAACAACATAAAAGGTACATAATACTACAAATTAAATACAAAAAATACAACTATTCATTCCCAGTGATTAAAGATGGAAGTTATAAATTAACGGTTTCCTATGTGTGGCTTAAACCATAACTGAATGTAAAAATATAATCCAAAATGCCTTTTTCAGGTCTGACACTGGACCATAAATGAAGTATCACAAAGTCCATCTGCTTTACCCTGGTGTCTTAAATGATAACAGCAATTCTTCTCCCAAGGGTTTAAAAGTATTCAAACACAGACATTGTGATCTTTGATCATAAAATGGTTTCCACAAAGCTCAAAGATTTAGTGATTTAGACTAATAAAAATATGTGGTATATTTCAGAGAAGAGTAGCAGCATGATCAACTGGGACTGAAAAGCTTGATGAACGCACACAGAGAAGCACTGCAGTAGTTTAGGCTCAACAGAAAAGCATTAATCATTTTGTCTGTCTTTAAAGCCAGGGTAGACCTAATTTTAGGAGTGTGTTCTCAGCTGAATTTAAAAAAAAACACAAATAAATTAACTATTTTCCTGATGAGATTTTGAATATGGGTTAAACGTGATAAGCTGAAAATGTCAAGTCAGTGAGGGTCTTGTAGCTGCATTATGGAAATTGAGTTTGAAAGTATTTATGTTGCTATGCGTGTCTGAAGCCAAGGCCCAGCACAAACATGTCTGTCCTCGCTTTGCTGCAGTAACTTGAAGGAATATGTGAGGTCTAACACGACGAGAAGCCTTAAAGCTACAACATGCATTTTTTTGAGAATTAAGCCAGCTGAGAATAAATCTACCCAGCAAAGACATCTGCATGTGATGTGTAGGGTTTCACCTTCTTGGCTAGAAGGACAACCAAGCTCAAAAAAAGAAGGGAACGTGTCCACAGAGCTGCCAGTGCTGTTGTGTGAGTCTGTGTCACGGAAGGTGTCGACAGAAGGCTATGGAGTATGTTTCTATTAAAAAATATATATATACTGGATTTTTAATTATGGATGTTTTACATAAATTTGATGGTAATGATTAAAGACATTTCTTATTTTCTGACTTGTACTAAAGAGTGGGCAGAGGTTCAAGTAAAGAAAAAAGTAATACATGAATATATAGTGTGTCTTTGTCTCTTTGTGTTGTGGTTCGTTTGTAACAGATCGCAACTGTATTTTTTTCCAGGCTTTACAATGGATCATAAATTACGTACTACTAAGGCCTTCTGGGTTTGCCTGGTCCTGGGAATGACCTTCAATGACCATCAACTCTCGTCTCAAGAGCTTAAAAGCAATCAAACACACTTTTTGATCATAAAATGACTTCCTTCAATGCTCAAAGCAACCAAAACCAATTTGGAACTTTTGAGATATCCCTCAGAAAAGAGATAAACTGGGGCTGAGAACCTTGGGAAATGTAAACACAAGGCATTGAAGTAGTTCAGGCTCAACAGATGATAGTTGTTTTCTAGCTGTTTTCTCAGTTTAACAAAAACATTCACAACTGAATTAATGTTGCATTTTACAAATGACATTTTTTAAGAGTAAAAGAGCCATGTTGCAGTGCATGTTTGATGTGCAGGCTGAACATACACACCCCTGCCTTCTTTGCTACCTCAGGAGACATACATATGTAATAATATGTAATGATAAACAGCCAGAGTATTGAAAAAATCTAAATTTACAGCTCTAGTTAAACTCATTATTGATGAACAGTGAATAAAAAGAGAATACAGTCATTTACAGATCTTTGTGTTCTCTTTTCGTGGAAATGGACTTGGACCTTAAAAGTGAAACGAAAAACCAGCTTTGTCAGTTACCCTTGAAACATGCAAAAAAAACTCTAACTCATAACATGAAACGTCTTAGTAAAATGTTGCGACACCAGATCAGCTTTAAGATACGTTATTGTTGATTCTCCAAGTCTCTGGAGACTCTTGGATGCATAAACAGTATTCTTTTAACAGATTTTCCCTCATCTTGGTGTTTTGATGATGGTGGTGGTGGAGAGCACTGACACTTTGCTCCAAAATCTCCCATAGGTGTTGAGCTGGGTTCAGAGCTCGTGTCTGTGAAGGCCACAACACTGTAATACTTATCCAACCATTCAACAACCCGGCATGGCCTATGGATTACAGCAATGTCATGCCCTATGGATTTCTGTTTCTCTCTTATTTGATTAGGTTTGTCCTTTAATTTGTCTTCCATCTGCGTGACTTTAACCTAGCAGTACTGCTGATGGCAGGACATTCAATATTTTTTCCTTGACAGAAAATTCTCAGTTGTTGCAAATGTCCTTAAAAAGTAAATGGGGGAAAAAAATGAAAAGCTGAATATGTGGAAATAACTGTATGTTCCTATTTGAAGCCTACTGAACAATGAAACAGCTGTGCTGTATTAATGAGGCTGTTTTGAGTTCAGAAAAATTAGCAACTCCAGGCTGTTTATCAGAATCACAGATTAGAGTATTGTTTCCCTGGGAAACACCTAGGCCTTTAACATAAAAATATGCATTTTGAGTTGGGTTAAATTGCCCTGTAAGGATTTTATCTCTAAGGAGCACTTTCAGCACAATTAAACATCTGATTTAGTAGCTTCATCAGAATGCGAATGAGCCCACTACAGGAGTCCTTTTCTCAATTCTTCCATGCTAAACAAAAGGAAAATGCTTGCTTTCATTTCATCTCCAAAACCTTGACCAACCATGAAGGAAAAAATTCAGAACACACTGAATTCAACTTATATTGAAAACCCAGGCTTTTGGACACATAAGTTGCAGAAAAGCCTTGGCCAAAAGAAATGAAAAAAAAAAACATGCAGACCATGGAAATATGACTGGGGTAATATAAGTACAAGAACAGTTTTTGTCCCATTCATTGTGCTAAAAAATTCAGATTTCAGGAACATCTGCAGCACATAACCATACCAACATTTATCCATTCAATATCTTTAACCACTTATCCTGTTCAGGGTCATGGGGGGGCTGGAGCCTATCCCAGCTGTCACTGAGAAAAAGGTGGGGTGCACCCTGAAAAATTCAGCAATTAACCTAACATGCATGTGTTGTGTGAGAAAACCGGAATAAAGAAAACCAAAGCAAACACATGGAGAACATGCAAACATGCAGCAGTAATAACCATTCCACCACCATGCTGCCCCAACACTAACACACAGCATGAATATAAAATGACATTGAAAGGGAAATGTTTATAAGAGTTCTTTGGTGCAGAAGAAAATGGACTGGGCCAATTCATCATATTTTTCATAGTCTTCAAATAAAACGAGGAATGAAAGGGGATGAATTAGATGACAAAATGACCACCAGCCCAAAATGCAGTGTGCCACTGTGCTATGGAAAAAAAAACTCTGTTCTGCTTGAGTCAGCTGCACAGTTCATTTAGGAAGCATCTGAGTTATTATGGCCAAGCTTGCCAAATGGCTCTCCATGTTATACATTCATAATATGAGGAATAATTGAAATGCCAAGCAGTCTTACTTACTCAGTTCAGTCCTTAAAAATGGATTTTGGATGGAAATGTACTGTGTGTAATGCATTATTGCCATTTTAATATTTTGCAGAGACAAAGAGTTTGAAAATATGAATGGAGAAATAACCTGTAATTGTAAAAAAAAAAAATCGATTACAGCCAATCAGAGAAAGTGGTGAAGTCTGCATGTCCAGCATGTCCAGCAGATCTAGCAGATCATCAGCGGCCTGTCTGGCATCTTGCCCACACTGAGACTACACGTTAGGCATCAGGGAATGGATCCACTTTCTGCCAGTGGAGGGCTATGAAATATTAATTAACACCTCTTTCCTGACATTGAGCAATAGTCTGGCAACTAATGTGCATGTGTGTGTCCAAATTTGTGTTTAGATGTACAGTATGTAGGACCACGACAATGCGTGAACGTGCTAGAATGTGGGTGTTTGTGTGAGAGAGTGAGAAAGGAAGAGAGCTTGAAATGTAGGCTTTGTTTAGACGTGGCTGAACTGCAGTAATATGCAACAGTGTTTTAGGCCATCGGGTCATTTATATTAAGTGTTGAAAAGATTCCTGAAATAACTGCTGCTTTTCCTTTTTCTGTGGAGGTGCAGTAGTGGGGGCGGACTGTCCTCCCAGCCCATGCTGCATGCACAAAGGCTCACAGACTCATGCTGAATCAAAGCTAATGCTGGAGTACAACTGCAGAATTCCTCCACAAACACTGAATAACACGAATATACACAATCCTTCAGAAGTGACTGTGGGATGTGCTCAAAAGCAGCAGAGTGACACACCAATTTCTTTCAAGTATTTTCATCTTTTTTTCTCTCAAAAACCATTCAGATCTTGCCAAACTGTCTACCGGGCTAAAGGCAGAGGAGGAGTTAGATGGGAAAGGATATAATGTTGCTTTAGGGATGCGAGGCAGTATTTCACTTTTGGGACAAGCTGCAGACCAGTGAGACCTCAAATGACACCATAACTAGATTTTAGACCTTCTAAAAACTTCTGCTAATGATATTGTGGGGCTATAATGGTAACTGCAGATGGGAATCAATTGTCAGAATGACCACAAGGTTCTTCTTTTGCTCCTGCAATGCACTTTCATGGTCACGGGTGGGAGATATATTGATGGTGAAACACAGAGCACCACGAAGCTTCACAGGCTCCCAGGAAATGAACCACTGAAAGCAAACTAGTCAGTGTGAGTGTCCTTACCACATTATTCGTGCATATAATTATGCATCTATTCAAACGTCTAATTGGAAACGCAGATGCTTCAGCCACAGCATTAAAGCAGCCTGGTGGTTTTAATGTTGTGGTGAACGGAGGTTTAATGCCAACCATGATCCACAGGAATCAGAACACACAGTGCATCACAGCTGTGCATGAGGCTGCAGACTAATCAGGCTGACAGTCGTCCACCGCATGGTTTTAATGCTGTGGCTGAACAGAGAAGTTGTGTTTGACTATTCACCACAATGAGGCAGAAAACATCAGCATCATGCATTTACACATTAGTGGGTGTCAACCGTGTCACTTTGGGAGTTATGGGTGGTTCCGCGCCGTTTATTAAGTTTAGTGTTGTGCCGGATTTAGTTTATTACTTGAGCTTGTGCTTTTAAAAACATGTATTTTCAGTGCAACGAACCAAGAGTTCAATGGAAAAAATTAAGTCTAATTCCTAAATAAAATAGAGAGAAAATAGAGAAAGTGCTAGTCAGAGACAAAATGTTCCTGCAATATCTCCTGATATAAGAGTCCAGTGGCAGCACAAGAAACAAGAGAAATGAGGGCTGTGCTTTGAGATAAAAGTGTAGGCTATTAATGTTGAGGACAACATGGGACAGGGGCCATGATTCAAGAGGCCAGAGGAGGACAAGTGATACCTCATGATGAGAATAGCTTATTGTTGTGTGGTGTGACCATTCTGAGGATCCTGCTGCCTTGCTTTAAATTTAAAAGCGCCATTAGGTTGATCTTGCTGCTGCAGTCAGTGTCAGGATTGAATCATGCCATGGATACAAAAACAAAACTGTCTCTAGTTTTTGGTTTTAAAACATCTATGTTGTCTCTGCATGTGAGAACAATAACCTTGTACTGGTAAACACTGCTTTTATTACCCATAGCCAGAAATGGATATGTTTTTTTTCCATGATATACACTCGCACAGAGGATTGACAGATAATTGTCACAATAAAGAGTGTGACAAAGCCTAAGCATATTTAAGTTAAGGCTACATGTTCTGCTTGGAATTAAACCCCTACTATAGTATAATCTTGTTTGGGTGTAGAAGCAGGAGCACTGTTGAAGGAAAAGGCAGACTAGTTGCTTTCTCCTGGGCTACTAAGATGTTCTACTGTTTTATAGACTGTTTGTCACAGGGGGAGTGGGCTGTTTTCTATGACTAATCCTGCTATAAACAGCTCTTGTGACTTACCCTAGTTTGTTACACTTTGTCAATCATATACTGCAATAAAAGCATACGTATGATTTTACGGTGCAGTTTAAATGTATATTACAGCGCATGCATATATTTTAACACCTATTTTTGTTCAACTCACGTGGGCACTAAAGTGAAATGAGGCGTATACATTTTGGGCTGTACAGCACAAACAGAAGTGCAGTACGACTTTGCCGTCATTTGTGCATTTGTAATTTGTGATTAATGATGCTGCAGTGATGTGCCTTCGGAGTTCTTCCACTCTATATTTGGGAAAATCGCAGGTTTCAGCAGCATTCACCAGCAACTGTGCAGGGTGACTGTGTGGGTGTAAATATGAAAGGCAGAAATCTAAATGTGTCTGACACAGCGTCCGCCAAGCCTCGGTGGATCCCTCTGAGAACTCTGGGTAGACTGGCTGCAGGTATAAGAACATAATTCAGGGGTGTCTGAAGCATTACAGACAAATATTACAGAAATAAACCGAGCGGATGGGGAAAAACACATTAATAATGTCAGCAGGTCTAAAAAAACAATCCCATCATTTCTTCAATCTTCTCATTTCCATTGCCTTTTATAGATCGCTGACAAAAACAGGACTATTTCTCCCACTGACTTAATTCTTATGTGAAATGCCATAACACAGCCAAACATAAATTTTTACTCTGAAAAATGCCACAAACCATATCAGTGATAAAAACTGAGTTTTACGATCTGTGTTTTGCAGCCATGTTTTCGCCTGTCAGTGGAAAGCTCCATCAGTAGCTCTGTTTCTTGAGGCTCGGGGGGACCACAGGAATAACAGCTAATTAAAACCTTTCATCCTGACATCTGCTGAAAGCATAGGGAGCTCTCTTCACTGCCTCTTGGCCCTTAGTACCTCAGTTTAAAGGGTGAGGGACAGTAATGCAGGAGGCTCAGAACCTCAACACAGTCAGTCATCTGGACGTATGATTTTTAAACTCAATTTCTGCCAGATAAAAGTGCCATTGACCCAGCATCATCTTCAGGGTCAGCTGAGCAGAAAAGCTGTAAATACTGGGCCTTAAGCACCACATCTGATATTCCTATATGTTTACTTTAGTTTCAATTACATCTTAATGTCAGTAAGCTGCATACACAGATCAAATTAGAATAAAATTTATTTTACTTCCTTCTCTAGTTTTGTTTTTGTTGAAGCATCCTGTTATTTAACTTTGTATCTGAAGACAAACTGCTGCAGTTTGTTGTTAAATTGTAATGCATCCACACAGCAAATTATCCTCTCAGCAGCAACTTGCTTTATATTCATACCAGTCACATTCATAGCAATGCAGCACCGATAGAGCAAGCAAGAGCTTAAGTTCACACGAAAATTGCAAAGGCAGTAGCTGCCAAAGCTCGTTCGGTTAACAATTAGATTGTGAAACACTAATCCAGGTAATATTTAAAGGTTTGAGCCTGCAGAAGTTGTATTTTTGTAAAACATTATGTGCCAAAACACAATAGGCAGCTGAGTTTTTAAACCAGGATATTTGGGTTTATGATGTAGCCTTCAGTTGTTTACCTCATAGTTTGCGCCTACATTCATACCCATCTGCATGTGAGCGGAAGAATTTTTTTTTTTTTTTACATTGTTGATTAGCAATCCAATAAAGCAAGACATCTGTTAATTTTAAAAGATGTGATTAAGTCATGGTTGGCATTCCTAAAAAGCGATCACTGAAACATCTCCCATCATGTGAAACTGTAGGGAGGATATGGACATGCTATCCATTATCTTTAATAGCTTATCCTGCTCAGTTTCATGGGGGCTGGAGCCTATCCCACCTGGCACTGGGAAAGAGACCGAGGTATATGGTGAACAGATCTCCAGTCTTTCTCAGGGTCAACATATAGACAACCATTCATATCCACAGGCAATTTTTAGTTCCCAGTTAACCAAACATGTTTGTCTTTGGACTGTGGGAGAAAAAGGGAGTATCTGTAAAAAAACCCACAGAATTTGGAGAGAACACAGAGGCTGGGGACACTGAGCATTAAATGTCAAATGAAGAACGGTTCTCAGGTCAACTTCGTTGAAATCGTTTTAAAATGAGATCACAACAAGATGGATTTAAATAACATTTACTGTTTCACATCACACAAACAGACACAACCATGGCGGTACAGAGAAGAGGGTTGCAGTTAAGAGTCAGATCAGTTGAAATGAATCATACAGTACAGCTGCAACTCTAGGTCCATACACAACATGAGCGATCTGCTGTGGCACCACTCTTGGTCACATCAGTTTCCAAACATACAGGCAAACAACAAAAACACAAGGCGCAGCAAACTCACTGAAAACAGACCAGAGGCAGATATGACTAAAGAAAAACAAAGTTTAGGACTCAGGAAAATGATCACACTTCAACTATTTACACAGCAAAAAAAAATAATAAAAAAAAAAAAGACAGAAATTGTAATTGTAGATAGAAGCCAACACAGGGCAGGATGAGATCATGGAAACACTGTTAAGGCTCAAGTGTAGCTGCATTTTCTAGCAGAATTCAGAGGTAATGGGTTTTCACAATCAAACTGTCAACCACATAATGATCAAAAGGTAGGGAGGAAATAAGGGGAAAAAAAAAAAAAAAAAAAAAAAAAAAAGACAGCAATGTCAGTGACCAATCACATACCAGTACCTTCCATTAGCATCTCCCCAGGTGGACTTAACTCCAACCATTACTGAAAAATAGGCTCCGACAGTCATTCCAGCTGCCATCTACTCACCAAGTGAACCTCATGTAACTTAGAGTAAAAGGTTCCCACTGAGGAGTGATGTAAAGGGTTTTTTTTGTGTTCACCATCTGATGGCAGCTTGAGAAATGGCACACCGTACTTCTCTCCTGCCCCACCCACCCAACCATCCAGGCCTGGTGTTTGGACATTCAAAATGTAACTTATCAAAGCAGAACTCACAGAAGAACACAGAAAATATTTAACTCCTGGACATATGAGTGAGAGAAGACTTGAAATGGCAGCTTATAAAAAGGTGAAAACAGACTAGAGACTGTGACCTGTGCCCTCCAAGTGCAATCACTCAACAACCAGTGTAGATAAGTACTCCGTAAACAAGCTGGAGGGTGTGGATCAAAAACAACGTGGAAAAGATGAGGCTTGGGAAAATATGCCGTCATGGTAAAAAGCTTCACCATCATAAAACACAGGCAGGTACACACAACTGTCATTAGTGGATGGAAAGCTGAACGCTAAATCTTCAGGGAAATGCCTAGAAACATACAGCAAAATATACAACTCTGTGGAATGAAGGGGGGGAACAACATAAAAACACCATGTCATTAAACTCCTGAACTTTTTACATGAATTAGGAAGACTAAAAAAGTAAAGCCTCTGAAGTAAAGCTTGTTTAATACTTAAGTCCCTTTGCCTGAAGTCATGGACAGTATCATTATAGTATGATGTCAAACATAAAAAGCAGTCTAATGCTGCCACTGAAAACTGGCCAAACTATATGTAGTTCCACTGATACACACTCAGAGTGAAAAAAAATGCTCGAGAAAATATTCCATTTGCTAATTAATATTTTTCCCCTTCATTGTACACATTTTTCAAAACAAAATTAAAAAGTCTTTAAAAAGTAAAAACTTAATTTAACAAACTAAAATCATATATACACATACATACAACAGTATGAAGAAAAAAAAAAAAAAAAAAAAAACACAACAACCACCAAAGATTCACATGGAGTGATGAATTTCCAGACCTCAACAGGCTTCACTCCCCAGTGCCATCCAGGGGTCACTCACAGCAGCGCACAGGAGACAAATCCAGTAACCAAACTGCAAGGTTTACTACAGGAGATGCCATTGTGTCCCAACAGTGGAATAGCTACTCATACAGCAAGAAATATCCTAATGCATCTAGAATATACGCTTTCGCTTAAGGTAGGAGTCTGCATAATGGCCACCGAGGCCTTGGGAGTGCTGGCCCACATACCCGCCTTCAGGGCTTGGCTCTGGAGAAGGTATCAGCCGGGAGAACACGCGTTTGTGGCTACCAATGGGAGTCTAAGTGGAAACAAGAAAAAAAATTAATAAAAATAATAAAGCAGATGCTCAATTTAAAACCAAATGGGTTTAGTAAGACCAACCAAAGCAAGTGTCCAAATTACCTTCATAGCATTTCCCAAGCCTGGGGGGTAGTTAGTAGTGTGACTGACAGGAGGCATTCCCACTGCCTAAAGACAAACAACTGTCAGTGACCTAGACTTCTTTAACTGAGGTGCTTGCTCCCACAGAACAACATTACTGAATGTGGGCTATAATATTAAAGTGAGTGACAACTAATCAACAATTGATAAATAAAAAGCTTAATTTAAGTCCAAAGATGTGGGCATACCCTGTTGAGCTGGGTGGTAGGTAGGCTCCTATTACTGGAGGCGTCAGACCCTGAGCTGAAGAATGAGGACAGGGGTGGACTTGGTGGGTAATTGTAGTGGGGAAAGCGCTCACTGTAATCGGGTTGACAAGAAAGCTGTGGAGACAAACATCAGTTTGTAATCATAAACCTAGTAAGTATTAAAATTAGATTTATTTATTTTTGGTGCCATTCTGGAATTAGTTGTCCAAAACACAACCTGTTGTCCAAACCCTGCTAAGGCCCCAGCTTCAAGGTTTTCCTGCTGTTCAAACGAGTACCCCAGGGGATCCTGAGAAGAAACAAGACACTGTCAGACTAAACCAAACACAAAAATTACTAAATGGGTACCAACAAACAATGTAAAGAGCACTACATTTTAAATTCAACAGTTCAAGCAAAATAGCCAAAAATGTTTAAATATCAACAAATCAGTGCAAACCTGATGTAGAGGAGGATATTCAGGGCTGTAGGAATCCTGGTAGCGCAGGTTGTAATTTGGCTGTACGGTCTGGTGTAAATGCTGATTGGACATATTACTTAGTGTTGGCCTCTTCCTGTAGGGGTGAGGTCTACAGCTTCCTCCTGAAGTAAAAAAAAGGGCAGATAGACAGACATACACTGGAAATACTATTTCCACAAATATTAACTTGAATACTGGTCCTGGCAAACAGAAACCTTCTGCCAAGTAAGAAAAATCAAAGCTATACAGTGCAAACCTCACCTGAGGGGAAAACACTGTTTGCGCTAAGGAAGGCACTTGGAGGGAGATTAACATCTTTCGGAGGATCTCCTAGTAAGGATACCTGATAGGAAGGGAGATATTTGTTTTTTACCCATTTACACTTAAAATAAGCTTGACAAGAACTCAGTAGGTAGAAAGCCTACTATGGAAATTACTTGGGACCTCACCCCTTGTGCTGTGAGGCCATCTGCACCCATCATGCCACCCATCAGGGGCATGGAGATGCCCTGCAGGGTGGGAGAGGAAGTCTGGGGGAAGGTGCATGCTGCTGTGGGAGAGTCCTGCTCCCTTGTGAGGGTTCTGCCAAGTGGCATTGGCTTTAGGGGAGCTAGTGGATCGGTCTGAAGACCAAGACCTGAGACTACTCCACCTATAGAAATAAAAATGTATGCATTAAATCTTTCAGTTGCGGTCTATTTTACTATGGTTTTTAAATAAAATTTAGATAAATAAAAGTTAAATATAAAAATGCCCAAGATTAATATTTGTACAACAGATGTGACTAAATTATCATTACTAATTCAAAGAGCAGGAGGCATGATTAACAGGCAAGCTAAAGAGGTTTATCTTAAACAGAGCAAAAACATCTTTTTTTACTTTTGGAGCTACGGCTGGAGTCAGTGGATGCCAAACCTTGGGGCAGGTCTCCAAGCAGATGGACTCCCTGCTGGACAGGCAGAGCAGCCAGAGGATTCTCCCCAATGAGTCCTGCCTGCTGGCCAAAGGAGAGAGCAGAGGTCAGTGTCACAAGAGGGTTACACAACCTACAGCTCTCAAGCTACACTGTTGCTAAACTGCACGAGCAGACTTTTCAGCACAGGGGCTTACACAAGGTTTTTTTATAAGTTTGTTGCATAATTACCACATCATTCGGCACCACTGAAAAGTGGCTACAATGCACACAAAGAAACCTCACACTTCTGTCGCAAGAGCTTACCAACTCAGGCATTATGTTTTCTATCACATTAATAGAGACCGGGATCCATTTAGCTTCAGCACAAACTCACACCCCACTAGCCAGACACAAACACCATTATCACTCACACAAGGCGCTAGAGGGCTTTCTTTATTGTGCAACACCTGAGCCCACAGAAGATGATTCCCCAGAAAGGCTTGCTAATGGCAAAACAGGAAAGAGCAGAGTGTGGAGCAAAAAAATAAATAAATGTGTATATGAGTAAAAGTAGTAACATGAATCAAAACAAGTTGCGTGGCTAAGCAAGGTAGGTCAAACCAAAGGCATATGTGCAGAAGTACCTGTTGGGCCTTGGCCTGGTTCTGAAGTAGCAGCTGGAACAGGGCAGCAGAGAGAGCAGGGTTGGCCAGCAGTGGCAATGTAGGGGCTGCCCCAAGGAGGCCTACACATGGGGGAAAAAAAAAACATGTTAGGATTCACCGCAAGAGGGCAAAACTTTCAATTAAATAATTTAGTCTTGTGTGAACTCCTCACCTTGTTTGTGTCCCTGCGAAAGTGGGTTGAGCAGCATCTTGAGGGTGGCAGGGTTACTGAGGCCAGTGAGTATCTGCATGGCTGTGGGATCAGGGAGAAGACCTTTGCCCCTATTCACAGCCTTTAAAGGGGGGGAACACAGCAATAACACAGGCAATAAGCACAAGACTCACAGCAAAATCAATAACTTTCATATTGTATTACCATACACACACACACAAAAAAAAAAAAAAAAAAAAAAAAAAAAAAAAAGTCAGTCAATTTTATGTGCATACCATGGTTTGGGCAGCAATCAGAGCAGCCAGCATGCTTCTTCCAGGAGGGCCAGGAGCACAGAAGGACACCCTGATGTGTGTCCCACCCACCAGCCTGCCATCAGCGAGCCGCTGTGCTTCCTCAGCCATCTCTGCAGTGGCAAACTCTAACACTGCAAACCGCCGGAAACTCCCATCTTGTCCCTGAGCCAGCTGTACAGAGGAATAACAACGCTGTAAACTCACAGCGTTAGCCTAAAGTCTCCACGAGATACAATAAACTCAAAGATATGAGCTGGCTAGAGAGCCCTCAATCTTCCTAAAAGATTATTAATTTTAGACATGAGTACTATTCTGTTAAGTACCTAGCTTTCGAATGGCCAATATTGTTTGGAAAATTAAACTGTTCCGTTTATCAAATGGCCCATAACAGTGTTTCGGGGAAAAAAAAAGGCAAAAAACAAAAAAAAACACTGTAGAAAAATGTTATGTGTCATGCTAAAAGGAAAACCCCCTCTCGTTCTAGAAAAGCCTGCTGAATGACACCACCTGGGGGAGTCAAGCGGTCATCACCATAGAAACCAGCAATGCTCATTGCTATAGAAACTTTGTGTGGCCACATGAAAACTGGGCTAAAGGTGAAAGGTATTGGGAAAAAAACAAAAACAAATATGAAATTCAGTTTTGCAGAATAGGTCCTGCTGTCTGTGACACCTCTCTAAAAATCAATTTCTAGATCATGTAGTAGTGCATAACTTTCAATCTGAAAGAGCTCTAAACTTGTTACTACAGCCTTTTATAGCATCATTTGGCTAAATGCAGAAAAAAAAAAGAACTACAGTAGGTGTAAGGCTGCAGTCCGCTTGTAAATCAATGAAAACAGAAAAGTGGGAGTAAATAAAATTATTCTTTGCCTAAACGTTTACTGCAATCTATTCATTTCAGTGACGGCAGCAGGGTGTTTGTGTGTGGTAAATTTAACCTGGCAAAAAACTGGCGTATGGGTGTCAGCCAGCGCGTTGCGGAGATCTTGGGCCGTCAGCAGGCTTGGGGGAAGGCAGTCCACACACAGACATTTGGAGTGGAGCAGTGGGTATGTGAGAGAGCCCACCTCAGTCCAGTGGACATACAGCATGCGGGACCCCAGCTGCTTCCCTAAGAGCTCTGACTTGGCCCTGGCTGCCGAGTCTTTCTTCATGTACTCCACAAAGCCATAGCCCTTTGAATGTCCAGTGGAAGCGCTGTACACCAGAAAGCACCGCTCGAGATTACCGAAGGGGCGAACCAAGTCTTCAAACTGCTGCTGGGTGAAAGTACGGGGCAAGTTGGCAATGCACAACAGAGCATCTGTTGGCTGCAGCTGCACAGAGATCTCCCGGTCTCGTAGCACATGCTGGTGAAACTCTTTGATGGCACACTGGGCCTGTTCTCCATTCAGCAGTGTCACAAATGCTGAGGGTCATGGGGAACACAGAGAGAAAGAGAGATGGGCAGAACAAATTCATGAGTAACACATGGTTAGTCAGAGTTCAAACAAAAAAACTTGATAGACTACAAATTTTAGGGGGTCCTTCCTTCATATTTTCTATACAGTGAAATTCAGATTTATTCCCCTGCATTAATCCACCAAGACAGCAGAGCATGACATAAAACAAGTCATAAATTTTAATATTTTTTGCACATTTCAGCTAAAAGAGGCCCAAATTTTATCTAAAGAACTAACTTTTCAGCTTTGAAATAAAACTACAAACTGTGTAATGCTAGAGGCCTGATGTTTGAATTACAATTGCTGTCAAAAGTACAAGGTGAAAGAAAGAAAATAATTTTTTCATCTGATAGAGTTTGAATATTATTGGCACCCAAATGTCCATGAGGGTCACACACAAATACAAAGCCAGATAAAGAGTTGTGACATACAAACCAAACATCCCATTACTCATGTTCTGAAGGAAATGCAGAAGGGAACACTGGCTTTAAAGAAACGTTTACCACCACAAAGGTTTTGTAGATAAAACTGGAGTCTTAATTTAGCACAAACTAACCATTTGTTTTTGGCCACTTTCTGGTTACATACTATGCATGTAATGTAATTTTAGTGCAGAAAAAAACTTGCATTTCAGCCATTAAATGTCAAGTCACCTCAAGAGAATGAAACCCTGATTAAGACTTGCTTTGTCTTTTCCAATTTTTCTAGGAGCATACACACTGACGATAATGTGTTGTGTGAGCGTGACAAGTGATTTGTACCATTCAACAACAAAACAGAGCAGCAAATGATTATGTGCTTTACTGGAATAAGAAATGAGAATAAAGTTTTACATGCATTTGTCAAGCACTTTGTGTATTTAAGGATTAAATTTTAGTTCCTCCCTTTTCTTAAGTGATTTCACATTGATTAATACATCAAATACAAATGTGCAAACTGTTAATTTCCATTAAAAGAAAACAATGGCCTCATTGTTGAGGTGTAAAACAATCAAGCCACAACATTAAAGCCACCAGGTGGTTCTAATGCCGTGGTGGACTAAGGTCAGGAGGAGGCTCTCGGACCGGTCAGAAGCCATGAAGCAAGCCTTAAAGGGGAAGGCAGCAAGCTGCGAATGCATTTATGACAGCTGTTGATCATGGTCAAACATTTTATTGTTCCCCATGGCAACGGAACCACCAGGTGCATTTGATTTTGTAGCTGATTGTGTAAAAATCCTTTACCACTTTAGACAGACCATGCAGCGTAGACATGAGACTAACCTGTGCCTTTGTATTTGTCAACAAAGCAGTACTTCAAGTCATAGTTGCCCAGCAGCTCATGGACCTCCTGTTTAAATATAAATAAATTAATAAATAAATAAAAAACACTGATTTTACCAATCATTGCACATTACAGCACTTTAAGCAGGAAGACATTTCTAATATACATTTCTAAACTGTCGATTTTGGCAATTGTACAATGTTTAATTGTAGATTGTAGGCGTCACATAATTAACTCATTCACGTCCGCTGGAAACTAGTAGCGAGGACACCTGTGTGGACTGAGGGAGATCACAGCTGATTCATTGTTGTAGGAGAAATTGTTCTGCGCTGCTTTGCTCATCCACACACGAATGGCGATGCTGTCTAGCATTTTCTGAAACGTTTTGTCTCCACGCCTTCCCCCTTTTGTTATGCTGCAACTCGCATCTCGAACTCCCACTACTCCCCCCACACACACACACACACCCCTGAACAATGGTAGCGCCCGCGGGCCCACCGCTCCCCACGAGTCAGGCACGTTCCAAAAAAATGTGGCGTCATGACTAAATCACGGGCTGCTTGATGGAAGCCAAAGGCCAGCTCCAAAAACAGATGAGCTGATGAAAGATTTGCGCTGTTCATGGGGAAAAATAAACACGCAAAAAGTAAAATTACCTGCAGTTTGGGTTGTCAGATTAAACTGTAAAATTACACCAGGAATATGTAAAGTTACGAAATTGTTCCCGACGGGCTGGAACTGGGGGGTCGCAGAGGCCACAGATGGCCACTATTGACAGTTAACTATGTGAGCAGCTAGCTGTTCAGTCAGCTGAGTTACTCATCTGATCCAAACAAACAATCTAGTTAAGTACAGCTCCCTCTTAGTTGTGTTTGGTGGCCACTAACTTACGGTGCGTTTCCTTTTTAAACTGTTCCAAATTCAAAAGAAACATCGTTTAAACAAACTAAACTGCAACTGTCGATTTAGGCAGCTAGCAGGCTAACACTGGTAGCATGGTAGGCATATGTGAGCTAGGCTAACATTAGCCAGGTTCCAATATGGTTGGCCCAATCAATACAAACTTACATTCGTTTAACAGTTTTCAAAATCATACCTGATTGCTAACGTCGGAGGGTAGATTTTTTATAATAATTTTCCTGCGGTTGTAAAACTCTCGACGAGTTCTCTCCAAGCGGTTCTCGATCTCTTCAGAGCTCAATGATGTCAAGTCCTCGTCGACCCTCCGCAGAAACTCGCGTCCCGGTGCTGAGTCGTCTTCTCCCGCTTGGAACTCGGGATGCCGTCGCTCTCCGGCCATCCAATTTTCGTGATCAGCTGCGAGATCGCACTTTACACGAAGCGGTTGAGAGGAGAAACTGAGCCCTGTGTCTGTGCTTTCATCTCCGGTAGCCCCACCAGCAGACACGACGGCCGCCATCACTCACTTTGGTGAAAGTTGTATCGCTCTGAAAACTCTGCCTGATTTGAGCAGTTTAAACAATACACACATGGCCCCAGCGACGCCTCTGATTGGACGAGGAGAGGACGCATTCACCATGACTACGACGTAATGAAGGGTGGGGGCGGGGCCCCGGGTTGCTTCTCTGTGCACTACTTAAAGCTGCTGCAACCTGCAGATCTCTCAAGACACAAGTAACGTTAATTTTAGTGAATCCCCAGACATCCCCATTAAATAGACACAAATCAGATTAACCTCACAGATAACTTAACAGTTATTTAGATTATTTAAAGCCCCCATAATTATCTATTTACGTACATTAAAAATTGAATGCTAAAAATACCACCTAAAAATAATATTGGCATGCATGTGTGATTCCTTGAACCTTAATGAAATGTAAATTGGTGTATTTTATAAGATCAGAATATAGAAACCAGTCATGAGAATGTAGGCGATGCATATGCTTATGGTGTGCATGTGTGTGCATATAAAGAATTTGTGGCTGGGGTCCATGGTAATTTTTCCAGCTTTCCTTGTGTTCGCCCCTGTGAGTTGACTCACCAGTGATCAGGCCAATGGATTGTCTCCAACCTAATATGAAGTGAAGAAATAATACGGAACTGCACACAACCGGGAACCAGATCTTATTGCCCAGATGAGAGGACAAATTGATAGGGTGTGGGTTTAGCTGTGTTGGTAGAGCAGTCATCCGCAAACCACAGAGTCAGTGGTTTGACTCCCAGTTTCTCCTGTCCCTTAGCAAGACACTGACACTCAAAGTTGCCCATAGTGTCTGTTATTCAATTGTAATTTGCTTTGGATAAAAGCTTCTGCTAAATGACTAATTGTGATTGCACTTGTAATGCTGAACTGTAATCCCCTAACAACATTCTCTTGTATTCAAGGGTGAGAGAGGTGTGAAGGTGTGTTGCATCTTGTGTGTACAAACAAATCCAATAGGTCTCATTTGGAGGAAGTGATGTGGGTTTTAACTAATCACTCAAAGCCTTTAATGATGATCGCAAAAATGTTTGGGTGTGTCGTACGTTGCAAAAAAAAGAGTAAATGCACTGTGTTTCCTTGTTTTCTGCATAAATTGGACATGAAGATGTATTTGAGCTGCAAATTTGTGATCAAGTCATAAACTCTGAAAGACTAATTTCTCAGCTCATAAAACACACCAATTAAATATTTAAAGTAATTGTGGAAAAAGAAAATAGCAACACTGGGCTTCTGATGTCACTAAGTCCTCTGAATGTTGGGCAGGTTTAATCCACAGGTATAGGAAGCACTTGCTTGAGATTATTAATGCCGAACATGGTTCAACCAGCTATTAAAACAGTTACTATTATGTTTTCACTATCATGTTGTATGTTCAATGGATGTTTTCAACAAAGGCATGAAAGATCAAGAATATTTATGTTTTCCAAACTCAAAATATTGTGTTTGTCACATTTTATAATAACTTTATGCTAAAAAAACAAAACAGTAAATTGTATCCAGTGCCATTACTTAAGACTTAAGACTTACTATTTTGATATAGGGAAGCCAAAGGGATTTTTTAAAAAAATAGAATTACTACCCAAACTAGAACCAAAACGAGCAAGTTCAAAATCCATGAAGGTGTCCATTAAAGTTGATGTAACTTTGCCTTGTTGTCTACCGACACACTGTATGTGATTATGTAATTCTGCAGCAAGAACTGTAGGTACATAACTGCTAGCAACTAAACTGGTGAGCTGCAGTTAATAATACTGCATGTTTTTATTTTCACAAGATGGACACACTTGATTTTCTGCCTAGAGGAATTATGCAAGGTAGGATCATGCCCTGAGTCAGCAGCCTGTTTGTTAAAACATTTAGGGAAGAAACTGCTTCCTTTACGTACATCTGTAGACCTGTAACTGATGAGTTCTTATCGAAGAAATATGAATTACACCTGAAAACGTAAGAGATATGAATGTCACATTCTATAATTAACGCTTAAAAATTTTGACATGTGCATGTTTTTTTCAGTCTTTAAAGAAAAAGCATGTGAAACAGATTTATTACATTTTGAATATGTTCTTTCATTTTTACAAAATGGAATGCAAAATTGGCATATACACTGAAATATACAAAAGTGAAATATAATGAGCCAGTAACCTTAACATTATAGAAATTCTTAACACTTAATGCTGTGATATATGCAAACTTATCAGCCAGGAAAAAAAAACAAAAATCAAGTTTATTATTGTGTTATTATCAAATATGACAAGATAGCAGTGTGTCTTTATCAAAATGAAGCCTCTAAAGGCATCTATGTAAATGGAGGCAGCGGGCATTGCAGAGCAGAACACATATTGTTGACTACTCTGTAATATATATGACAAAGTGATGAAATGTGCACATGTAGATCTTTGCTGATTCCTGATCAGCAAATATGAGCCAAGGAAAAATTTATATTTGACTGCCAGTCATATGTTTGTCGAATAGCCTCCAATTTTTCAATGATGGATCTGAACAATGGCCTTTGGGCAGGATCTGCAGCCCAACATTGATCCATCAACACCTTTACCTGTTGGTAACAAAAGAAAAAAAAAGAAACTATTAGGCTACTTATATGTCATCAAGAAGTACATTTTTATATTGGTACTTAATATTACCTCATGTGGGCATTCTCTGGGACAAGGCAATCGCAGCTGTTTCTCCAAAAGTTTTATAAGCACCATCACAGTCATCTGTCCCTTGGTTTCCTCCATCATTTCAAAGAACTTCTACAAAAAACAGAAAAGTTGACAATGTACATTTAACACAAAGATTGTCAATAGACTTCATTGTCTCTCATAAAAATATATGCAAGATTAAGACTGTTGTAGGGGCCTGTGGTGATTTACTGTTGGAGGGCTTTGTCGATGGTCACAGCGCGTCAGGATCTCGTACAAAGTTACACCGAAGGACCAAATGTCAGACGCAAAGGAAAATTTACTCTCCTTCAAGCACTCAATGGCATACCTACACATGGCAAAAAAATACAATTTAATGAAAAAAGAACATGAATGAAAAAGCTGATAAACACAATAACACAATGTCTGAACTCACCAAAACACTGGACTGTCCCCATCTTCACGAACACGATAGTAGATCTCACCTTCAGGGATGTACTTCGTCAGGCCAAAGTCTCCAATTTTCACCAAACTGTCATTTTCTACCAAAACATTACGGGCAGCTAGGTCTCGATGAATGTATCGCTTTGTGTGCAAGTACTCCATACCCTTTATAACAGAAAGAAGAAACAAACACATTTTGTGAGAGGGGGAATTTTCAGTAAAAGTAAAATACAAACTTTATGACGATTATATTCAAAAAAAGGTTTCACTTTATGTCACAGAGTTACAAACATCACTGACTTAACCCATAACTACGGCGTTATTACATTTTGGTTTACATTGTTATGGTTGTTGAGAGAAAAAAAACACTAACTTACAGTAATGCTAGCATAACTGAGCCATTGAACCTAAACATAATAAATTAACTATAATAGAGAAACCCAGAGAAAGGTCTTCATGTTGTACAAAAACAAACAAAAAAATGGTTCTAAAGGAAGGACAGCAAAACCTCGCATTGATGCCAGATTAATTATATATGATCAAGAGCACAGCCAGGTAATACAGATTATTAGCACAAACCACAAAACCACCAACCAACCTGACATATTTGCTGAGCAAACATAAGACACTGCGGCACACCCAGTTTACGTTTAGGAAGGTACTCTCGCAGACTCCCGAGAGGCAGGTATTCCATTATCAATTGCACCACTTGGCCTCCTGTCAAAAGACAATGCAACAGTGTTTCTATCCTCCTATTTCCACTACATTTCAAAGGTAAGAGGCACCTGCTGCGTTTCCCCGTGCTGAAGAGGCACTGACACTCAGCATGCTCTGGGATGAATGTTCAAAATACAGAGGTAAAGTAAAACTGTGTTGTAGAGTAGATTTTTAATATTTACAGAGGAACAGAAGGGCCAAAATCAATTCCTTCCATCCACTGAGGAAGTCAGTTGAAAAAACTGAGCAAATACATCCTTCAGCATGCAGACACCGTATGCAGATTCGCATGTGACAAAAACGTCTGAAGAAGACATAACCCAGCTGCAGACTCACCCATTTCAGTGCAACAACCTTTGTACTTGACAATGTTGCTGTGATAAAGGGACTTCAGGATCTCAATTTCCTTTATCCAGCCATTAGGCACACTTCCATTTTCTTGTTTCAAAGCCTTCACAGCAACCCGCTCTCCTGTTCCATCATTGGCTGGGTCGTATTGGTAGAGGGTCACCTTTCCAAAGTGTCCCTGAAGACAACAAAATACGATGGAGTAGTTGCTAATAATAATAATAATAATAATAATAAAAATAATAAAAAAAACACTACTGGTGATGTGGTACTAGAACTCACCTCTCCTAAATCTCGCAACTTTTTCAGGTAGCGTTTATGGAACACGCTAGGGTCTGTGTTAGGTAGAGACTCACTGGGAGATATATCAAGACCTGTATGCAGAAACATGTGTGTTCAATGAATGAAGTGAAGTAGGTTGGAAGAAAAACAAAAGAAAACAACTAAATAAGTATTAAAAAAAAAACACACTTTTGATTTCAGTGAGGTCTCTGAGCACAGTGCGGAACGAAGGCCTTTCCGTGGGCTCGTAGGTCAAACACATGCTGATGAAGCTGGCCAGTTCCTGGGAGGATGGTTCAGCTAAACGGCCCTTTTGTTGATAAAAGCGCTCTTTCTGTTGAAGGAAAAGGAGTCTGGTGTTACAAGAACTAATCAAACAGGAAAATAGGCAGATAAACCTTGTGTATCTTGGAGGGTTAAGAAATAAATTCCGGTACCTCAGACAATGTGCTCCCACTCATGGGAAGGTCACCATTGTTGCAGATTTCAAGCAGTGTGGCACCAAAGCTCCACTGGTCAGCAGCATTGCCAATGGGTGCACCATTTTCAATGCACTCAGGGGCAATCCACGGGATACGCTCAAGACGCTCTGCGGTGGAAGTAGGCAAAGTTATATAATATAAAGGTGATCTCAAAGTCCAGGCATTTTAATTAAAACCTTTTTACGAAATCAATAGTATTGATCATTAGTATTGATCACAGTTTGCTGAAAGTTTTTGTTAACGTGTTTATAAAACATGTGGAAAATCTTTTTGATTCTGTAATTTACATTAAAATGGCCTGAATTCTATACAAACATCTGTAAAAAACATTTGAAAACTGACAAAACAGGCTTTTCAACTTGACTTCATACACTATATAGAACACTAAGGGTGGTTATGTAACACCTCTGAGCTTGTTTAAGAAAATGTTTTAAGACAGCCTTTAATCACATTTTCAGACGTAAAACTGCAAGATAACAGGAAAGAAGTCACAGGAAATGGTCTGGTTAGTTTCCTGTTTCCTAAATCTGATTAAAATAAGGCAGAATATTACATAATACAGAAACAGACTTTTTTTGCATTGCAAATGTTACACTTTCTGCTTATACAGCACTTTTATCTCTTTACAGTTTTTGCTTCTTATTCACCCATTCACAAAACAGACTAACACAGATACACCCATACAGGGTGCTGGCCTGACCGAGGGGAGCAATAACCGGCACCTTTCTTGGCATGTGGGCCAAGAAAGGAACAGGAGTTGCACTAATGGCCCTGTGGTTCGTAGATGAAGTTAAATGAGAACTTGTGTAAAATGAGTTTTTGACACTGACCTTCCCGTGACAGGACACTCAAAGAAATTCCAGGGTCGCTCAGCTTGACAAAAGGAGTAGTATTGCTCGAGACCCCGTCTTGCTACCAGAGTGTTTTTTGCACAGACGTTTCCATGAACCAGGCGTTTGGTCTCCTACCATGACATTATACTGGTGTTATTTGTCAGGCAGTGTATTGTTAAAAATGTCATGTCAAAAGTTTTTGCAAACAATTAATGACATTAGCCAATGTACAAAATGAAATTTAACTTACAGAACTAACAGTATAGTCATTATTATTTGCGTAAATATAGCAGCTCAAAGTCATAAATCTGTCCTGTTGTAGCGCTACAGTACGGAATTTTGTTGTTTAAAATATTTTACCGGATTTACAATTATAAACATATTAACATATTCTGTAGCCGACAAATAAGTATTTTTTGAACTTACAAGATAACTGAGGGCACTGGCAAGTTGCTTTGCAACAATAAATTTCCACTGCGCTGTCACTGATGCCTTTTCTTTGCGAAGGAAAACATCCAAAGGCCCAAACTCCACAAATTCTTCCACCATGATGTCTGTAAATTATAGGACAAGTCTGACAGGTCACATCTCTGGTACACCAGCAAACAAAATGTCAACAAACCACACATTTGACTATAGATATTAATCTTACATGTATTGTGGAAGTAACAAAGCAGGAAGTCAATACACTAAAGGTAGAAGTGAGTTTGTGAAGGTGAACATTGTTAAGGTGCTTACTTTCAGTTCCTTTGACAGATACACCATGTATAAACACCAGGTGCCTGTGGGATACCTTGCTCATGAAACTTGCAGTTTCAAAAAATGCCTAAAAAAAGACAGAGAAAGGAACACTGTTCTGGGAAAACATTCATACCATTTGATGTTTTTACTTAACTGCATAAAAACTGCTATTTATTGTCAGACTACACTGAATATTTTTAGATTATTAGTAATACATTAAAAACCAAAAACTGAAATTTCTTTTAGGAACTCACTCAGACCCTTTAGTGTGGTACTCCATATTGTGGTCAGTTAGATCCCATTTTCTTGATATGTATCTAAAATGTTATCTGAGTCCCCTTGTGGCTAACTGAACATTAAAAACAACACACTTGTGTACAGTATCACACCATTCTTACTGCATGTCAGGACAAAAATCTACATAGCCCTACATGATTGTGTTGGTGATGAATAAGTCAGGACAACAGTACAGAACCATTTCTGGTATGATTATCTCTAGAATCGCAGTGGAACGAGTTTGGAACCATCAGGACTCTGCCCAGAGCTAGCTGTCCAGCCACACAAACTAACCATTCAGAAGGCGACTTCAGAGCCTACTGTTTATTCTAAAAGTCTTGGGGACAGACATCAGGACCTGGCAGGAGGACAACAATCTCAGAAGCACATCATGGCCTTCATGTTAAACAGCCACATACTGCGTGGAGTTGACCCATAGCAAGAAACTTGGGGTTCAGTGTCTTACCTAAGGACACACTTGTGTCCTGGACAATTTGACATGTGTCCATTCACCCATTCGCAACTTGTGCAAATGGGTGAATGAGAAGCAACATAATATAATGACTACATAAGCAGCCGTTAATTACTGATAAACCAACTCTACTTCCTGAGCCACAGCTGCCCCCAAGGACTCAGAGCAATAGGAAAAAGATTCTCTGGTCTTATGAGACAAAAATAAACTCAGTTGGATGAACTCCAAGTATTAAATTTGGAGTGGTTTCAGAACTGAGCTTTGTCTTGACTACTACCCATAAATCATCATCAAAACGCGATGCTTCCTATCCAATCTGACAGATTTTAAGGGCATTTCTTATTAAATATGGGATAAACTGCACATATCCAGTGGTGAAAAGCTAAAAGAAAGCTTGAGACCTCACCTGAGAATGTGTAACTGGTGTAAATGGGCATCTACAAAGTACTGAATTTAACTGAATGAAGGGTCTGAATGCTTTTATAAATTACATGTTTCAGTTTTCTTTCTTACTAGTGCAATGTCTTCGTGGCTTTTGTCTAGAATCTTCAGAACCACTCGGATCTCATTTGGATCATCTGAGTTGTTATTGAACTTGTCATCCTCGTCTGCTCCTCCCTCCAGCCGCAAACGTCCGAAATAGATGTTAGTTCTGGTACCACGGCCCAAATGCTGATTCTGCTCATGAAAACAACAACTAGATTATTCACAACACTGTGAACATAATTTTTCCTTGCCAGGTAACACAGATGGTCATACGGAGACGGGCAAGTAGGTCACATTACCTGTGTAATCCTATTTTCCTTAATCCAGAAGAAGTGAACCTTGTCCTTTTTCTGGGCCAAGAAGTTAGTGTAAACACGTTGATCGATACCTTGCCTCATCACCAGAAGGTTGGATTGCTCTTCACCACAAAAAAACACATGAACAAACCCATGTAAAAACCTATACATTCCACTGGATCAAACTTAACCAAGCACTAAAGGATTTTAGGAATCACATTTGGCAAACCACAAAAAATTGAGAATTGAGATATCTACCCAAAACACACCTGCTTGACGTGGAAAACAGCATTTTTTGACTGTAAAGCTCTCTGATCCAGACTTGAGTACAAAGGTCTTGAGGCTGTCTGTGAGCTCCTTCACACTAGAGAATTCTCGGTCCCAGCCCTCCAGACAGAACATCGAACCCTTGTGCAGTATCCGAAACTGCTTGTGGCTTGGTGCTGAACCGTTCTGTGTGCCATAAATACACATAAGTACAGGTATATATGCAGTAGCTGAAAATTTTCGCCATCACTGCGCTGCAATAATTCCCAGAGATGTGTGTGGGTGTTGACTTACCTCATTTTTGTTTAGCACAGCTAGTATGATACGGTGATAGTCAAGAGCACTCCAACGTACAAGGAAGGCTCCCTCCTGTGCTGCCTCCTTTTTCAGCTTCAGCAGCACAAAGTCATCACTGGAAACCCACCAGAATTGTGATATAATACACTTTATAATTTGCTTGTGTCTGCATGTGCATGTGAAAGAGGAAAAACTCACTGCATAGGCCCATGCAGTCCATTTGCTACACTCAGCACAACCCTTGGGGGAGCCACTTTATGACAAAGATAGTGGTGGGCGTCTGCAGTCAGCCGGTAGTATCCATCTAGCAGGGAGATGAAGGAACGGGCCTCCTGGCTAGAGATCATCTCGACCTCCTACATACACATACAGAAACACCACCACCTTACAATCAGAGCTCCCACCTACAGACACATACAACTTGAAAACATAATAAAATACTTGACGCATTACAAAACCCAGCGCTCTTTAAGTCAAACAAAGACTACTGGAGAATAAATGAAAATCTAGCCATACACTGTTTCATTTTTATACTTTAAAGGCTTAACAATCTGATCAGTAGAAAAACTAATAAACATTATACTATATCAACTGTACTAATGCATCACAAGCACATTTACTAATTTCAATTAATGTACTGCAGCTTTTACATTAAAGGGTAAACACTCACCATGCAGCGATTGTCCTGAGTGCTAATGCACACATTAGCTGCATTGATGGCTATGTGAGTTATTTCAGGGAAATCACAGAAGGTGGTCCATTTACTGGGAGTGTCTGCATTCTGTTGGCTGGGCTGTTGTTTTGCTTTCCTTGTGTAGCTCATGTAGTCATTCCTGAAGTAAGTGTTTGCCTGTGCCTAGGTAAAGATGAATAAAAGTCCATAACAGCAGAATAGACATCACAGAATTAGGTTTTTAGATAGATGAATCTGTATTTGTACAAACCTTTTGACTGGACACCTTCCTCCACTGAATTCCCTTTGTGCCGGAGACCATTATTTCATGTGAGGCAGGACCTGTGAAAATGTCTTTAGAAACACCCTCTGCATGGGTGGTGGACGTGTAAGAGCTACTTCCATCTACATCCTCTTTCAGGTGGAATACAGGGAAGGTCTCAGTACCGAAACGTGGTACCAAGTTTTCTAGAGTGGAAATGTATTTATACATGATCTCCTGGGCACCCAGCCGCCCAACAGTGTGTTGCTGGAAAGTCCGTACAAAATCTGCAAACACTCGTCGGATTCTTATTTTAGTCAAGAAGTTGTTTCTGGAAATATGTTTGGCAAAAGACCTTGGGATGCACTCTTGAAAGCTGAAAAAAAAATGTAAATGTTCATGTAACAATGGTACAGCTATTAAATTATATCAGAAAATGTTTTAGCAGTCCTGAAGACTGTCACAGAGACAAAAAAATAGCAGATATAACTGTAAAAATTCACCCACATGAAAAGAAAGAAATGCATATTTAGAATCAGATCATATTCAAAACAAAACATGCAATGTCTTTGTTCACAATTTTACAAATGTAAGTACAATTATTTAGAGGTACTATTTTACAACTGTAGTATACAATTAATCACCTGATTTTTTCTGCAACATCTTGTAAGCTACACTCTGTTTGCATTGCCTGGTATGAAAGATGAAGCACAGCCATTCCCAGACTTTCATTTTTAAACCGACATAGCTCCTCATCTGACTGAACTTCTTCCATCGGTACTACTTCATTCACAAATTCATATTTTGCCTTTTGGGAACACAGGAGGCAAAAAGGTTAGGTAATTACAACAGTAATTACATTGAATTAGCAGACAATAAATTGTACAAATTACATTATACACATACCTGAGAAAATAAATACTCCAAGGATGTGATATCAAGCAATGGGGAACCCCCCTGATCTGTCCCTGCTTTAACAGGATAACGGGTTACAGTTGGCTCCTTCTCATTCAGACCATGCCAATTCTGAAAGTAAAACCTAAACACAAAGACACCAGAAAATTTTGTGGACATTCTCAGTGTGCTCAAACTGCCCTGCTAATACAGTCTTAAACAAATACTCACTAACCTCATGCAAAAATGAAGTACAAGGCTTGAGTTCTCCTCTGGGCTAAATATGTGGTTTGGACTGTACCAACAACGGGTCTCTGGATCACACAGCGCAAACAACACATGACACAGAGGTGTTATCCCTGTAGAATAAATACAGAGGTTTACACACTTGCCACCAGCAGGCTAAATTACCTAAAAGAGGCCAAAAGAAACAAGGTCTTTCATTTTAGCTTGTGTGGGTGCAATTGGTCAAGACGGGTACTCTCACCTACAACCTCTGCAGCTGAGATGCAAAGCTCCTCTGCTGTGATTTCTCCACTTGTGTGAGTCAAATAGTTTTCCCCCTCCTTAGTCCAGAAGAGGTAAACATGGATGCCTCGACCCTGAGGAGGGTTACTCAGACCTGGAAATGCCCCTGGCCTTGAACGCTTCAGCCAGCCAGTTCTAGACATGTTGAGCGGAGCCGAATCCCTGATAACACACAAAGACACACACAGAGACACACAGCAATGTCAATCATAGTATACGACTTAAGGATGGGACTGTACAACTACAGCTGTTTCGTTAGTCAGATCACGTATACATTACGTCAGCACCAGGTCAAGTTTAAAGCGACATCCTGTGAGTTTCTGTAATAACATATTACATACCATGACACAAAAACGATTACTTGATATAGTACGTAACGGGCGGTGAAAAAAAGAGAAAGACGTATGATAACTTAAAAAAAAATTACGTCAAGTGATCGGAGGTGTAGTAAAAAAGGCCTTCCGGGGATTACTTTACGTTACACCTTGTCGAACTTGTTTACTGTGACGCTACAGGACTATCGTTAACCGCCGTATTGCTCGTCAACTCCCGATCTTTTGACGCCAGTAGCAGTTCCACGAGACACAACATGCGTCACTGAGTCCGCGAACATTTGACACTCAACGCGACTTCACGACAAGGAAATAAACACGCATTCTCACAGTCACAGCCGAACACTTATCGACGCGTATGACAGCTTACCGTGTGAAGAGCTTGTGTGGGAGTTACATCGAAACTTATCCTGGCGGAGACGAGCTGACGGTCGGGCTGGTGAGCGTATTTCCCCACTCGTCTCCTCTCACGGATTCTCACGAACTGCGTGTGCGAAGAAAAGACAGACCACTGGTTCCCGAAACGAACTTGGCCACGCCCTCTACCCGGGGACAAGTGCAAGCACGTACGCAGGGCTTGACGTTTCAAAATAAACGTCCGAAACTAAAAAGGCCGGAATACGAGCTTCGTATTTGATAAAATGAAGGAACAAAAACTGCGGCTAGTACCGGGGGGGAAGTTGATTTTAGCGTCCCTCATCGTCATTTATCAGTTGATTGCATCTTTAATTAGAATTCACTATCTGCTAAAAGTATCTGAAGATCAGTAAATGTAGTAGTTAAAAGTACAATATAAAAGGAATGCAATATAAATGCAATTTAAATTAAAAGTATAATTTAAAAGGAAAATGAAAACAATTCCAGTAAAGTAAAAGTCCCTTAGAACTGTACCTTTAAATAATGTACTAAGTAGAGAGTAAATATATTTAGATACTTAACACCATTGGTCATCTCCATTTAGCCTTGTATGACCAACCGGGCAAGACCTTCTCCTGCCTGGTTGACAGAAATCACTGCTTATTATTATTGCTGTCTCAAAATACTAACATGTCTTTGTGTCTGCTACCAGTCAAAAACCCAGATACTGAGTTTAGTGTCTTAAAACTTTTTTAAGACAAAAAATTTTAAAGACTTGAACAGACGCATGATTTTTTAAAATCTTACTTTTCTTTAAGGCTACTTAGTGACTATTATTTAAGTTGCTAGCCAGATATTCTTTCTACAGTATTTTAGAAATTATTATTTATATTATTTTTTTTGCACGTGGGTTTTTTTTTTTTTTTTTTTTGGTGGTACTTTTCCATCACTATTTATCATCCTCTGAATTTAGATGTTTTTTAAGGCTTATCTTAGGGGCCCTTTGCATGATAAGCTTCCTGTTGTTGGTTTTCTGTGGTTTTCTCTCATAAAATTCAAGACGAGTAAGTACATATTGTGATCATTACCATCACCACAGGTGCATCTTTCTGTCAAGGTACTGTAGCAGCAGGTTGTTCCAGGACTTTAGTATTTTGGGTGTTACAGTAATGAGTTGTAAGTTATTCATCTCTATCTCATATGGGACAAACTCTTTAAACAGCTGTCCACAAAAAGCATCTGAATTAATTTCAGAAGTGACAAAGTACTTGGTCAACAAACAATCCTACATTCAAAGTTATAACAAGTATGTCAGTCTTAAGAATATATTGAAAAAAAGCTGTTCTTGTGAATATTATAAAAGAATGCCACTTTTATAAACTGACATCTTCTTTATCCTATCTTCTATAAAGGCAGACTATTACATGTTATGTAATGTCAAATGTCTTGCATAACATTTTCAAAACTACCTAACATTCAGGCAAGGTTTCTAATTTTCCCACTATCAACTTTACATAAACACCCTGTCACTTAAAAACAAGTTCACAATTTAAACAGAAACTCTATCAAACTAAAATCTGATTTATATCTCCATAAACACACCTTTGTAACTGCCCAATTTAACAGTGCCATGTGAAATTTCAGTGGGATTTTGTTCATTCTTCACAGTTTATGGAGGTTCAGCTGTCCATCAATTAGTTGGTTTGCAATGAAAGGTAGCCCTGGTATCATAAGCAGGTGCTTCCAGTCTTTGGTCATATCAGCAAAAAGTTTATTTTCTAATTCCCAAAACAATAATTTATTTGTATAAACTGTTTGATTTAATTTCACCAAAACTCCAAATAAGGCAATAAAATTGTAGATAATCCAATCATACCTACTGAACATTATCAGGTCCTGTGTCACATTTGCTGAAAGGCTCACGTCAGCTTTAAAGTTACTCTCATTATCAGCAGTGTCTTTTTTTCATCTTATCCAGATTTGAATTTTGCAGAGGCAAAATAAAATCATTGTCATGTCACACAAGGTTTATCCTTAACGATTTAAACTGCATCCGTTTTTTGTGCCGATAAGCTACAATATGAGCAAAGCCAGTGTGACCTATTATCACCATCAGGCCACATGTTTAATATTGCTTGTACAATATCACAGCATATCCATCTATATCCAGAACCCATGCATTACCAACACTATAGCTCTTGCAGAAGATTCTCATGTGGTTCACATTTTTGATGTTTAAATTTAAGATCTTAGAACCTTATCACCCACTCTAAAAAGGTACGACACATGCAGTAAGCACAACATCTTGGTCTTGAGTAATTGGATGTAATTCATCTTTTAGTTAAGCAAGTTTGTAGAAAATGTCTCTTAGGGGAATTAACGGTTTGAATACATTGGTTGCCCAAGCCATACAGGTCTTAAAAAAGAAAGAAAAAAATAAAAACTTACATTTGTAAGTGACACAATTTTCTGTACAAACTAAAAATATATCAAAGATTTTATACTATGCACCAACAGAAATGAAGTAGACAGCCAACTGTTGCTAAACTGGCCACACAAATTAATAGGTGTATACAAATAAGCGTAAGAACACAACTTAAGTGAAGTTTAAACAAAATGACCCACACAGCAGTTTTTTTTCCAAGCAATAGTTACTGATGCAATGTGGCTGTGTGGTTAGCTAATCCCCCTACTCAGCTAAATATTTGAAAGATGATTTTTTTTCCTCGAATGACAAACTAGTCATACAAATGATAGAGCTGCAATACAGTGGGTACGTGCATTTGCACAAGCAGCAACTCATAGGATCAATGCTGATCACTCTTTTTTAGTTTCTTCCTGCTGCAGTTTCACCTCCTCATAGGTAGCATCTTCCTCTTTTTCATCCCCATCATCTGTCTTGGAGTTGGGGACCCAAAGCCCAGAGTCTATGCACCTCTTCATGTGAGCTTTAGCCTCCTGAATAATGTAAACCAACATTATTACATTTTAAAAACAGGACAAAATACATGCAAGCTTACATTTATAAAACGAAAAATTTCCACAGCACTGTCAACACACTGTATTATCCAAATGATAAATTACACACCCACACAAAAAAAAAACACTTACGGTTGGATCCATTTTGCTAATAACCTCCTGTAACATCTGAATATCCTTCTCATCAAAGCATTTCTGCATCTCCTGCAATCAGTAATAAGTAGTGAGGCAATTTAGATTAACAGAAGAAGATAAAACGACTAAAGAACTTACCACTGGAAGGGACTCATACACTTCAACGGGATCTAGCCCTCCAGGTCCCAGGCGCTTTTGTCGTTCCTCATCCTCATATTCTTTCATGGCCTTTTCTATGCGAATCTTTGCCCTGCCACGAACCCGCTGCTTGAATGCCTCCAGCTCATCGTTGAAAGCGTCCTGGTACTGCTGGTCGGCTGTCTATTAGAAGGAACACACACAATTAGTATTTAAGTTCAAAAGGCTGTATCCTTGTGTGTGAAAATGCACGTAAAACACTTATTTTAAAACAAACTGTCTACATTTTACGGTTCATCACCTTGATCTTGGCAAAAAATTGACGAAAGCACCCACGGGGGTCCACCTTAAGGCTTTTTGCCAACTCCAGAATGAACTGCATGACAATGGTCTGATGAGCCACTTGTTCCATTAATGCATGTTTCTACAAAAAAAAGTAGTTGTTTAATAATAATGAACTTAAGCATCCTTGAGTTATAGCAAATAAAACCAAATCTAGTTAACGTTAAAATACTAACTGTGTTTCAAGGAAAATAGGGACGTTGTGTAAAATCTAAATAAAACCGGTTTAAATGTAATTTACACTTTCTATAATACAAAGACAAATATGATTTAAATGATTTTCAAATAATTCAGCTTTATTTCTATCTACATTTTACACAGCATCCCAGAATCAGTCCTAAGAAAAAAGTAAAGAACTACTCTTTTTAATGTTTACCTCCTCAACTTCAAGATCAATGCACATGATGACCAGGTAGTTGGCAGTCTCCTCACAGACTAAATGAGGGTTGTCAGAGAGGTACTTCTGGCTGTCATCCCATCTTCGCAACATGCCTATAAAAATAGTAATGACAGACAATTACTACTTTCAGATGTCAATATTGTAACATGAAGTACCTAGGTAAATGCAAGCCAATAATTCTTACCAAAATGTTTGATCTGTTTCTCATATTTCTCAACGAAAGTTTTATGCTTTTGCTCCTTCTCTTCTTCAGTGTCTTCAGCAGATTCAGGTTTGACATTAAAAATGCTCTATTGATAAGAGACGAAATGAATATACACACACACACACACACAAATCTGATTAAAACTTTATGAAGGCACATACTTTTAATTAAATGTTCTGTATATTGTTAGTAAAATCAACATGGCTGTATCTTTTTAAACCACTTCATATACACCAATATACAACATTGATTCCACTACTACTGGACAAGTGTGATGGCTTTCTCTGTATTTGTTCTACTTTAGCTTTTTTCCTAGAGTCACGCTTTGTCTTGAAAGGTTAGGTAAACTCATAAGCATATCAATGACATCATATAATTGTCTCTGGTGTTTGCCTAAACAGTTGTCAAGGAAACAACTGTTTTTTTCTGGCTGTCAGTAGTTAGATACGAACATGGGCAACTATGCGGTTTCTTTCCGTGTTCTGTGTAACTTTTGGTCATATCAACACATTCTGTGGAATTGCTTGTCATCAGCTCAATTCTGAAACTTAAATTTCAATCAGTGACTTTGAGAATGGCGCCAGATACTGCAGTTTTCTTGAAGCCTCTTTAACCTGTCTCACCTTGCTGAAACCATCTTTGCTGAGTGTGTCAACATTCCACGGCATCTTCTTCTCTTCACGATTGTGTTCTTCTATCTTCTTCTCCCATTCCCGTTCTTCTTTTTTCAGTTTCTTCTCCTCAGCCTGGACTTTGCTCAGCTCAGCTTTGGCATCATCTGCTGTGGAACGGGTCAACTCTTGTAATTTCTTCTGCGTCTCAGCCACCTTGCGCCGGCATTCAGAGAGTGCCTTGTTGAGGTCTTCACCCTTTCTCTGAAAATCTTCCATTCGCTCCACACGTGCCTTAAGTACAAATAGAAGATCAAAAAGAAAAGTTTCATGGTCCACACGATTTTTACCAAATGGTAGGCCTCAACCTTCTAACTCAACAGTCTCTCATAGGCGGGGCTATTAGACAAATCAAAATCAAACAAAAGTTATTATCTAGTATAATACAATAATTTCTCAACTGTAATATTGAGTTATCCAGAACAATAGTGGGCTTAGAAAAGGGATTAACCTCGATACACTTTACTCTGTAAACTCTGAACCAATATGACCAACCATAAACATATTTAAATGGTATTTGTACTAAAGCTTTACCTGGTGTCTCCATCTAAATAAGCTGGGTGTGTCGATGTTTGGATGAGTATCATCTTCATCGTCTGACACCTCAATGTGATCCCACACGCTGTAGTCTATCCTAGACATGCTAACAAGAATCTAACGCAAACAGCGTTTGCTTGAACTATGACTCGACTAAGTTCGTGGGCTAAACGAAGCTAACCCGATAATCCGACGCAAAAACGCATACAACACAAGAACCGTGTACTATCTAGAAATCTGTCTTTGTGTTTATTGCAGCTACAGGATGTACGAAGCCAAGACTAACTCAGATATATCTGCTCAGCGTGGGCTAGCCAAAGAGCTACAAAATTCTAGAAAGAATTGCTGCCGCAAATGTACGACTGACGTCACCACGTTAATCTGCGTCACAAGGACGCAACACGTCCGCCGGAAATAAAAACGCTTTCCTTAATGTTTCAAATTCTACTTTAAAGAAAAAACATTTTCAATAATACTCTAAGTGTGCATGCATATATGAATTTTTTTTAGCTTTTATGTATAGCTATTTTTACGCGCATATGTGTGTATATATACAGTGTCTATCTATCTATATATATATATATATATACAGACGCACGTAAAATATGTATTTTTATTTTACCTCATCATGAACCTCTTCTGCACTCCAATACGACTCCACTACTCACTATGACCTCAATAAAAATAAATTATCACCTTTTTGACAGTTTCAAATAACAAAACAGAAATTATAACATTATATTGTATATAATATATAAGTAAATGTAGAATTCATGGCTGAGCGGTATTGATATATATATATATATATGTGTGTGTGTGTGTGTGTGTGTGTGTGTGTGTGTGTGTGTGTGTGGTATGTGTGTAAAATACATTTCCCATCTAAGTTTAGCATAGAAACAATCCATGATGTCAGATATTTGAAACAACCTTGAGCGAGACACATGAGTACAATAGTGAAGACATTAAGTAGGAAATATCACATTTACTTATAAAAAAGGTGCTCTTGTAGTGTAATCTATAATTTGTATTTACATTCAAGATTAAATCCTTATTTGTACTTTCAGTTCTTTATTGGTTCAAGATATGCAGAGCTATACTAGGAAATCTCAAATTGATACCTTAATTATGTGAGGTCAACAAACACATTTTATTTATACTATCGACAATTTTCTAGCAGACTATACAAAGGTATTTACTGTATAATGTAATCTTAACAGGCTGTGGACACATTGACATTAAAAAGGAGAATACAAAAATAATCTTACACTGCAACAATTACTGCTATAAAGCCCAGTTTTGGGGGATTCGTGGTATTTCATATGCTGAGACATTTCAGTCCAGTGTTTTCACATCTGCAATAGGACACACAGTCAATACAGCACTGATACTATGTAAACATTCTTCATGACATTCTTGGAGACAAAGCCTCCAACACGGAGTTAAGAATTACTGTTGTTCTCCTTGGACTTTGAGTCCTTGAACCCCGAGCAGCAGATCGAGTTAGCAGCATGCGCCTCACAGCACCGCCGCATCTCGTGGATCACATCCGCACACATGCTCTCCACGTATTTGTTAGCTGCAGAAGGGGGATGGCGTAGGTTAGCAGATAATAAGTAATTTGCTATAAAGACATAAAAAGCCCCTCAAATATTATATTTCTATACCTTGTAAACACTTTTGAATTGCACAGGCTTGCTTTTGACACGGATCTTTTTGCGGCATGTCTAAAAGAGAACAGATAATTTTCATAAATATTAACTACTACAGTAAGGGCTGCATCACAAGATACAAACTCTTTCTCTAGCATTTGTATGTTCAAGGTAGTTGTAAGAAATAATAATAAATACTCAGATTCTGAATGAAGAGTCGTTTAGCTAAGGTTAGCAGAGAGTTATGCTTCCTCCATCGGTGCAATGTTTTGATCACGTGATGCGTCGATGGCCAATGAAGTACTTTCTGTAAAGTGCAACAGTGACACCAAGTGGTATAAAATCATATCACAGACTGTCACACTACAAATTGTAAATAAATGATGAATAAAAGACATTTAAAAAAGTCAAAATATCATATAAAGTAAGAGTAGTCACGCTGATTAGAGAGACTCTGCTAATAGTGTAAAAATATTTCACAAAAATGCATAACCTTTTTATTTTAAGTTTTATTCACAAAGAAAAGCAAATTCAGAACCTTTATAGTTACAGTTTTTGCCTGCTGAGTATTAACATTCAGTATTAGAGGTTCAGTATTACATTTCTATCATCGAGTAAAATAATGGCATTCCTATATTAACATTCAAGAGTTCATTAATAGGAAAATAAGTCTAGCATACAGAGTGATTTAGACACTATACCAACAGCTTCCGACACAGAATACATACATGTTAAAATACTGATAAATTCAGTTGCAGTTACCAAATAAAATATATAACCAGGTCTTTTTCTTTATTATTCATGCAAGATTATCATAAATATATTTCATATTCATATTATTTTGCAAAGCGTCAATTGTAAAATCCCCTCGGCCAAATTCTCCTTCTACGTCCATTGTTGTTATCTGAACCCATTTCAAGATTGTTTGCTTCAAACACCTAAACAGAAGCAAAAGAAGATGACATTTAGTATGTAGCGTGTGAAAATGGTTGCAAATATGCTTCAATCTGTCTGTCCTACCTTTGGTTTTGGATTTCACTAAAAACTGCTTGCTCTTCTTCTCCAGTGTATTCGAGGCAATGCAAGTGTAGGCCCCTGGGATCAGTGTGGATGAGGTAAGAACAGCTTCATTCTCTATCCTTTCTTGCACAGGATGTGATGATAGCCAGCTGTATACAGGTGTGGGATTTCCTGTGGCAGTACAGTTTAGAGTAATTTCAGCACCTACTATAAGATCCAAAACTTCAGGTTCAGGACTCAGGAACATAGGGGGAACTGGAGAGAAGGTTAAAGGATTAGTCATGGCTTCCTGTCACTCTACAGTGTTTTAAATGAATGAAAACCCAGTGAAGGGAAACAGCTTCATGACTTACAGTATACAGAAGCATTAAGAGGCTCTGAGGTCACAGCAGGAGGTGGTTGTGGTCCCTCTGGTCCGAGGTCCAGCTCTGCTACACACCTATACTGTGCTCCATTCTCAGCTTTGGTTGGTGTGATGATGAGAGTAGAGGACACTTGGACGGGTGAGGAAGATGTTAGATCAGAGAAGGAGTGGTTATAAACCTCGGTCTGCCCTCTGTACCACCTCAGAGTGAGGTACTGAACAGGAGCGATATTCTGAACCTCACAGAGCAGCTGGTATTCCTTTCCTTCCGTCATGGGACCAGTGTGATTTACAGGCCTAATGGAGATGCTATCTGGGGTTTCTAAAGGAAAAATACATGGGGTTCAGGTCAGTCAAATATAGAAAACCATCAACTTCTATCATTAAAACAGGAGTTGACTCACTGTAGAGGACAAGGTTGAGTTTCTCTTCACATTGCCTGGGTGCTGTGAAAAAAACACCATAGCAGATGGGCTCCTCTATCCAGTCAATGAGACTGTCTACCTTCCAATGGACAGACAGGTCCTGCTGGGTGTGTGTAGCACTAATAACAGATTCCCAACCCAGGACACGTACAGGGCGAGTGGCTTCACAGCTGACTGACACTGGCTCCCCGAAGGCCACCACAACCCTGGAGGGTTTGAGGATTAGGGAGCAACCTTCACCTGACACTGAGACATACAGCAGTAGTCATCATAACCATTAGAGCCACCACCATCTTCCGCTTGAACTAATGCACTTTCACATTTACACTCCTACCCCTACAGCCCAACCCCACCCCCCACACACACTCAAGCAAGCTGCAAGTACACCTTATGTAACTGTTACCACACAAAGGGATATTACAAGAAGTCAGGACCAGCTGGAGTATTACAGCCATTTTGTTGTTGTTGTAAGTTAGGGCAATAAAATGTGTCACCTACTTTATAAACCTACTTGCAAAAGGTTTATTTGACCTACAACAAAGAGCATCAAGTCCAACATGCAACATGCAAACATACATTAAAAAAGTCTGGTTGTTTAGTTTAAGTCCAAATTGTAGCCAACACAAAAATAGACATAAATATACAAACATAACCAATAATAACTATAATGATCTAATATGCAATAACTGTTTTACATGTTTTATATTATTCACATATTATCACCAGCTTAAACTCCCTAAGTTTTTGTTCATCACACCCATATTTTCACAAGATAGTTAGCCTGCAATAAACATCATCTATAATGCTAACATGTAAAAAAAAATAAGTAAGTTTGTGCACAGCTTACCCGAATAAAACATGCAAAACATCAAAGTCCCTCTTAGAAAGTTGTTGGCCATGTTATTTTCTGCACTGAGCCGTCGATTGATGGGCCAGAGAAAGAAAATTCCAACAAGAACAAGCTTGGCAACTCTGCAGGGAACTACGTTGGAACAAAAGGGCCCCCTTCATCCCAGCTGACTTTGGGGGTGGGGGGTAAAAGGGAAAGAGGGAAATTTAACAGGTGGCTGTACAAACACATCCCCGTCCTTTGTACTGTAGTAATCTTTTATTAGTAAAAAGTTATTAAGGTTAGGTGCAAGAAATGTATAATAAATGACAAAACTACTACTACTACTACTGTAGCCGATTCCTTCTATCATCTATGACCTTATGTGGAGATAAAACTAGAACAATTTATTCTGTTGAGTTAGAGTTGGGATTTCTTTTAATCCTCCCTGCATTCTATCCTCAGATGTTGCCATGGCATGCTTTCAAACCATTGATTTTATCTCTTGTTTTGGTGTCAAATCGTGGCTAGCTGTGAAAGAAAAGGACTGTATTCAGTCCTCCTTAAATCCTTGTCTCCTATTGCTTCTGAAATCCATGCTTTGTGAAATCCCAGCAGGCAGGAGTATTGGTGTTGTGCTGCATGTAGCTTGCAAGACTCACACTGTGACCAGAATGCGGCACGGCATATCAGCTCTCACCAGAGCTGCGATGCAAGTGAGTAAGTAATTGGATGCTTTCTGGTGTATTTATGGAGACCACAGCTGGGAATCCTAATGTCCAGAATACAGTACATGGTTTACTTTGCATCTACCACTCCTTTTTTAAGTTCTCAAGAGGAATATGTTTCGTATGAATGTCCATAACAATACTTTTTTAAGCTCTGTACAAACTGAGCAGTGTCAACTCTGCCAGGTTGTTATAGCAACACAGTCAGAGCATACACAAACAGTTCTGGCAAAAACCTTTAGTGGGAATGACGAGACTGAACATAAAGAAAGCATTTTTTTTTTAAAAAAAAGGTTTATTTTGGCAACCATAGACAGGAAGACAAATACAGTCATTTTGTTGAGTACTAATTAGCATGGTGGTTTCATCACTGTGTAATGTATGCAAGACTGAAAGAGAGAGAGAGAGAAACAGAGGTCCAAGTGGTTGACAACAAGTGGCAGGAAAGCATAGTAATGAAAGACACTGGTTTGACTTTTGCTTAATCAGTATTCTGCCTAGGTAAGCGAGAGACACTGCTTATTTTTTACCAAAATGTATATGCAGATAGGACTTAAAAACCTTCTATACTATATAAAATGATTTATCGCACATTAACTTTCCAGCATTTGGTTTACTGGTACATGAGAACAAGCGGGGGATTCAGTTGCTCATATTCAGGATATTCTGAAAAATTCATGCATGCGAAATTGTGAGGCACATCACTGAATTGCGTCTCCCAATTTCAGTTTTTTCAGTGCAAACATAATCAAACGTCTACCAATGCAAAAACACAACAAAACACAAAATGAACCTAACTTGTGCTTTTCAGCATCAAAATGAATAAAATAATAACAAAAAACTCACTAGCAAAACTGTGCCCCATTGCTGCATTCAAAGCATTCTCAAGTAATTAGTGTACATGCACTGTAGTGGGTTGTAAGACAATAAGGTGTTTTCCTGAGTGCATTAAAAAAAGGAAGAGAAATTACATTATTACTATTGTGTACAACCTATTACATTTTTGACCACTTGGAGGCAGAAAAACCGTACTTTAAGATGAACAATTTTGGTCATACAATGACCTGGTGAAGTGTGTAGCTGTGTCTCCAGTATTGTATGTTGTGCTTAGAAAATGTTTTTCCATGTCAAGATTTCCTAACTATGCCAATATTTAGCATTACAAAAAGGTAGCACACAGTGGGTGGATGTGAAGTTTTTTTGTTTTGTTTCTCTGTAAAAAATGTGATAAAAGCAACAAAATTGAAGGTGACTAGGACAGAACTACAGGATAAATGTGTGCAGGCCATCAACCCAAAACAATTAGCAGGAAAAAGATAAAGGAGGTCAGGTGATGAGTTATTTCATTCAGTCAACAGGTTTGCATGCTAATGACTAAACAGGTTATTGTTAGTTTTTTTCCCTGCATACTGTATGTATATATGCGGGATAAAAACAACTGTAGATCAGTAATCAGAAGAAATATAAAACTACGCAGAGTAAAACTGAAACAAACTACGTATTAGTTTAAGTTTTACTTTGCTCTACTTTTACAAAGTAATATGCAGAGAAACTGTTCTTGGTGTTTTGATCACCTGTGTACCATGGTTTTTATAGGTAACAAGGTTTCATTAATACTAGTAAACATACTGCTTGTTATTACAACAATAATAATTAACAAAAGCTTTAAAGACTGGTAATGGGATAATTCTTGGATCTACAGCAGTTAGGCATAAGCAGTCCACCAACTGAACACACAGAACAGGCCACACCCCTAGCACCAAATACATTAAACAGTAGGATTCTCATTGCAGTGACATGCAACATTTTATATAAAATATGTCATCCCTCATACAGGTCCTGATGGCACAGGTTGTCCTCCGGTATAGCTGCTACTGTTGAGAGAAAATGAACCGCTTGGTGTCACAAAAAAATACCCAGCGATGAAGAGCACGGCCCCGAGGACCAAAAATACTGCAACTATGGCAGCCAAGGTTGTTCGATTTCCTGTGGGAGATGAGAGTTTTTGTTACATTGTCTCTTTCAGAGCATCTGTTTGGACTCTAAACAGAAAATGTATTCAGTTTATGATAAACCAAATATCCTAAAATGTAAATTAAAACTCAGAGAAAAGCCCTTAGCAAACAATATAATAACAGAATGAAATAAGCTGAGAAACCTAATGATGATACTTACTTGGTTCTTCGATGACAATGAAATGTTTGATATTTATGCCCTGGCTATTAGAGGCTGTGCAGCTATAGGTCCCTGGAAGATGTAAGGGTAGATCCAAGATGGCTTGACTCTTATCTGTGTCTGTCTGTTGTATTGGCTGTGGGCACTGCCAGCTGTATACTGGCGCTGGGTTTCCCGCAGCAGTGCAATTTAAAAGTAGTTTACTTTTAGCGTTAACTTCCACCGTCTCATTTGCAGGCTTGGTAAAAGTTGGCGGGTCTGTGATTGTACATGCAATGACAATTAAGTAAAAGATGGAGAAACAAAGATTAATTAAATGATAATTAAATTAATTCAAAATGTGGCCGATTTTCTTTGACTAATCTGATAATTGCATGAAAGAGAACGTTAAAAACTCACACAGTACAGTCACTTCTTTTTTTGTTGTCACTGAGCGGAAATTTGGTCCAAAAGGATAAAAGTTGAGATTTGCCTCACACCAGATTTGAGTCCCATCATCATCTCTATGAGCAGTCAGATGAAGTACAGATGTCTTATTGACTGGACTTAGAGTGGTCTCATCAAATGGCTCCATATGAAACATCTTATTTGATTTGTACCACTGCACAGTGAGGTTTCTAGCTGGGGCAACATTAGCGACGTCACACTTCACGAGATACTTTTCACCCTCCACCATGGGCCATGGTGGACTTGGCTGAGACATAGTCACAAGGTCGGGCATTTCTGTATATACAAAAAAAAAGTGCAAAAAAAAAAAAATACAATCACTGGTGATACATATACACATACTAGAAATTCTCTGCTAGGCAACTTCACTTAACACTCGGAGTAACTTACTGTACACAGTGATTGGTAATTTTGCTGAGCACTGCCCACCATCTTTGTCATTCATGTAGCATGTTGGTTCCAAGCTCCACTGGTTGATAGCCTCTATATTTAAAGGAACTGAAGTGACACCAGGTCTAAGCTCTGTGCCACCAGCTGAAGACTCCCAGCCCATTCCATCTGTCTTATTGGATAATGAGGTACAATTGACTGAAAAAGGTTTGCCGTATCCCACCACAACCACTGGAGGTTTCATCACAACTGGACAGGAGGCATCCACATGCTTTCCTAGAACCACACAGCACAGATTACTGACTACATGACAATAACAAATGTACAAAACTGTTACAATATGTCCTGTGTGCTCCTGACATTTCTACAATTTATTAATGCATTGCATAGTCCATACAAGTGCATTTACTCAACTACTGTAGTTGATTTAAAGTACAAATTTGAGGTCCTTTTTCTGTAGGTTGTTTTAATGTTGGTTTCTCTTTGAATGTGTACTAACCCAAGGTACCCCTCCCACGGCCTGACTGTCTTAGATTTTTGCAGAAGCATAATCTGTGAGGCATATATCAAACTAAGCTGGACTCAACATGAAGATTTTAACAGCATCAACTCCAACAAGTGTTTGAATTGTTTTCATTTCTTAGGTTAATCAGTAACTGCTTCGGACTGACGGTCAAAGTAATGTAAGTAAATACACATGTAGCAGTGTGTATTTTATTACTATGTTACTTGATCGATTTATTAAGTTGAAACGCCGGTTAAGATGCGATGCAGAACATGAACATGCACACAGACATAATCATGAGGTCGAAGCGGAGCAGGCTGATATTAATCGAACAATGGGCGTAGTCCACGCAGTGTCGGCGTCGCCCTGGTTCGTGAAAGCACCTGAAAAACGCACAACGCGAGAGGAAACACAATTACCTGCGCACGCGATGAAGACGCCGATTATGAAAAGCCACATCATCACTCGAAAGCAGGGTTTACCTAAAACTATTAAAAGTCAGTGGTAGAAATATTAGCCCAATTGGGGAAGGAAAAAAAGTTGGCTCCCAATCCGCGTTCCTCCACCTTCAGCAGCTGAGTACCTGCACTTCCTTAAACGTCGCCCTGCCTTAATTCCAGGTCACCTTACACAATTCCGAAAGTGAAAATTCTGCGGTGCGTTAACGTGCTCCTCGTAAACGGAGCCGAAGCCTGTGCTGCCCAAAGCCGCTGCAAACGGGGGCTGGGCTTTAGCAAAGTTTTAAAGGAATAGTTCAACGTTTAAGCTACTAAAATAGCCTGAAGATGATGCATGTGAAAGATTTTGCATAACATCCCAATAGTGCAGCCAATAGGAAAAACCGTCACTGTGAGAGCTTGAAGCGTATGATTGTGAGGAAACTCTGGCAGGAGGCTGAGGAAAGGCAGCGTGGACAGTGAATTGAGTGGTGGCAGGTCACTGCAGCTTCTCTACAGAATTTCCCTACCAGGATTTGCCTGCCTCCTATCTGGCACCCTGAGCATAAACTGTAGATTATTAACAGTTTGCTTTGGTATTAGAACTGTGCTATTGTTGTTTTTGGTAAGCTTTACTTTTTATGTCTTTTACCACTTGAACTTGTTGTTTCACTTTTCCCTCCATCTGAAAACATAAGTGTATCTGTGACATGGCAGGCAAAAACATCTTGTATCACATTCTTAAAATTACTTTTTTGACAGTTGTTGACATTCTCCTTTTCTGCTGTGCAACCCATAGAAGTCATGGAATACACTTTTAAAACATCTGCCTTTACTGAAACCCACACAGTGTGTCATTAAACCAACATGGTTGTGTATATTTTATCTTAGCACAGATGTTTAGTCGGCAGCTCCCACACTCCAAGTGAAATGCCCCACGGACTAACGTCTGCAGGATTGGATTAATATCTCTGCTAACTCCCATTTTTATCTCTTCCAAGAGTTTTTTTTCTTTTTTACTCCTTTATAGAGAATTTCATTTTCATTTTACTTCATAGGTGTGTACTTAAGTTTTGTTTCAGTTTTTGTTTAAATTTTAGTTAAGATCTGTGGCTTCATGTGAATTTAGCTGGTAAAATTATGAAAGCTGTTTTATGCCTTATTACTGTTTAAAACTGGTTAAGCAATTGTTTTGTGGCTGCAGCATGGAGCGTCTATTATTTATTTGACACATTTTTTTCATCTTAGTCAATAGCAAAGCAATTTGTTTGAAAAGCTGTATTTTTCATGATAAAAAGTTTTACACAAATATTTACAGCAGTATTTACAAATATGTCCCTAACAAGGCAGATAGAATCTCAATTCCACAAAATCCATCATTTGCAAAAAGCTGTTTTCTATACTATTGTGTTCCATCTCCATTGTTTCTCAGGAATAAATAAGGGTTTACATTTAAATAAAAAAATACAGTTCTGATAGGCATCAGACTACAATACATCCAGTCATTCATAGAAAAGCATAACAATGTGGAACAAGACAATTTGTCCCTTAAGGCCAGAGTGACACAGTATGGCACAACAAAATGCCAGGCAGAGAGAAGGCTACGAACAGAAACAAGTGCAAGAAGAACTGTGTAGAGACAATAGGCTCAATAGATCAATGTACACAGTGTTCACACATTTAGTCACAACTTCAGAGACAAATGAGCAATGAAAACCATGTCAAAAAATGCACTTCCTGTTACTTTGACTCTTAGAACCGTTTTGGTGTCAGGAAACTGCTTGAAATGCGTGTTAAAAATAACGCTTTAAAATAAACACATGGGGAGATCTGAGTTTGAGTGACTATTAGGATATGGTAATTAATTAAGCATTATTGAAGATAACCCAAACAAAACCTTCACAATTGCATTAAAGTCATTTGTGCTCATGAACCACAACTAATAATAATAATAATAATAAAAACATCTCTGGCAACTCTGAGCCATTTATTCTGACTCATTGCTCCACAGTGAAGGGTGAAATCCAGAAGTGAATATAGAACTGTACATCTCAAGCTAAGGTTGCTTATTTTTATGAGTTAGATTATTCCATGAAAGCTTATACTATTATTATATGTGGGGAGAATGGATGTTAGTGTCTGAAATGTGGTGGAATTAAAAGACTTCCAAAGAGTCCAGTGTGAACCTGACAAGAGTAATATTTAAGTTCTCAAGCATTGCGTGTGTTGGCAGAAAGATGCAGTTTGTTCATAGTCGGGCAGCTATCCCTTCTGTGATTTCCACAGATGTACTGCTAAGACAGTCTGGTCATGGGAAACTGCAGGTCCCAGCCGTTGTGAGCTACGTTACCATTGCGGGCACCGAACCTTGGGTTTTTAAGGCTGTAGCGGCGCATTTTGGTGTTCTTGTAGTAGATTGAGTAGATGAAGAGGAAGACGACAGAGATGGCAACTACTGTGACGGCCACAAATCCAGCTATGAGGGGCAGGTAGTCCTCTGTAATGAAATCAATCAAACAAGGTCTTTAAAAATACAAATAACTGCTCAATGCAACAATTTATATTTGAACTTTTTATGCTTAATTTCATGTTTTAGGGCAAAAAAATGCCCTGCAGAATTTAATATGTTGAAAACTCAGCTAAAAAACTAAAAATTTTAACATGTTATTTAACTCATGCTCAGTCAAGATCATAGTATAATTTAATTTGATCAAAAGCTATTTTAATTATGTCACATTGTATTATATATTTTATACATGAAAGAAAGATAAACAGAACCATGAATCATTACCTTTTAAAATCGCTTCTACCACATGAAAGCTTGAACCATATTCATTGGTGGCAGTGCAGTTGTAGATGCCTGCCCTGTGTACAGTTAATTTTTAGTTTTGTCAGACACTTGGGAGCCTGTTTCTGAGATGGAGATCCACTGGATGTTTGGCGGCGGATGACCATCAGCTTCACAAACGAGATCCTCAGGATAACCTCTGAACACTGGGATGGTCTTTGGAAGCCTTGTGGTATTAATGGTGGGTTTATCTATTGAGACAGAGCATTATAAGGTCAAAGATTATTTAAAGTATTAGAGCACATTTACTGACACTGCACTTTTCCTTATGTGTGAATTGGCTGTGAACACAATATTTTTCGGATGACAAAATAAAAAAATATGTGCTAATTTATAGAAAAGTATGTGATAAAATGCCTATCATCGTCTTAATCATTACTAGTGAGCAACTAATGGAAATGGGATCTTACAGGAGACAGAGATGTTGAGAGGACTGGACATTATGTTTGGAGGTCCCTCAGGTCCCAAATTCAACTGAGCCTCACATCTGAACTCTGTAATCCCGTCCTGTTTGTTAAGACTGATCTTGATGACGGACGACACATTAACCGGGGATCTGATCACTCCAATGTTGCAGTTGATGTCCTCGGGCAGACAGCTAGTCACTTCCATTTTGACTGATGGTGAGATGGTGAGAATATTTAGGTGAGAAACAAAAAGCTGTAACTTTTGTCAGAGATGATAACAGCGAAGCATGTTTTTACTCCCTATTCTGTCAACAAGAAGAACACTGATGGCTTGATTTGACATTTACATACAGCTGCACTCATGAGATGCATTTTTGTCCCTAATGTGTATGTTAAATAGTACATACTCAAAAAAGAGGCCACAAAAACCATCTTTAAAGAAGCAAATATGTTTTTTCAAGTTGGTTTCATCAGATTAAAAGTTTCACAATTCAGTAACCCTTCCGCAAACTAACCAGCATTAATGAAAATACTTTGTCTTTTTCAGATGTTTGTTTTATCTGTAGTCATTAGATCTATGAATACAAGTTTTACTTTTCTTTTCATAATAATTTCTTTTAATGAATACCTAATACTTTGTGTCAGCATGTCTACTTTTAACTGCAAGATTCACTACCACCACTCCTTTTGTATCCCAGAAAAGCTATAATATGTATAAAAGTTATCCTACCTTCTCCAGGAGGCTCAAAGGTGTCATTCTGTCGATACCACCGCACAGTGAGGTTTTGTACAGGAGCAACGTTGATAATGTCACACTGCAGACTGAACTCTCTGCCCTCCATCACTGAGCTCAGGTTATCCACAGAACGGATGACAACACTGTCTGGTGCTTCTACAGGGATGATTTAAATGAAAGGAAGAAGTATTAGAGTAAATGCAATAAAAATTTATGATAGTTAAAGTGCATAAAACGTTGTCAATACATACTGTATAGAGTGACGTTTAACTGTTTATGGCATTCTCCTATTCCATTAAACACTGCAAAGCAAACGGGCCTCAGGTCCCAGTCTTTATTGATGTCAATCAGCCAACTCTCGTTAAAGGTTTTGACACCCTTTGTATCCTGCCAGTATATGTCTTTGACATTGCTATCAGTCGATTTGCATTTTGCGTACTGGCTTGTGTTTTTGTACTGTATCACCATCCTGTCTGGAGTTATTTCGATAGGGCATTCTTGCTTAGCACCTGTGGAATGCAGAGTGAGGGCGAGAAATGTTATTTAAGTCCAACCGCCGATAACAAACCCATTATACACAACATTCGCCACGTCCGGGGCAGTCGACAATTAGAGCTGCAGGTCTGTAGAACAAAAGCTGCTTCTCATAGGAAAGGCTGAGGAAGGATGTAGACCTCCCTTAGGAGGGCCCACACTTTCTGCCAACATTCATTGTCATGGATTGCAAAATCCATATCTCAGTTTGCTGCACCACATACTGCCCATCCTATTTCCATTTGACGAACTAAACAACTCGCCTATCTTAGAAAAATACACTTTGATAATGTTTTAGTGTAATGTCTGAGTGGAGGCTTCAACAATTAATTCACGTACAAATTGCCACAATATGCTACTAACACTATACTTACAATCAGACGCACTTTACAACAATCATTTTACTAAAGACATGATTTATTCTTTCACAAAGAAGTAACACGTGATATAAATATGAATATGTATATTCAGACTTCCCAAAAAGTTGCCCCACAATAACTCGGGCAACATAAAACCGCACAGCCGTTGATTTCCTTAAATCAACACGAGCTCTGTAACTTGTCTCCAAGTGGCCAAACTTACTTGACACAGTCCCGTTAGACGGAGACAGCAGCTGGAAAGTCCACAGCAAGGACAGGAGACAGAGAGAGTTTAAATCCGTCATTGGAGCAAAGTCTTCAAAGTTTCTAGCAGCTGTCGAGTTTTTCCCCTGTTACACGGAGCGTCTGTGAGCTCGCTCTCTCTCCAGGGTACGGGGAACTAAAGGGCGTCTGGGACGAGCCTGCCCAAGTTCGGACAGGAAGCTAGGCTAGGCTAGGCTAGGCTAGGCTAAGCTAAGCCATGGCTGCAGCACCACAGCCATCGGTGGAGAGGAAGCCGGGAAAAGCCCGCCCCCACACACCGAGCTGCGGGTTAAATGTTAAACCTAAGGCAGTCAGTGCAGCATTAAACGAAATGCAGTCCACAGTCAGAAGAGGGAAAAAATCAGTTTGGTCATTTATACATAGCAATGTTATCAGCAATTGATTTGAACTACAAATCTGAATCAGCATGCTGACATGATGCTAACATACATGCCTAATACAGTATTTATAATTTGTATCAGTCTTTTATAGCAATCTGTGTAATAGTCAGTGAGATATTTTAGTCCTCACCAAAGGGTGGATTTAAACAAAAAGACAATACTACAAACTGTCCATTCAATAGGAACCACATATTAATCACAGGATTAATATTCAGCTCATTGTTTTTATGAACAGTTTGAACTTACCTTTTACAGTGACTCTGACTGTTTTGGAGACATTTCCTCTTTCGTTCCAGGCGTGACATGTGTAGGAGCCCATGTTGTATGCAGTAGCATTGCGGATGAGCAGAAGAGACACTCCATCTTTATTTTCCTCCATTACATTGGCTGTCGGTAATAATTCCAAAAGTATTTTGGTTGTGGGTTGCCCATGGTAGAGCATTTTAACTGGAAGTCAGAGCCAGCCTGAACTTCAGAGTCTTCAAGTTCAGTTATCTGTGATGGTGGGTCTACAGACAACAATTTAAGTCAGAGAATATCAAATAAACCATTAAAGTGTTTTGGATTTTCATTCAAATAGCATACATAAGACAATAATCTCCACTGTGAAGTTGACACTTGACAGACGGTTGGAAGATCTGATCACATACTGCCCCGCATCTCTTCTTGTTAGGTTTTGTGGAATTTCAACTTCCTCATTATGTTTGAGCCATGTTGTCTTAGGTTTAGGATAGCCCTCAGCCGCACAGGTGATGTCATGAGGAGCATGCTCCAGTACAGTGTAAGTGCTTTTGCATCTCAGCTCTGGTCCATCTACAGTAAAAACATAAGCACCGTGTTAAGACTAACATCACTTATCCAGTAGTAGAATGGGTTTCTAAAAAACTGTGCTTAAAGATAACTTTGAGATAGTTGCAGAGAGGACTGCTGGATGTAAAGGATGCAGAATTTAAGGGACACATGGAATGCATTTTGGAACTCAACATTAACATAATTTTTGTTTGTTTGTTTTCTGTATTGTAATGAGGAATGAATGTGACACTCACACAACACATGAACCTGGATGTCCTTCTTGACAACGTGAAGTCCCTCAGCTTCAATGTTGTACGTCCCAGCATTCTCTCTGCTCAGGGGGACGTTCAGGTTTGTGGGCTTCCATCTTTCAGCCATCTGACAGAGGGGGTAGGGTGTCCCTCCACAAGGCACCGATCCTTCAAAGTTTCGTTTTCCAGTAACTCAATGTCAGAACACTGTACATCTGGTCCAACTAAAATAAAGTGAAGATAGCAATCATTTTTGTCAATTTGCCTACTTAGTGAACAGATAAAAAGCCAACACATGATGTACTTACAGGAAACTTTAATATCATATGCTTGCGAAGATACATTGAGTTGTGGCCCTCCTGGCCTAAGGTCCATGTGTGCCTCACATCTGAGTGTGACTCCATTGTCTGCTCTAGTTGTTGTAAGGCTTAGGACAGGTGACGGGTTCTCTGGTTTCTTACTAGCATTATCAAAAGTGTCCGTATGGATGATTTTATCTCCTTTGTACCATCTCACACTAAGATTCCGAACGGGTGCTACACGTTGGATATCACATGTGAATTTATATGTCTCATTTTCTTTCATCATAACATCAGAGTCATGGGTAGATGTGATATTAATGTCTTCAGGGAAAGCTGGAGAAAAAAAATATAGGTTTTCAGATGCAGTCATAATATTAACACCAGCTTGTTCTGTGCTAAATGAGAAATACTTACTGTAAAGTACAATATTAGCGGTCCTTTGACACTGTTCAAATTTACTATTATGTGACGGGCTGATAAAGCACGAAGAAGAAATCATCCAATCTTTTAGTGTCTCCACGGTCCAGGTCAGATGGTTTACCGGCTCAATACCTGTGCCTGATTGTGTAGCCTCCCAGCCCAGACCTTCAAAGTGAACCTCTGAGGTGCTGCAGTTGATTGAGACTGGTTCTCCATATCTCACCACGACACTGGTGGGGCTTAACTCAATGGGACAGGAGCTATTCACACCTGCATAACCCAGATACATGTGTTACATTTGTATTGTTGTCACAAGACATGTCTGGCCTTTAGCAACAAATCTGTATTAAATTGGTTTTTGATATGTTTTGTTACTGCTTTCAAAGAATAATTAGTGGGAATAAAAAGTGGGAATTCAAACAGCAATGTGATAAAATGAAACAAATGTTATGAGTTGGGAGGTTTGCAGTGAAGGAAATCAATACGATACATTTATTCTCCTAAATCTTTACTTCAATGAATTAAAAACTCGGCAAGAAATACCAATTACATTATTAGAAAAACCAGCATAAAAGTCCACAAACAAATTATCAGATTTTGTATGTCTAAAGTATTTAAGGACTATTTATGAAAAAAAAACATTCTTTCAATGGGTTTTAACGAAGTTCCTGTAAATGAAAAAATAAACTCTTTTTGTGTGGCCAGTTTGCTCTCAGTGCAGAATGATGTGAATTAAATTCTTCTAATGAAGAAAAACTAAGCTCTGCACCGAAACTGTTTAACATTGTGCTAGTTTTTTCCTTATCTTAATCACACCAAGCATTAGCGTGCTAACATGATGCTCAAATACTTGCATAATACACCATTTAAAATGTTAAACGTAGTTTTGTATGAGTGCTAACATCTCCAATTAGATTTATTTAGATTTAATTTTTTTTTTAAAGAAAGAACAGATGAGATAGGGACATCATTGTTTTAATTCGCTGGACAATTTAAAAAAAATGAACTGATATGAAAGTTAGGAGACATCCAAACATCAATGTTTTCATGCTAATTCATCCAACAGTTTTTAAACATTTTAGCAAATTCTGCAGCCTGTTGTGTGGTAAGCAATAATGTGCACGATTTCTTATGCAGGGATGAAAGTTTTGACCTGCGGTGATAGATAAAAAGTCAATAGCATTCATTACTTTATTAATAAAATAATCAAATTAATCTATATCAATCTTTTATAGCAATCTGTCTAATATTCAGTGAGATATTTTAGTCAGCACCAAAGGGTGGATTTAAACAAAAAGACAATACTACAAACTGTCCATTCAATAGGAACCGCATATTAATCACAGGATTAATATTCAGCTCATTGTTTTTATGTGGTACAGTTTGAACTTACCTTTTACAGTGACTCTGACTGCTTTGGAGACATTTCCTCTTTCGTTCCAGGCGTGACATGTGTAGGAGCCCATGTTGTATGCAGTAGCATTGCGGATGAGCAGAAGAGACACTCCATCTTTATTTTCCTCCATTACATTTGCTGCTCGGTCATAATTCCAAAAGTATTTTGGTTGTGGGTTGCCCGTGGTAGAACATTTTAACTGGAAGTCAAAGCCAGCCTGAACTTCAGAGTCTTCAAGTTCAGTTATCTGTGATGGTGGGTCTACAGACAACAATTTAAGTCAGAGAATATCAAATAAACCATTAAAGTGTTTTGGATTTTCATTCAAATAGCATACATAAGACAATAATCTCCACTGTGAAGTTGACACTTGACAGACGGTTGGAAGATCTGATCACATACTGCCCCGCATCTCTTCTTGTTAGATTTTGTGGAATTTCAACTTCCTCATTATGTTTGAGCCATGTTGTCTTAGGTTTAGGATAGCCCTCAGCCGCACAGGTGATGTCGTGAGGAGCATGCTCCAGTACAGTGTAAGTGCTTTTGCATCTCAGCTCTGGTCCATCTACAGTAAAAACATAAGCATCGTGTTAAGACTAACATCACTTAGCCATTAGTAGAATGGGTTTCTAAAAAACTGTGCTTAAAGATAACTTTGAGATATTTGCAGTGAGGACTGCTGGATGTAAAGGATGCAGAATTTAAAAAACATCAAAATTGCAAATATTTTGAAAAATATTTCAACAAGATTGTTACAATTCAGGGACACATGGAATGCATTTTGGAACTCAACGTTACCATAATTTTTGTTTGTTTGTTTGTTTTCTGTATTGTAATGAGGAATGAATGTGACACTCACACAACACATGAACCTGGATGTCCTTCTTGACAACATGAAGTCCCTCAGCTTCAATGTTGTACGTCCCAGCATTCTCTCTGCTCAGGGGGACGTTCAGGTTTGTGGGCTGTCCATCTTTCAACCATCTGACAGAGGGGGTAGGGTGTCCCTCCACAAGGCACCGATCCTTCAAAGTTTCATTTTCCAGTAACTCAATGTCAGAACACTGTACATCTGGTCCAACTAAAATAAAGTGAAGATAGCAATCATTTTTGTCAATTTGCCTACTTAGTGAACAGATAAAAAGCCAACACATGATGTACTTACAGGAAACTTTAATATCATATGCTTGCGAAGATACATTGAGTTGTGGCCCTTCTGGCCTAAGGTCCATGTGTGCCTCACATCTGAGTGTGACTCCATTGTCTGCTCTAGTTGTTGTAAGGCTTAGGACAGGTGAAGCTGTCACTGGTTTCTTACTAGCATTATCAAAAGTGTCCGTATGGATGATTGTATCTCCTTTGTACCATCTCACACTAAGATTCCGAACGGGTGCTACACGTTGGATATCACATGTGAAGTTATATGTCTCATTTTCTTTCATCATAACATCAGAGTCATGGGTAGATGTGATATTAATTTCTTCAGGGAATGCTGGAGAAAAAAATATAGGTTTTCAGATGCAGTCATAATATTAACACCAGCTTGTTCTGTGCTAAATGAGAAATACTTACTGTAAAGTACAATATTAGCGGTCCTTTGACACTGTTCAAATGTACTATTATGTGACGGGCTGATAAAGCACGAAGGAGAAATCATCCAATCTTTTAGTGTCTCCACGGTCCAGGTCAGATGGTTTACCGGCTCAATACCTGTGCCTGATTGTGTAGCCTCCCAGCCCAGACCTTCAAAGTGAACCTCTGAGGTGCTGCAGTTGATTGAGACTGGTTCTCCATATCTCACCACGACACTGGTGGGGCTTAACTCAATGGGACAGGAGCTATTCACACCTGCATAACCCAGATACATGTGTTACATTTGTATTGTTGTCACAAGACATGTCTGGCCTTTAGCAACAAATCTGTATTAAATTACTTTTTTATATGCTTTTTTTCTGCTTTCATAGAATAATTAGTGGGAATAAAAAGTGGGAATTCAATGTGATAAAATAAAACAAATTTTATGAGTTGGGAGGTTTGCGGTGAAGGAAATCAATACATCTATTCTCCTAAATCTTTCCTTCAATAAATTAAAAACTCGGCCAGAAATATAATATTAGAAATGCGGCCTCTCATGCAGGATGGGAGCAGTACTGCTCCCTGCTGGTGAAAACTACGTCCTGCACCGATGACATGAAACAGTTTCAAAACGCGCTAGTTTTTTCCTGATTAGATTGACGCCGGGCATCTTTGGTCGACAAGAAGTTGATTTATCGACGTTGTATTTCAAAGACCACAGTGCATCCTTAATATGAACCTTTCGCGAAACAATAAACTAACACAAACAAACAAAAAAACATGGTAAGACAAACAAATAACTAACAAACAAAGAAAAAACATGGTAAGACAAGACACCATAAAAAAATTCTAACATACGCATAGTTTAATTAGGTCATCAGGCTCATATGCAAATGAAAGCAGGGATCTTACCTGTCGCAGTGAGAATGAACCCCACGAAAAGACGAACAAATAACGTGTTTCTACTCATTGGATTTCATACAGAGTCCCGTCTGTGCTGTAATCCAGGGCTGCTCAGCTTGTCGTCGGTGGCTGCGTTGTCCTGTGTGTGAAGGATATTCCGAGGAGCAGGGAAGACAGGCGTGCATCTGGTGACAAGCTCTCTCACTCTCACTTTCTCTCTGTGCTCACACACAGACACACTTCTCTGCTCACGGTGGATGGTGGGTTGTGCGTGGGCATTATTCATGAGTCAGATAATATCACAGCCCATAGGCTTCGAGACAGACTCACATGATTATACAATGTATTAACATCACATACGCCACGAGTGGAATTCAAACTATAGCACGATGACGATATTTGTCAAAGAAATTTTGAATACATAAGAGTTTGCATCTGTGCGCATGCACAGCTGTGGTTACAGTTGTGTTGTGTCCATTTTTATATATTTTCAAATTGCGCAGTTGAAAGTATACACTGAAAAGAATGGAAAGTAGTGCACTAGTGTTATAAATCTACAATTGCTTATTTTCATGGGGTTTTCACTGCAAAATAATATGAGTTTATAAAGTTCAAAGCACTGCTATACACTATAGTTTACTTTAACTTTAGTAAAGTACATTTTTATGCATATTCATTTATCTGTCTATATCTGGAGATTAACAACTTAAAGTGCAACTTCATGCCTTTTCAACTTCAGCGCTCTATAGCTTAGGGCGTAAATGTACATTAACACTTTTAAACTTCCCCTCTTACTTCCCTATATTAAAATATTTCTCTGTTTCTAGCTAAACAACCCTTCAGATCACATCAGTTGGAGATGTTTTTCATCATTAAGACTTCAGATGATCTGAAGAAAGCTAAGGGTGTGCTCTGAAAAAGCAGACTCAATATAATTACAAATTCCAGTAATTTTCTAGTGTGAACAAAAATATGACATTATCTGACCTGAAGCTTCTTCCAAGTTATGTCATCTGGAGGCATTCTACTTTAGCTAGAAGTAGAGCGATATTTTAATATAGGGAAGTCAAAGGAAGGTTTAATGACATTTATGTACATGTACTACGCAAACTAGAACCAAAAGTAGCAAGTTCACTATCTGTGAAGGCGTCCTTTAACGTGTTTTCATGCTGGCAGCTTTTATTTTACTCACACTTCTTAAGGTCACCATGGCATATATTCACACACACACTCCCACTTTTGGCGTGTTTTTCGGTCTGGCAGCACCATGTTTCTATATTTTAACAAAATGCTGTTAGAGTTAAATCAGACAATCTTCACATCTTTGTAGATTATAATATAACTGTTCAGATCCAAGAATGGGGCTTAGGACAAAATGTACATGCTGACTTATTTCCTCTGAACATGTTGTTATGACTAAAGCACATTTCTCTTTCAGGAAAAAGACAATTTGAACTCTGGAATTTCCATACAACAAAGCTGACAGGGATATCCTCTCATTTGTTTTTTTTTCAGATTCCAGGGTATGTAACATATGAAATCCTTTAAGAGATAGGCCTACGTTTCCCTAAAGAATAAAAAATATGGAGGCTCAGGCACAGAATTTGTAAGTTAAGCAGTTTGATCTCATCCTTCCTGAGCTCATATGACGCAATATGTGATACAATGAAGAGGAACCAGAACAGAATTTTTATGTGTAGATCAAGCAGGGCAAGTGGGAATGCTGAAAATAAACAGATGTAATTTTTAAATCTAGTGTGGGTCGAAGGTTATTTGAACAGTCCATAAGATAGGAGCAGAGGAAAAGATAGAAGGAGGTATGCAACAAGGGAGGCCTTGAAGACAAACAGAGGGCTTCAGTTAAGAAAACGAGCATTGAGATTCCAGTCGTGCTGCTGGGACACTCCCTAATCACAAAAACCCCCCCAAGCATTACATGTACTATTGTCCACTTTCACTCCAGGAGGTTCTATCTGACACAGGGTCACTATTAAAATTTCAATGAGTTGTTTCTGGTTTTGCGCCAATACAAAGCTTTAATCTCTTGACAAAAAGTTCAATGTTTCTCAGCAACGAATTCAGAGAAGACAGAGCCACAACAGACTGCTGCCAAACTGAACTAAGATGTGTGTTTGACTCTTAAAAATGTATGATAATGAAGTCCCTACAGTACTTCATGTTCATATTCATTGCCACGTCATCGCATTTCCAGCTCATTTGTATTAGTAATGCTCAGATGGCTTTGCAATCACAGAATAGTTAATCATGATTAATGTTTCTCATATGTAGGGATGTGACAGTGTTGATCATTTAGTTTCAGCTCAATTCAATTTCAGTTTTAGTTTGATTATGTACCGTTTGTGTAGAATTCCACATGTTTCAGAAAAAAGACCCATTGTTCTTGCCACAGCATAAGAAATTTCCCTTAATATAAAAAGAAAACTGAAAGTGAAAATTCTCACAAAGCCCCTCTAAATTTAGTTTGGCTCATTCTTGGAAAATGATAGAAGTAAAGCTGTGCATGACCTTTGTGGACACCCTCTTTGTGGACATGCCAGCAGCTGAGAACAGCGGACATGAGGAAAGGGATGAGGCATCTGGACAAGCAAATTACAGAAAGGACATTTATGGGCAGAGGAGATACAATGTAAGACAACTGGTGTTTTTTAGCCACTTTCCTCTCACAAAGAGGAAACTACTGTGAAAACATAACAGCAACAATTAAAAGAAAAATCACCCAACCACCAATAAAAGAATGAGAGCAGACCCACTGTGATTCACAGAGGAATGGCTTGTTGGAACATTGATAAGGTGGCCTTGTAGCTCTCAAATCAACTTTGGCAAACAAATGATATTTGTCACCATTTCTGTATCTGCAACAAAAAAATGTGCAGGACGCAAATATTCAGTAAATAAAAAAGGGTGAATAACATGAGACATTCACTTTACTCACTGAAGCTGAGCTTACTGTAATGTGATCGTAGAAAATGCATGAGCCGAACAGTGGTCCCACTGTTACCACAGATTCCTCGTGTCTCTGCTGACATTTAGGGCCCTTTGTTTAATTTGTGTAAGAGAAATGATTCCAGTGTTAGGGTGGCTGGACACACTGTGAACACAATTCTCTGGAATTTTACATGTGTGGAAAGACAGAAATTGCCCTCTTCTACACACTCTTTGCAATAGGGAAAGATAAGTCAAACAACACAGGTCCAGCTTACTCATCATGACTCAAAAGATGGATCTTACTCACCTCCCAACTTTGCCAGAACTACAACTTGTACTCGAGATACAGTGCTACTCCTTTTGAAATTTTAATTCTTGATTTCCATGCAGACCTCACACGGCACAAACTCCCCACTGAGAGATCCTGCATACCACAGTATTGAGAAAGATTAATTTCCTTGCCAAGAGCCGCATTCTTCCCTTCATTTGTAAACTGACCACATGTCAGGTCTGCAGTTATTGTGTGCTCTTAGGAACAGTACTACATGTATTGCAAGATTGTTGGAAGACTACTTGATAAGTCATTTCTGCTGAAACATTATTACACAATCCTACGTTTTACTAAACCTTTTGTGTTCATTTGGCAGGGTTCTTGCTCTGCAATAAGCTGACCATTTACACATTACCCAACAAAATTGATTGTCCCACGGACATCACACAATGTTTAAAATCTTATAGCACATTTGTTATTAGCAGGATGAGTGCAGGAACCAGATAACAAATAGGAATTTGAATCAAATTAACTGCAGACACTTATATATTCACAAAACAATAAGAACTTTTCAAAAGTTGAAATGTGAAGGTCAGAACAATGACAATGATTGCCATGAACGGAAGACTATTTCCCTGATCTTATTGCTTATCAGATGACCCCTTTTCTGCTTACTGTAAACGTTACCAGCAGGCCCTCGTCCTCAGGACAATCTATGCTGCTTTCTCGATCTGTCAGTTTCTGATTGCACTTGCTGACCCTAACTCAGCTCTTGTCTTTATTAAACATTAACAATCACAGGGGAGCATTTGTACAAAACATTCAGTGCAACGAACAGTAATTCTTTTTCCCTTTGACTCTAGCTCCCTTCTCCAGTCTCGTTATACGTGCAACTTACTCTCTTCAGTTGGAAATGAAGGAGTGTTATTCTTAATGGGTATTGTGAGTCTCAGCTGAAAGCCTCCTTCCACAGTAATTACTTTGTTTTTGTTGGATTGTTTCATTAAGACAGACTCTCTCCTCTCCAGCTGAGTCATAGAAGAAGGCCTCTCCAAGAGCAATCTGCCCCTTCCAGTCTTCAGCTTTTGTCAGCCGACAAAAGCAACATTCAACCAGAAACTCCCAGTTGGTGGGGGAGGATGAGTCAGTGGATCTGCCAAATAACCCACTGTTTGCAAATTTAGAAATGCCACAGGAAAATAACACAAGATACCTTGCTGCTTAAATTCCAAATAAAACTTATCTTACAACTCTTTTGACAGGAAATTAGTATTTTTGCCTTTTTCCTCTTTTACAGCAACTTCAGACAGAGAGAAAAAAATAAAAAATAAAATCTTAGCAGGACACAGGGCGGCTGATGGTCCATGAGGAGGCAATTGCCCTCTGACTTACATCCTGACATGACAGTGACATGGAAATGTTTAGGGCTCAACAAAATGGAACCCGGATAAAAAGCTCTGAGAGAAGTTCACTCTGTTTGTGGCATTTCTTATCATGTTCAAAGGGAAAGTATATATTTTTATTACACCCAATAGGTAATAACCTAGACTTGCAATCGGCTTATTAGTTTTTTTATCTGTAGAGAAACAGAGCGTAGGAGGGGACGCGCAAGTCAAGAGGTTGAGGAAAATGATGTAATGCAGTTGGGGAGCAATAACATGCAAATATTGTTCCGGCTAAGCGGCTTGATTGCTCAAAAGAGAACCCCACCCACCAACTCCCTAAAACCCTTGCATTAAATCCTCCAAACTAGCCAAATACATTTGCACATGATGGTAATGTCGCTGATGGCAGAAAGAGAAACTGGAATCAGTGTTTCAGCTGCAGAAGGTAACACATGGAAGCCACATCTTCATATCTGGCTCCCCCATGTGCTGAATTCAACAAATTGATCCCCAAGGAATCACACGCAACCAATGTTCTTCACTTTGAAATACCTGTCTCAGGTTTAATATAGTTATGACAAAATATTGCACATAATCACTTCAGGGGGGAATACGTTTTCTTTATTTTAAAGTCTGACAGTTTAGATTAGACAACTTGTTGCTTAAGCTGAATGACTTTGTCATCACCAGGTGGCAGCATGATGTCGAATAAGAGGCCACAACTTTTTTTAACCAGCAGAAGAATTAGATCATTTTTGGGTGTGCAGAGGTTTGAGGGGCCAGCAAAGCTTTTGGTAAAGGTGGAGGAGGGGGCTTTTGCAAACGCTTGGATATCATATGGATTTGGGAAAACCTCAGCTACCACATAATCTTACTCCGAGGCCATGACAGAACTGTGAGGAAACCCCAATTAGCCAGCTGAAAGCCGGCTGGGTAAGAAATATGAGATTTCTTTAAGTCAGATTTAATTTTAGTTAATCATTATACTGATGAATAATAAAGATGGCAACATGTACTCTTAGAGCTCTCTGTTTTTGGTCGACCTATTTGTCAAGAAAAACAAGTTAATTATAGGCCATTCTATATATTTTGTAAGTGAGGCCTTTATAATGCATCTGGCCGGAAATGTGTTTTAGAGACTAGTTTCATTACACATCATGCTGTCTAACTCTCGGAATTCAGGTCACAGTTTCAAGATTCTATAAGATATGGTCTTGTTTTGTTTTATTATCTCTTAACAATTTAGTACATTGAGCACATTTATCTTGTGAGTGGTTGTAGACGGGGGTCACTGTAAAATATTGGTGTTAAAGTCAATAAAGTCCATTCACGTGTGTTATTAAAATCTAAAATGTGTCTCATTAAAGACACTAGAATGTGAATAGTGAACATTACATGGGCATCATCACACATAGGTTATAATTTTTCCATTGCATTTACTAAATCGTAGGAATGAATAATTAAAAAAGAAGGATTAAATGCTTCAACATCATCAACTTGCTTGATGAAACACCTGCAAAAATTTCACAACTTTCTTGTTTGAATATGTTTACAGTATGTACCTTCATTATGTGGCAGCCAGCTGTGTCTCTGCTAGCCGTGAAGCTGTTACAAAGATTATTGGTTGTATTGTGGTAGGATAAAAACCACAAAACTGTCAGTTTCTCAGACCTTTGAAATGGTAACACAGTAATCCTCTGTTTGTACGAACATTAAACACACGCACTGGCTGTCTTTCTGTGGTTTAATTTTAACTTGTTTGTTTTGGGCTCTCTCCAACATGTGCTGCAGATGGACACTTTCTCACAGAGCTCCTTAGCCTGGAACTTTTTCCTGCCTTCTCCCGCTCACTCTCACTTCCCTGGGCTTGAGTCTGAGGTTCACTCATGCCCTCAGTGGACCCGCTGGCCAGCAAAAATGTTGTTGTTGTGTCGTCTTGCTTCATGTCCCTTTGCCCCAGCCATGCTGGTGTATGTCAAATGATTTGTCCTTGCTGTGCTACAAGTTGCAAAAATAACAGAAATACCCCAAAACCGTCTTTGGAGACATTCCCGTGGCAGTGCATTTCATCATCTAACCACCACAAAACTCCACAGTAAATTAATAAAAATAAAAGAACAGTTTCTACAGCTGTCTGATGAGCTCCATCAGTGCTTTTAAAAAGGGGGATTAGCATTTAAAAAAAGATAACCCAAGGGACCGTCACTGTCTGCTATGTTCCAGGGCATTTTAATGTCCATGCTGAGAAACAGACAGAGACCTAGTGATTGGCCTTTGACAGATTAAAGGAGCACAGCTTGGAACATTGTACGGAACATAAATCTGATGCTGTGATACAAGATCATAGAGGGTCATGGGGAGCGAAAGGAGGGGAGGTGTAACGCCAGCGAGCATTCATTGATTTGTTACGCAAGAAGAGTGAGAAAGGGAAAGTAGAGAAAGACTGTAATAAGTTGAGGAGCAGCTGACACAAGATACCCCCAAGGCCCAACCCAAAGATGCACACAAATGAAACTTAATAGTATTTACCACCACTACCCATCTGGATAAAGAACAGCTGCAGGACTTTTCTTATCCTGTTTGTAAAAACACCTTCTTTTTCAAATGTTACCAGGATGTCTTTGAGACCACACCCGTGTTCCTTACACTGCTTTTTGTTTGAAATCCCCCTGATCAATGCAAAGAGAGGACAGATGAGCGATTACCCCATGAAAGGGGAAAAGATGCTGAGGACCTTTTTGTATTCTCAGTAGGAGCTTGAAAGGTTTTGTGACCCCTCTACCCCCCACTGTGCCCCCCCCCTCAGAGGCCTCTCGGGCACCATTAACACCATGAGAGAGTGGCACTGACTTCCAACATTTGTTAGGGCTGGAGACTGCAGCATCCCAACATCTGGAAGGCATTATCCTGTTGCTGCCTCAGGGTGAAACACAGGGAGATGATGACGGGGAAGTGAGTGTGTATGTTTTTTCCGAGCTGTGTGTGTGTTTTTCACGGAATGACTTAATTGCATTGTTTGTGAGAGTTTGTATGTGTAATGGTGACCTCTTGAGAAATACTGTACTTGTAGTTGAACGAGGCTGGCGCAGACAAGAAGCATTAGACAAGGATGGAGATAATGAAATACTCTGCAGTCTTTCTGTGTGTGGTGGAGGGGTAGTGCACATGCACACAGCCTGTGTAGTTCTTTGTTCATGCAACTTGTTTGAAGACTCGGTCTTTGACTGGGCGGCAGGATGTAGAAATCTGGACCCTTGGCAACAGAGCAGCTCCATCTGAGCCTGGACTAAAACAAGATGGCTTTGTATGTGGGATCACCATCCTGCCCCTCCCTTCCTTCCTCTAATCCCTACTACAGTATGGGGCTGTGGCTTCATGCGGGACTGATCAGGTGCTACCTACCGTTGGACTCACAGGAGCCCAGGTCGTACTGCTTATAGGAGCCGTAGTTGCTGAGCAACCTAACCTTCACTTGCCCCAGAGACAGTGCAGTCTTTAATCAAGAAGCTGTGACATCAGCTGGGGGCCAGGCAGAGGCAGGACAGCTGACAGGAAGCCACATGTGATACCTCGAGTTAAACATTAAGCCACCAGTTAAAACCTACCAGTGGATAGCAATTAATAACTAACAGGCAGTGTGAGTTTATTAATCACATATACACCAGACCGTTATCAGCCAACTTGTGAGATTCTCCTGGTTGTATAGCTTTCACACGCTTTGGGCAAAACCCTCTCCTTAAAGTGAACACTTGCTTTGGTCTGCCAGCAGCCCAGGCTCACGGAGACAAGGTACTGGACAGTCATTTTTCTCCTCCTCCTCCAGCCTCGTATCAACCTGTCATCCACTCCCTATTCCCCAGCTACACGTCCCACTCCTCCTTTTGTCCCTCCACCCTCTCCCAACCTTGCCCTGCCGTCAGTCGGCTGTTATTGAGCAGGCATTTCACAAACACTCCCTCTGAGACCAGTGACCTCATCAGCAAGCAGGAAGTTGGAGGGTTCAAGTTCCTCCTGTGAGAGTAATCCCACACATCTCTGCATATTTGATTCAGGAGAGGGGAGAGTTGGAAGGGGCCACAGGGGTGTGGAGTCCACACGCTCACCAGTTTCTCACTATCAGACCGTGCCACATCATCATTGTTGTCACGTGACCGTAGATGTTGGCTTACACTACCCCGGAATAGTACAATCTCAGTGGAAAAGGAGCTAGATCCAGGTGTCTCTACTTCCCCAGTTCCAGCAACGTGGCAGTAAAACAATGTGGAGGAAGAGATCCTTTTAGAAAAGAAGGAAAGAAGAGGAAGGTGCTTTTTATAAATGACAAAAGATGGTGTGTATATTTAACTGTTAATGTACAAAGATGGACTGTGTGTATAACCACTACGAGACAATGATATTCTGTTCGCTTGCCAGTAGTCCTACATCAGAGAATGGTCATTAGTTTGAAGCATCATGGACACACAAACTGATTGATGCCTTTTTCCCCAAAGTGGGTCAGAGACCTCGACTATCAGTCCCTTCCTGCTTGTGTTTAGTTCAACATATGACATCAGTGGGAATATAAACTAATGCCAGTTCAGCTCCTGGTTAGACGTATTCACCTGGTCTTATCAGGGATAGCATAAACTGTAACATGCTTACTTTGTGGTTATGTTGCAAGATTTAAGTTTTCTTTATTGAGACTGTAAAAACAGACAAAACCGCTCTTTTTATTACAGTGTAATAACATGTGAAGAAATATAATCTGATGGCAAAAAAAAAATAAAGCAAAAGCAGTAATCTATTATATGGTGTCTTAGTCACAACTGTTGGATTTTTATTTATTTATTATTATCATTTGCTGCAGTATTGATCCAGCTTATCCTAACCTGTTGCTAGTGCATGTTTACAGCAGATCAGTCAGGCACCAGTTAAATGAATCCTGGATCTATATCATGCAAGCAAATGCAAACAAAAACACACGACAAATGCATTATGTACATTGCCGATTAGTCCAAAGAGCCACTTTAGGCAAACACTCTAAGTTATAAACACACTTTTAATGTTTTTACACGCCTCCACTCCTGTCTTCTTTCAGGGAGCCAGAAGTGGCTAAGTTGCAACACGTTTAGCTTTGTGCTGACAGTGCAGAAAACAGTTCAGTTCCAAAGAGTTGCGTCTGAGCTTGGCCACTCCCAGCTGGCACGGAACATAGACACATGCCCTGCCAGAAAGCCCATAGTGATTCCTTGGAGAAGGAGACATACAGAGAACCCTGGAGGAACTCACAAGACCAGACAAAAATCAGATGGTGGGTGTGTGTGCTGGGAAGGTGTTGGGCACCAACTCAGCTCCGCTCATCATCGATCTTTGCCTGAAAAAAACATTGACGTGTTTGTGCCCAGCTGTGTGGGAAGGAGATAGAGTTGAACAGTCACATTCAGTGTTTGTGAATTTTATTCAAGCTTTTTTGGACTTGGTCCACTGTGCTATATAAATCTGTTGAACTTTCAGGCACTTGGCATCACTGACTCAATCTTGGAGCATAACAAAAACCCCAAATTTGTCTTTCTTAAACTGTAAACAGTGTTTGTCCACACGTAGTACACGCAGTGAAAGTCAGAACACTGCGAGACTCAATGTTCAGAAAAAAAGGATGCAGTGATAAAGTTATGCAATTTAAACAACACCACATGTCTTTGAGGCCCACTGTCACCGGGCCATATCACATTTAGACATGCCATCAGTGTGGAGGCCCAATGTGTTTTAAGAGCCTTTTCTCCCCTCCGCATGACTCTGAGCCAATATTCATACTTTAGTGAACAGAACATTCACAGAGAGACGGCAGTGAGACTGGGAGGACATTCACTGATAAACTCTGGACCCTTACAATGAGAACATTCAGACTCTGTAGACAGGGATGAGCTGCTCTCACTCAGCACCCAGCAGGTCACCATGGTGCCTGCAGTCCTCAACCGCAGATTATCCACGTTTTTGTCCTTTAGTGGGGATCTAATCATGCAGTTATTTGTACTGCAGCCACGTTTCTGTCATATGAGCATCATGAGAGTTTGTTGAAAGAATAGACACAGATTGGATTAATGAAGAAAAGGATGTCAGTGCAGTGCAAATCAAGTGGAAGCTTTGTGAGCCCATATGTGATATATAGATAAAGGGAAACTGGAGAAAGGAGGCATGATAGAGAAAGCATGCAAAAGTCAGATAAAGTGTGTCTGAAGATAAGGGCAGGTCACTGGAGTCTGGCAGCTTGAGGGTCAAGAAGGTCAGCGCTGATGTAGAATCGTACAATGTCATGAGCCATGGCTGTGTGGGAAAACTGTGGAAAGAACAGGGAATATTTTCAGGTCTGTTTGGGATAATTGAAGTGCGTCCTTCAGCTGGAGTGTGTGTCGGCGGAGCGCTCGTCATACATAGAGAGGGAGGGAGAAGAAGAGGACGGAAGGAGAAAGAGGGGGAACTGGTTCTTGAGCAGGTCTGTTTCCCATTAGACCCAAAGCCCAGGGTTGGTTTGTTTATACATGCAGAACGTCCCATAGGAGAACAGAGGCAGCTTGATGTTTCTCCTCCCAGCTGGGCCACCATAGAGGGAATATCAGCTGCAGTGCTTCACTCCCTCACCCCTCCTGTCCCCATCCCCTTTATACTTACCCTTCTTCCCACCCGCCCTACTGGAACAAAGTCCAAGCGGGTCTTCTAAACTGTTTACGGATGTTCTCTGTTTATGTGCTATTCATGAGAGCTGTGTCAAGAGTTCCTGTCAGAGGCCTTAGACCTACTGTCCCAGAAACTGAGCCGTGTGATGGGCATGTCATTCACACATAAATCTAACCCTTTGTATTAAACAGCTTGCCTGTGTCCAATGGGCATGCAAAGACAGGTCTATCACTCACATGGGTTGGGTTACAACACTGTAGTCACACACACAGGCCAATCAATAAAAAATGTTTTCCACTATTGCTGTAATGAATGATTGTGTAACATATTTTCACTTTCCATTAGGCAGTGTCATGTCATGGAACATTTTATCAACATAAGTTTACACATTTGTCTTTAAAAGTCATTTGCATATTGTATAACATGTACTTCCCCTATAGCTATCTCCCTGTGAGAGTTTTTGTTCACGTTGCTCATTGTTTGCCACTGCATGAAAACACTATTAGGAGATAACTGTCATCAAATTTGAATGCCACTATTGTTGTGGATTGTGGGCAGTAAAGACTTAACAACAACATGATCACATGCAGAAAAATAGGTAAACAAATGCTGGGAACAGTCTGACTCTGATATCACAGTAATGTGCCAGACACTAGTGTTGGTTTCATAAAGCTCTGAGCACGCAGGGAGTGAAAAAGTGAAACAGGTTGTGGTAAAATGGTGAGGAAGTTCTCATTTATCTTTTTTAACTGTCAGAGTGGAGGATGGTGAAGCTGCAGGGGTTTGGGGAAAGGGAAAGGGATGATGTTTCTCCCTCTGTGCTCTGCAGGGAGTGGCAGAGGAGTGCAACTGTGATTTATGGAAGCCAAAACTTTGGTGCAACTTTACCTGGAATTTGGGTCTGTTCTGAGAGGCGGGAGGGTAGCAAAGAAAGAGGTTAGGGGGCAAAAGTGGTTCAGGGCAAGTATTAGAGCCATATTTCACTGAGGCTGTTAAATCGATTTGAAGAAGGAGCGAAGCCAGAAACTTCACGAACACTCTGTCTTTTAGTTTTTCAAAGGTTCTTTGACTTAAAGCCTATCCAGGTCCCCAAAAGGTTACAAGGCTGTTTCTCCAAGGTGGAGATCTACAGTTTAGCTCTGTTAGTGGAACGGGTTAAGGTCAGCGGTGCAAATCATCAGGGGACTTTCATTCATCAAAGCTGGGAAGAAAGCTGTAACTAAAAGAGTTCATCAAAACAGTAATAAAAGTGCCGCAGTCAGTACAAGAGAGCCTTCTGCTCTTTTCCACCAGAAGCAGTGGGATACGTTTTTGGGCACAGTCATTGAGAAATGGCACCAGCTTCATTTTAAAAGTGACACTTTCTCTGTGAACATGTTTAAAACCATATCACAACATTATTAAAATAAACATTATTGAATTAAAGTTTTGCTTTACATTCTAAAATGTATTGTGGACTTTGTTGTTGATTCGGTCAAGTCCCTGCAGCAGCTTGTTGTAGCCGCCCAAATTAGGTTCAAAGCTCTGACTCAGAGCGATCAACTCAACAGAGCCTGTCTACCTGAACTCCCTCATTCAGGTCTACAATCCCCCCGTGCCCACTGTGCTCTGCCAGAGAACAGAATCTGGTGATCTCATTACCACACAAAGATCCCAAAGAAAACTCTTCAGCTTACTGGCCTCACAAGGGTAAAAGTCTGCACACTCAGCAGCTTCATTCTAAATTTTCAAAAAAATTGCTAAAAACAGAACTATTTTGCAACTTCCTATGCACTTCAATGTTAACAATAAATAAAATAAAATCCCCATCTGTTCGTACTTTTGCTTACATTTCATGAAATGGAAACACGTCTTCTCATAGCACTTAGCGTTAATGTTTTCACTTGTGCATTGATTTGGATAAAAGCATCAGGCAAATTACTAAATGTAAATGTATATGTGTGTATATGTGTGTGTGTGTGTGTGTGTGTGTGTGTGTGTGGACATGTCTTTATAGTCTTCTGTGGGCAAATTTAGTTTCAATACCATTGTTGTGAGGACATTTTAGCTGGTCCACTCAACTTTAAAGGGCTTTTTGAGGGTCAAGACTGGGTTTTAGGGTCAGGGTTAGAATTTTTTTGGCTTTGGTTTGGTTAGAAACAGGGTAAGAACCTGGAGGACTTCATTATGTTAATAAGTGTCCTCACAAGTATAGAAAGACAAACGTCTCCTTCTCTCTCTCTCTCTCTCTCTCTCTCTCTCTCGCTCTCTCTGTTTGTGTCTGTTTGTGTGTTTGTGTGCGTGTATGTGTGTGTGTGTGTGCAACATGAAAGAACAATCATGGGTCTGGGTTGGTAACACTATTTAAATAGGATAAAAACTGTGGTCCTCTTGCTGTTTTACCACGAGGAACAATGTGTAATTCAATCTGTTTTAGGTTAGGTCAGTGAGATTACTACCAGTCACAGAGGAAATCGTGTGAGCTGGTAATTAAAGCCACGTTTCCTTTTTGTTATCCAGCAGCAATATTTGTCAGTTTTATAGAGAATTCTCTGTGGCGACTGCAGCATTGCCAAATTCGACATTTTAGGGTTGAATGCCTTGACATGGGCAGCCAGTCACACACATCATCCCATCATCCACCCCAATTGCCTGCAGGGGTGATTATTAAGATGTTTTTCACTGCAGACGCAACCCCTATCAAACCAATATGTCTGATTAGCTAATGATGTAGCAGTCTGTTCATGACTCACTTGACGTGACTCACAAATCTTAAAGCAGGACCAGCCCAGCTGGCAAGCAGCAGCATGAGCTAACAGTCATCATCATGTGAAAAACTCACTCACAGATTTGTGTATCTAGCTTGACAGATTCACTGTCAGGCTCCTAATCAGTGAGAAATCCAGAGGGTGATGTGTTCTGGTTGTAATTCCTCAACGTGAACTTCAGCAGGGAAAAAGTGACGACTGGGTATCATTAGCATGTGCTGTGATTATTTAGTGATAGGATATTGTGTGTGGATTGGCCAGCCAGTTCTTGAGTAAGTCTGTGGAATATGGGGCTGTAGTTAATTATCTTATTCAGTATTGCTGATCCTGAACTTCTACTGTGGTGCTTTTAATGTGTATGGGAGGATTCACTTGCAATTAGGCTCCTTCATGGTATCTGGTAATTTTCTTTTAATTTCCAATGTTATTACAGATTTAACTGTGGGTGATAAGTAATTCTGGACTTGAGTGGATGTGGCCAGTGAAGTCATTGCACAATTAGAGTCCAGCTGTATCAATATTAGCAGTCTCTAGGCCGCAGTGTCATTTTGGTGCTTTTCGTCTACCCTCAGCCTCCTTAAAGTGTTGGGCCTATGAAACCTCTGTAATTAACTTTTCTTTGTTACTAGAAAAGCTCTTTCGTGTGTACCCACCAATTAACAATTGCCATAAACAATGGGACATTTCAACATATGTAGGAAAATGAATTCATTTAAACTGAAGTACTCTGTATAGCATGCAGTTATGACAATGTATCAACATCAACAGTATACGGGTCTGTTAAATGCCAGCCAACAACAACAAAAAAAAGATGAGATGACTCAGAAAATGTGACAAGAGAGGAACACTTCCTTATTAACGACCATATGTAACAGAGGAGTGATCAAAGTGACAGATGAACCATTTTTTGGTTGTTGTTTCCGCAATACATGTTTTTGACTGCATGTATTGCTTTGTGTCATTCTTATTTCCTTTTGTGCTAGTCAGTGCATCAACAGTATTTTAATGCACGCTTATAAAATAAAATAATGTGTCCTTAGATTTTATGAATAGATTTTGAAAGTAGAAGTAAAACTGCTAAGGTGATGAGGTTTCATCACATTCACAGAGGTCAAAGATAAAAATGAAGAGAGTGGATTGACCAGCTGGCACCCAAGAGAACATTTTGAAATCAGCTGTTGCCACATACAACATATTAACAATCATCATTACAGGAAAGTGATGTCACACTTGATTGAAACCTGCACAGAGACTTTCCTTCAGCGTGCACGAGTTAGGGTAAAGTTAAAAAAAGGAAAAGGGGGCGGGGTGGTCCAGCCTAGTGGTCTGGGATTTTGTCAGAACGACCTTGGTGGGGTGAGGTCTGAGTGACTGGAGTTGTTCCAGCTGCAGCCAATAATAAACACTGGGGAGGGTAGTGAGATGATGATGGGAAGAATGTGTGCAGTGTGCTGATCAAAGCATCACTTCCTACATGGCGTGTGGATCTTGACCACAGAGCAGGCAATGGTGTGCAGCGAGCAAACCTGAGAGGCTCTCTCTCGGGTTCAAAGTTGACTAAGACTGACACAAGACAGAAAAGACAGGCATAAAAAAACAACCCTCATCTCCAAAAAAGATGGTACTTCTTCCAAAATGCAATCACATCTAAAATGTGTTATTTGTTAATTTTAAAGTTGAATTTGTCTGACAAATGTACATTTATTAGATCAATAAAAAACTTTAAAAAATAATTTTTTATGGATTTTGTGAATGTAAGGTCATTTAGAGTTTGCCACATGCTCAAAAAAGGTTGGGACGTAAGCATGTTTATCACTGTGTTTAGGAACTGAGGATACAAATTTTTGCAGTTTTGCAAGTGTAATATTTGGTCATTGACACAGATACAGGCGTTTTGCACTTTTTATTGATAGAAGATGTTTTTTTGTTGTTGTTTTTTGGCACAGATAACCCAAAGACACCCTAAAAAGTGGACTTGTCTGACTTCGTCTCTCAGTCCAGCTGTAATGACCTTAGACCCAGAGAACTGTGCAGAGCACATGTATGACTTCCTTCATGCATAACATAATAGTTTGCGGTTGCATTTGTTGATGCATTGCCTGTGTTTGGTAACTGTGTAAAGTTATCTAAGCCCAAGTAGCTGCATACTGATCATCACGGTAAGCCCCTGAGAGTTCGAAGACCACATATAGTTAACAGTGATTGACAATATGTTGCTGAGATTTCACAGACTTTCCAAATATTGTTACAATATTATGAATTGCAGACAAAAGACTTTTTGCTATCATCTGTTAAGATACTGTGTTGAGATATATAATTCCATTAGACCTGACTAACAATTCTGTCACAAGACTGAGCCTTTGGTGCATGATTATCCCTTCATACCTTTATACCTTACCTTTACCCTTTACCAGAATACTTATCATTTTTGGAATCAACTGGATCCAACTCTAAATTTAATAATATTTACACAACACAATAAAAACACTGAAATTATAGTAAGTTTGAGTTCAAGCACCAATTCAAATTAAGGTTTAAGCAAATTTACAAATGATTTTGCAAAATGTTAGAAAAATATTTTTTTTTAAATAATCCTATTTAAAAATGGGGAAATATTTCTGCATTCTTGTTTACATAAGTAGCTTACCTTAGCATAAGACATGACTGTACATTAAATATATTAAAAGTTAATTTACTTTCTATAACCAGTGGAAATTTAACATCATTTTAATTAACTTCCTTTCCACATCCCTCTGTAACAGTTGCCCTACCAACAACTAAATAAAAGCATTTCCATGTCATTGTCTGGGTCACATCCAGACTGGGTCTGGGTCTTGCTCAGAGGGTGTGTGTGTGTGTTCAACTTTAAAGACCGAAGTGCTTCAGGCCGTATGAGGAGAGTGTGAGATTTAGATCCTTGCTGCCTTCCTACCCTCTCCCCTCACAGTCTTTGTCCTTTTTTATTATACATTTACCACTTAACTTGCCTCTGTGAATGGTTAAACTGAGGCATGGAGACGAGTGCAGGTCATGAGAGAGGCTGGTACGAACAGCTGGATTAGAGTAATGGTCTGAACCTGATCTGCCTTATCTGATGACCCCCAGCGTGGACCCCAGCAGCCAAGTGCCAGCTTCCCTTTGAGAAACACGTTCTGCTGGAGGAAAGAAATGCGTTCCTATTGACACATGTGTTAGCACGGGAGCTCTTTTGCAAACACACTTTTACAAACAAACACTGAGCATTCTGCCTGGAGCAAAAATACTCGGAAATCAGCTCACTAAGTTTTTCCTCCCTGTCTTAGCTGTAAAACACTTGAGCTCCTACGAAACAAGATTCCAATAGGTGCATGCTTGACCTGATTACTAAAAGATTACCCTTTGTTGACCAACTTTACTTCATTTCCTTTCCGCGTTTACACACATTCATCCATTTTCTATTTCCTTTTTTGACTTATTCACCACGCTAATCCACCGGCTCCTTCTTTCCACTTTCATCGTAAAAATCTTCAAAAACGTTCTGCATGAGTAGACAAAAAAGCGAACATCTGTTTTTCCCATAGTTTCCGTGCAACATCTGTGCACTAATTCTCTTTCATACCTCGGCATGCATGCAGCACTCTGAAAACACTGCAACGTCTGCGCTGAGGTCAAAGAGCGAGAGCCAATATTATCGAGCTGTTGCAGATGTGATAAAATAGCAAACAGCATTTTCAGGTTAGTTTGATGCTCTGAGTAAACAGTATTAAAAACTGAGAAAACATAACTGATTAGTATGTTTTGGCTGCTGGACATGCCCTGAACTACCACAAGACACGCAAAAAAAGCCTACGACTAACCTTTTGAACTCGCTTCGGTTAATGAATTAGCAAGTAATGTCAGGGTCGGGATTTCTTTGCCAGTGTAAGAGGAGCCGCTGATGGCTGCCAGATGGTTCACGTCAAAACAACAGATTTTCAGCCATGCCTTTTGCAGTGCACTACAGATTAAATGACAGGGACGTGTCTCTTCTGAACGCTAAACTAAAAACTTTGCATGTGCTTCAGGAAAGACACCTCTCCAACCACCAAATGACTGTTTGACCACAGAAGTGTTTCATCATGTCTCTTATAACAGCTTCCGCTACATCCTTTGAGTAAAAACGTTAATGGAAAAGACTAGTAATCGTTATGTGGATTTAAAAGTGTTTTGCTAAGGGGACTTCACCAAGCTCTGTAAACACTGACCTAATTTGCAGGAAGCCACAAAAGTCACGTCTCACCTCCAGCAGTGTGGCCCTTTTCACTTTACCAACCACCAATATGCTTCCCTTTGGTGCACAAGTGAACAGTGAACACAACAAACACACTATGCTAATACTCAGTCATGGTTGCAGTGCAGATTATTGCAAGGTTGTAGCTGGTACCAGTCCCTGAAAACAGCAGGTCCAGGAATTGCTGCCAAAATCACTGTATCTCTCAAAATCAATGTATCTCTCCAGCCATCTGTTTTTTTTTCCAAGCACATAATCCTCCAGGCTGTGTGCCTTTTCTCTCTCTCTCTCTCTCTCTCTCTCACAGTCTGCCCTTTTTCCAGGTCACAATGATGGAGAGGAGGCTGTGTGGTTCATATATCCTGTGACTGGATGTGGAAGTTGCTCATCGCCCTCCCTGTTTATATCCTTTGCTTGTTGTTTCTTGTTGCACTTCTTTTCTTTTCTTTCTCCTCTCTCTCTCTCACTCGGGCCGGGCAAGGCAGATGGCCGCCCACACTGAGCTCTGCTGTGTTGAAGGTTTCTTCCATTAAAGGGAGTTTTTCCTCTCTGTTGTCACCTAGTAATTGTTCAAGGGCCGTTTGCTGACTACTTTCTATGATTATGCAAAGGGCCTTGAAATTTTTTTATTGTGATTTGATGCTGAACTGACCATGGAGATGGGAACCATTTTCAAAATAAAGTAATTCTGCACTTCTGTGAGAGAATGATGGGGTGTTTTAAAAGCACCATAAAGATCTTTTTGAGGAACTGAATATTAGGTTACAAATCACATATTTTTGATCCTCAAAGGATCAAAAATATTGGCTTTCATTGGTGATACATGAGGCTTGTATGTCCTTTGTGTGAGTAGATAAAATGACCTAAATTCGATCAGTGATTCAGACTTTATCCCTGTACGCTGAGCAGATCAAATATTAAAAGAATGTGAGTTGTACTGTGCAGGAAGAAGCTGCTGTATGGTCTACAGATAAGAAGCAAGATAACAATGCAGGTCTCAGGAGAGTTAATGCAGGGTGAACAGATTTCCTTTAAACCTGTGAACAGCAGAGACAAGTGGCGTGGCCTGCACTTAAGCCCACTGTTTGGAGAGTAGAAAGAGATAAGCTGGGCTGGCTCCAGGCACCACTCATGCTGTTCGGTGTTGAAAGAAGAAACTACATTTCTACTTCAACGGGCACTGTGTGTCACTTAGCTCCACATATGGCCAGAGTCTAAGATTATAAAGTATATTTGAAAGATGAAATCAGCTTATGAACAAGACAATGTCTTCTGTTCTGTGTTTGGTTGGATTCTCCTGTTAGGCAACAAAGGTACAGATTTAAGCGTATATCTAGTGCAAACCAGTTGTGGATGACAAATAGGGTCTGCTGAAATATTACAAAAGCTGTCAAGAAGAGTTGTCATCTCTGTGCGTGTGGCCATGTTGCAAATAACATTTTCTGCAAAATGAAGACATTTCCTTTTCCTTTAACACAAACGTCAACCCTATAAAAATCTTTTCAGATGCTTCACATTGATCGCAAATGACTAATTTAACCTTAGTTCCCATGACCTGCAGAACTTTAATGCAATAAAAACCCATCTAACTTTGCTCAGAGCATTTGTGTAAAAAGAAAGGTTTAAACACAGACTTATGTCTGTATGGCTTTTTCTTTTCTTAGAAGAGGAAGTGAATGAGGATCATTTCCTTACAGCTAGTTTTCTATGTACTTTTTGTGTTTCATATCAAAATGTCTGTTAAGTTATGTCTGAAAAGAAAAAATAAACCTTTATTCGTCTCACAGCGGGGAAATTTCCGTGTTGCAGCAGCAGAGAATGTGCATCGTACAACAAAAGATATGAAAATACAGTATACACAATCGAAACATGACATATGTACACAATCATACAAGCATTTGCACCATAGGTCATTTGTATTTCAAGGTTCAATAACTAGATCAGTTTATACACAAAAACGATGACTCATTACTGGTTCCCCAAATTTAATGTTATATTTTTAGTGTCATAAGTGTGCTTCTACTTTCTGCAGTATGTACATGTGAATAAACAACTGATAGAAAGTCCCTGAATTTCAGACAATACAGAGCTTGAGAAATGTGAAAACTTTCTGTAAATGACATCCCCAGTGTAATCCTGTGTCTACATGTAGTAAAGTAAATGTATCTGGTTTTGGGGCTTGAGTTCTACAGAGATGAGTAAATGTGGGGATGATGAATGGAGTATTTTCTTTGTAGGTAAGATAGGAACAGTAGCCTACTTTCAGTTGCGGCACCCATCACAGTCTCCGACTTGCTTAGAGGCTCACTTCTGCTGAGTTCAAGCCCAGGTCAGGGGACCACAGCCTTTCTAAATTCTCCTGGTAAAGGCGACAGTTTAATCTGTCTGATGTAGCAGTACAAATATTAAATTTTCTTTTTAAAAATAGTAACTTTTTGCAAAACCTGTTTCTTCACTTTATTGTTGGCATGAGAAAAGTGACTTAAATGGTTTGATCTGTTTAACTGCAACATAATCCACCAATCTAAACTCCTAAAGCTTGCCGGTTAACATATCGTATTTGACTAGTTTAATCTGTACAAGAGCAAAAATGACAGTTGGCCATTTTACATATATGCTTTTTGTGGGCTGGCAGAAGTTTCCCAACTTCCTGGAGATTCCATGAATACTCTGTTCATAACTCTAACCAAGAAAGAGTTCAGCACATGACAATCATGTTCTTATCATTCTGGTCTATGTGTGAAACAAACACGCTCTTAGTACCTGGCAGGTATAAAGACAGACCAACTGCATGGCATTGAAATCAGATCTACTACAAGATGAATTAGGGAACAATAAAACAACACATAAGCAACTTAACACTGATCCACGACACTATATCTAATAAAGAGACATTCAATTATTGATGATTATTTCTTCTAATTCAGCATTTTTTTCTAAACTATCTACAGACAATACATAATAATTGTCTTTGTTACTGTAGAGACAGTTTTCTAACATACAATGTGACTGTCCAGGCATGAAGATAAAATGCAAATCAGTGAAAACAGTAATAAAGCTGAGCTCTCTGTTTGATTCCTCCCATTCAAGTTGTGGAAACAGTGTACAGTGGCTCATAAAGCAATGCCAGTCCCCAGAGTTTAGGTGCATTTTGGGGTTCACTAGCGAATGTAGTACTCTTTTTCAGGGGAGTGGGGGTGGGGTTAGTTGGGACGTTGCTAATAACAGCTGCCAGATGTGCAGATTCCCCTGAGTCCATGCACATTCTCACAGACAATGGAATGCTTGTGAGGAGCCCCAACAGGAAGTGAGGTCAGGGCTCTTGATCCCTCCCCTAAAAGCCCAGCGACACAACACTGGTGCAGATTTAGTAGAGCAACTCCTCAAAGTGTAACATCATAAACCCGCTGACAATGGGCAGTCAGTCTATACTGTCTGTCTGCTGCACATCCATTTCACACTGCTCCTTCAAACTGCCAGCACTTTAATGGGGACCACAACAAAAGCCTGGTGTAAGCAGTGTGAATTGGTTAAGTAATCGTCATTTCTTGTAACTGCAAATTGAATCATTTTTGTAAATTCCAATAAAACCATGACAACGATTTTTAAAACATTTTCTTCAGAATGACTGCTTTCCACACAGCAGCTGCTGTGGGGGTTGCGGAGATGAGTGCAGAAGGAGAAGGTTGCACAATTATGATCCTTACTCCCCCAGAAAAATATCACCAGACACAACATCAGTCAAAGTTGTTGAAACTAGTAGAGAACAGAAGCAGAAAGACTCATTTGGTAACTGCTGGTGCGAATCTACCGGGGAGGTTTCACTTACCCTGTCAGACAGACAGACAGATGTGTGTATGATGAGCAGTGAGGTGCTCTCCCTGGGCAATTGCTCTGATGTCATTCAGCCAGGTAGGACTCGGAATCAAAAGCGTTCGAGAATTAGGCTGAAGTCAAATCCGCTTCCCCGTTCAGATTTTGCTCTTTTGATGAGGGAAACTACCTAAAAGAGATACTAGAAAAGCATTATGCAGTTCCCTTTTCTTATCACACACACGCATGACATAATAGCCACTTGGGGTGTGTTTGGCTTCCAGTCAAATGACTGGAAAGAGATTATTAGCTCCTGTAGTGCTGGACAGAGGCTCTTTCACTGGAGCCAGCACCTGCTCCACTGCACTGACACAGCCCTGGTGACTGACGAGCCCTGATCTTACTTCACCTCACCCATATTACACCTATGCCCATACTTGCGGTATAATTGTGAAGATTACTACACTGGATTACAGTGTCAACAACGTTTTTTTTTACAAACACAAACACTCAAGACAAGACTCGGTTGTCTGGGGTCATCGAATATTGATTGATTTACTGACATTACCATAGAACTATATGCAGCTGGCAACAGCTTGCAAGACATACTGGACCAGAGTGAGTTTGAAAAGTCTGGACTGTGGTTAATGCTAAAAGAGAAAGGAAGTGAGGAGGAGGAACATCTGGACTTCATTTGTGTGCACCAGAGTGAGGGAAAAGTCCAGAAATAGGCTTTTATAAAAACGATTTCCCCCCCCATTTTAATTGCTGTACACGAGCCCTCGCCGTCGTCACATTTGAGTTGCGCCTCTTTGTGGGTAAATGACGTTTTCGTGCTGCCTGGCTCTCGTGTGTCGTGTGAGTGCGTGGGTGTGTGTTAGTGTGTGTTAGTGTGCGAGCGCGTTTTGTCGTCGTGCCTCCCTGACGCTCCGCGGACAATCCGACAGACTGTAGGATTAGAGACAGACAAAAGAGAAAGTCCGGGTCCTACTTTGAAAAAAGTCCCCCCTTTCGACTTTCAGTTCTACTTATATTTTTGGAGGAGACGAGCTCTCAGACAGTCTTACTGGTTTCCGCGGTGGCGCACAGACCCGGTGTGGATTACTACTGACTAGACGAGACATGCCGCCCAGTTGTGCAGTCACGTTGTGATTGTCGGCGTCGGTTCGCGACCACAGAGCAGGAACAAAAAGCGCCAAACTCGGACGCAGCTTTCGCGGAGCCCCGCTCGCCACATGTGAGGACGCCTGGACGCGGAGACCCGGCGGTGAAGTCTTTCCGCTGTCCCCTCACTCCGTCTCTCATGGGGTAAGTCACCTCCTCGAACTAAAGCATCTCACGAAGCCGTGAACTGTTAGCTCGCTGCTGTCCGTCATTTGTGCTGCTCACATTCATCTGATTTATACATATGTCGGGATTTAATAACCATGTGTGTGTCTCACGCCACGCGGTTGCCCCTCACACCAGCCATCAGCCATCAGCCAGGCGCGTTATTAATGAACTGAAAGTCACCATGAAGGCTCATCTCGAAAGGTGACGTTGACTCGGAAACTCCAGTGACAGCAATAACAAACTTTTGCAATTTTTATCGACACGCACATGAGGTGCTGCAGCCGATGTGAAATATTGGATATTCGGGTGACAGCTGCCGTGGTGTGTGTAACGTTGCTGGTGCTTTTGTGTGTGTGTGTGTGTGTGTGTGCAGTCTCCTGCATCATATGCAGTCTGCATAGCTGTTGTTGGAGTATGAGATGAACTGTGCCCCCCCCAAATACACAAGCAGGCTGCTGTGTGCCCAACCCCCCCGGACCCTCCGATGTTGTTGAGGCTTGTTCATCCGTCACTCTAAAGAAGGCATTGTATTGAAAGGACATATTAATAAGACAAAGGCTCCCATTATCCCTATGTAGCGCAGTTAATCTCATGGGGTTAGAGATGTGCTCCCCAGGGAGCTGGACAACATACAGTATACTCAGATATTTAAAAATTGCCAAAAAAATAATGCATGTGTTTTGCAAAGAAATTAACACACCAATTTGCAAGATTTGTGTCTGGGTCTATCTGTTATAAGCCTGTAGCAGTTACATTTCTTTATCTCAACTTAAGGCTCTACTGCCCAAACAGCAGCTGCTGTTTCACCAGGTCCTAAAGAGTAAACTCTGCAAAGCAGGATACAACGGTGTCAGAAATGCAGTCATGGGCCGTGCTTTTGTGGCAGAAACCCCAATCACAGTGAGATAAGATGATAAGGTGGAGGACTAATGTTTATTGCCAAGATAAAAGCTCCCGTCCATCACTCTCTATCCTGTGGTTGGTCTGAATCTGCCTGCATGGTGCTCATTAGGAAGCTGTGTGTAACTGCAAAGTGAAGGGGTGACTTTATCTCCAACCTTAGCTGGAGTTAAAGCAAAAAACCAAATGCACATGGAGGCTGCAATGTTATATTAGGACCATTCTTGCTGCAGCAGCATCATGGAGACAGTGTAAAGAGGAAGCACACTTAGCAGACAAGAGCATTATCAAGTGCTGAAAGCCTTGTCAGCAATTTCCGTGACGCTGGATTTGTGTGAGAGAATCTTGGTTTCGTTAGGTACAGCTGGCTCAGGTGTTTCTCTCAGAACGCCTTGGACTAACTAGAGACCGTGCATGAGTTAACGTAGATAGTCACCCTTTATAGCATCAGTTTATTGGCCAGATATAAATGAACCTAAAATGTTTCATGTTAGACTGTGGGGAGAGTAGCTCAGTCCAGCAGTCCATGATACCATGAGCTCAGGACATGAGGTGTGTAGCTGCCCCATTTCACTGTACTCAACGGTCATATTTTCCTCTGTAATCTGACCCTTCTCAATGGGGACTGCCAGGGATAGCGTGAGAAATGAAGACAAAAAGATGAGTTAAATAAATAAATGGATGTATAAGTACATAGATGGATAAATAAATTAATCGTAATTTAGTGGTGGGAACTGGATTCGCGGGACTTTTTATTTAACGTAACAGGTCACTTGGGGGTTGAAGGCGGGGATGGGTAGTGGGTGGGTGGTGTCGATCCCAGAAGGATATTCTCGTTTCAGTTCGAGCCTGGGAGCAGTCTGCGAATAGGAAGCGCTGAGAATGCTTTTCCTTGGGGAGACGGTTTTTTCTTTTGTTGTCTACACTTACTACTTTATTCAGATAGATTGGAGAAGTAAGAACACTCAAAGATCAAAGGAGTGACCTGCCAAAGGCACCGTGGCTTTTACCTGGTTAAGTGAAAGCAGTCCGAGATCCATACGTAACTTTGAGAACAGAATAGGGGCAGCGATAGATCACAAGAGACAATGCCTGTTTTTTTTTTTTTTTTTCTTTGTGCTACTTGCAGTGATTGTACCAGTGTTCGATGACTGATAGGCATCTGGCGAATACAGGATCAGAGTTATAACTGGTGCTCTCCCTTTGCCTAGAAAACACTTTCTTTGGGTGTGGCAAGTGGAGCAAAATAAACGCCTTCTGTTCGCAAGCACAAGTCACAACACACAGCTGACAGCATGTTGCTTTCTGATACGCAGCCAAGAGCTGGGAGTGTCTCCGATCAGAGAAATAAATATGGCGTCCTCTGCCTTTACCCGTTTTGTAAACACATTTGAGAGAGGATGTCAGTAGAGACAATGCTTGCTCTTTTTTTGGCATGTAGAGAAATACACGTGCACACCTGCTCTATCTCTGTCTACCTCGGAAAACAGCTTCCTGCACCTTGCAATGCAGGAAGGCTGTCAGTGTTGTTATGATTATCGTGTAAACATTTACATAAGCTGATATATAGTGGGGAAACAATTAATCAGATTTTTTTTTTTTTTTTTTTAGGACAGTGTTGTACCCGTGAAGGAACTCGTTAGCTCTAAAGTCTCCTGTTACATTCCTTTTCCACTTCAGGGACTTGGACAAACTATAGGACCCCCACCCACCCATGACCAGGCACTGATGCATGTAGTAGCATGCCAGGATTTTCTGATGCTTTCTGAGGTGGGGATAAGGTTGTTCTTCTGTCAAATTTAAAGCCTGGACCAGCCCTTATTCCAAAAGTCCTGTCAGTTGGAAGTAATACAGAAAAGGTCTTTTGAACTTTAAGTGTCAATTTGCATTGTGCAGTGTTGCTCCACACACACAGGAACATTATATATCTTTCAAAGACAATGACAGGTAACCTGCATAAAAGGTTTCTGGTTACTGCTGTGGCTTTGAATGTGTTGGGTAGCACTCTTTTAGGTTATACAGTGTGATTTATGAACTGCACAGAACAACTTCATACTGTCTGTTCTAGTGGCAGGCCTAATTAGTGTGGTCATGTTGTGGTTTCCTGATGTCTGGTCATTCTCAGCACTCACTCTAGGGCATTCTTAGAGCCGGTACACGTGAAGATGCTGTGGATTTGTAGACCTCAAGCTCTTCATTCTTCTTCTCTCTTGGACGGCTTTGTTATCCGGTTAGCTTTGTTTGTGCAGCTGGAAAACTCAGCAGGATTACTTCAACATCCCACCTCCCCAGATCCAGAAGTAAGCAGGAGACAGTATTCTTGGATTTTGAATTGCCCCATGCAGCCAGTGAGAGCCTGTTGAATCCATTCATTTTGTTTGGAGCTGACAATTGGTCTCCCCCTGATGAGCTCTTTCAGACTTTCTAATGACTGGAAGTATTTAAAAATACGGCAAAATAGCAAACTGGGAGGGCATGTTTTGTTAGAAAGCCTTGTTGGGATTCTGAAAAGCTCTCTGTTTTTTCTCTCTCCATAAAAACATAATGGAATTAACTTCCAGCTTAACACAAACCGGGTCAAGATAGAGGTCAGACTGCTCCATTACAACAGATGGACTGAGTAAAACTGGTCGCTCTTTAGCACAAAACTTTGAACCAATATCTTCAAACATGTCTGTTTTAGATGAGCCTCATTTAGGTCAAAGTCAAGTAGCTGTTGTGTCGTACCATCTTAAAAGTTATACTACAGCAGTACTTTTTTTTGTGAGCTCTTTTTTTTTTTTTTGCAAAATGTACATTGAAAATCCAATCTACCCAAATCTTTCATAAGGCTTAGTAAAGCGGAACAAAAAGCCAAGTTATTTACTGTGGGGCCTTCTCCTTTAAAAAAATAATAAAGTGTTTGTGTTATGTTGCCAGGACATAAAACAGACCTAATATCCCTCCAAGACTTTTAATTATCTTTCCATGCACAATGCAGCTTACTGTCTTGACACTGCACACTGAATGTATGTGTATTGTTTGTTTGAGATATAAAGCCAAGTAGACGGTTTTCCAAGTAATGCATTTTGTCTACAAAGCAAGAAATTCTCAAATTGTATGAAATGAAGAAAAACTGTGGACTGTGTGGACACAACAGTTTTCTCTCTCCAGGCAACCATGTTTTTCTCCAACAACAGAGCTGTGTTTAATGGATCTGGGTTTGCCAGAGGAGTATGAAGTTGTTTTCCTATGCTAGACCATGAGAGGGATGGATGGCCTCCATCAGCACGTGATGCTATCACTGGGCACTAGGCAGAAGAAATCAGGGCGGTCTTGTGCCACACACGTTAGCCCGTGGTATCGTTTTCCTTTGTGCACTTCTCTACTTTGACGCCCGCGTCTTCCCTACCTTCCTCCACTGTGTCTGCAGGTTTTGGCATGCTGCCCTGTGACTGTCTGTGACCATGCTCAGTGCACCGAAAATCGAAAGACACAGCCACAGCAACCCTATACACTACCAATACACATAGATGGTATATACGTTGTGTGTCATGTGAACTGGCTTTGAACGCAACAAATAATCACAAGCTCTCTCACGGCAACCATGCAGCTTCTTAACAAGGGCACAGAACATGAGAAGGGGTGGAGTTCAAGGTCTAGCAACTGGATAGAATAGGAGCAGGGAGCCAGGACAAAAGAGGAGTAAAAGAGGGTTCAGAGCCTTTCATTAGGGGAGACCTCATTTCAAAGATAAGAACATTGGGAGCTGTAAGACAGGCAGAATAGGTGAAACTTGAATCAAGCACGCATCACCTCAGCCCTCAGCCCTCAGTCTTGTGGTTTCTCATATAGACCAGCCAAACCTGACCTAACATCTTTCACTGCATGGTACAGCCATGTACGCACTTTACACTTGTTTTGAAAAGTGCCTGTGGTTTATGTGTGCCTACACTTTGTGCATGCAAACCCCTAAAAATTTACAGCCAAGGATTTTTGTGTGGTTTACCAATGCTCGGTGTAATTTCTGAGAAGCCAAAATCTTATTGCAGAGACTGCAGGTACACTTGCTGTAGAAACAAATCCATGCCATAATGATAAAAATGATAATGCATCATTATATTACGTATTAATCAGGAAAGAAACCTGAAAAAAAATAGTTCTGAGAAATTAGTCCTAAACTAAAGCTTCATTTCCACGGTATGTGCTGTAATTAAGACTTTAATAGGGGGCTATAAGAACACGTTTGCTCCAGATGTGTGCTAAATAAATACTGCTTGATGTGCATTTAATCACTTCTTGTGGTCTTGTCTTTTGATCTCTGTGGTGATTTAAAAATATATAAGGAGGAGGGGGTGTTAGAGTGAAAATTATGTGCTTTTGCAAATCAGGGAGCAGTATTAAAGGGAAATATGTAAAACAGAGCCATGTTAAAACATGAATGAGTAGGAAACCAGTGACTAATGTTGAAAGGAATGATCTGAGGGTGAAGGTATTACAGAAATTTCCTCGCTTCCCTTGGATTCCCCACCCTTCATTGGGGCAGACGTGGGGGGGTGGGGGGTGAGAGACTCTGTCCATTATGCCCCTTTTTACACAGTCCTTTGTCTCCGCAGCATATGAACAGTTGCTTTAAGTGTAACATTGCGAAGCTGTAGTGATAAACTGAAATGGAACAGAAAAGAAGACAAGTCACTGTGTAACTGCTCTTTTTGTTTCTGACTAACATGTGTTGACAGACCCCCCCCCCTCCGAAGAGGCTGTACCCAAACTGTCAAACTGTGTGAGGAGGGTAGTCCCTACTTACACTGTGACACCCACTCCCCTAATATATAGCAGCATATACACGATTTTAATGAAGCATGATGGTGTTAGAAAAAGACAGAGAGGAAGGTTTCCCGTTAAAGCAACCTTAAACACAGATTACAAACACAAGAAGGAACCGTTAAATCTGGAACTAAAAAGGAACTGCTTTGTCCTTTACCTCATATCCAATACCAGCATGCTGGTATCATAACACTAACGCAAACTTTAAAATAATACTTCTGTATTTCGTACTCACAAAAAAGGATGTAATTTAGCTATGTACATGACATGGATTGGCAAGATACAGACTTTTATTTTGCAAGTGTTTTTGCCTTATTAAAATTGTTGTTCCCCCAGTTGAGTTCCTCTCTAAACCAGATAGTGAAATTTACAGGCCACTCTTCTCATATGTCACAGCCTGTTCTCTCTCTCAGCTGTGCAAGTTACAACGCGACACTGAAACAGCCCCTCTTCTTTTTACTTTCTGTTAAAAAAATAAATCATGTGCCTGATGATTTCGTGAGCTGCTGGTCTTTCAAAACAACAGTTTTAGCAGACTTATTTGTCAGTATTTTACTCCTACAGCTTCAACCCACGCTTTTGTCCCTTGAGCAGAAGGTTGCAGTGTATGAAATCACTGCCAGGATGTCTTTCTTTCTTTGTTTTTTTTTTTTTTTTTTACTTCTTGACTTTCGTTATTTAGCAATTGAGTATATCCAGATATCTGTATATCCAGATGGTAGATTTAAAAAAAAAAGGACAAGTAGCTGCATGTTTAGCACTATTAACTTTGTTGTTGACTGAAATCTCTAAGTGTTAGCATTTAGTGTTGTGAACGTAATATAGTAACTTAGTGCAGGTTGAGTCTTGAAGTGAAATAATTTCTTCTTGGAATAACACAAATGTGTCTCTGTACTGTAGTAAAAAAAAAAAAAATGCTTGCTGGTGCTTAGTTTGACCTCGAAAGTTAACCTCATGGCCGTTCCAGATCTGTTTAGCTATCAGCCACATCAGTGAGCTTGTTGGCAGTGTGGCACAAACAGATTAAAATAAGCTCGGGCAGTCAGGACTAAGATTATAGGAACTGCTCTGGGTTTGTTTTGACTTTATACCAGAGACCCAAACAAATAAAAGACCAAACTACACATGAATATTCGGTCTGTGCATGATCAAGGTCATTTGAAGAACCAGGGCAGCTTATAGTCATGTGAGACTAGCACCACGAAGCCTGTTCATCCCAATTACAGTGATATTGGAATCATGAATGCTTTTTCCTGGAAATGGACTGTGGAGAATCAATAGCGCTGCTGTGCTGATGTGAAAAGATTTCACACACGGAGCCCTGGGGCTCAGTGATGGATAGAACGGCAGAGAGTCTTTGTAGCCACCTGCCAGCAGACAGGGTCCATCCCTGTGGTTGCACAGCTTGATGTAGCTGTTTAATGCAAAATAGGCCTTGCTTTAGTAGGCCCCTGTGTGCAGTAGCTTGTGGTGGCTCGAAAGAGCATTAACCGTTCCGTGTGAGGATGTACCTACACTAAGTCATCGCTGATAAAGTTCAGAAAGCGGAAAAGAGAAACCGTGGGATGCTTTAAGCCTACGTCTTGCACTTTAGTCATTTCCTTTAAATTGCAGCTCCTGTAGTAAAAGCAGTCAAACAATTCTAATGACAATTTTGTCTTTCTTACATGTGTCTGACATGTTAACACTTGACTGGGGAAATTTTTGACCGTGTAGCTGTATTTTACATATGGAATTTTCTCCCCTGGAATCTCATCTCCTCCACTGTACAGCCCCTGCATGCAGTTATATTCACACCTTTTGGCTGGCCTCTCTATAAATGGCTCATAAGGTTCAAATGATATCCTGTTTATATGTAAAGAATTAGACGTGTTTGCATGAAACGTGATGTATACCACCACACGTGTGCTTCACACACTATATATATCACCGCAAAGCTTCTGTATTTTTTTTTTTCTTTCTGATTTAAAAATATTGATAATTAAGTAGAGGAGAGGAACTAAAAGTAGAGGAGAAGAAAGATGTACACTTATCCCACTTACAGTTACAACGCACAGATTTCAGATTAATGTCTTCAAGTGATTTGGCCATTAATGGCTCTGAGGCTGAAGAGGAAAACATATTGCAGCAGCAGATGTGTGCTGTGTATTTGTGATGGATAACCTTGTGGCTATTCTTAAAACTCAGGGGAGATTAAGTCTGTTCCACAAGAGAGGCCTGGTGTCTTTTAGACGTTGCAGGAAGTCATTAAGTCTCCGTAAAATGGAAAATTCTGATGATTAATCTTTTCATATTTTATCTAACAATAACCAACTTTCTCATATTCTCATTAATCTAAATTTGCTGCACACTTTGTAGAGAAACACTACAAAGTGGTGTGAAAAAAGAGACAGAATTTTGTCATGATGTTACAGGATGTTTCAAACCACAAGGGACTGTACTGTGCAACATGCTTAATGATTCGTCTAGCCAAACAAACAGTAAACATATCAATGCAAACAAGATAATCTAAAGTATGAACTGTAAACACATGCAAGAAACCAAAATGTTTGTTGGGGATTGTGAAATATTGAGTAAACGTGTGTGTGTGTGTGTGCATTAAAAAACGTCCAATGTATGCTGTGTGAAGATTTTAGAATGATGTTTGTGTTGTGTTTCCCCCCTTGAGAAAGTAGAGTGAGGTTTAAGTGGAGTGTGACAGGTGTAGTGTGGCACCATTTTCTTACTTTTTGGTGAGCGGACGCTCTGCTAATTGGAGCTTATCAGGTGTTTCTGGGAAAAACACCCGAGGCTTTTGTGTAGCTGTCAGTCCAATGATGGAGAGGGGAACTCGGTCTCTTGTTTGGATTAGGAGAAGAAAGACTCAACTTTCAGCAGCAGCCATCACTGTTTGTAAAGTCATATTTTGGATATTAGAAAACCTTTGCTATCTATGCAGCTGTTTGCAGCTTCAGTTACATTATTAATGGAAGGATGGTTCATCTGTAGAACTATGCATGCAAAAATCCTACGCTTTGGTAGCATGTGTTGTACTGTATGTGAACATGTATCATGAGAATCACACATTTTTCAAATGTTGACTATAAGGATCTCAAACTCTTATAGGATATCCTGTCGCTAGCGTCTTCTGTTTGACTTCCTTTGTCTCATTTGCACTTTGTGTAGCCTGCTACCTGCTGCTGCTTCTTTCCTCACCTTCAGTAACCATGTGTCAGCACTGCTGTAAAATTTAGAAAGGATATTGTTGTTTGTATGTATGTAACCTCTGTACACCTTCCTGTACATAACAGCACTTAGCTATTTCATTTCTAAAATCTATGAAACCTAGATACTAAACACACTTGCATATTTATGAAATAGCATTTTCATATGGTTTCTGTTTTCTGCTTTTTGAACTTTATCAGTGATCAAAGTAAGTACATTCCCACGCTGATGCCGCTACCGCACAAATACACCCACTAAAGCGAGGCGTATTTGCATGCATATATATATATATATATATATTAAAAATACCAGGAAGTCTACACTTCTGTCGACCATCTGTTAAAATATCTGAATGGCTCGTGGCAGGTGGAGGTACAGGGCAGTACTCTGAGTGGCAAACCAGCCTGTCAGGTTTCCCACACACAGTGAAATCACTCGATGACAGAAGCCAAGGACTCCTTGGTGACAGGGGGACCTCAAGGTGTCTGCACAATAGAGGGAAACGAGAACTGGCCTGAGAAAATGTAGCAGAGTTAAGAGAAAATGCAAGATGAAAAAAAGTACAACTCATGTGGTTTTCTTTTAACAAACTGGAGGCCGTGTAGATACAGAGCTGCTTTATATCTGCAGAATTTTTCCATTAATAAAATCATTATGTGCTGCAATAACATAGCCTAATGTGATTATGCTGGTGCAGCTGGCACACGTGCTTAGCCTCAAACCTCCAATTTGTGCCTAATAATGTAGCTATAAAGGAAGGGCCAGAGACAATCAATGATGATACAGGGGATTTGATAAAGGAGTGATCAACTCTAAATACATCTGTTATACAACAGCCGCAGCCAAATGGAAGTGCACTGTCCCATTATAAAGGTTGAAAGGCAATGCTGAAGGAGACTATTGTTCTCTGTTCCTGCTTGAGGAAACCGTGTACAGGTTATTACTGGCAACCAATAGAAGATGTACTGACCCTGCCTGTATGCAGGGGGAATTCTTTGCTCCAGTTTCACAATTACCTGTGTGTATGAATAAAGATTTCTGCACATATAGAGTAACTGTCTGTGGTTAAACACATCACATTGATGAATTTGTGTGCGTATGTGCTCCTCACAGTGATGTCTCAGATTCTTGGCTTTGTGTCCAGATGCCGTTCCACATGCATGCTCTTTGCCTGGCTTTGTCTTGTTCACTTTCCATCTTTCAGTACTCTCAGGTTTTAAGTCAAAATGCGGCAGAACAGATAAGATGTTTCAGCCCTAGATTCCATTCAAAGTTTCCAGTAAGAGCCGGTTTAGCTGTCTAGGCTAGTCTGCAGAGATGAGAAGTGGAAGCATCAGTGTTGGGTTACTTTTGGAGCTTGCCTGTAGAAGGATCCTGTTACTTTTGACAGGTTTAAAACACAGACTCCAGCTCTAATTAGATTTCCAGAGCCTCCAACCTTTTTTTGTTTAGCTGTAGCCTTTTTAAAGATTGTTTTTTTAAATTTAAAACTGTAATTTGAAGATGCTTAAAACCTAATTAGGTCAAAGGTATTCCTTTTTTTTTTATTATTATTATAGCAACAATAGCAACATCTGCCTATAAAGCACCATAGTGTCATTGGCAAAGTTTTAGTATAATGCAGATCAGCTATGAGGTTAAAACCACTTGACTGGTGACTCTGTCACCATTTCACCAGAGCTCAAACCTTTTCTTCCGCTGTTAGCTTTTGTGAACTCAGTAGAAGGGGAGGATCAAAATGAAGGTGGTTGATCCATAAGCTATGCTGAAGTTTCAAGAGGTAGCTCACTAGAGTGGAATGGTCTGCTCCCCACAACAATGCCATGTGTTGACAGCTGAGTGCTTGGACAGAGTTGGTGGAATTCAAACTGCAAGCACAGCACTTCGTTTAGGCACTAGCTCTCACAGAGCTTTGTTTTTCTACCTGAAAAGTATCTCTGCCTGTGCAGGTTCAAGGTTCATCCTAAAGAAGATGGTGTTTGAGTGTTAATTTTAAAAGTAAAACGTTATCCCATAATCATTTGTTAGGATATTGGTGTACTCGCATGACCAGCTGAAGTTATACTATTTATATTTATACCCCATTAAGTTCAACTCCCTTTGTTTCATGTAATTGGTGGTCTTTATTGGAAATGCAAACTTTTCATGATGAATGTCTGTGTTAGTTCAAGGTAATGTCATTTAAAACGCGTTAAGTACTTTGAAGCTCTGCTCTATGGCTGTTTCTTCTCTTTAACTGAGAGTTATTATGGTGAATGCACGAAAACATTTCACTGTACAGGTTGTTACGGTAGTTGAGTGCTTTGTTTTGGTAAAAATGTTATGCTAAAAATATTTCTTGTGTCACATTTTATTTTATACCCACAGTAAAACAATAGCTTGCACAATCATCATGATGACACATTATTTGTCAATAATTATTTGTCAATAATTATTTGTCAATAACGTGCCATGTATTGTTGTTGGTGATATTCTCACAGAGCTACAATAGTAAATAATAAAATTGCTGAATTTTAATAATCTTTTTACTTGTAAGTAACCCAGGCCTCTTCTTTCCTTTTGTGTCTCTGCAGGTGACCCACATAGAAATCTCGAGAAGAGACTGTGGGACAGGCAGTCTCCCTCCCAGCCGGGGTCCTCTTCCTGTCCTTTCCTTAAAGGCAATGATTATCGGCATAGACACTCTGCATAATCCACTGTGTGAATGACTCTTTGCCGTAAAGCCGCTGTGCTCGGCCAATCTGACACCATGAAGAGCAAGTATTCCCAGTACTACAATCGTAGTCTGATCCACTCCTACTATGCCTTTGCCAAGAACTTGACCAGCCAGGATTTGGACAAGCACATTGAGAATAAAAAACACCTCACCACTCTTAACATTGTTATCGTGGTACTCTGCACCATCATCATCCTAGAGAATCTGCTGGTCCTCCTTGCTGTCTGCCGCAATAAGAAGTTCCACTCTGCCATGTTTTTCTTCATCGGCAACTTGGCGTTCTCTGACCTTCTGGCAGGCTCGGCCTACATAGCCAACATTTTTCTATCTGGCTCAAGGACCTTTGAACTGGTCCCTGTGCAGTGGTTTATCCGGGAGGGCACAGCATTTATTGCTTTGGCAGCGTCAGTTTTCAGCTTGCTGGCAATAGCTATTGAGCGCTATATTGCTATCACCAAGGTAAAGGTGTATGGCTCTACCAAAACATGCCGCATGTTCTTACTGATAGGAGCTTGTTGGGTAACCTCTATCCTGCTCGGAGGACTTCCCATCATCGGCTGGAACTGCATCAACAACCTCCCTGAGTGCTCAGCCGTATTGCCGCTCTACTCAAAGAAATACATTCTTTTTGTTGTGACCATTTTCAGCCTAATATTACTTTCTATTGTCATTCTCTATGTAAGGATCTATTTGATTGTACGGTCCAGCCGCCAGGAAGCAACCAACTTACAGGCCTATTCCCTTTTGAAAACAGTCACTATAGTATTGGGTGTCTTCATCATGTGCTGGCTGCCTGCTTTTACCATCCTCCTCCTTGATTCATCCTGCAGGATACAGTTCTGCAATATACTCTCCAAAGCCGACATCTTTTTTGGCTTTGCCACTCTGAACTCAGCGCTTAACCCAGTAATCTACACTCTGCGCAGCAAGGACATGAGAAAGGAGTTCCTGCGTGTGTTGTGCTGCTGGGGCGTTTTGCAAAGTGGACGGCCAGCTGACCGTTGTCTGGTCCCTCTGAAGAGCTCCAGCTCTTTAGAGCACTGCACCCACAAACACGAACACCAGACTACACCCATCATGCAAGATTGTACCACTTGTGTCTGATATGATGAAAACACATTAGAGTGCTTTTGTGTATTTTGTATATGTGAATGGGAGTGAGAGAGAGCTTACATGTGAGACTCAAGTCTGAGATCAAGTGGATAGGATCTGATGAAATATAGAGGTGTTACAAAAGAAGCCGCCACAAACAGACATTTTCCTGTTACAATCAAATTGTGTGAATTTACAATCAACATTCACCAAATTGAGTTACCCAATGCAACGGGTGTTTTAAAAAAAAAAGTTTTTATCGAGTAAAATAATTTAGACGATGAGAACTTTCAGAAATGTGAAAGTAGCTTTTTATGGGTACTCTTTAATAAGGTGTTGCAAACCATTTTAATGTATAACCCTGTTATGCTTTGTATTTTCTTCTCTGAACAAGGAAAACCCGTGTTAAAAACCAAAACTGAAACATTGTATGCATAATATGATAGTTATGGTGAGTTGTTTTGGGCCTTTCCAGAAATGCATTAACACAAAGCTTGCAGAACTGCACTTTGTAGATTACTTTAGTCATCATTGTCCTTTATAAGGTTTAACCAAATCACTCTCCTTCACTGATATAAATATATATACTCCCAGATAAGACTCCTCCAGAGTCATCACTCAGACTTTACGGGGCCATAGGCAGTAATCAGCTTCACTTAGCACTGCACTCCACCAAAGCCACAACTGTCATGAGTGCTTTTTCAACAAAACCAGGTCTATATATTCCCTATATAACCTTGCTTAAACCATTTGATAAAGTACAACAAACTTGCATAATCTGCTTACATTTAATGCATGAAATTCTAACTTATTTGTAAGCTAATGTGTATTTTATATTTCAGTTCAAGCTTCCATCACTAAGACCCCTCCTTCATTTGTCCTCATAATTTGTCTCTCTTGCTTTACTGTTGTCTTTGTATCTTAACAGTTTCCTTTGAGGAAGACCCAATCAGAAAGCACATTTCCTGAAGTGAGTTGGCACCGATAAATTTTACTCCATGCCAGCAGCTCTGACCTATGGGATCCTGACTGTGTAGCAACATAGCATGTTAGCAATGTGCTTACTCTGTTTGTGCCTTTCTCATGGAGTTGTAGGCTGAATGTATGTATGAAGTGTTTGGGGCCGGAGCCCTATTGTTGACAGTATTACTGACCATTATTTTAAATTACCAAGTCATTGAAAACCAAATAGTGGGATGAACAGGGTAGGCCACTCTCACTGTGAAGTCATAAATAGCACCATGAACAAAAATGCATACAGTATAATATATTCAAACATGCGGTTTATTTTCTAGCCATATGCTGTGTGCAACTCAAGATGTTGACAGGTCTTATTTTTCCAAAGACTAAATAAGAGGTCCGACACCAAGCGCACAGAGGAGATCTGCCTCCCTGGGAGGTCACCTTCATCCTTTTTTCTATGACATCTTTCAACACACAACTTCCTTCGGCAATAGGAAGTCCTGTCTTCATTGTCTAGTTCCTGTTGTTCAGGGTTACACTAACCTTCCTCATGTAGACACACGATTGAAACTCGTCTCTCCCATAGTGTTTTTTGTATTGAGTTTTACATTTAGATAGCCAAGTAGAAATCGTGAAAGCACTTTGGCAGCTTCTATTATTTTTGGTCCCCCCATTTTTCCAGATGGAGAGGAGTTTTAATCTGTGTACCAGTCACTTCGTTGTGTTACCCGATTCAATTTTTTCATGATAAATATATGAACTATGTATGTATGTAAGTATGTATGTATCTTTGTACAGTATGTGTGATCTGTTTTGTATGAAATGTCTTGTGTGCAATAGCCTTGTGTGTCCAATAGCACGCTGCCTGTGTTAAATCGGTACAATCTGGAACACTAATTTAGGTACATAAACATTTTTGTTATTTGCATTCCCTTTTTATAAAATAAATGTAAAAACTGAAAGAATCTGTTGTGTTTCTGACTCTAATTCTGAGCTGCTAACAGATTTAATTGCAGGTGTAGCTTATCTGCAGGTCCTGAGACGCCTCTCTATTGTGCCTACATCTGAGAAGTATTCAAAATGGAGCATTTAATCCAAACATGCTGTGACAAGGTCAGGAAAACACCAGCTTCAACATGAAAGCACAAAATCGCTCATGCAAAAGCTTCTTGGCCATTAATCATGGCTCTTTTACCTAATAAAACTGTTGAGTGGCTTAAAGGCTAAAGCAAAACATAACTAAGTTGGGCAGAGAGCAAGGAGAGTGAAATTGGGGTGTAGTGAAAGAGAATGTTTATTTGTAAGATAGTGTGTCTGAGAGAAGCATAAAAAATTACCCTGGGAGATGTTTTTGGGTGAGGGGGAGATTTGGGGTGAAGGGAGAGGCTGACTTTTAGTGGGCTTGGGAGAATTGGGCCTGTTTCCTGTCAGACGTCCAGGATTCCTGGGTGGGAACATTGGCTGAATCAGCCCCAGGAGGCTGTACTGCTGGGAACTCAGCCAGGTCTTTCCAGTGCCCTGCAGGATGTGACATCAAGCTTAGAAACCTGTAGGTGAAGTTTATATCCACATTTAAGTGCAAAATAACACAACAGTCTGAAATATTCAACCAATTTGTATAAATACACATGAAAAGTTAAGCACTCATTTGCAGATCATGTCTGACTATGTAGATATAGTGCACAAGCATAACTGCCTAAACTGCCTTGATTTGAAGCACCCATAATTTAGACATGTCAACAAGAGGAAACCGACACTAGATATAACATAAATTTTGAATAAAATCGATACAAAATTCAAACCAGTTTGACTTTTATCCTGACAAAGGGAGGCTCCTGTTTTTTACTTCTTTATGGGACAGTGCCACCTAGTGGCGAATAGCGAGCAAAACGTTCTTGCGCGTCGACCAAATAAAATCCTAGACGTTACACAAATTCACATTACTAGCAAGCACACTAATAATGTTTCCAGTATTTATTATTATTATTATTATGGATTCTTCCGTACTTTTTACGACCCTCATCTAGTCCTAATCGTTTCCAAATCTATGTTGTTAAAACATATTTGGAGATGGTGCCTATTGATTTGTTTGCAGAATAAATTAAATAAATTTGTAAATTTGTAAAATTTATTTTTATTTTGAATTGAGCCCTATGGGAGCCTTTGATGCCTTTCGTGTGAAGAGGGTTCAAATTACTTTGTGTGCTGATGGCTAATTGTCTTTCACATTTTACTTCTATTCAAGGCTTCCAATCTCAGCCAGCTGCAGCAGCTGTTTGCAGCAGCTAGCTTTCAGCAATCACACGCGTTTTCTTCAGGAAATGCAGCATTCTAGTCTATATTCGGTTTGCACCTGATTATTTATCCAATTTATTCCCAGTGTCAATTTTAACCAATTAATTCCAAGATTATTTTATTAAGGCTCTTGTCGTTTTGCGCAAAACCCTAAAATCAAGTTATTCATTGTTCTTCACGCAGACGAAACTTAACGATGCATTTTGCATGTTATTATTGTTGTTAATGTTATTTATTTAACCTGTAATGGTTCCAGCAATAATCCACACAAAATATAAAAGTGAGACAGAGAGCGCGATATACCTGGCCAGGTACAGCTGTTTGAAAATGCACGACAGAGTGAAACTGTGCAGTAACACAGTTGCTGTATATATTAACTGATGTACAGCTATACTGTTATCACGAAATACGCAGAAATTCATAATTGTGTTCATCACCGGAGAACACTTCCGCTTAGTCCGTTGTTTACAATATCTGGCAAGCAGCAGGGGTTATTCGATTTAGCTTTTAATTTAAAAAATACACTTCAATACAACAATAACTTAATAATCGCAGTTGCATTTTAAAACAATTAGAGTATGCGAAAAAAGTATTTTGCATTATAAATCATCGATCACCAGAGACGAATCTTTTCCCGCATTTGTAAAGCTGCCCCCAAAGATCCTCGTAGTGGTACAGTCCACAACGCCCGGGTTTCCGCGCGAAAACACGGCCCGCGCGCCCGAATTGCATATAGCATCCATTGCGAGAAACAGTCAGTCGTTGTGGGACCGTGCGGTGCTTCGGAACGGCGGCTTTCAAGCATTTTAAACGGATTTTACAGCAGATTTTAAAGCAGATTTTAAACTATTCCGTCTCAGGCGTTTGGCTAGCTGTTTACCATGCCTACGAGGACTTCCCTGTCTTTACCAGAGGATGTCAAGCAAAGGTAACGGTGGGAACCTACATGCTAATAACGCCCTGTAAAAGTAGCACGTCTGCGGCTTGTTGTTTGGCTCAGAGGCGACGACCCCAGCACGGAAACCCCCCAAATCCCATGTGCTCCCAGCGTGTCCCGCTTGTCAGGAGCGGGGCCACCGAAGAACCTTTTCTTCTACTAGCAGCTGCGGCTAGCGTTAGCTCGTTGCCACTTGACAATCAGATGCCGCATAGCATTCCGTTGACGTTAGCTAGTTAGCATCTTAGCCTGTCAGCGTGTGGAACAGTGTGAGATTTGGCGCCACTGAGGAGCTCTTCCTACCTGACGTTGTGTTTATGCTAGCTGGCCGTCACGCCGATTCTATTGCTGCGGGCTTGCTGCCGATCTGCGCTGTGTTGCGTTTAAATGAACTAACCATAGCGTTGTTTTGACACGCTCTTTATTCTTCCACAGGCTGCAGGTGCTGGATAAGGATGACTTTTCTGACGAGGTGGGTTCTATGTGTACTTGCCGAAAAACCTGCATGTTTTCTCAATAAGTTATTCTCACAATTACTTTTACCCTCCAAATGCCATTGTCACTGTAAAGGGGGGGTAAGATGTATTAATAATGACTTGGTGCCATTATCTACAGGTTAGGAAGTTTTTATGTTAAGTATGTGCTGACAGGCATTACTATGGCTTTATCTTTCAGTAAGACAGCACTTTAATTCTTACCTGCCTCCACATAGTCTCTCTGATTCACCTTTGTGATGCATTTAGGGCAGTAATGTCTGACAAAGGCTTTACCTTTTTTCTTAAATTACTTTTGTGTCTTCAGTTGACAAAGGTAAATTATCTTTTTAAAGTCTTCAGTGTAGAAATATTTTGCGTTTCAAATATCTTCTTCTTTTCCCATTCAAGGATCATGTGAAGGAGAAGCTCAGGTTGGTGCAAGACTTCCTGCATGTTGATGCTCAGGACCAGCTGACGAGCCTAGAGGAGAAGATGAAGAGTTCAGAGATTTCAATGGTTAGTCTTTCAGAAATCCAAATAATTACCAATTCTGGAATCACAGACTTTGTGACTGTGTGCTTATAATTTCTAATGTGATATGACATATACAGGAGGACTACATCTCTAAAGTAAAGGCCTTGCTGGGAAAAGAACTTAATCTTAAAAATGGCTCACATGTTGATAGTGTGGAGGAGAATGGAAAGACAAATGGCTTCACAAATGGAATGCACAAAAATGAAAATGAAAATGGTGAAGATGTAACCATGGATGTACAAGAGGAAGAGGAGGCTGTCAAGTCCCCATCAGCTCCTAAAGGAAAGGGTGGACGTAGAAGCAAAGCAAATTCTGACACTAAAAGTAAGTTTGAGATATAATGGCAGCATTACTTAGGGATAACCCACAAAACGAAATTGTTTAAAGCATTTGCATAGCAAAAACATCTTGATTTCAATTTGTAGAATCTCCAGCAAGTAGCAGGGTTACAAGAAACAGTGGGAAGCAGCCAACCATCTTGTCAATGTTCTCTAAAGTGTATGTATACATTTTATTGTGGGCCTTTCCTTTTTAAAATTTTAAACTGTACCTTTTTTATATAAGTATCTGCATTCTAATAAAGTGGCTCTGTCTTATAGACAAAAGCGCAAGTCTGAGGACTTGAATGGTGAAGCCACTAATGGACAAAATGACATGAAGAGTGAGGAAGATGATGCTGAGCAGGTGAAACAAATTTAATTACCAGTAATGTATAAACATCAAGAGTTGGTTGCAAATATCATTGTGTGCTAACAAACTGACATGTTTTAGTCTCGGGAGGAGAAGCGTCTAAAAGTGGACCCTCTTCCAAAGTAAGTCTTTTACCCTTTGAACGCAAATGACTGAGCTCAGACAAGTACATCTTCTAATACTTTACTTTATACAGTGCTGCTCTAGAAGAATCAAAGAGTGAGGTCGTTAAGCCAGTTTCTACTGCAAAGGTAATAAATGGTATCATTTTTTCTTTTTTTAGCAAATTTTGATGGCTGTAAATGTTTTTGTAATCATAGCACAGCCTGTATAATGCATGTGGTTTTGTTTTTGAAGACACCACCACCTAAATGCCAAGACTGCAGACAGTATTTGGATGACTCAGATCTCAAGTTCTTTCAAGGGGACCCTGACAATGCGGTGCGTATTTTAAGTCATGCACATAGTAAAATGTGTGTTGTTTTTTTTTGTTTTGTTTTTTTGTTGTTGTTTTGTATATCCACTTGGATTAGGTTACTTACATTGATTAGATGCATATAAAAACAAGCAGTTTTTACCTTTTGTGTCTCCAGTTAGATGAGCCAGAAATGTTAACAGATGAGCGCCTCTCCTTGTTTGATTCAAATGAGGATGGATTTGAGAGCTATGATGATCTTCCACAGCATAAGATTACGAACTTCAGGTAAGTAATTCTCCATCATGCTTTGGTGTTTCTTTTTTTTAAGGTGGTGGTTTGCTTGTTACAGTTAATGATTGTCTTGCAGTGTGTATGACAAGCGTGGCCACCTTTGTCCTTTTGACTCTGGATTGATTGAGAAGAATGTGGAGCTCTACTTCAGCTGTGTTGTCAAACCCATCTACGATGACAACCCTTGCTTGGATGGTCTGAAAGCACACATTTAACGAACATGAGGTTGATTGTACATTAAAACAATCCAAATCAACAAAGTGTATATGTGTTCTCCACTTCAGGTGGTGTTCCGGCAAAGAAGCTGGGTCCTATCAATGCCTGGTGGATTACTGGGTTTGATGGTGGAGAAAAGGCTTTAATCGGTTTTACCACAGGTAGCAAAGTGTTAACTTATGACACCCCCCCCCTCTCCCTCCCTACTCCCTGTGCATGGCCTACTGATCATTGTCACCAATGTCTTTATCTAGCTTTTGCTGACTACATCCTGATGCAACCCAGTGAGGAGTATGCACCCATCTTTGCACTGATGCAGGAGAAGATCTATATGAGCAAGATAGTGGTAGAGTTCCTCCAGAAGAATCCTGATGCAACTTATGAAGACCTTCTCAATAAGATTGAGGTGAGATGTGATTGGAACAAAGCAAGCATCTTTGTTTCTAGAACTACAAACAGATGTGAATTAAATAACTGCATTTAGAAAATGTTTTTAGTTTTTTTTTTTATGTATTAGATGCTTTATTTCTATGTGCTCAACATTTTAAAGAGAATTATTAAGTGAGGAAAATCACATTCCTGGGCAATTTGTCTTGTCCTCTAAAAAATTAGCAAGACACTAACTAGTCTATGTTCCTTTGCCCCACAGACAACTGTGCCTCCTGCAGGTCTAAACTTCAACTGCTTTACTGAAGACACATTGCTGCGCCATGCCCAGTTTGTTGTGGAGCAAGTGGAGAGCTATGATGAGGCTGGGGACTCTGACGAGCAGCCTATCATCGTTACTCCATGCATGAGAGACCTGATAAAACTTGCAGGTGTCACTCTGGGGAAAAGGTAAGCTAGATGATTAAATAATGGTTTTTGGTTTCTTTTTACTAAAAAGTAGTGTCATCTTGAGGTAGACAAAGATCCTGAAGCACTGGCTTTGATTTGTGAGCTATTAAAGGATGTACAGGTTTAGACTCCACACACACCATGTCAGCTCAATGTACCAGCTAACTATTAAAGCAAAAGCCAGACTAATCGCATGGACACCAAGGGACATACTTCAAGAAAAGTTTTTGACATGGTCAATTTATGCAATATTTAAGATGGCGCTGCACGATATATAATTTCGTCATCGCAATCTGCAGTTTTTGTTGCTAATGAGCATCATGAATAGACAGCGAAGCACCAATCATTCTTGACAAATTTATCAGATGGTGGTTAAGGCTATATGTAATTAGGCAACAGAAAGCATGTTGCAATTAATAGATAGTATTTTCATGGTGAGTTAACAAATGTATTGAACTACTCATTTTCCCCACCTAGATCCCCGAGGAACTAATCCCAGTGCTTACCTGCCTTTTTGTTTGGTGCGCTGATATTAGTGTTTTGAGCTGCAATCTTTTTTCTCTTTTTTTTTTTTTTTCCTTTTTCTTATGGTAGTACTTTCTTTACAACACAAATACTTTAGAATTTCAAAGTTCTTATTTTTTTTATTTTATTTTATTTTTGCTTATATTCCTGTCTTTCTGCTTCTTGTTCCTCCTCCCTGATGTCTAACATTCCTCTGACATTTCCTAACGCAGCAAGCTGCTTTACTGGTAGGTAGGCCTTGTTGTGAATGCATTCTTAACTTGTATGGTGGTGTTAGTGTGAGAAGCTGCTGTCTATAGAAAAAAGCATTATATCATAGTTCATGCTATAATCTTATTTGTTTTTTTTTTTGTTTTGTATATAATTTTTGGGCTTTCCGTTGTGCTTTTTATATGGCACATTTAAAATCTGATAACATCTATTGTACTTTAAGTCTTAATTGAACCTCACTGAATATGAAAAATATATTTCCTTTGATCTGCCCTTCAGAAAAGGAAACTCTTCTAAATATGTACACCTCACTTGGCCACAGTAACCCCAAAGAGGAAGTAGCCACTGAGTTGTTGTCGTTATTATTATTGTTATTGTTGTTATTATTTCATTTTGTTTTATTATGTGATATTATAGTCTGAATAAAGGAAAAAACTCAGTCTTTCGAACAGTCAATTTGCAAGTTTGAAGGTGTGTAACATGAGAAACACCCAAGTTAAGAGCACAGAAATCAGTCTTTAGGTTGTTTAGGAAGAACTTTAATGTCTAAGTGCAACGTTTGGGAACTCTGCTTTTTACATCTTTTTGTCCTCTTTTCTTTGCTTGTTTCTTATGTTGCATGGCCTGATGCTGTGGTGTGTTGACAGCTAGGGGCTTCATAATGCCATCGCTCCACATACTATCAGGTATTTGTGTTAAGCCAGCTGGATCTCTGAACACAAACTTTGTTTTACTGATAGGAGAGCTGCAAGAAGACAGGCTATTCGTCACCCAACAAAAATAGAGAAGGACAGCAAGGGACCAACTAAAGCAACCACTACCAAGCTGGTCTACCAGATCTTTGACACTTTCTTCTCTGATCAGATAGAGCAAAATGATAAAGAGAGTGGACTCAAAAGACAGCGCTGTGGTGTCTGTGAGGTGAGTGGCTGAATTTGATCAAACTGCTAAAACAGTTAACACGTGTCCTCTTTGATTGTTACTAGTTACAATCTTTTTTGCCTTTTATCTTAAGGTTTGCCAGTCTCCTGACTGCGGCAAGTGCACAGCTTGCAAGGACATGATTAAGTTTGGAGGAAGTGGCAAAAGTAAGCAAGCTTGTAAACATAGAAGGTGAGAAAATGCAGTTACTCAGTTAAATCCTCCCAATAATTCGGGACAGAGCAGCATTCTGCATGCAGTTTAGTGGTACATTTACGTTTAGTAATGAAATTCTTTTTGTCCCGTGGATAAGATGCCCAAACCTTGCAGTGAAGGAGGCTGAAGATGATGAAAACATAGAAGAGGATGATGTTCCAGTGGAAAAGGCCAAAAAGGTTTCTCATGCAAAAAGAAAAAAACAGACCCACTGCAACCTGACATGGATTGGAGAGCCTATTAAGGTATTTTTCTGCCCTTCATAGAATTTTGTTTACCTGTCAGCTATAAGGATGCAGTACTGTGTGTATACACACATTTATCTCCTTACCCATTCAGACTGAGGGGAAGAAGCAGTACTACAGGAAGGTCTCTGTGAATGATGAAGTTCTAGAGTTGGGAGACTGTGTCTCAGTTTCATCTGAGGATCCAACCATTCCTCTGTATTTAGCAAGGTGTGGCATTTGACACATTTTGTGATTACATTTTTATTAGAATGGTAAGTATATATCTAATGATGAACTGCTTTTTTTCAGGATCACATCACTATGGGAGGACATCAATGGGAAGATGTTCCATGCCCACTGGTTCCTTCGTGGGATCCACACAGTGCTTGGAGAGTCTTCTGATCCTCTGGAGCTCGTCATTGTGGATGAGTGTGAAGACATGCTGCTCAATTATGTCCAAGGCAAAGTGAACGTCATGTATAAGGCCCCATCTAACAACTGGTTTATGGAGGCAAGTTCACTTGACAGCATTGGCAGTCTATTTCTTTTTTTTTTTTTTTTACCTGGGTTTGGAAGGTGAAATGACTAGTCTGTCTCCAGATAACATCAGATGCTGATTTGAAAACAGTCCTGGCAGCAAATGATATTTATGAATATATTTTTATTCTTACATTTCAGTCATACAGACATGATGTATGGTCACAAATATTCGTTTAAAGACCTTTAAAATTGATTGTGTAAAATGTATATGAACTCGGTTGATATCTGCATTTTAGGGTGGCATAGATGATGACATCAAGGTGATTGAAGATGATGGGAAGAGTTTCTTTTATCAGTTCTGGTATGACACAGAGTTTGCTCGCTTTGAGACACCTCCCAAGACCATTCCACTGGAAGACTACAAGTTCAAGTAAGCATAAACATTTGTGTTGCCAGTGTGATTTGTATAAATCGCCCTGGCCCCCATTTTTTTCATCTGTGTTGTGTATACGGCCCTTCTGCTTTCAGGTTCTGTGGCAGCTGTGCTAGGACTAAAGAGCGAGACGAACAGGAAATACCTCGTGCATTTGATCCCCTGGAGAATGAAGACAACGACTCCAAGATTCTGTATGCTCTAGCTTGCTTTAAGGGGGAACAGTTCAAAGTGGGAGACAGTGTCTACCTGCCTCCTGAGTGTTTTAACTTCAGGTGAGTGGTGTGATTCTACATTTGTAGGATAGTCAAGCTTGTACAATCACAGATGATACAGAACTCTGTGGCTCTGTTCCTGGCTCTTAGTGTGAAGCCAGCCAGTCCATTGAAGCGCTCGTATAGGAAAGAGGATGTGGATGAGGATTTGTATCCAGAATATTACAGGAAGTCTTCAGACTACATCAAAGGTTCAAACCTGGATGCTCCGGAGCCCTTTCGCATTGGACGCATCAAAGAGATCTTCTGCAACAGGCGTAGCAATGGGAAACCTGACATGTCAGAGGTCAAACTGCGACTCAACAAGTTCTACAGGTGAGAGCGACTGCAGTTAATAAGTGAAATTCACGGTTTAGTGAGCAACAAGTGAATGAAACTGGCTGCTTTGTCTTGTCTCCCAGGCCTGAGAACACTCACAAAGGTGTCAAAGCTAGTTACCACACAGATATCAATCAGCTGTACTGGAGTGATGAAGAAGTCACAGTCAGCATGATTGAGGTGCTTGGGCACTGCCAGGTAGAATATGGAGAAGACCTGAATGAATCTGTCCAGGAATATTCCAGTGGTGGACCTGACCGCTTCTATTTCCTGGAGGTACACTTAAGGCAATGTATCTGGAGTCATTTGTCACTTCAAAAGACTTTTACAGAAGACTTTGCTTATGCTTAAAATATCCATGTTTGTCCAAATGTCTTTCAGGCCTATAATGCAAAATCCAAAAGCTTTGAAGATCCTCCAAATTATGCACGTTCTGCTGTTCATAAAGGCAAAGGAAAGGGCAAAGGAAAAGGTGTGTTTTTTGTTTTGTTTTTTTTTTTTTTTTTTAATCTTAAAATTTTAGGATGTAAATAACTAACATGGTAATGCATGTTCCACATTCTTCAACCAGGTAAAGGCAAAGGAAAGGCATCTGCTGCACAGGAACCACAGGAGTCTCATAATGAACCAGTAACGCCTAAAGTGTCTAAATATCGCACACTGGATGTCTTCTCTGGCTGTGGTGGACTTTCTGAAGGTTTTCACCAAGCTGGTAAATATTTCTGTCATAGTTGGCTATATTTTTATATTAAAAATTGTTGCGTTACATAGCTGCAGCCTAATTTGGGCTGTTCTGTGGTGATAACAAGAGTAATTGCTGGTTATTTTAGGTATTTCTGAGACTCTGTGGGCCATAGAGATGTGGGAACCTGCAGCACAAGCCTTTAGGCTCAACAACCCCGGCACCACCGTTTTCACTGAGGACTGCAACGTCTTGCTGAAGTTGGTCATGTCTGGAGAGAAGACAAACTCTCTGGGCCAGAAGCTGCCTCAGAAGGGTGATGTGGAGATGCTGTGTGGAGGACCTCCTTGCCAAGGGTTCAGTGGGATGAACCGTTTCAACTCGCGCACTTATTCCAAATTCAAGAACTCACTGGTAGTCTCCTACCTAAGGTCAGTGTCCATAAAAGCAAAACCTCATTTTGACTTTGACATTTTGTAATGGACCATTCAGTTTGTAAATAACCAATTTTTTGTTTTGTTTTTTTTTGCAGTTACTGTGATTACTACAGACCAAAATTCTTCCTTCTTGAGAATGTGAGGAACTTTGTCTCTTTCAAAAACTCTATGGTTCTCAAGCTGACTCTACGTTGCCTTGTACGCATGGGTTACCAGTGTACTTTTGGAGTCCTTCAGGTGGGTCGGACTTTCATTTTTGTATTTCTAGTCAGGGCAGGGACACCTTTTACTAAATTCACTTCTCCCTGATTATTTTAGGCTGAGGTTGCTAACTGAAAAGAAGTTTGACTTCCCACTAACTTTTTATGTACATGACTAGTTGGCCCAAAATTATTTAACTCTTCCAAACTAAAGATATTTTTTTTTGTATTTTTCTATATAAGGTTTAACTTATTTAGCATTTTTAATGCTGCCTTTCTCTTCAGGCTGGTCAGTACGGTGTTGCCCAGACGCGTCGCAGGGCAATAATCCTTGCTGCTGCTCCTGGAGAAAAGCTGCCTTGCTATCCTGAGCCCCTGCATGTGTTTGCCCCTCGAGCTTGTTCTCTGAGTGTGGTGGTGGATGAGAAGAAATACGTCAGTAATGTCACTCGGTAATAGACACATCCTTTATAGCGTCCTATTCATCTGGACAGCTCCATAAATGGATCACAACAATCCCTTAGTGTGACTGTAAGTTCCTGAATTCACTTTCTTCAAACAGGGGTAATGGAGGAATCTACAGAACTATCACTGTTCGGGACACCATGTCTGATCTGCCAGAAATTCGAAATGGTGCTGCTGCATTGGAGATTTCCTACAATGGAGAGCCTCAGTCTTGGTTCCAGAGGCAGATCAGAGGCACACAGTATCAGCCTATTCTCAGAGATCATATCTGCAAGGTGAAATTTCACACTTTCTGTTGGTAATGTTAACATATTGCTGTGTTGCTTTAAGGTAGGATCATGTTTTCTAGTGGTTATAAACAAAAACTTGTGATTAAGATATGTTGTCTTTGTCTTCTCAGGACATGAGTGCTCTAGTCGAGGGTCGAATGCGTCACATACCTCTGGCTCCAGGCTCTGACTGGAGGGATCTGCCCAACATTGAGGTGCGTCTTAAAGATGGCACCATGACCAAGAAACTGCGTTACACACACTCCGACAAAAAGAATGGACGCAGCAGCACAGGTGCACTCAGAGGTGTTTGCACGTGTGCAGGAGGTTTGTAGGTTTACATTCTACTTGAATAACGTGAATAATTTTGCATTTCTACAACAAAGGCATCCCTGATGCTTATATTTATGCTTTGTTTAGGGAAGCCATGCGATCCTGCTGACAGGCAGTTTAACACTCTGATTCCCTGGTGTCTGCCCCACACTGGCAACCGCCACAATCACTGGGCCGGACTGTATGGGAGATTGGAGTGGGACGGCTTCTTCAGCACAACTGTCACCAACCCTGAACCTATGGGCAAGCAGGTAAAGCCACTTTTTTTATACATAAGTTTAAAGGTTCATCTGTAAGTCCTTGAAATCTCAAGGATTACATTGGCTTGACTAAAACTTTTTTTTTTGTCTAATGGTTTTTGTTTACTTCCAGGGTCGGGTTTTGCATCCTGAGCAGCACAGAGTAGTCAGTGTAAGGGAGTGTGCACGTTCTCAGGGCTTCCCTGACACCTACCGCTTCTTTGGGAACATCCTAGACAAACACAGACAGGTAAAATGAGATTTTTTTTAAAGCTCACTCAAAAAGGTTTTTTTTTTTTTTTTTTTCTTTCTTTTCCCCCCCAGCAAAGATGTTACAATCAATATTTCTGCAACTGTTGATCAAGTGACTTCGATATGGAAGGGGACACTGGATTTCTTTAACGTAATTAACAGTACAGGTGTTACTGCTCTGCCTCTATATCACAACTCTTGTAGCATTGTGTTTTCAGTGAAAAGCTACTGATGCTACGTGGCATAAAAATGGTCAACACAAAGTTGATGAATTGATCATAGAGCCTTAAAGTCTCCAGGATTAGAAACATCATAATATTTCAAGTGAACCTTAAGATTTAAACTTTCAGCTTTGTGCTGCCAAAACTCATTCAGTACCTCTCTGTTGCTGCCCCCAGGTTGGAAATGCTGTGCCCCCTCCTCTTTCCAAGGCCATAGGGCTGGAGGTTAAGAAGTGTGTCATAGAGAGAATGAAGGAAGAACAAGCCTCTGGTAAGAGATGTCTCCATTTTGTTGTTACTGAGTGACATTCAGTACTTTTACAGTTTAAATCACTGTAAGGAATGTGCATTTCTCTCCACAGAGAATATCAAACAAGAAAAGATGGAAGTCTAATTAGTCCCACTTCCCCCTCGCCAGCAAGAATCTGTTTCACAAGTCCTGACTTATTAGGCAATTTTCTTTTTTTTAATAAGCTGGCCTTCAACTGTCACTAAGTGGCTACCATGGACATTCTGTGTTGTGCTGTTCATGTTGTTTTAAGTGTTTTTAATCGTGTTGGGAAATGTTCACCTGGGGTAAATTTTATGTAGTTTTTTTTTATATGTAATATTTCAAATAAAGCTCTTATGAAATTGTTTGTAAATATCAACAGCCGTATGTAACACCCAGACAAAAATGCTCAGTTTTCAAATATGGTCTAAAGAATAGTTTTTTTTTTAATGTAAATTTACAGCAAGAACTTTGCTGCATGTGTAACTAGACCTAAAACCCTTGATCTTTCATTTAAAGTACAATTGTTATGCTGTGTCAGCTTTAAAAATGTGTATTGTTGACACTTATTTATGGTTGGAAATACTTTCCCAAAAACCCTCCAGTAACACATGAGTACAAGCAACATGTTCACATACTCAAATCAAAATTAAATTGTGCCACATACTTGATAACTTCAGTCCAATGAAACAACAAAGGCTTATAAACTGTTTAATGGGTCATTTTATACCCAACACATTTGATTTATGGATCTTTACCTTCGCTCTTGCTGCCTTGTGAGTCTAAACTTTTCTACACAGCCAACAAATGAGCTTTTGAACAGACTTTAACTACTTATGAAACAAACCTGTGTCCAGGTCCATCAAAGCAGCTACTGTTTTCAGCATCTTGGTTCCTTCAGAAAGTCATTTTAATCTGTTGACTGGTTAATTTGCAGGATGGCAACTGAGAAATTTGTACTGGAATGGTTCATTTCAAGGTACTTTCACTCCCTAAGAACTCAAAGGAAATTTCATGAATAAAACAATGAATACAAAAGTAAATGCTTTGCTTATGTAGTATTAACACACATGGTGATTACCACACAAGATGCTCACTTGACCCAGCAGGAGCAACTTGGTGGTCAGGGTCCAAGCACCCTGACGTATAGTCAGAGGCGGCTGTGAATCAAACCGCTGACCCTGTGCTCCATGGACAACTGCTTTTATTTTTACTTTTGATCCTTTTTCTGCATTCTTTTAAATTGTTTTTGCGCAACAGAAGTCTGATACAGAATATGCTAAAAGGTTATGGTTTCAAGTTATTATCAATTCTTTAAGTGTTATGACAGGTGAGAGAATATTAAACCCTATCTCCTATAACAGAAATCAGACAGACCATTAAAGTGTTGATTATACTGCAATCGCTACCAACAAAGCTTGGATTAAATTGAGCAACTGCAATTTAATAAGCATGTTGCTGTATTGTAAAATACTCATTGTAAAATAAAGTCAAGAATATCAGTAAAAACACATGTCTGACTGTAAAGGCATGGTTTGAAATGAAAAAGCTCTTGCCCTCACGTCTGCGTGGAAACTAGTTTTTAATCTGTCGACAGTCAGCAATAGATTTGAAGAAGTTATAATTCTAGTACCAGGCTAATGACCAAGTCTTGTAAATGAGAAGTTGCCTGTTGTTCCAGAAAAAAAGCAAAACTAAAACTCTGACAACTCTTTATTTTGACAACCGCCATATTTTACCACAATAAAATCTGGCCTCCTTCTGGAATATGTTGGGAGGGATTCCTCAGTTGTTTGAAGGTCTGCAAAAACAGTTAAGTGCAGTTGGTACCAAGAACAAAAAAATACATAATACACTTAGCTGACAACTTTGGGAATTAACTTACTTGGCCCATTCAACATTGAGAATAAGATGATCATATCCAAATCCAGACACTCCTGCAATTGCTCTGGCTGCATCCTCCCGACGATGGAAACTGATAAAGGCAAAGCCCTGCAGGAAACAAAGTAGGGATCAGTGAGACAACTGAACAGTGTTGTGCGGTTCTAGTCACTGTCAACTGTACTACAGTTTCTGACGTGCTTTGTTTATGGATTCAGAAAGTAGCTAAAGGGAGGAAAACATCAATATACTAAATTCTGTGTGCAGGAATTGCATATGATGTGTAAAATATAAACTCATGTAGCTGAAAGTCCAGCAATAAAATCACTGTTAAAGGTTGTAAATCTCAGTTTTATTGAAACTGTTCTTGTGGTGTACTAAATTATAAGATGTTTCTACTGTTCTCATTGATATACATGGGTAGAACTTCATAATAGAATCAACAGTTTATGGTTTGGTAAAAACTAGGTGTGCCTAATAAACTGCTAACTGAGCGTATAAGCTAAAATACAATTAAAAGTGCATGAATTAAGATTCGGGCTGACCTTGGACTGTCCAGTGTTCTTGTCCTTGGCCAGATAGATCCTTGATATGGAGCCAAATGGTCTGAAAAGCTCCTGCAAGTCAGTCTCACGAGTGTCCTCAGACAAGTTGGTCACGCGAATGGTGGCATTGTCATCCGCTGTCAAGTTCAAACACATGTAGTTTAGGACAATACTGTAGCTGCTGTAAATGAACAAAGTATAGAGCCAGGAGGTGCATTAACTGACACCAACCTCTTCTGTTAGGCTGCATAGACTCTCCTCTGCGTGTGCCCCCATCCCTCAAGCTCGGGGGCACATACTTCCCAGTCTTACTCTGAGCAGGCTGTACAGGCTCTGGTTCCGCTGGTGAAAGAAGAAACCAACAAATTAGTCAGTATAACTTTTGAGTAAAACCCAACATCCACCAAGTCTAACAGCAGAACATGTAATGATGTGAATGTTTGAAGGTCGGTACCAGAGCCAGCGGGTTTCTCTTTGTCTCCAGTCGAAAGCCCGAGCTGTTCAGCCAGCTCCTTCTGCATGGGGCCCAGGGTGTCCTTGTACGGACAGCGGGTGGTCCAATGGTCACCTTTGCAAATACGACAGGACACGATCTTCTGTCCTTTCAGTTTGTTCATAGGATCCTCATCCTGGTCTTGGGCATTCAAGTCCTGCAAGAATTAAGGTGAGGTAGATGTCACAAACTAATATGATAATAAAACCACAGCTCACGCATATGGTGGGGCAAAAGCAAAAAATGAATAAAAATCGAAGCTCATAACAGATCCTCACCTCTTTGCTGGAAATAAAGGTCATAAAGACATCATCACTAACTGTGGTGGTTGCAACATTTGGACCCGGTGCATCAAACTCTGAGTTACCAAATTTCTTCCAGTTCTGAAAAGAGTGAATAATAAAAAATGTGAAAACTGAATTCAGCCAGAGTCTAAATAATTTTTAAATTAATACAGTTTTTAACTAAATTCAATAAAAATTCAAACCTTTCTCCTGGCAACTGCTTTAGATGCTTTCCTTGTCTCAATCTTGAAGGTTCGTACTATCTAAAGTACAGAGACAGCAAAGACGATTTTTGGGGATTATTAGACAAAACAACTGGACCCACAAACCTTATACTAATTAACGTCTAGAAAAGAAATGCTATGAAGTTCGTAATGTAAAGCTTGGTGCTGGGTGCTGACTTTGTAACCTCAAGAGTTATCGTTCACGGTTTGCAATCCAAACAGTGACACAGGCCAATTCAACGCTTGCTTTATAAATATACAAATTAAATGGCAGAGCTTTACTATTTAAGATCTGAAAAATAACTAGAAGAAAAACAACCTAAAAAACAGTTTCTACCATTGTTTAACAGAACTCTTTGAACTCTAAATGCTTATGACAATGCTGGTCCTAATAGATAAATGTACACAAAAAATACAATATTGTTTCTACACTAAGAGTTTCAATCAATAAATGCAGCTCTATACAAACCAGCATAGTAATAACATTTGACAAATGAGACATATACCTTAATAAAATTCAAAATACCTTGAACTTCTTTCCATCATCATCTATTTTAAATTCTGTGACAGTTTTTATATTTCCTTTAATGGTTTCCTTGGGGGATGGTAGTGTACCTGTAAAGAAATTAAGAAATTAGAAGTGAATTGTGTTTTTTCTTTTAGAACTTCTGATTGTTTTGGTTTGATAATATATAGTAAAGTAATACCATGATTATATTTAGATAATATAATATTAACAAACAACCTCACAGTGTTCTGTTATAGATGATGTTAGACATTTCTCAACACACTATGACAACTTTTAATAAGCCTTTTCAACAAACATGGCTGATTTTCAAAAATGGTGGTAGGAGCATATTGTTGTGGGGCTGTTGGCTAATAAACCTTGTTTGGGTGCATGGGATCATTCAGAAAGATAATGTTGGTATTTTGAAGGACAGTAATCTTCTCCCAGTCTGGCTATAGTTCACTGCTGGGTTCTGCACAAAGACAATGACCACAACCTAAAAATCCCTTAAGATATATGAGCCAACCTAGTCTAACCATCAGAGGAGATTGTTATATCAGTTATGAAAAAGAAGTTACAACTGGCATAACCTCCTTCCCCCTCCCCGATAAAAAAAAAACACCCACCTATATAAAATTATGTGTTTTAATTCAGCGCAGCAGTAAAATTTCTTGGCTCGAATCTTAGGATTTAGTGGTAAATATTATTTTAGAAACATTTATACTATATAATTATTGTGGAAATTTGCATCCACAAACAACAATTGGTTTGTTTCATTTCTTAAAGGAAGCTAATCACTTCGATCTTAACTGTAGCTCACTTGGCCATTGCCCTACACGGTCACACTGTTTGAACCGCTATTGTATTGGACCCAACATTTCTCATCTCCAGTTTTAAAATGAAGTAAAACTTTGCCAACGTTAAAATGAGGGAAGGTAATAGTTTATCAATTCCCGTTTACATATTTATAACTGCCCTACAATGAATTGTCAGCCAGCTGGCTTGCTAATGCTAAAGTAGCTATAACTCTAGAGGTTGCTAGACACTGCCTACGTCACTACTCGCACACCAAAGTGTCGATAACACATTTAACTATAAATCATTGATACATTTAAGTCAATCATATGTGTAACTCGCATCTCTATCAATACATATATTGCAGCTCAATTATTTCATTCGAACACCACGTGGAAGTGGAAGTGGAAGCCGCCTAGCCCCGGCCTCCTCCTGCGAGCTCCACGCTACAAGAGATGTGCTAGCGTTAGCTCACAAAGCTAAGTAGCTCTTTACCTTCATCACCTTCTTCCTCGACCTGGTCTGCCCAGCTGGGCTTGGAGCTGGGGGAGAGAAAGTTATATCCAATATTAGATGAAAAAAATACATCTAGAACGAGGTAAAATTGTACAACAAGTCTTAATTATACCCACTCGTCGTATTCAATCGACGGCATCCTCTCCGATAGCTTAGCGTTCGCAATGCAAAGCGCACAGCAGCTCGAGCTGGGCGGAAGCGCCACTAAACTTTCTTCCTTTCCATTAATTTTGCAATAAAAGCACAAGTGTCGTTTGGCGTTGCTTTTCACAATAAAGGTCCTACATTCTAATACTCAGTTTAAAACAGTTGCTCAGTCTATTTTGCAAACCCTGGTCTTGTTGAAGGGTCCTGTCTCAATTCAACTTCTGAGATCCTAATATTTTCATTCCAGTTCACGCTTTTCTTGTAGAGTGCTAAATATTCATTTCATAAAGCCTGTCACATGAATCAGAAAATCTGAATTGCTCATTTTTATCATTTTAAATTAGTAGTCGACATATTTTTTTAGAAATGCTGAAAACTGCTGCATCAAAGATAACTTGCTTAAATGGTTTTTAATAAATTGACTTTTGTATACTTTACAGACAAGTCTTTAGTGTTTTAAAAAATTTATAAAATGAAATAAAATTAGAAAAAATGCTTACATTGCTGATTACACATTAACAAAAGGGAAAGGACAATGCAAAGAGAGGATAAAAGGACGATATTAGCTGGCTTTTAGCAATTTCAGGAAAAAAAAAGATTTTCTTCAGGAAATACCAAATTCTAGTTATTATTCTGTTCTGCTGTACTTTGTTTCGGTGCAACTAGTCCTAAACACAATTCGAAACATTTTTACAACTCAGTTTTACTTTTAACTTACAAGGCAAGTGAAAATCTAAGTCAAGGAAAAAACATCAAAGCAAAGAACTATCAGAAGAAGTGTTTCCGCTTCATGAGATACAAGTGCCAGAAAAAGCAGATAGCAAGTTTTTTCTTTCTGTCTTCTTTTTTAAGATTTAGGTGCATATAAAAAGAGTTGTGTTTTCAGACAGTTTTTTGAGCATTGGAATTGAGGCTTGAATAAAAGGATAGAAATTAAACCAATGGCTTAAAGGCCTGTAAAACGAATCATGGATCTTGTGTTTATTTTGAGTGGTGGGTTTAGCAACTTGAAGAGCACAAAGTCCATGTTGGAAACTCTGTGCCCAGTTTACAAGGCCATGAGGCTCAGAATTAATAGAATAAACTCATTGGAATGAAAATTAAACTAGGCAGTTAGGAAAGTAGGGATAACGAGGCTGATAACTTGCTGACATTAAAATGTTTACCAAAAAGGTATGCTGTGTCATCCAAAAAATGCAGCTGACTCAGGTGCTTCTCTGAATAAGGAGAAAAAAGAATAATCTAAAGCACACTGATATATGGTATTTGCTACTTTTACTTGTGCAAACAATCCAGACTAGTTTTTCAACACACTTGAGTCTTTATCAGAGTCAAACAGAGCTAAGGCATGGGGCAAACTGCCTATACTCTACAGCTAGTCTAACAAAGTGGGTGTTTGTGATTGTATATTGATAGACAGAAATTTTAAAAACTAATGGATAATGAATAAAAAAACAATTCCCTCATGTCTTTTTCGTTTTGAGTCTGATGCAGACAGTTTTGTTTGTGCCAGTAAAAGCACCATACATATCAGTGTGCTTCAGACTTATGTGTTCAGGCCAAGATTTGCACGTCCAGACAAAAATAATTTGCCAGACTAAACTGGAGTAATATGTGGCAGGCTTTCATGATCTTTTTTTGTCATAGAGCAAAGTTTAAGCACACCAAGGTTGTAGAATGCAAAAAATAGCACATGCCGGACTTTATAGATATAGTTTGAAATGATAATGCCCTTCCGGCATTTATCTGACTCCGGTGAGCATTCAATCATAACGACTAATACCAAGCCAAATGGTTAAAGTCGTAAAAAATGTTGCAAACTAAATGTTGATGAGTGTAATATGTACACTATGTCTGTGATGGGACGTCATTTGCAAAGGCACAAACACAAAGACAAAGGATTAATTGTTTAAGCATATTTAGGGATGAGCACCTGGCCAAAAATAGTCAGATATATGGAAAATGAGCAAAACAGCCATCTACTGAGTTTTTACAAATAATAACTCACACAAACCAGAAACTACATTTGAATATAAAATCAACTTGTTAAAAAATTGCAAAATGTCCTTTCTTAAATTTTTACAAATCAAGTATAACTTTAAATACTTCTTTAGTCTCCTCGATAATCTGGACTGAAAAGGTCTTGCAATTCTAAATCTAAAAAAGTAACAGCAAAACTTAACTTTTTTTTATATCTATTATAAATAAAATTCACTTTTATTAATGAGAAAATACAGGTTTATATAGGTCATATAGCGCTGAGGTTGTTTTATAAAATGCCTAACACATTTTTAGTTTAGTTTAATCTATCAGTGTATCTCTAATCTCTTCTTCTGAAATGGTCCAAAAACGAGGTTGCATTCTGTCGACGTGTTAATTCGTAAAGACAGTCATATTTAAATTTTCCGTCTGCAGCCCTATATCAACTTTCAGTTAATAAATGCTAAGCGTGCTACTTCTCTAGAAGTTTCCGCTGACTCTGCCTATGTCAAGGTTTACATGTTGCAGGAAGTGTCGATAACATGTTTCCTTAATAAATAATCAATGAATGTCAGTCACTCAAAAGTATGACTCGCATCCTTAAACAACAGAAACTATGTGGATGCATATACGTCAATTCATCCGACCACCACGTCATCAGCTTCCTCCTCGACTTGGTCTGCCTAACTAGGCTTGGAGCTGGAGAAAAGAAATCTATATGTAATATTAGATCGATGGACAGTTGCTAAATAAATTGCTAAAATTGTTATTTTAAATTATTTACATTCACTCATCCATTTCTATTGACGAACTCCTTGCTTCCTGTCTTCATTTTATAATAAAAGCACCAATTGTTTTACGCTTGGCTTCACAATAAGAGTGAGTCTTCGTTCTTATGTAGTTGCGCTTGTCCCTCTCTCTGTCCCTGTCTTCATGTGTCCCTGGCTTTGTGTCTTACAGTGTCCAGCTGCTGGTCCTACCGACCTGCCCATGTTTTGTTGTTGCTCTTTTCTTTTCTCTCACCACTTTCCAATGTCGGTTCTCTTTTCTCTAATTTGAAACCCCTGGTCTCAATAAAGAATCCTGCGCCAAACCCAGCTTTGAGATCCCATTATATATAAATTTTCAGTTTATGCTTTTTGCTTGTCGATTGCTGAATATTTGAACTTTTTAAATTAGTCATATGAAACTACAAAATCTGAACTCCTTGTATCATTTCTGATTAGAGGTCATCTATCACAATATAAAAAAGCATAACATTTGATTATAAACCATTTACAGTATGGATTTTGGTTCATCAAGGAAAAGTTTGCTCAGTATATAAAAATATGTTAACTCTAAACTGTAGTATCATATTGGGCATATTGGGCCAAACAGGAAATAAATCAAAATGAGCTTCAATGGTCTTAAAATTAAACTCTTTATTACATGTTTCCATGTCAACAGGATTAAAAACAAGCAATACAAAAACAAGCGATGACTTCAGACAAGATAAGTATTAAAATTTGCCAACAAAATATACTTCAGAGAAAAGTGGTGAAGCAGCAGCTACTTCCTCATCTCTATAGAGTTGTTGTCCTCTGGGCTCTTCCCACAACAAGCTACTCTGATGCTGTCGAACAGAGCTGTGTAAAGGACTGGGTGGATACACATGCTCAGACTTGCCATTCCTTTGAACACTTGGTAAATGTTATAGACCCAACAGATAGATTGATTTTGGCCTTTCAGATAGAAGTGGTAGATCTGAAAGACATGGTAAGGCACAAAGGACAACGCATACAACACCACTACTGACGTGACTAATATGGCTATCTTACGTTTCTCCAGTGCCGTTATACTGACATTTTTCCATGCCACACGAATCACCACAAAGTAAGAAGTGAAAGTAACCAGAAAGGGAATAAGGCAGCCAAACACAGCAAGAAAGATTTTATATATAAAGTGGGCATTTTCATGTATATTATGGATGGACACACATGCAGTGTTGTTTCTGTTGTTGCTATTTTTGAAAACTGAGGCAAATTTCAACACAGGGCAGGAAATGACTCCTACAATGATCCAGATTATGACACTGACGAGCTTGGCGTGGACAGGCTCCACACGGGATCGGGTGAAGAAGGGACAAGTCAGGGCCACACATCGGTTCACACTTATTGCCATAATGAAAAAGATGCTCCCATATAGGTTGCAGGTGAAAAGGAACCTCTCGATTTTACACGCAGCTTCACCAAAAACCCAGTGTTTCTCCAGAGAGTAGTAGACAGTGAGCAATGGCAGGGTCAGGACGTACAGCAGGTCACTGATGGCGAGGTTACAAGACAGGACAACACCAGTGTGCCAGTTTCTCTTCTCCCTGGTGAACAGCAGCCAAAGGGCAAACAGGTTCCCTACCAGGGCCACAATGAACTCTATCCCAAATATTGGGGGTAGCACAGCAATTTGAGTCTTCTCACAGTCTCTAATATTCTGACCCATCTTGCATGTAACTATTTATGTGGTAAAGTTGCTTTTAAATAGTGTCTGGTTCAAAATCTGTAAATGGATATAAATTCGTAAATTAAGTACCATCTTAAAAAGGAAACGTATTATTTTTAAAATATTGGTTCATTTTTAAGCACAATTAGTTTGATTTGTTTACTTTTATGTTGGCTGCTATAAATGTTAAAATGTAGTAAATGAAAAGCTGAACTTACCAGTGGCAGAGATGCAGATGACTGTTGGGTGGAGGGCTTGACTTCAAAAAGTTAATATCCCCTGTGATAAGGAAAGCGTGACGAACAGCTCAAGCATCGTAACGATCGCAGAAATGTTATTTGGAAACGCCGAGCTCATGCCTACAAAACCGGAAAGACGCTTCCTCTTGCCCTTTTCTTTAAAAAAAAAAAAGATTATTTAACCACGCAATCTACCACGCATTTGCAAAACAAAATGCTGATAAATTGCCTTCCGTAGTATCACAGAACAGACTCGTTGTTCTGTTTCGCAGAGGACATCGGCGGACGCCACACGACAGTTGTGTCCCTCACTCTGCCAACGGCAGCGAAACAGCTGCTTGTGCGGGCGTCTGGGAGTCTGTACTTTCAAAAGTACAGACCGCCAAAGCTGCACTTTATCATAATTAATAGAAAACGATGTATATATAACGCAAACGTCGTTATCTGTGCGTAGTTTACGTTATGAAAACGTATTTCGATCCCTTTTATACAAATGTATGTTTGTTTAGTCACATTTGGACAAAAAAACAAAACCGCGAATTTCCTGTCAACAATTCACACCCCGTTAACAACAAATATGTGTACATCTACCACCTCGTCTGCACACTGTCACATTGTGTTGCAAATAGGACTGCCTAGATTATTATATTTAGCATTTTAGTGAAAATTTAAGGAAGGATAGAAACTCAATGCGGATATTATAGCTATCACGTAACACTGATAAGAGTTATTGCAATCAAAACCTTAAGCTTTCCAAGTATGGACTGGTAGACTAGCTACGTAGACACTGTTTGACATGTAGACAATAAAAATAATTCAAAGAATTAGCGAGACAATTTATTAGACAAGTACACTTTAAATAATAAACAATTCACTGTGAAAAGAGAGCACTTTGTGTTCAGTTGTTATGAAGATTATTCAGCGTGAAACAGCCTCAAATACAGCCATTTGCTTGTGGTCAGAGTGTTTCTACGGTTCAGCCTTTGCCCTTCCTCTTTTTAAAATCTTGCTTGGCTCCTGCACCTTTCTTCTTGAAGGCTGGCTTGCCTTTCTGACCTTTCAAATTGAAAGATTTGTTCTTGTTTTTATTTCCAAACTTTTTCTTTCCAAATTTATTTTCCGTATCACCAGCCTTTGTGGCTCTGAAAGTCTTTCCTCCAAACTTCATTTTCTTTCCAAATGATTTCTCTCCATCCCTGGACATCTTGGATCCTTTTCTGTGTTTGTCTCTGAGATGTTCCCCTGGACCAATGCGCTTTGGTGACTTAGCATCTTTGCCTTTTCTCAGTGATGTACCAGTAGACAACTTTCTCTTCTTGGCTGACCCATGAGATTTTTCTGACCCCTTCCTCTTCTTAGCACTCGGAAACATGTCTGCACAAAAATACTCCTTGTGAATATATTATTCAAAACAAGATCTTAGAAACAACAATTTATATTACACTAGCAATATTCACCTTCATCTGGCTCCTCTCCAACAGCCTGTCTGTAGTACTCTGCCTCATCATCAGATTCAACAGAAGCAGCCGGATCATCCTGTATCCCAGGATCCTCCACCTCACTGTCCTCTTCTACTTCAGCGGATTTCCGCTTAATGCTGTCAAGACTCTTTTTTCTAATGGCAATAGGGAAAACAATTTATAAATCAACAAAGTAAAAATGGATATGGCAGAGAGATTAAGTGCTATACAAGGCCAACTTACTTCAGCTCTTCCCTTTGCTGTTTTTTGTTAGCCACATTCTGTTCTTGCTTCTTGCGCCTATCTTCCTTCTCTTTTAGCTGGGCCTCCTTCCTCCTTAGTATGTCCTGTATTTCGTCCTCTGTCTTGGAGACTGTCAATGTATCAAACAAATTTACAGATGAAGAACAGTTTGTGCCAGCTACATAAAACTAAGTAAGCTCTAGATGTATCAGTAAGCGTTTACTTCTAGTAAGAAATCATAAAAGGTCATACTTATTTTTTCATCATGTACACCTGAGCAGTAAGAAACAAGGGTGAATAAAAAACAAGTGACTTACTAATTGCATGATAAACAACATTGCCCTCTCCCATGCCTTCTTGGATCTTCATCAGCTGCAGAGTCATGCGAGGACCAATCTGATGACATCACAATGAAAAATTTCTGCTTCAATATACGCACTAATGAATAAAACAAACTAACAAACAAACCCCGGCATGCTCACCTCAGTCAAACGGACAGCGCTCTGTTGGGATGCCATGTTGCCCCTTCCAGAGTAGGCCTGTGGTAGTTCAGTTATGTTGTGCTCCCCATCTTGTTCTGCTTCACTTTCTGATAGGTTTGCCCCCCTGGGAGTGGTTGGAGAGCACAAAACTGTTATAAACCTACACCACATCAGTAACGATGCAGATGTTAGAGCAGTTCTTGACTCAGGACTACAAAATTGTACCTTCACAAAAACCTTACTTCATCAGCAGTTCACTGATATCCTCAAACTTGTTCATGTTGGGGAACTTCTCCTGCATCAGCTTCTTGACTCCACGGCTCATGCCTACAGGGACAACCTTGAGGCTGCTGCAGGTTGGGAACAAGATTGTTTGAATCAGTTTGACATGTAACCAAAATAAATAAATAAAAAACCAACAAACAATGCACACATACCCCCCCAGGTTATTGTATTGAGACCCATCAGTACGTTTACTTTGATCGTACATCACTGGACAATCATGTTACAATGTGTCATCATCTGAGCTCAACCATCCTTACAAGAGATTTTTCTGGAAAAAAAAACAACTCAATACATAAGATTAAATATTTTTACTTACTAATGACGAAATTCTATTTCCTGAGACACTGGGTTGTAATTCAGCAGCACACATCTCTTGATGTTGTTGAGGTTTACCTGAAAAATTTAATTCACAGTTGTTACTTCATAGAGTTTAGACTGAATTTTGACACAGGTAAACTGTTTAAGCTTAAGTGTCAGAAAGCGTTTACTTTTGACAAATCTTCAGGTGAATTCAGAAGACTATACCTTCATCATGCCAGTAAAGCTTTAAACCCCCCAATGTGAAGATATTGCAACAGTTAAGCTGGCAAAACGTACCTTGTGTACATTAATGGAAGGAAACATGTTTTGGAACATTGTGGCCATGAGTTTGACATGCATGCCATCTGATCCAAAGTTATTTAAGATGAGCAGGGGATGATGTGTGAACTGCTGCTCATGCATCCTGTGCTTCTTCAGGGATGAAACCACATCTTTGATGAGAGAATACTAAAAAGAAAGATTTTAAGAGAAACTTACAAACAACAACAACAAAAAATAACCTAAAAGACAAGACTGGTCAGTTTGAGCACATCAGTGCGTTTACTTTGAAAAACATCACTCAACAGTCAAACATTAAACTGTCATCATATGTGCCCATCTATCTGGTGTACTGTTGCTTGATTTACAACTTCATAGAGAGCATTTACCTTGAGCACTTTGAAATGTAGTGTGGGACCTTTGGGAAGGCGAGCAAGCCTCTAAAAACAAAGAAAAACAAACATGGCATGAGATAACTAAAGACAGACATAAAATTTTGTTTCTGCTCTGATGTGATCTTACCATGTTGACACTACTGGGTGTCTTGCTAAAGATCATGAAGTGTGTCACTCCCAGTGGTCCTGCAATGGTCACAAAGTCTTTCAAGACATTGTTTTTCCTAACCTGTTAACAAAAGAGTAGACAGTTCAGACATACTGGGTGTTTAACAGCATAGTCTAAATTTACACTTATAATTAAACACATCAGATAGGTGTTTATATACAGTCCAAACCTAAAGCCCATATTAAACAGTTATGAGCTTGTACATTCAGTCCTGTACTGAATACATGTGCGGGTTGTAAATGACAAACCTTTAAGGACTCTGCAGTGTATGGTTCCATGACTCTCCGCATGTCCAGGATAAGCTGACCCACGTTTTTTCCAATCTGGCCCCGATGAAAGACGAAGGAATGGGGGACAGTCTGGTAGGTCTCATCGGCCACATGGTGGGCCAATGCTCGAGACTTCTTTTGGTTCTTGGTCTTAAAGCACAATAAAAACATACTAATTATCAAGAAAAAAACCGTGAAAGTTTCAGTTGGTTTGAAAACACGTTAACTTAAATGCTCAAAGCTAAGTTGTAGTTTATTTAAATTATCCCCCAAAACGTTAAACCATTTAAAACCCACTCACCATCAAAAGGCAACACAGCAATTGCTTTCTTACTTTACACAAAATATATCGTAAACTATAACTAGGTGCTAACTAGCTCAATAAGTTGAACATGTTTTCTGCTAAAGCTAACCAGCTAGCGGAGGCCGATACATACCTTTGATTTGCCCATTGTTTAGCAAAATGTAGAACTCGTGAATTTAGGAAAAAAGTACCGTTAACATTAACTGATACAACCCTGTTTCGCTGCAAAGACAAACTACATTCATTCTAGCGACAACATGCTATAACTAACTACGGAGCATCCTACAAAACTAACACGACATCTTCCACATGGTTCTGCCTCTGTGCCACACACTAATATGTCCGTGTTTCACAAGTGTGATAATAGTTCCTGGCTGATCCATATGTCACGTACAGGGGGATCGAGCTGATAATTAATAATTCCTGTAACTGTGTCTTGTCACAACATAGCCAACGTAATTTACACTGTCTTCATTTAGTTAATTATAAAAATACGCTTACAATACAAGTGTAGTAATCGACCATAATTCACCCCACTGTTCTGAACAACAGTATTAGCATATTCATGAGGATAGAAACGAGTGACGAGCTACAAATCATCCTCTAATAAATAATAAACTTATGGTTTTTCTTTTGTTCACCGCCATTTATCAGTTATTGATGATTTGAAAAAGACATGTTAGTGCACTCTAGTGATCACAATGAAGACCTGCTACACTACATTAAATTCACATCTGGTAAACGGATATTCATTATATTAATGTGAGATTTAAATGTTATATTCATGATTATTTTTTTTTTAGGTCCTCTTTATTCGTGTCCAAATCTTGACTTTTTCCGGTACTATCTCATCTGCTACCAGAGGAAAAAAAAAATCAATTCCAATTTAATTTAAATTTCCGTGTTTAAACACTAGACAGTTATAATAAGATTAATACATAAATCAGTTAAAAGTAATAAGTACACCCATACATTGGTTTTCAGCTGAAAAGGGATTAGTTACGATTGTTTATGTATAAGATGTATTTTAGTATTTAATGTACTTTGGAGTATATTCAATAAAACGTAAATAAGCAGAGAAACAAATTAAGAGAAATGTTACACACAAAGAAACTAAACAATTCTCAAATTCTAATTCAAATTATCATGATTTATTTAGGTATCTGTTCTTAGTTACCACATAATAACTAAGTGCTTTATTTGTTTTATGATTTTGCTATTTTTATAAGTATTGTCTTAATTATGAGGGCCCATATAAACGGACAAATGGTCCTATAGATCTAAGACAACATAGACATAAGCCTATATCTTTTTTATACAAAGTGCAGCAGGTTAACATTGATTTGTTTAAATTTTATTCACATTCAGAAAAAGGTTACTCTCTCAGAGTCTGCAGCAAATTGACATTAAGAGGGCAACATTTACACTATAAGACCGAAGTTATGAATCTAACCAAAGGTATTTCAGCAATTGGGTGAAAATATTCTACATTGCATTTGTACACTGTACTAGTAAAGCTAAGTTGTTGACTGCAAGGACGGCAGGATGCAGGCAGAGGGAGGAGACATCCCAGAATTCCTGCAATGGGCATTAAGTACTGGGTCTTTCAGATACAGTAGTTGTCTCCTTCTGAGCCTGTGAGACAGAATCCCCACAGTACGAGGAGCAAATGACCTACGGAAAAAACTTTTCTTGAGGTTCATCTGTAACCATCATTTCTTCATCTTTAGCTTTTCATTTCACTGAAGCTTCATGTTTTCTGTGCACCACCGGCAGCGTTAAATTTGAAAGAAGCAGCTCATTGATGTGATGACTTTAAAAGGTATTATTTTTTAAATGTTTTCATCTTGATTTTACATCTGTGTGTTCTGGGAGCTGCTGCTTTACACTGGAACAAAGGCACCAACAAACTTTTCATCTGTCACAGTAAGTTATGAATAATAATTTATTTCTAAGTTGACAAAATAATTGCATTTACTGTTATCAAAAGTTGCACATACCTAAATTATTCATAGATATTCACATTATATGAAACGGTGTAGTCTGTGCCTTCAGTCATTTATACTGAACAATGTTGTCCTGTTCCTGCAATGAACAGTGTTTATGCAAAAAATAATAGATAAATTCTGGTGGTTTGCTCCAGAGATAACTATTTTACGACACTTAGACTTTTATTACTGTTACTGGTGCCTTGATAAGAAATTCACACTGGATGATTTTTGTATAGAAAAAGTAGATGACAATAATGATCTATTTGGATTCATGTGTTCATGGTGTTAACCATGGTTGCATGTGGAACTGACCCATCTATTGACCGTGGGATTGAAATTTGTTATTTCTGGCTGGCTCATGGCGACTCTTGTCTGTACTCTGTTGACCTGCACATAAAGTCCAGTCAAAATTAATTTAGTATATTGTAAGTTTGCAAGGAATATTTGATAACCACTTAAAACCCTAATACACTTTTCCCTGATTATAAAAGCAAAGTGTCAGAAAAGCTCTGAATGATAAATGATGAATTATCAGTTGTTGTTTATGTGTTGTTATCACTATGGTAAGTCCTGTCATTTTCTCTCCTTTCCTACCAGGGTGTCATCAAAAGTCCAGCAGATTCATGGAGAAGACACTGACAATAGGTCTGATTCTTTTCCTAATAGTTTTTCTGGATGCACCAGGAGCTGAAGGACTGAACGAGGGAGCCAATACAGAAAACACTCAAAAACGTTCAATACGATCTTCAGAAGCCAAGGGAGCTCGTTGCTCCTACAACTTCATTGTTCCACAGCAAAAACTGACAGGGGCTTTATGTTTGAACACCCACTCTGCCACCGCCAACCGCTCCGATGTGGCGGCGCTGTGGGTGGAGCTTAGGCGGCAGCAAGAACAGCTGGAGAAGCTCCAGGGCCAACTTGAGCAGGAAGGGGCCCTTGCAATGGAGATAAGAGCCCTGCGCAAAGAGAGCAACAACATGAACTCTCGCATTGCCCAGCTCTATACCCAACTTATACAGGAAGTCATACACAAGAAAGACCAAGCTTTGGAGCAGCGTAGGGTGGAGAACCTCCTGCTTAATGCTACAACAGAGGTGACCAAAGAGCAGCAGTCCTTACTGTTTGATGCACATCAGAGCCAACCTAAATCTCATCTTAATCTTTATTATACTTATTTGTATGTACATTTCAGACGCTGCAGATGTCCAGTAGTTACAGGGAGCTGGAGAATAAATACGGAGCTCTCACCTCCACGATGAGCTCCCAGAGCCAGCGTATTGCTCGTCTGGAGAAGCAGTGCCAGTGCAGGGGCTCCACGCACCAGTCCTCTCTGGTAGGGAACATGCTGTGTTCTGCATGTTGCAAATTTACTCTGGGTTTGGGCTCAGCAACTGAGAATGATGTCTTGGTTTTGTGTTGATCTGGACAGGTGACTACTGAACCAACAAAAAGAGACGTGCATACTAATTACAGCTCTGAAGTCAACAGAATGACCAATGATGTTCAAAGAGACCAAAGTGCTCAACCACCGCAACAGACAAAAACAGGGGAAGGTCAATCTCTCCCCACCACCATAGCCAACACTCCCACGGATCCTCCTTTCATTATTCTCCCTGTCACAAAGACTCCAGGTACACCCTTGTCAAGCATTCCTTCAAGCACAAATACTTGATTAGACCCCAACTGGTGTATATATGTGTGTCAGTCATGTGTCGTAGCCACTAAATTGCTCAGATAAACAGCAGAAGATGATGGAGTCAATGACCTGTTGGTTGGAGCACTATCTCCTGAGAATATGTAAACAATGTCAAAAGCAGCTGACAGCTCTTATTAGAATAGAGAAAGTTTATAACACACAGGAACCATAACAGCTATTGTAAACCTGCAAAATGAGGATGTTTGAAATGAGGAAGTGGAGAGTTATTCTTTCACAGAACCAACATGAAACTTTATGTTTTTCACTGACCACTGCTGAAAAGGAGTGTCTGAAAGACACTGTTAGATCTTAATTGTCCACTTAGTCCCGACTACAAATGCTTGTCATGATGAACAATTACCCACTATCACTATACATTTTCTCAATGCAGACTCCTACATCTGTCTTATCACCTTGAACATGAGACACTGAACATGTGTTGGGTAAAAAAAATCTTTAAAATAAATAAATAAGCCAAAGCTGTAGCGTATCTGTGATTTTCTTGATGCTAAAAGAAATAGAACTCCAAATCCTTTTATAAAAGTACTCCTTCGCATAAACATTGTTCTATTCTGTTTTGCAAAAATACCTCGTAATAAAACTATAATGTAGTAAAGACTTTCATATAGGCATTTAGCTTTTTCTTAATATGGTTTAAACACTCTCACATCCATGTTCTGTCCTGACTCAGGTCCGTGGCGGGACTGCCAGCATGTGTTAGAATCAGGTGAGACCACCAGTGGAATCTACGTTCTCCGCCTCCAGAGTACAAACCGCCTCCTGCAGGCATGGTGTGAGCAGAGCCAGCCTCAGGGAGGCTGGACGGTCATCCAGAGGCGACAGGATGGGTCTATCAACTTCTTCAGGAATTGGGAACAGTATAAGGTGATTTCATGAGCATTAAAGTTGAATGTTAAAATTTAAATGTTGATCATTCTGGGTTTATCATTATTTGTATGTCAGAATGAGAGGAGTCCTCAGCCGGGCTATTGGGTTTTTGAGTCTGCGTGTTGGCACAGTTATGCTTCAACCTTAATCCAATAGTTGTTGATCGGTTTGGGTTGGGACTAAGTGACCCTGAAGCCACACACACAGCCTAGAGTATGTCTAAAAATACAGAAACAAAATAGATAGATAATATTTTTCAGATAAATCTAGTTTATCAATGTGTTACAGCAAGGCTTTGGGAACCTAGATGGGGAGTACTGGCTTGGTTTGGAGAATCTCTACTGGCTAACAAAACAGGCTCAATACAAGCTACGAGTGGCACTGGAGGACTGGCAAGGGCGGCAGGTGTTTGCTGAGTATGACAGCTTCCAGCTGGAATCGGAAAGTGACTGGTACAGACTGCGGTTAGGACAGTACTCAGGGAACGCAGGGGACTCCCTCTCATGGCACAGCAACAAGGCCTTCACCACTCTGGATCGCGACAAGGACGGCTATGCAGGTCTGCCCTCCCTCTGCTCATGTGTTAGCTGTGTCTCGGCATGCTGACTATGTCCGCTGACTGTTCCTTTCTTCCGCTGTGTTCTCAGGTAACTGTGCTCATTACCAAAAAGGAGGCTGGTGGTACCACATGTGTGCTCACTCCAACCTGAACGGTGTGTGGTATCGGGGTGGACATTATCGTAGCCGATACCAGGATGGGGTCTACTGGGCAGAGTTCCATGGGGGGTCCTACTCTTTGAAACGGGTTTCTATGATGATCAAACCCTTACAGTGACACAGCTGCATTATGGACATGTCAAAGGTGTATGATGTGATTCTCAAAATGGTGAAGAGGGACTATCTGGTGTTTATTAGAGAACATTCAACAATGTTTTTCTGTTGCAGTTAAATGACAAAAGTGCATGTTTTCTAATTCCAAATGCATCTTAATAAAACTATCCCACTGTATGGGAGTTTTTCAAAAAATATATAAACAATTAATAGTAACTCGGATTTTTTCAGTTAACTTTGCTCAGTTATCAACAAATGCACTTCTTACTAGTTTTTATCATGTTAGAAGTAATTGCAAGGTAAATAAAACTCTGTACTTATTATTCTTGAGTGTTGCTATCCTAACACAATTAAGTACAGTAACAACAAATGAGGCAATGACACTATTAACCAGTGGGAGGCAGTAATTTAAAAAGGTGCTTGTCTGTTGGGAAGGATTTTAGGCAGGAACTAACAGGGTCATAAAGGTATATGCAGTATTAATATATCACAATAGGTGGCCCAACTTAATTAAGAATTTTATTTTAAAGACAGCCCACAGTACAACCAACTTAAAATGACTTTGTTTAAAATATAAATTTTGAGTATGCCATATTGAGTTATGAGTGTACCATTTTTAAGTACTGTACACTGTTGGTTTAATTGCGTAAACTAATTTGTAAGTGTACTACACTTATAGGCATTTGTAGGTAGAAATAGAATTCCTATTCCAGTTTAGTTGTTTTTCAAGGCAATGGCTTTGCATGCTTTTTTCAAGTAAGCTCAACTAATCAGAATTTGCTGTGAGGAAGGAGAGGTATCGTTTTTATAGTCACCACTGGTTGTGACATCACATTTCCTTTAGCAGTTTCCTGTTCACTAGGGCGTGTAATTTCCTCTTATATACTTACATATCTTTCCGTTAAGCTCATGTGACTGTCATCAGCAGGTCATCGTTATCAGACTTCATTTTATCCAGGATTTATCATATCCAGTTATTAAGGCAGCATCCTGTAGATCATCCACCTCCTTCTTCCTGTATGATGTTGGGCCTTCTCATCCACGTGGTTTTACTGTCTGGTGAGTGACAATGGTGCTCAGCAAACCGCTCCTTCTGATCTCATGTGTTTTTCTTTTAGAAATATATACGGTATGCTGTGGCCAGTGGTTTAATATTTTAAAATGCTATGGTTGTACCTTGTTTACTTGTTATTTCAGTAGCTCCAGTAACGTCAGCTACCTCTAAATTACCTAAGATAATTATAATTTATAAATACATTTTTCTACTAGTAATGGTGATTTCTTTGGTTATGGGATAATCTTATTTGGCCATTTTGTCTAGCATTCGCCTTTCAAAGGTATTACAGTAAAAACAATGATGTCTTCGGATAAAACTTGAGGTTTTAAATGGGAAGGGCGGGTGTTAGTTTGTGGAAAAATTGCTGCTGTGAGATGATCTATGACAGTTGACTTGTGTTAACCACATTAGCTGCATAGAGGAGTGAACATTACACTAGCCTCTCTATATGCATTTCATAGTTTTAACATCTCTTTCTCTGTCAGCACTAGCTATTAGCTATTGTATAATTCCCTAAAGAAGCACTCCACAGCAAGCTGAACGGATGACGTCCAATTCTTCACTCAGTCCATTCTCTAAAACATTTCACATTGTTTAACGATCCTGTTAAAAACATAAATGTAAAATTCTAGTCCAGATTTCAACTAACTTGTATTGTAGTGCAGTAAAATTAAGATGAATAGTAGTAAGTAGTAGTAGAAGACATTGTTAAAGTAAAATTACATCAAACTGTAATTATGTGATTACCTTAGTAAATGTACTTTGTTCCACCTCTGATTTAAACAAACTAATAATATTACAATGAGCTAGATATTAAATGTTCTGTTCCAGCTGTGTAAGAATAAATTATTATATGATGCAACAATGACAATCATCTGTAGTTCTAAAAATGAGTCTGATGTTACCTGGGTTATTTGAGTTGACTGCGAGCAGTGGAGCTTGTGCAGTGTGGTGGTAGCATGGTTAAAGGACCCACACTCCTTAACTCACAGATGTGAAGGAGTAACAGGTCACAAAGTTACACAGGTGGGGCCGCCTGAAGGTGCTCCGTTTGGTCATCATTCTCCAATCTGCCACCTCCTTTAGAGTCCAGAAAGCATCAGAGCATCAGAAAGCACAGATTTTGCCTGTACTTTGTGCAGTTTCTTCATGCCTACTGCTGTGATGCCACTGCCCCTGCTGACCACTGCACAGACAACGGCTGATGCTACCACAGAGTCATGAAACTCTTCAAACACTTCACAGGATCTCAGTCTTCTCAGCAGACAGAGTCAACATTGTCATTTTTTGTACATGGCAGTTGAGTTGCATGTCCAGTCCAATTTGCTTTTTAGGTACACACCTAGATATTTGTATGTCCATTCGCTGAATGTTCACTGCTTTCATCTGGTCATGGTCTTTCCTGCAAAAAATCCACCACAGCCTTCTTGTTTTTACTCTTATAAAGCTGGAGGTTGTTTGGGGTGATACCACTGAGCAAATTACAGATCAATATTCACTCTTCTTTCCATCTGTGATGCACCCGACAATCGCTGAGTAATCAGAAAATGTCTGTAGGTGACGGTGTGCCAAGTTGTAGGTGAACTACACAGCAAATCTGTCATGTAGTGCTGTCATTTATTTTTATTGCTTTCATTACTGGATACTTCGTGGTCATCACAAAGTACTGGAAGGTAGAAGTTAGCCCTACAGAATTCACAGTAGAAGTGACATGCATCAGTGAAAAGTGCACCAATCAGAACATGAGTGTTTTGTCTATCAGCAGATGTGGCCAGTTCATGCCCAGAGGAGCTCAACCCACTCAGGCTGGATCCACCTAAGGTTGTAAATCAATATGGAGAAGTGTCTATAGTAAACTGCACCAGCAAAATGAATGACCATGAGGGGATGTACTGGTATGACGAAACTGGAAACTCTCACCTACAGGAAAACAAAATTTTTCTGGCTAAGTCAGTTTCATTGTCAAACTGGAATGTTACAGCCGCATGCAAAATAAAACTAAGTCCATCTCTTGAATGCAGTAAAGATGTTGAAATCACTGTTTACAGTAAGTAAAGTTTCAAACTATTATTCTGAAACAAAAAAGATAATTAACAACAACTTACTATGTAATTTTGTTTTCATAGAGTATCCAGATGTGGTCACCTTGCGTCCTGTAAACCCTGAAAATGTCATGGTGGAAGGACAACAATATGAGCTGATGTGTGATATCATCAGTGTGGCTCCTGTGCAGAATCTTACTGTGACCTGGTACAAAGACAAGCAAATCATCAACACAACGTCTTTTGCCAGAACAAACAAAACACCAGAAAACGTGTCTTCTGTTCTGCCAGTTAACTTGAGCAGGGAAGATCATAGAGTTCAGTTTAGATGTGAGGCTCAGCTGAACTTTGAAGCTCAATCTCCAGTTTCTTCTGACATATTCAATGTTTCTATGCACTGTAAGTAAACACTGGGTTTGAAAAAAAAATGACTTAGATAAAAAAAATTATGTTGGCTATCTGTGATGTAAAGACTTGGATGATTAAAAACATTACATTTGCCTCTTCAGTTGCTCCAAAGTTCAACAAAGAAACTAGTGATGTTCTTAATGTGACAGAGGGAGCTGATGTCACCCTGAACTGTGAAGCTGATGGTAACCCTTCTCCTGTCTATCAGTGGACCAGGGGTGGGGACATGTTGGGAATCAATACAGGTTTCACTATTACTCAAGAAAACGCCAGTGTAACCTACACATGCACAGCTGCCAATAACCTGGGAAGCATAACTAAAGAAATATATGTTCATGTGATAAAAAATATCACAACAACACCCACTGCAGTCATGACCACACCCGAGGCATCAGCAACAAAAGGTAGAATGTACATTCTTGTCCCTTTAACAGTAGTTGAAATGCAGAATATGTATCTCAAATATCTGTGTTTGGCAACTTGCAGATACAGCTCACACATTACACAATGATTACCAATATGAAACTGACTGAATATGTTTAATTTTCAGCGCTGCATTGCCCCATAACACTTACTCCAGATAAACTTGTTGTGAGATTTGGAGACTCCGCTAGAATCAACTGCAGCACTTCAGCCCTAAATGTCTCAGGAATGGGCTGGGAGGCCGTAATTGGAGGGAATGGATTAATAGAATCATCATTTGTCCTGTGGGAAGTTGAAAGCTGGAAATCTGGAATCCAGAACCTTTTTGTTTCGTCACTATAGATGACCGGCAGTGTACAGAGAAACCAACCATAACTGTTTATAGTGAGTATAGCTACTAAATGGTATCTTCTGATTTCATCTGGAATAGATGGTTCTGCAAAGTGTGTACCACTTATGTTTAATTTATTGCTATCACTTACAAATGTTCTACAGAGTGAATTTACATACAGTACAACCACATAAAAAAGTAAATATTAAAGAAACAATAAGGTTTAAAAATTGTAATAATCAAAATGTTAGCAATATATTTTAGAACTAAAATTGGTTTAAATATACACCAGTCAAAAACAACTTCAATACCTGGTGATTTTTTGATGGGGGAGTTATTAGTGCCAATACCTCACAACTAGAAGATTAAATAGGGAAAACGGTTACAGATAATGGACAAATAGTTTTAATATAAAAATATTATATTGTTTTTATAAAAAGGCATTAGTTAACCACCTATCAGCACATAAAGAGGTTAAAATCAGCTCTATAAACATAGATCTTTGACCCTTATTTTTAAATAACTACTTTACATATTTTGCCATAATTAGTATCAAATCATTTTTTGTTTTTGAACTTTAAGTAAAATCTAGATAATCTACTTAGAATTTTTACTAAAGTAAAATTTAAGTTGTACTTGTAGTGAACACAGTTTTTATGCCACTACTTTCACTTTTACTTGAGTATTGAGAATGTGTACTTGTACCATTTTGCTGTGTTCAGGCTGTGTGGCTGCAATCTGCTCACGGTGGACCTGCTGAAATTTGTCCTCCATCAGTGTTAATGTTGAAGATGAATGGTTTAAATACAAATGTAGGCATAATACACCATTCGTTTTTTTATTTTCCTTCGTTGTATTACAGAGCCACCATATTATGTGTTTCAAACTATTATTCTGAAACAAAAAAGATCATTAACAACAATTTACTATGTAATTTTGTTTTCATAGAGTATCCAGATGTGGTCACCTTGAATCCTGTAAACCCTGAAAATGTCATGGTGGAAGGACAACAATATGAGCTGCAGTGTAATATCACCAATGTGGCTCCTGTGCAGAATCTCAGTGTGACCTGGTACAAAGACAAGCAAATCATCAACAAAACGTCTTTTGCCAGCACAACCAACACACCAGAAAACGTGTCTTCTGTTCTGCAAGTTAACTTGAGCAGGGAAGATCATAGAGTTCAGTTTAGATGTGAGGCTCAGCTGAACTTTGAAGCTCAATCTCCAGTTTCTTCTGACATATTCAATGTTTCAATGCACTGTAAGTAAACACTGGGTATTGAAAAAATGACTTAGATAAAAAAAATTATGTTGGCTATCTGTGATGTAAAGACTTGGATGATTAAAAACATTACATTTGCCTCTTCAGATGCTCCAAAGTTCAACAAAGAAACTAGTGATGTTCTTAATGTGACAGAGGGAGCTGATGTCACCCTGAACTGTGAAGCTGATGGTAATCCTTCTCCTGTCTATCAGTGGACCAGGGGTGGGGACATGTTGGGAATCAATACAGGTTTCACTATTACTCAAGAAAACGCCAGTGTAACCTACACATGCACAGCTGCCAATGAGCTGGGAAACATAACTAAAGAAATACATGTTCATGTGATAAAAAATATCACAACAACACCCACTGCAGTCATGACCACACCCGAGGCATCAGCAACAAAAGGTAGAATGTACATTCTTGTCCCTTTAACAGTAGTTGAAATTCAGAATATGTATCTCAAATATCTGTGTTTGGCAACTTGCAGATACAGCTCACACATTAAATAATGATTACCAATATGAAACTGACTTATTATATGTTTAATTTTCAGCGCTGCATTGCCCCATAACACTTACTCCAGATAAACTTGTTGTGAGATTTGGAGACTCCGCTAGAATCAACTGCAGCACTTCAGCCCTAAATGTCTCAGGAATGGGCTGGGAGGCCGTAATTGGAGGGACTGGATTAATAGAATCATCATTTGTCCTGTGGGAAGTTGAAAAGCTGGAAATCTGGAATCCACGACTTGAATGTTTCATCAATATAGATGACCGGCAGTGTACAGTGAAACCAACCGTAACTGTTTATAGTGAGTATAGATACTAAATGGTATCTTCTGATTTCATCTGGAATAGATCGTTCTGCAAAGTGTGTACAGCAGTAGTGAATATTATTTCTATCACTTACAGATGTTCTACAGAGTGAATTTACATGCAACCAATTTACCAAAGTAAATATCAAAGAAATGATAAGGGCTGATAAAATTTGTAATAATTCAAATGTTGGCATTTCATTGTGGAACTGAAATTGGCTTAAATATCCACAAGTCAGCCACAACATTTATGCCTGGTGATTTTGATATTGGGGTAGCATGGTGGTGGAGTGGTTAGCAATGCTGTGTTTTAATATAAAAATACAGTTTTTTATAAAAAACATTTCTGAACTAATAAATGCTGATGTTTTGTTATTGGTTTCCAATCTGCCAGCACATAAAGAAGTTAAAATTGGGTCTGTCTTTATAAATAGTCATCTCTGGCCCTTATTTTTTTAATTATTTACTGTTTTGCTATAATTGCCCTAATCAGTATCAGATTGTTTTCTTACTTTTTTTGTACTTTAGATAAAATGTAGATCATTTATTTAGGTAAAAGTTAACTGGCACTTATTGTGGAGAAATTTTTTAGGCCAATAGTTGCACTTTTACTTGAGTATTAAGTGTGTGTACTTGTACCACACGTGTTCAGGCTGTGTATCTGCAGTGGCCATGCTGACATTTGTCATGGGTCAGTATTAATGTTGTGGCTAATCAGTTTAAAACAACAAGTCTATTGAAACATAGTTTTATCTATGATTGTGATAACAAGTATAGGCATAATAATCCATTCATTTTTTTCCTTTGTTTTATTACAGAGCCTCCAGATTATGTGTCAGTCTCTGCAGTGGTTCCCGGTCCGATGGTGGAGGGCAATGAGTACGAGCTTAGATGTGACATTTTCAATGTGGCTCCTGTCCAGAATCTCACTGTAAAGTTGTGCCAAGGCGGAGAAACTGTGGCAACACATAACTTCACTGACACCATGAGCAATTCAAGTACCCCAAGAAATGTTAATTATACCTGGAAACTGATGGCTAAGAGTGATTACAGTGGAAAACTTTTCACTTGCAAGGCTGAGCTGCACCTAGGACCACATGGACCGGAACCTGTTCCTAACAGAACATCCAATTCCTACACTGCTGTTGTGTACTGTGAGTTTTACACCTATCATTACTGTATTTTTCACCCACCCCTTAGCTAATATCAATTTTAATTTTGACTGATATTACCCTGTCAAGCTGATGGGAACCCTCCACCCACAGTTTATTGATACTTTCAGATCACTGGCTCTCAGCCTCTTACCAGACAGCTGAAATTATAAATAGATAAATAAATATAAATTGGACAACATCACCATCTCACTCGATATCACAGTTGAATGCAAGTGCATGAGACTTTCTCAACTGTGTACAGTATAGCATATAGTACACAGTATATATTTCAGTAAACACATATTTGTCCATGATTCCCACATGCACTGTTCTGAGGTGTTCCTTTAGCCATGATTTCTCTGAAAACTATATTGTTTGCAGATGCCTCTTTCTTTAATTTTAATGATTACTATGAAGTAGAAGAGAATGGTGAGCCCCAAACTGTGGTTTATGAGACACAGGGAATACCTTATGTGACCAGGTTATATTTAATACATAAAAACATAACCTGGTTTGAAAATGGACAAAAGATGGGTTCCCTGGTGTGCTGGACAAAGCGTGATAGTGGAAAATATTTTATATTGATATTTTTATATTAAAGTAAGCAACAAACATGGAACAGCCATCATCATGCTAGAGCTTAATGTTTTGTATACTCCAGATAAATATAACATAAAAAGTTTGAATATTTGGAAATGCAAACATAGTCTTTGTAGGTTTTTATAGATCAGGATCATTAAGGTAATAAATGAAATATGCAGAACGTGTTTTCTTTTTTTCTTACTTGACACTTTTCTCCACAGACCCTCCTACATTCAAGCAGCAAAATAACAAGACAGAAATGATGGAGATTAATATGGGTGAAAATGTGACTTTTGAGTGCCATGCAGAGGGAAACCCTGCCCCCGAGATCAACTGGAAATTCGCCCATGCAAAGAACGTGCTTGTGACCACTTGGGGGAGCCAGAAGAATATAACTATCACAGAGGCCACGTCTACCAACACTGGTGATTACATCTGTGTTGCCACGAATAAATTTGGGAATGCGACCAGATCTTTCACACTGAGTATAAAAGGTATTTTTAATGACTCTGTGAAAGTTTAGTTATTAACTGATGTGACATTTTAAATACATAGACACGCAGGGAAAAACATTCACGGCATCAAGAAGAAGGAGGATTAACTTACAGTTTATGTAATTTATCTTTCTTTGTCTTACAGGTGAAACCCGTGAAGGAATTTCTTGGTGGAATATTCTATTGATTGTCGCTGTCATCATCATCATCATCATTATTGTTATTATCATTGTACTCTATAAAAAAAGTAAAACGAGTGGACAATATAGTTTCATGGCAGTCCATACATCACAAATACCTCTGCACAATAGGTGAAAAGGATAATATATTTATTTCGATACTAGCTGAATTGGTACTATTGGTCTGTAATTAGTTTAATAAGATTTTATTTTAGAAATTGCATGTAACTATATAATTTTATAGTTACACTGTAGCCTTTTTTAAATTGCTCCTTTTTAACCTCTGTATTGCTTACTGTTTAACTATATATATATATATATATTAATCTTGATTATGCTATAGGATTGATAACTGACTCCAACAGTGTTGTACACACATTTCAGATCAATTCTTTCAGATGTCAGTAATAATTTTTAACATGGATTGCCATAGATTGTGAGTAAAGAATTCATTTTGAGCCGTGTGTGTGCACTGTGTGCTACAACTGAATTTGTGTTGTTGTTGTTGTTGTTTTGAATCTCATATCAGCACCAAAAGTGACATTTAATTATAACGGGGGTTAAAGAATAGGACAGCTGAAACTTCAGCCTGACTTGAGACGGAGGGGCAGGATGTGGCTCCGTCCTCCTCCTCTGCCTTCGGTGTGCGCTTCACTGCACTGGCCCTTTAAGACTTAGGATTTGGGAGTGACGCGGATATGAAAGCTAGTTTATCCCTCTTTCCTTCCCCATCAAACATATTTGGACAAACCAGACTAACAACGGCCAGCCAAAGGTAATTAGCTAATTATGATGCTGGTGGAGTGAAGCGGAGCGCGCAGTGCTTACGACTGATTTATCAAGCTGGATTATAAGCTCCGCGCCAGGGCCGCCCTCCGATCTGCGGGGAGAACTTTGGAGAAGTTCTTTGTATTCGGGAAAGTCAGGCAGCTCGGCCAACAGGCTGAACATGGACTGGGGCACAGATCTTTGGGTGAGTGTGTTATCTGCTCGTTGTTCGGGGCAGGGGCTGCAGGGCAGCTTCTTGTTCAGTGTTCGCTGTTGTGTCCGGCTTTTTTTTTTTTGAATAAATGTGCAAAAAAGCGGCTCATATTTGGCTCTAAACGTTCGCTTGTGTTTGCACGACGGTGCGTTCATGAGCGTGGTTCCATTTTCGGACAGTTTCCCTGAGGCGTGTTAAAACGCTGAAAGTCTTGATAGCGGCCCGTTTATTAACATGTTGCGCCTGTGACAATTGAAATGCTGCAACACTTAAACGTTAGATCAACGTTTTTTTTGGTTTTTATTACTTCAGTTTTTACATGAAGCCATCTTTGTGTAGACTACTCGGGCATATACTCAACTCGATTACCCATAAAACAATATAATACTCACATGATTGATGACTGTAATGAAAAGACTTAGTTCTCCCCTGTGAACCAATTTTCCGACATCAATCACCTACTATTACTAGATTACTGGATCTCTATTTAATTTTAGTTTGTATTTATTTTTTTGACAAACAGTATGTCATTTGTAATACAAAGGGACTTTGATTGTGCTGAGGTGGGTTGCATTCAGTGACATGTTTCACTGTTTACACTCTGGCTCACCTGGCTTCCATAGAGATGAAATCAGATGCTGTCATTGGCCTTGACGACAAGCTTCATGCTAAACTACCTCTGAGTCCACTAGAGATGTTATGATCACTCACCCAACAAACCATTTGCTAAAACAAATCAGGGATTCTGCAAACATGTAAACGTGTAAAAGTCCCTTCCTAAATGCAACGATAAAAGTAGTAACGCTGACCAGAATTTGAGCAAAATTCCCAGCATGCAACACAACACCTCAATGATTGCTACAGTTTGAGCCAGTGCAGTAGACAAAGTGATACCAGTACCACACATGCATATTTTGAGGGAACCTTAATGTGTAAAATGGAGCACTGCAAAGAGGTTGTGAGCTCATTACAGTGTATCCCCCTAGGCCTCTTCCTCTGTCCCTTTTCCATCGTACATGCTGGTGCAACAGCCTAATTAGTTTTGCCCTACTTTGACTGAGTCAGAGAAACACCCCAGCATTAATCAGAGGCCCAGTCTTCTTGCCTGCTACTGACAATTGTTTCAGTGGCTTTAGAGGAAATTATTTACACGAAAGCCAGTATCCCGCTTTCAATCGATTTCAAAATACAAATGATTTTATTCAGAGTTTTTGTTCATCATAGTGTTACCTGTCTTGTTAGACAAAAGACAACAGGCATAATTGGTTCTGTCAATGTTTGGCTAGAGAGTCATGCAAGTAAACGGTATGGCATCTGTTCCCTGATTGCTGTTAATCCAAAGGCTATTTTAAGGCATAAGTTTGCAGAGTGGAAGATCACTGTCTAGCCATTAGCTGTGGTAGTGAGTGTTACCAGGCCGCCCTTGAGTACTGCTGTGGCAGGTCTGCCTGGGCCAGGCCCCTAATTTTCTTGAAGACAGGGTGACTCAAAGCTGAAACATTCACCCAAGCCTTGTAGATTGGTGACTTTCAGGGTGACTCCTGTAGAAATTATTTGCCATTTGCCTGGGAAACAAAATTCAAGATTAAGTGTAAAAGAGTTGATTGCTTTTTATGGAGCATTTGAAATGTAAAAATTCAAAGCATGATGTAGCCTGTTAGTTTTTATTGGACCCCTTAGATTAAAGCTGTGCCGTAAAGTGAAGGATACAGCTTTCTTTGTTTAGAAGAGTTTGTCTTTGTCTACTAGTTTAGAAATTTTATAAAATTTCCAGGGGAAAGGCCAGAGTTTTAGCCGAAACAGGAAATTTGCTGGGGAAACAAAAGCATGTTTGCTTAGAATTTTTCAGGTTCCAACTTTATATAATCTATGAAAATCACTTTAGTAGAAACCCCCTCCGTTGGGACCTATAAATATAATTGTGGCTGGAGCTGTAGATAGTGATAGATTGCAGCAATCTGACAACTACTAGTGTTTGACATGACACTATGTATTGTTTTTTTTCAAGCTATTGTGATGTATTTTAAGTTTAAATGAGGTTGGCATTTCCTTATTTTGACACTTTTACATTTGCTTTCTCAGGGAATTCACAGAGATTATGGTAAACCAAACCTGAAAAAAACATTGGAAAAAAATGTTTACATACATGCAGTTTTTTTGCCCAGAAATGAAGGAAATATGAAAAACAGTTGCAATAGATTTTTTTTGTTTTTAGAGAAACACTAGAAACTTCGGGTTAAACAAACTCAAGCTAATTCTGTTGCTAAAATTAGTGGTTTCATTGTTAATTATTATAATGTTGGGATGGTATGTTTTTATTAATTTGACACCATCTTAATTCATGTGCTTCAGTGGTATGATATCACAAACAATTCTTTTTATAAGAAATAGTTAGACACTCACTCATATAAAAACTCTGGACAGTAAGGGTAGAAATATAGTAATATGGCATGACTCTACTGCCTACCACTTTAGTATTTGGACAGAAAATATATCTCATTATTTAGTGTTATGCTGTAATTATTATCAGTAGGTCTCAGTGTTGAAAGAAACACAGAGTGGGATCATTTCAAGTGAGACATAGAATATTGGCTTGAAGACCCACTGCTTGAGCAATACAGGGGGCTACAGGCAACAGTTAACTTACTTCCTGATCAATCTCCACACTAATTGACCTTTTTTGCACCCTGTCAAAGTCTAATCATCAGTTCAGACCTAGAAAAGGCAAATAAGGATAATAATAACTTATCAACACCAACTTTCCGTATTTGTTACGATAGGCTTCTATAATATGACACATATGCTTCTCATTACAGTTTAAAAATACTCCAGCTCTATCATTTGATCGCGTATCTATAGCTCTGTCAGAACCTCTTTTTAGGTTTTGTTGTTTAATCTTCGCCACTCTTAATGTCTCTAAACCTCTTTTTGTCTTATTTGGTTCCCTTTACTGTATTTCAGAGAATCCAGATCTGAGAATAACAGCTTTATTGTTTTGTTGTGTCCACATACTGTGGTTGTACTGAAGGCCGATACGTACTGCTTGAGTTTAAATCATTTGTAGTCAAATAATTTGCAACTTTAACTTATGAATGAGCTAGATTTTAGTACTATTTTTCTTAACTAGTTTTAAGTCAATAGTCTTCCATATTTAAAAACAAAAAGTGTCTAGGAAATTGGCAAACCATTAGTTGTAAGTTGGGTATATTGCCTTTTTTTCCACAATTAATGACACTAAATTAAACTTCTGACACTGCCTGATGCATGGCTGTTATTGAGGTGATGGATTGCAGGCCATCACCTCAATAACACCTGCAGGCAAATTGTAATTGGGTCAAGAAACTGTCTCGTTCATTTGGGTCTAGGCTCCTTTGTTTTAACAGAACGGCAGGAAGGGCACAGGAGAACATGGCCCAACCTGTCAGCAGTCCGTCTTTCAAATTACCTCTGCTCTCAGATCTTGTGTGAACTGTTCTGTGTGAGTGTAGAGTGAGAGAAAACTTGATTTTATTGTCTCTTGCTCTTAGCCGACATGTTTGAGCTTGAATGTTTCATAATGTGCTCTACTAAATGAGCAAAAGAAGAAGACGACATACCGTGCATATTAAAATGCAATATGAGTTGAAAATGTCAGCAATTACTATAGCACTGTGCAAGAAATCTATGAATTTTAAACTCGACATGAACTAGTTCAGAAATCATTTGAGATACCTCACAGTAGGTCAGTGTGAAGTTTGCTAGTCTGAAACATTTCAATGAAGTACAGCAGGATATGTATCAGAAAAGCACCTCCCTTTTCCTCCCTGAGAGCGATGACCTTTTGATACAGGTTGTCTCCTCTCTCAAGCATGGGTGCCCCATGACATAAAACAAAGGGGAAGGTTTGAGACCATTGCAAAGAGTCTGCGCACGGAGTAAATAGAGTTAGAGAATTTGTGGAATCCAACATGCAAGAACAAACCTTCGTGTGTGTTTATAGTCACCCATTCAAGAAGCTTCCAAACGACCTCAAACTCAAACAGAGGAACATCCCAGTGATAACCCAGATGTCAACACATGATCCACATCCTACAGTGTGTTAGCTCAATACCTTTTCCTTATTTGTGTCTCCTGCTGCTTCCTCCAGGACCAATATGACATCATTGAGAGACACACACAGTCTGGGCTGGAGCTGGTGGAGAAGTATGTGAAATTTGTGAAGGAGAGGACAGAGATTGAGCAAAACTATGCCAAACAACTGAGGTAGGCCTCAGGCTCCCGCTGTTGGTCTCCTTTGTTATATGCGATAGATGCTTGTGTGTGAGTGTGTCACTTGTGTTATTATGTGTGTGTGTGTGTTTGTGCATGTTACAAGCTAATTTATGAAATGTTTATGGGGTCTTATGACCACTTTGGGACAGAATCTGACTTGTCTCTGAAACACTGGCCTCATTCTCCAGCTGCAGTGTGCCCGTTCTTTCGTTCTTTCTCACTTCACATTCGCTCCCTCTCCCAGTAGTTTCCCAGCTCGCAGGCCCTCATCTGTACTGCTGAGCTTTGCTGGAGAGGAGAGGAAGTGGGAGCAGACTGGCACATGATAGACAGGATGTGGTCAGAGGCAGAGTGAAAGAAGGAAGAACAGCTATTTTAATAAGTTCATAGTGGACTGTTGTTTTAAAAGTTATGGTATAACGTAGCCCGCGATTACACAATACAAGTGAACATTTTTAAATGGAAAAGTTCATCCGTTTCCCTTTCAGAATAAGTCAAATATTTATCTGCAAAATGATTTACTTTGTCCATAGGAACCTTTCAAAGAAATACAACCTAAAACGAAGCAGCAAAGATGACCCAGAGTGCAGGTGAGCCACTGTGTGTCTTTGTTTTTTAAATCCCAACAACTCACAGAACTACATAATTGAAAGCTGTTTAATGTTCAGTATTTACTTTTCCTTTATTTGGCAGCTTTAATCAGTATTTTTATCATTATAAAATCACACGCAGTGTAAAAACAATTAAACAACAGCGAGTGATTCACTTGAGGTAATGAACCTACATAAAAAATTCATTTGCAGAGCTTTATACGGACTTAAATCGTTGTTTACTTGTGCAGTAAAGTTGTACTTCTTTCTCACTGCTGTTATATTGTAGTTTCTATCCTTAAGAGGCAGTTAGATTTAAAGAAAAAACCTAAAACCCCACTGTGCACTACCAGCTCAGCTCTAAACACAGTGGTAGAGTTGGTAGGGCTCATATAATGGTGAGCAAAAGAGAGTGAATATTGGTCTTGAAATGATTAGAGAGACACAAAGACAATGAAGGATATTGTTGCTCACTTGCCAGTTAGTTCATCATATGAACTTAAAAAGTTGAGGATAAATCAATATTGTATTCAACCTATTTTTGCTGACCAATAAATGGCCAAAAACATCTGAACAGTTATTGCAGATCTAAGGATATATATTGAGCTGCAAAGCAATGTCAGCTAAAATTATGCTTACTTAATAAATTTGAATGACCACTTTTTCCTAGTAGCTTGTTAAGCAATTACTAAGGGAACAACCATGGAAGCAGAAGTCTGAATAATATAAAATTTTAGAGTGTCAGAAACCAGTGTGCCATTAATGTTATTTATGCTGCCGTGTGTGGCTGCTGCTGGACCTGTTAAATGCCCCTAGAAGGAAACGAGAGTATGAAAGTTACAAGCTTTCATCAGAACTTGGCCTACTGTTCACTATATCTTAGCTTGGGTATTTATTATCTTATCACTGTCCACCTCACTTTGGCTTTAATTCTCCACCCTTTCCTCTTCCTTGTAATGGGTAGGTTGTCCAGCTACCAGTCTTTTTCGGACGTCTTGAATGAGATGAACGACTACGCCGGACAGCGAGAGCTAATTGCAGAGAACATGATGATGAACATCTGCATCGATCTCACCAAGTACCTGCAAGAGCTCAAGCAGGAGCGAAAGACGGTGAGTTGATGTGGAGGGGAACACTAGTTTAGACTGTTCATCTCTGTGGGACGAGTATATTCAAATAGATTTTACTTAAAAACATTGTTTATGCTCCTTCAAGAAACCTCAGCTATGTAGTTAAGCCTGTAGCTTGTCAGGACCATTTTCCTGTACTTTCATATAGTTTTACTTGCCGGGGTAACATAAAAACACATGTATAGATTTGCATATGCTGGTATGTGCCTGCAGCACTATATTTAACAGCTGTCTGAGGATACAGTGCACTCTGCTGAGGATTGTAAAAAGTGGGAGGAGAGAGGAGGGCATTTCATAGGAAAAGTGAAGACATGGAGATCCTACAGTTTGTGGCAGGAAGGAAGCCTTTAGTGCGTCCTATGGGAGGCACGGTCTTTTTGGTGGTGTGCCATTTCTCGGTGAGGAATGCTTGCTGTCCTATGGGTATGCTCCCACTGGATTGCAGAACACTACAGCTGTTTACAGGCTTGCACTGCAGACATGATGTCCCAAACAGACATGCGGGTATTTGTTTTCTTTTCAGTTGTGATGTGCGGTTTTAAGAGGTTATTGTTTGCTTAGACATATGCCATATACACATCTCTCGTCTCTTGCTCTCTCTCACTCGCTGTCATCTGACCTTCTTCTCGCTGTCTGTTTCCATGAATGTCTGCAGTATCTGATGGATGCCAAGAAGGCCCAGCAGAGTTTGGAGAGCACCTACAAGCTGCTTGACAGTGTAAGTCTAGTCTTTTTAAAATCATTTTTAATAGATGTCCTTCAACACATTTCTCCTGAATAGGCGTGAATATCAAACACTGTTTTCATTGTGTGTCAAGCAGTAAATGAATGAATGAATGAATTACAAGGAAAACACACACATATAATATACAGACGTTTTCTTTTTCGTGTTGGTTCATTTGGAAAGGCGGAAAGAGGGAAAGGAAATGTTCTTTGTATAACAATGGTTGCACATTCACGATTCATTTGCCTATAGTAAAAACAGTTTGGCAGAATGGAAAGCAGCTTCTTGTTTTACACTTGAATTATCAGTCCCAGTAATGTGTAGTCATGATTACAGATATTAGGGTGACAAAGGCTAAACTCCCTGATGTCTTTTTTAGAAATGCATGTGGATTTCAAATTGTGCAGTGTCATTAAATTTCAGTCAAGCAGTGACCTCATATTTTAATTAATTTACTTTGCTTTCTGTCAAAACAGAGTAAAAAACGCTTTGAAAGGGAATGGAGAGAAGCGGAGCGTGCCACACAGTATGCAGAGAAGACTGACCAAGACATCAATGCCACAAAAGCGGATGTAGAAAAAGTAAACTGTGGGAAATAAATCTACATTTCAAGTGTCTTGATTTTCACAAAATCAAAGTACAGTTGAATCCCAAACAGCTGGTTAACTTGTTTGCTGTGTGTCTGCTTGTAGGCCAAGCAGCAGGCTCACATGAGGGCACGTGTAGCGGAGGAGTGTAAGAACGACTACGCAGCTCAGCTACAAAAGTACAACAAGGAGCAGAACCAGTTCTATTTTAATGACATGCCTCTCATTTTCAATGTAAGTCCAAGGCATGACAATATTTTTGCTCTGTGTTTTGTTTTTAGTTGTTAACACATGGTACATTAGGAAGCGGCGTTAGTTTGTGAGAATAATGTAAAGTTAGCACTAACAATTATATATTTTGCTCATAAATAATCAACTATTGTGTGTTTACTAGAAATTGCAGGACCTAGATGAGAGGCGAATACGGAAGTTGGCGCAAGGCTACATCTTGTTCTCAGACACAGAGAAACATGTGATGCCTATCATTGGCAAGTGCCTGGAAGGCATTACTAAAGCCGGCACCAATGTTAATGAGAGGAATGTGAGTTGGTCTCAAAACCGCTAAGTGGATTTTAATATGTAGCAAAGCATTACACATTGCTAATTTCTTGTCGATACATTATGTCTGTCATAATCCTCAATTGTTCTCATTCATATCTTTTATCCATGTTCATATTTGCATGTAATGCAGGACTCTGTGGTTGTAATAGAGCAGAACAAGTCAGGCTTTGAGCGTCCAGGAGATTTGGAGTTTGAGGACTACAGTCAGGGCATCAACCGAGCGTCGTCGGACAGTAGCCTGGGTACACCTAAAAGCCACGTGGATGTTCTGGGAAAGAACAGGAGCAAAAACTTTTGGCTTTTCAGCAAAAGGAGTAAGGTAGGACATTTTGCATAAGCAGAGAGAAGGTTAATTTATGTCATATGTTCATATTGACAAAAGAAATCTTTGGTTTGCTTACCCCGTCCACCTCTACAATAAGTGATGGCTTAAGCAGTCAAATTAGTGGGTGACTCCTTTCACGGCCACATGAAAAGTATATTTGAGCCACAGAGCGCTCGTGATTGACCTGTAGTTCTGGTTACACATACATGCAGCACATAGATAACCTTCTTGTCTCTTAAAGCTCAGTATCATAATGCATGTGTTGTAATCATTGTACATTTGTACACACACACACACACACACACACACACACACACACACAAACTCTTCTAGAAAAGGTCCTTTGCATGACTCTGCCCTGGCTGTGAGTGAATAAACCTTGCCCCCCACCAAACCCTCCCCATCTCTGCAGTGTGGTTTCCAATAGGTCAACTAGCAGTCAGCATTCTGCTGTGCTTGTGCTTTCATCAGCACGGGGCCCAAACAACATTGAATTTTCCTCTGCAAGCATCCACAACCACACTGCTTCTATTATACTGCCCAGAACCTAGCATTATGTCTTGCATCACAATAAAATCTTTGTACCAGCATTTGGATGACACCAGGTTTGCCAGGTCAGAATAACTGAATCATCCAGGCTATAAATGTTAATGTTGGCACTTTAGTGATTGCTCTCGGGTATCTATTTAGGTCAATAGAGCGTCACCACATTGTAAATCATGCATCTTATCTCAAAGGAGCATACTTGAAGAGGTCCAAAATTAAAATGGTGATATGAGAGGCTGAACACTAACCAGCTAATGGTCACCCTCCTCCAGTCCCTGCACTAAGTGATCCCTTCTTCCTCCCCTGTAGTGTTTGCTTGCTCAACGCCTCTCTCCCCTCTGCATGTCTTACTGGCTCTGCTCTGCTGTGCGCTCTTCCTCTGCTGTGTATGTGTGTGGCACACTGCTCTGTGTCATCAGTCATGCTCTCCCAATTATTCCTGTAGCACTACGAATAGGAGATTCTATTGCCTCTTGTGAGGTTTTTGGTTTTTATCTGCCCCCCTAAACATTCCCATTCGTAGCTGCTCTCCTACATTCAGTTTCTCGTAAGTCTCAAGAAAATGATCACATACCCAGTAGAGGTTCGCATAATAACTGGTGCTATGTTTCCAGCTCTCCGTATTACACACGCAGCCTTGTTGTAGAATTTACATTTATTAAGACTAGAAGGTATCTTCCTGACCTTTACCTTCCCACATATTGTGGATGTACAGCTGAGATTTTAATATAGTTCATTCCAGACATAATGGGCATTCATCAAGCCCCCAAACATCTATATGCACCGTTCCCCTTTGTTAAATAACCAGGCTATCTTACAAATTGCTTTAATATATGAATTTCATATCTAAATATCAATGTATATAGTTCAGATAACACATGTTATTGTTCACACTGAACCATAATGAGAAGAACATGTGTCTTAGTGTAAGTTCTTTTCATTCTAACATGTCTCACTTATTATAGTTGGGCCATTATTATAACTATAATAATAATGTCATTAATGAACATGCTATTGACCATTTTAACAGACTATAGCAGATAACATTTGTATTAAAAATTAGTGGTCCGATATAAATAAGCCATTTTTACCCATTTTCCAGGACCATTTACTTGGTAGTGAAAATCCAGATGACTGTATCCAAACATATTTGTTATGTGCATTATAATTCATCAATTTGCATATCACTGTGCATTCTGACATTAAATGAGAGCTGCAAAACAAAAAGTAATGCTTAAATGTGATTTTTATATTACAGTTTACAGTAAACAGTTTGGGTAAAGTAAGTAGTAATGTCCTTTTAAACTAGTTACAAAGTCTCCTTAGTGTTACCACATCTCTGCAGTGAGGCTGGGTCAAATATCCTTGATGCGGCTTAAACCTACAAAATAAGTGCCAGGCTGGCAAAAATTTGTAGATATATTTTTTTCTACCAATTCAAGAAATTGAGATCTGGTTTGATTTAGTTGTTTTGGCCCAGTTCCTCACTGCAGCTCACTCTACACTTCTGCCTGGTGTGAGTTTGACTGTAGGTGTTGCTGTGTCCCACCGGTGTGGGAGCTGTGGTTGGTTGCTTGCTTTGTTGATTTGTATTTTTTTTTGTGTGTGTGTGTGTGTGTGTTGAAGACAGAGAAAGGTGTGTGTTTTTGTGCTTTCATGCTCTCTGGGCTCAAGTGCTGGGTTTGCTCCAGTGTCTTCCTGGCTTTGTGGTGTGCTTTAAGGTGTTGACGGTGTCTTTTTCTTTCCCCTGTCACCTTGTTTGTCCCCCTCCCCCCCCGTTTTCTTTCTTTTCCTACACCCTCTCCCCCATCCTGTACACCACCCTACGCCTGCCTATCTATGCTCGGGTGCTGGTACTGTGGTCTCATCACATGCCAGCTCTCTCCCTCCACCCTCCCACCGTACTCAACACCCCCGCCCCCTCGCCCGCTAATGGACCCCCTTCCCCCAAGTTTGGCCGGGACCCCCTGTCGTACTGTTTGAAGGAGATCAATAAGACAGTCAAACCAAGAATTTCTTCCTTCAGGACACTCAGGAGATCGGTGAGTCACCAGGGAAGGTTTAAGTGCCAGGAGCCAGTGCTTCTCTCATGACGGCTTTCACACCATCCTGTGTTCCTACATTTCTGAGAGTGACTGAATACCTAAGAAGAATAAGATTCATATTTTCAAGACTTAGCTTGCACTGCTTATAATAGCGCTTCCTATAATTTTAGTATTTATGTCTTATAAACCTGTAATAAATTAGCCATTTTTTAGGGCTGGAAGCAAGAACTAATTTAGGGAATGTATGACCTTTTCTATAGATGCTTTTCTTTTTCCTTCCTCAGAAGTTTACTCCAGAGAGGAACATGGTAATATGAACTATAAACCTGGTGTGGGGTTTTGAATTATGTGACACAGAAAAATGGCCACCTTTCCATTACAACTGCTCGTCCCATTGTAAAGATGTGTTTAGATGACTAAACATGCAACACCCAGCATCCTGTTTTGTGGCTAATAGTTGGTCTCCTTGAGGTTGTATTGAAGAGGTGGCCACCTGGTGGTGGAGCAAGGGAGAAATGCTTGGTTGCTCAAATACAAAGAAAGAATTCACAACTTTATTTTATGATAGCCCTCATTTTTTTCTCTACTTCCTTTTACATCCATGGCTTTATTTATTCAGCCTGTAAAATTAACATAATACATTGTATTTGTCGGTCTTTGAGTGTCGTGGCTTTGGGTTCAGGTCACTGTCTAACAAATGTGTGACTAACAGATTTATTTATTTTTTCTAGTTATGAATAGTTCCTTGAGTTCAGCTCAAGGGACCCATGGGCTTGCTGTTCTACCTGAGATGTTTTTTTTTCTTCTTATTGTAATTATGAATTTATTTTTGTGTTAATACACCATCTCTGTGACCTCTTACAGCCTACAGTGACTGAGGACTTCGCCCATCTTCCTCCAGAGCAACGCAGGAAGAGATTACAACAGAAATTGGAAGAAATTTGCAAAGAGTTGCAAAAGGAAGTAGATCAGAGGTGTGTATGTGTGGTATTAATAACTATCTGTGTTGCAACCCCTCTGGTGGTCGTGTGCAGACAATATTAATGTCGCACATGTTGGTGTGTATAACTCTGTGGTGTCTGTTTGACTGTTTGATTTGTTTACCCAGCCCTGAGCTCTGCAGGGAACCAATTTCTACTGAAAGTCACTTTCTTGCTTCCTCCCTTGTTCCTTTCTCCCCTGCTCTCTCCTCTCGTCAGTGAGGCCCTCGGGAAGATGAAAGATGTTTATGAAAAAAACCCTCAAATGGGAGACCCTGCTAGTCTGGCATCTCAAATCAGCCAAACATCCCAGAATATAGAGCGGCTGAGAGGAGAGCTCAGCAAGTACGAGGTAATCGTGAGATCAATCATTACAATTAAGATAATTATTAGACCATTGTTTATTACCGTATTTTCCGGACTATAAGCCGCTACTTTTTTCCGACGTTTTGAACCATGCGGCTTTTACAGAGATGCGGCTTTTCTATGAATTTTTCTGCAGCCCTCAGATGGGCGCTGTAGATGGAAGTCAGTGCAAACAAAAAAGCGCCAGTTTTTATTCTTAGCGCATGCAACCCAAGACGCACAACAGCAAACATCAGCACTTTTACTGCCGTGTTACAGGCACCATTCAGGTTCAGGTGTATGAATAAACACTTATGGTACAAAATCTTTCTATGTAAATATCTTGTTTCTCAGCCTGGATATTGGCGGCTTATAGTCCGATGCGGTTTATATGTGACAAAATATATATTTCTTTTAAATTTTAGCGGGTGCGGCTTAAATTTAGGTGCGCTCTATAGTCCGGAAAATACGGTAATTGTTATATATTTGAAAAGGTTTTAGATTCCGACATTTTGTTTTAGACCTTACCTACTGTATAAGGTAATTTAGTATGAGTTCATTTAGGATATTGTGAGAGAACCAGATCCCTTGCTTTTAGAAAACACAATGATGTTGTTTAACAATATGAGGTAATCAGACCCTATGCTAATAAAAACAAATGGTTAGGAAGTCACAAGTCCTGATTCAAGATAGATTTTTCTGCTTGTGAGTTGTACTTTCTGAGGATATAATTAACTCTGTTATCCATCATAAATAAGTGTCAAACCTGTAAAAATCAATGTACCTTGGTATATATGTCTGTAAACACATTATCTAATAGTAAACTGTGTTTTTACAGTTTAGCGTATTTTAACAGTTCTCTCTCCTTTTGCTTATCTAGACTTGGCTGGCTGAAGCAGGAGGTCGAGGGAACACAGTGCGCCATAAAACTCAGACATTTAACAATAATGGAACTCATGATGTACAGAGGTAAAGTTAAAATTTACTAATAGACATTATGCTTGACGTCAGTAAGGTGGTAAACTGTGCACACTGATCTGTTTTCCGCCCCTGTTTAGCCCTGATGGCGCTCACTCCGATGAGAGCACTCCTGATCCCTCCCAAGCCATCTACGCGGAGTTTGATGATGACTTTGAGGATGAGGAACTATCTGCACCTATTGGGAATGCACAGCCATGTACAACTTCCCTGGTATGTCACATGCTGTTTTAGCTCACTGCCCTATTCTCCATTCCTGAAGAGCTTGTACGATGAGCATAGTGAGAGAACATCCTAAAGAATCTCTGGGTTTTCTGTTTTGTGTGTTTTGTTTTTTATTAATGTATTTATTTTTCAAATGGTGCGTATTGATTCCATCCACTAAATGGATTTTTTTTTTTGTGGATCGTCTTATTTTGTTTTACAATTTTTACAGTTAATCTTTAGTTATCAAATACTAGATTTAGTCACTGGGGACACTGTTATTTATAGAAAGCATCTTGATTTCAAATTGGGAAAAACATTTTTCATATTTACATCACGCAACCACTTACGGACACAAAATCATGAGTCAGACATTGTTTTGGGCTTTGTGTTATATGCCTAAACTAGAGATTATTGCAACCATTAAGTCCTTCCTTTCCTGTTCAGGTGCCAGTGAAGGGACAATTTCTATGCTGGAGGGGGAGGTGCTGGCCGTGATAGAAGAGGACAAGGGGGATGGTTGGACCCGAGTTCGTAGGACCAATGGGGATGAAGGCTACATACCTACATCTTATGTTACCATCACTCTAAACAAATGACAAACTCACAGGAAACAAGAGAAGAAGAGATGAACACTTTTCAAAACTGTTATTCCCACAGGACCAACCATAAAGAAGCCACACCAACCTAGGCAGGACCACTGGTGTATCCAGCAGAGGGTCTCCTTAAGATGCTTTGATTTTTTTGAGAGAGGTGCCTCATTTGGGTAGAGGAATGGTGATAACCGTGTATTCCTTATGGGTCACATTACATGATTTTATTAGCAGTTACTTAAACCAACTATTTTATTTTTTTAAGTTACAGTCATATTTTGGTTAAATGTTGCTTGAATTTTAGGCACCAACATGCGTTACATGCTCACCTCCTTCGATGGCCTAATAAGCCATTCACTTGGAACGTGAGCAAAAGAAGCAGAGAAGGAGTATGACGAGTGCTGCTTCCATCCGTACGCTGAGTGTTATTACCAGTAATCCCTGCGTGAGGATATAAAACAGGAAGTTACCTCACCTTTTGTTTTTGCAGTTAAAAACTCACCTGCTCTGACCCATGGCAGTCCACTCTGCTGCTGAGCCTTGAATAAGACCTGTTGAAGTTCTTATTTGTCTCAAGCGTGCCACTTTCTAGCTTTAATAGCACTTGCAAAGATGCATGCCACTGTCACTTTGCTCGTGGTTGGACTTGAGATCTTGACTTACCCCAAGGGTTTAATGAGATTAGGGAGTGGATGCTTCACTTATGGTTTTTCTGCAATTTGTAAGACCAAAGGTGTTGACAGCTCTCCTGTTAAGGCAAATCATATGCACACAACCATAAATAACTTGTAACTGTTGACAATCACAGCCATATCACCATTGAAGTTCATATTCAATTTAAAGCAGTAACAAGGTTATACAGTACTTGTTGTTTTAAAAGTGGCAACATGAAAATTGTTCTAAAATAATTTATTAAAAATCTGTATGTTCTATGAATAATATTTTCTAGTGACAGACGTTGTACAATAAAATAAGGATGTTCTCACATTTTCCCCTTGCACATAGTGGACTGTTACTAGCCACAAAAGGGAGTAAATAATGCATGTCTAAAATGTGCTAAGACTGTTGTATTTATGTAATAAATAATATATATTTTAGCTATCACAACACCACTATTGTCTTATTAGCTTTTTAGCCATTCAAATAAAGATAGTTACATTGTGAGAGAAAGCTGTGGTATGTCTGTAATTATCTTGCTAATAATATTTAGTTTTCATTTAGTTTGCACCCTTAAGTTTATTCACATCCTGTTTTTTTATTTTGTTATAGAGTAAAAGTAATTGCTCATTTGTTTTTGGTGCCTTCCCAGGTAAAAGCATTGTGTATAAAGCATTTTTTTCATAAAAGATATTTCTTTTTTTTTCACGACAGATTTTAAAGCACATTCTAAAGTTAGAAGTGGTTACGTCATTTCTGGACCCATAAATAAATATATATTTGAAAGATGGGTGTCTTTTGAATACTTTGATTTTGTGAATTTGAGGTAAATCAATACAACAAAGCAGTGTTCTCAGTAGTCCTATTTTTTTGGCAGGAACCCCATGCAGTGCAATACTGGTAGAAATCAAATTTTATAGACACCTTAATTAATAGTTAACGCCCCCTCGAATACCTCAGTCAACTTTATCTGTTTAGTGAATTTGAAAATGCTTCACTTTAAAAAGATGCTGAAACATTTTTTTTCTTTGTTCAATAGAATGAATAAATGCTATAAAAAATGTGACTACAGGAAATGACATGAATAAACAAATGTTCGACATGATAAACACCCATACATTTACTGTTTTATGAGTTATAACAATGCAAAACATCTACGTGATCCTGTCGCACAGCAGATGTCATTTTAAGATATGCATTCCTCTGTAAACTCTGTAATTCCCCACGTAGGATTTTTAGGATTTATAGGTCCAACCTATATGCTACATTTCAACCCATAACCTTAAAACATTCACAGGTGAAATTTGAAATATCATTGAGTTATTGGACACCCCAACAAAATCAGTTATTGAATTTTTAATGTCTTTAAATGTCAAATCTTCTTAAAGTCGTTGCTTGAGAAAAACGGCACTCACAGTATAAGGCTGTCATTGTGTCTGTGGCTGAATTACTCTGCAGATGCTTCACAAAATGTAACTGAAAAGTTGAACTGATTGTTGTTCAGTGTAAGTGCAGCATATTTTCAATAGGTGGCACTGTTGCATAATTTCCTAAAAGGTGGACTAGATCTGTCATCTGCTCCCCCCTCTGCATAATTATGTTTTCAATATAGGCCAGGCATTTGCATACCTGATTTAATTGCCATGGCTTCAAAACCATACCGTTTATAATAACTAATTAAATAACCCTAAATTGGCATGTGCCCCACTTTCATATTCACCTTATACACAACAGCAGACAGCTGAAGCAAGGGACAATGAGTGTGATCTTGGTCAGAAACAATGCTTAAAGTTATTTATTCCTCCACGTTTTAGGAAAATGAAAATTATTTTGGAAATGGTGGTGCTCTGTTAAGATAAGGGAGCATCCTGCAGTGGCATGCTGTGGATTTGACTGACTGGTCAGACGACTGAGGAATTTGATCATCATTTGTATGCAAAGCCTTTAGTCTCAATATGCGTTAAAGGTCAGCTTTCAATAAAGCTGCTGGATGCAGCCAACATCCTGCTCCTGCCTATAGCTGAGAGACGAGACTGCATTCGGGCTCCTCAGCTCAGCCTGTTGGGAAGAGTAATCCATGGCGCTCAACATGAAGTGCAGCTGCGGTGCTATACCCTCTGTGGGTTCAGCAACGTGTTGTATCTCTGGCCACGCCCCACTGAGCTGCGACAACACTTGCTGTTCCCTCTGTGAATCCCTTAAGTTTCACCTCTTAAAAATAGACAACATACAAACAACAGTAATTTTGCCTCGGCAGTCAGAGTTTACCGTACCGGCTAACAACACCCACTATTTCTTGCCTAATAACAGGGATTAGACTGGTGCTGCTCCAGTGGTCTGGAACTGACAGCATTTAGAGATTAAATCATATCTCCTAGTGTATGAAGTTTAATGTTTATACCTTTGGTTCCTTGTCAATCGTATTATGAGAATAGTGGAATCAACTTGTGGAATGAATATGGAAATGTGGACACATAAAGCTATAACAATAACATATTCCTATAAAAGCATGTTGTGGCTGCTGGTGGCTTCTTGGACATGTGTAGACCTGGACAGAATCAGGCCTAGTCATATTTTATTTATATTTTTCATATTATATTTATTATGGATGAGTTGCTTTATCCATATATTCGTGGCCACATGGGTTGACTTTATGTTTGTGTGCACATTCTACCTAAAGGAGTAGCTACAGTTTGGGAAATATTAAACTTTTATTGTGTAACGATAAACTAAACATGTGGCAGCTGCACAACAACTGCAATAACCTGGCTTTATTGTCACTGGAAAATGAGTTGGGAGACTCATTGAATGGTATTGAAATCATATCCAATTCCATTGCATTCCTCCTGGGCCTGGAGATAGAAACTGGCAGAATCTTTGCTTACTGACTCTCAACAGCAACACAAAATGCTGTTTTTTTGTGCTGTTGTGGCGGTGGAATTAGACTAAATACTAAATATTAAAAAAAGGAAACATTTTTGTTTTGAAACTAACATTGAGTTTTCTCTCCGCCACCACTCAAGCTAAATTTGGAGTGTAAAAGTTTATGATAAAAGTGTATGCTTCAGGACGTTTATGTTGTTATTTAACATAATAGAAAACTAGTGATGCAAATCGCACTTCACTGATCTAATTTCAAGGTGTCATGTTGTCAATATACTGACAACACCCGATCAGCTTTAGCAACCCTTATAGCAGCAGGCAATGGTAATTTTTGACATAAAAACTGCAATGTAAAGGATTCTCATTTAGCAAGAATTTAGTATCTGTATTCTTTGTCCGTCCACATCAGAGTGTAAGTGATATGTCATATCCCCCTTTTATTATAGTAGGTGTTGTTGCAAAATAAGCAATTATTACCTTTCTGCCTGCTGCACTACAGGTGATTAAAGATTTAAGATCTTAATCTTCCAGCAGTTGCTACAACAAAGAAATAAAACTAAAAGAAAAAAAAAACCCCAAAACACACAAAAATGACAGTGAAGGAGGGAAACACTTAAGCTCTTCACAGCTGCTTCATGTAGTCTAATAGTTCAGCTTTATTTAATCAGCGAATCTCATTCAGATCGAGATTTTTTGCAAGAGAGACTTGAGAACAAATCCCCAATATACAGTGAATATATATCCAAATTAAGAAAATAACAATGCAATTCATTTCAATTTTATTAATCTGCCACACTGGGTTTTCCAACCTTCAAACTAGATAAAGGAAAAACTCTCCAAATAAACAGGAAACAATAAAGCCAAACACGAGAAAGAGAGGCAGAGGAGGAAGCCTTCATCCATGATGGACAGACAAAAAAGAGAACAACTTGTTACAGATATATTTTGGCCAGTCAGAATAACAACAAGTTAAGCAGGAAGACCATGATCAGGGAGGATGTTGAGCAGCCCAACCTTGACCTGAGTGTCTAATATCAAGAACTTTTGCAGCTTATTCCAGTATTAAGGTGGATACTGTTGGAAACCAGTCAGTTTGGAGTTGGTAGGAGACCTTCAAAGGCCTGAGCTCTGAACTCAACCAAAGATTTTAAATATATTGACAGTTTAGACTGTAAAATAAAGACACAAGTATGCTGTTGCCTTGTGGATGCATTTCATATAACTCATAATGATATGCGATAGTTGTCTGCTGTAATATTTCAAATGTCTTTGTGATAAACAGCATCTAGCGGTTTAAAGGTAGTAGCACCAGCATAGTGTATGATCCCACCATTATAAGATGAGTTCATATTTCAGGTTCATATCTGCTAAAAGGCTTTGTGAGTACAAATTCTAAACAGCGAGTTTTGAAACATTATTATAGATTTATAAATAACTGTGCCTGAGATTCATTACTGCCTCATGTTCATTCCTGCGGCACAGCTCGAGGACAATGCTTTGTCTGTTTACTACTCCTGTCTTCGCTGCTATTCTGCTAGAGCTTTTTCCCAACACACTGGTGGCATTCTGCATATGCGAGTCCGACCACCCCGTAAGAAAATCAAAAGCATTTGGATGCTGCCATCAAGCCTGCAGTGCAAATAAGAGTAATGCAACGCTCACCCCTTTACAGTAACTTATTTGGAATGGAATTTTATCCGAAGTGACTTGTACATGAAGAACAAAGGACACAAAATAGCAAAGTCAGTTGTCAGCTTTAATATAACTTCCATCTCCAAGCTGCTAGTCAATATTGAAAATAAAGCCAAACATTTGGGGTAAGCTCTTTGAGGCAGCTGTCATCCTCTGAGAGCACTAATAGACATCTTTCTTTTGGCAGTATTATTGCTGATTGAAGTTTTGTGTTATCAATTTAGCAAAATTTGCATCTGATGAAAATGCTTTTTGATCCCTTCATCAACAAAGCTGAATGTATTGAGCTTTTGATGGTGCGGTCAATTTAAGTCTGCTGATCATGTCATGAATAAAACAGATCTAATTTCAGCAGAGCCTTTTAGTGATTTAAACTTCGCATTAGGGTGTCATGCACTACCCTCTTAGAAACCTTCAGTTCAAACATGAATGCCAATTTAACTTCTGGCACTTTCACTTTGTTGTGATGTTTCCCACCAACATGATGCTATATGGTGTATATTTTTCATATTCATACTAAGGCAAAAAATGTCTACAAGTTGATATATTAAAAAAGCTTCAGAAGAATCCGCCTGCAATGAGTGTGTGCATTAGTGAAAGAGATTTAACTTTTTGTGCAACAAAAGTCCACATATTTATTATTAATTTTACGTCTTTCTAATTATAATTGCTCACACCACACACAGTTTTGTCCACCTTTACATGGAAACACAACTGGTTTTTGATGTTTTTGTTGTGACTAAAATCTATTGTTGAATTCAGAACTCATAACTATGGCACCTGCAGAGATTAGCTGTAAAAAAATCCATACAACAACTTTGAACTATGCATTATCTCCCTAAGTTACAAATGAGTTTTGTTGCTTTAAGCAGGGTTTCATAAATAGATACATCTCAAACAAATGCCAAAATCTGAAAACTTTCATTTCATTCATGTGAAATTCTTAATTTGAAGTAAACAAAACTCATAATAGAATCGCAACACTAAATTATAAGCCTTGGTTCATTATTCAAAACAATTCAGCCATTCAGTGAAACAAAGATTCTTCCCCATGCTTGTTTTGAAAAGTGCTGCATAAGAACAGAGCTGTGTCAAAGTTAAATTCTAAACCAGAGCTACATCATATTTCTCCTGTGATCTTTTGGTCAATATTCTTCAGCAGGTAGAAACCAAGGGACTGTAATAAGTGCTATCATTACCAGATTACAACTCTTATGCCACACATTCAGTTTCCTTGTCAACAGAGCCACATGCTGACAATGTAGATTGTAGTTTAAAAATGAACAGCTTTACTTTGAATTATTTTTTTCCCAAATGTGGTGACAGAATTGCCTTTGTTACCCTTCTGATAGGAAAAATACAACTTTTCCAGAAGCTTTTCTAATCAAATGAGCACAAATCATGCAGGTAATTTTGTTTAAACATCCTATTCAAGCAGCTCTTACTGTGGTACTTAACAGGAGAAAATGAAGAACCTTTAGTCATTGCTGTTATGATTTATAAAAAATGTTATAATTTCTTAAAGATGGAGCTGGTATCTTCTTCATGTTTAAGAAGCTTTTAGGATTTACACGCCAAATTGTCTCATTACTTACTGCTTTTAATTAAGTCACAGGACATAAAAAAAGGGTAATCTGATTCAACATTTTGGTAATGGAAGCAAGTCCTCAGTCAAATTGCCAAGTACTTAATGGATAAGCATGTGCAGAGTTCAGATTTTACATGCAAATAGGAGTGATTAACTGGGGGAGGACATTTGGATGCCAAGACATTTGAATAAATACTTAACATTTGTACAATTTTTTTGACCTGAACAAACCAACACTAGAAACACAGAAAAGGCACAATCAAGAATGCCATTTTTTCCATGTCTATAAAGCAGACAAGAACAAATTGTGTGATGTCGGACCTGTGTTGTTTTAGTTTACACCCATGTTTAGTGTGTAAGGAGCTCAAAGGAGGGCAACAGAAGCCAATTACTTGTGGTGGTTGTTAAAATGTGTTGTGTTGTGTCTATATTCCACAAAGTTTGGACTGTAATGATAAGGCTTTTTATGGGCTCAGGGAAACAGATTTAGACATGAAGAAATAATGTTTTACAAGTTGGCGGCCAGGTCTGGTGGCATCACGCTGTGCATTCATAACATGATGCCATCACCTTGTCATCAACTTGATGGATTACCATGGCTATTGTACAATGATGCAATGTGTTTGTTTCACATGCATTTGTGTAATAAAACATTCATTATTGGCCGAATTCCAAAAAACTAAAAGGTAAAGAAAAATTACAACACAAATGTGCACCTCTGTCAGCCAGATGCTGTTATTTTTTATGTTATAATTATGTTATAATTGTGACAGCTGTGTCTCGGAGTTGTGGAAAGAACGCAGCAGTGCCAAAGGGCAGCTTGGAGAAAAGGTAAATCAGAGCAAAGATGTGCAGTTTGTCTTTCCCTCGTCTGCGTGCATCCCGCCATCGGGGATGAATGGGCTCATTTTAAATAGCTCAGATTAATTAGCGGTTTTAATTGGAAGGGTGTTGGTGGCAGCCTTTCTCTCTCTCCACTTAACCAGTAATTTTGGTGAGTGGTGCCTATGTCAAAAGGACACCTGGCGCTAGCTGACTCAACACCAACCGCAACCGTGCTCAGACTTCTCGCCATGACAAAAGCTGTAACTACCACTGTATCCTGTGTATGTGGGTGTCGGTGACAAGCGCCACTGTTTGCTATAGATGCCTGCGCCCCTTCTCTCCATCACTCGCTTTGCTTTTTCTTGCTCTTTTCACCCTCTTTTTGCTCTTTCTACTCAGTTGCATCACTACTTGTTTCCTCTGTAGTCGGAGTGATTAACGCCTCCCTATATTCTTAGTTCGCTTGGGTCTGGCTTATTGTTCCTTGCATTGTTTTGCATCACTGAGGGCCCCCGTGTACAGTGTGCCCCATTCACACAGTTTATCAATGATTTCTTATTTCCTTTTTAATAGAAGCACCAAGGGATGATGTGCTATTCACAGACTACTTGTAGGTTTTAACAACTTTCTGGTGAACGGTAAGTGATGACAGTGAGCCTGTCTGGAGTCTGTCCTCTGAGGAGATACATCTCACTGCCTCTCAACATCTAGTGGCTGTAGTCAATGGGACATCATAATGTATTTAGAGCCTTCAGAGTTTGTCAGGAGGATGGCTGGATTGGCGGAAAGTTCACAAAAAACAAGACTTCCTTAACATGATGTGACATTAAGTCAGACGGCAACATTTTTATTAACCACCCTTGATACTTTTATTCCACTTATACAAGTGTTAAGAGTTAAAAAGATCTGGTGCCAGTTTAGCATTATTGTAACACAGAGTATGTGCAATCTGGATGTCAAAGGCGTGCACAAAGTGTAACAAATTGGGCAAGGGTTAATTTTGTAAGTGCAAACTTCAAATTAAATTTAAAAATATGTCTTAAAATATGTGTTAAATAAATCTACGCAATGTTTTTTAAGTGATTTAAATAAAAGTTCAAATTGCTTCTTCATTAGTATCAGTAACATTTGTGACTTCCTGCTTCCAGCCAGTCAAAACTATTCTTGTTTATTCATTACTGGTGCAAGTTATTAACTGACATACAATAAATCCAGCACTATTACTATGCTCTAGTGCTTCAAGTCAAGCCTCTAAGTTGTGTTGCATTATTTTTTAATGCTTTTGCAGTTGTCTGGACAACTGTTGTGTAGCTACAGACATGAACGCAAACTCCATAATTTTAAAACGTTTCATTGTGTTATATTATAGTTACTGTAACTCAGTGTTTGTTTAATCTTTAATTATGAATTTTTGTAGCAGTTATGAGTTACATAAGTGATAACATTTTACATGTAATGTTTATGCAATTATTGATAGAATGAAGGCCAATTACTATAAACATTGCCTCCCTAATTTTGAAAATACCCACTTGGCCTAATGAGTGACATTGCATGGCCTTTCCCACTTTCTGCAGCTGCTCTGGTATGCACAGTGGCCCTTAGTGATTGATGAGTGGGCGAAAGGAGAGGAAATCTATCCCCAGGTTACAGTGCTGCTCCGGTGATGGATGGCTCCTTAGAGGTCTTTGCAAAGCTGATGGTCATGGGCCACATAGAGCCCAGAGCTGGGAGTAAGAAAACAGCTCAGGGAAGAAAGGAGCAGGATGCAGAAACATTTGTAATTTTACATACAGCAAATAAATGATTTTCTTCCTCCGTATAATAAGGTGTATGACACTCGAGTCTGTGCCCTGATTTTTACTTCCAAATAGCTAGAATTACTCAGTTGAACGTGTCGGAAAGGTGATTATTCTACTATGTACTAATATGAGTAGTAAATTTCTCCAGAAGTGCATTACTTTGTTTTGGCCTAACCCCTATAATAGGGTGGCCCAACAACAACCTTCACCGTTGCAGATCAGTGGTTGCAGTGTACACACTGAGAAGACTGAATTCCTGCGAGGCTCAACTCAGGTCACAAATATTTCTAAAAATACATTACATTAAAATATTATACCACAGTGAGACTTCAAATCTAGCTGCAGATCAGAATGTGATGGTGGCACAGCTCAAATGATGGTGGATGGGTCTGCTTCCACTCTCGTTCCTCCTCATTGTTTTTATGTCACCGTCCCTGAAAATAAGATCAGCGTGCTTTTTCAGTGCGTGTCAACGCAGCCTCAAACCTGGTTTTGTATGGGAGACAAGGCTGCTGCTCTTGTAATCTGTTGGTGTACCACCTTTCTGGGACACATATTTGATTATCCTCCTACAGTGAATTAAGTGAAAATCAATCATGATGATTCACAAGGAGAGTGGAGAAACTGACAGAAAATAATATAATCTGTGTTTTTGTTATCACAGGAGATGCTCCTGAGGGCTGGTGATGATTTTAGGAAAACATCAGGTCTGACAGGTTTAGCCCTCTGTACACAGACAGCTCATATTGGGCTTTCCCTCTTGATGTTGACTACTTTCGTAAACAAGTAATGAATACTTCTACACTGGCCTTATGCACTTAAAGCAAAAGTGATCATTAACTATTCTCCCAGTGCAGCAAATATGGTAATGAATCTCTCAAGAACCTTTGTAATGTGCTTTTCTTCCCTAGGTTATTGAAGAGATTCATTACTATATCTCTGCACAACAGCAAACTTGGCCAGCTTCCATGCAGCCATAAAATGTGTGAACAATGACTTCCTTTATGACCATCCTATGGTGGCCCTGAGAGGACAGTGCACTGCAGCTGATGACAGCATGTGCAAAAATGTGAACAAATTACAAAATGCTCATCCCCTCTTTGACAGGACAGGTCCAGCCTTAACAAAATGTGTAAAGTGAGAAAACAAAACTAAATACAAAACCAAACACTGTGAAAAAGGGCCCTAGAAAAATGCAAGGTTGTTTTTTCATTGTTATCAAATCTTTAAAAATAATTTACAGTTTTCTTGTGTTCTTGTGTATTGTATTTAAATAGATTTTTAGAAATATGTTCCAAAACTTATTGCGGCGAGGTGCTGCCGATGCGTCCTGTGATCTTCAGACTCACACAGCAACAGTGCTGTGAAGTTTGCTCTTAAATGTCATTGAATGAGACTCAAGAATTTCAATGATCTCTGCTTAATTATGACGTTTGAGAGCTTCTCATTTATTGAACTGTGATAATGACTGTTAGACTGTGGTGGAGCGTAGCAGTCTGTGGATCTCAATTTGCAAATTGTAGTGTTAGCTTGCAGAGCTGAGCTCTCAGGGTCACTGTACACTCCTCCTCCTATTTTTATAGTCATGTAAACAGGTCGCTCTCACATCCATATGCAATACAGTACATGCAAACCTCTTTACACACACACACGCGCGCGAAAATAAAAGAATAGATGTCATATAAAACACCTGTCACTTGTTCTGTGTCTGCATCAATGGTCTACTCTAACAATATGCCACCCTGTAGTATCCACTATGGTGGGCTGCAATGATAATAAATTGGCATGGATTAAATGTCAGCTCCAGTCCAGATTCACCATCAATGAAGCTACAGTCCATCTTTCCAAATGAGAACAGTTCAGACAAGTTAGTGCAGGCTCCACCCTCCCCACATAATCTTTACACGAGTAGTTCATGCAACAAATGGGATGACTGACAACGACACGACTCGGTCTGTCAGCTAGTGAGGTTTTAGTCCAGTGTACTGGGCCAAATATGAACGAGAGCAGATTAAAATAGATGCATCACTGTGTTTAAATGGTACTAAACTTGGTGTTTACTAACACAATGCCAGTTGGAAATTTTCCTATTTCTGCAAACGAGACATGACGTTCCACAGACTGTAACAACAGTCTGCATTCACCCACAGCAGCGTGGTAAATATACTGTAGACCGCTGCTGTCAGCTCCTGTTTTAAATTAATCTAAGCCGTTTCTTGGCTTTCATTTTGCCGACGCAGTGTCCAGATCTTTGCCTTTGCTAAATGTCTTTTTTAGATTAATAATACCCCAATCATGTCCTCACATTGGGATCTGCATTGAAGTAGTGGGATTCAGGAAAAAAAAAGAGACAATTACATCAAACACTGTTTGGATTACAAGAATTAATTTCCTCTCAGGCTGTGTTTCAACCAAATCACAAAGCTGAGTGAGAGCTGGATAGCTCACCAGTATGAATGTGTCTGCAGAATATTGGGAGCACTGTTTCTACTCATTCATCCATGGGCTGAGTGAATTCCCGCGTGAATGCCAATTAAACAAATGTCTCTGGGAAAGAAATCCGATCAAAACCCTTAATATGAGAATGTAAATCGTGCAATGCTTTTTTGACCCTAGGTATAGGTGTTTATCGAGAAAGATTTGGCCCTTCCCTTCTTGTCTTGTGTTTAATTGCCTAAAGTTGCTGTGATTTGATTAACAAGCACTCTATCCCCCTTTTGCTAAGTTCACATTTGTTTTTTAATTTACCACAGACCTCTACACCGTGCCGGTTCAACAAGCAATTGCTGAAAGTGCTAATTGGCTTCTCTTATTGTATACACTATGTTCTCCCACCTCTGGTCAGAGCCCCAGACATGTTGCTATTCCATTATCATATCATGCATGGGAATGCGGGATGCAGGAATCATACAGAAAGCACATGATCTGTACTTGCCCTCCAGCGCAAAGAATCATTACGGCCCTCTTCAAAACACATTGCAACCAACTTAACATAAATGTGTCAGCGGTGAGCCATCAGTCATTTACCTTGCTGCAACAGTTTTGACTGCCTCATACATTACAGATTTTTTATATCTTCACCAGTTCTTTTTTTGCTCAGTCTGGACTCCATCCAATCTTATGGCAGTGACAAAACTGCCTAATGCAAATACAGCTTGAAGAGATAAAATGTGGTACTGAGTGCAGCCCCCTGACTTTCTTCGTAGCTGGAGGGGAGAGACCAACACGTGTCATGGCGTTGCTGGTTTGTCTGGGAGGCCACATGGCAAAAGCGGGGGGGACTGGGGGACCAAATGTCCGTACTTGTGCTCCTTCTTTTTAAGCCTGTGCTTAAACTCTGATGGACGTCCTCCCACAACTAAGTTGTTTCTGGGAATGTGGGGTTTGAAATAAGAGCACTACACTTATTCAAAGCTAGGGGATGGGACTGCTATTTTATTTTCTCCCTAATCAGCGGGGAGCAGTCATAAAACACAAGCTGCTTGGCAATCTAGGTGCTGAAAACGCCTCGAAACCTAATCATCACTTTTGGACAACAGAATGTGAAATCAGCGAACAGTGCACACTCTAGTTTGCAGACCTTTGTCAGCTTCTTATGACACTACTTGAGATGCCACCAGCGCTTGTCAACAGCTACTTAGTTCCTCCAGATGGGCAGCTGATTTATAATACACCTGCCTTCTCAGTATTGCCTGCTTGAGTTCTGTGGTGTGAAGTATGCTCAGCGCTCATTTGGGAGTAAACCCGAAAAGGTAGTGCAGTGGCAGAAATGTTCCATTGAGGTGCCTGGTAATTGATGTATGGCTTCAGCCATGTTAGAGCTGTGTAGTCGAGAAAAGGGAAGCAATTTGTGGCTTGGCTAGGGGCCCTTTTAGCGGCTTCAGTAAGCACTCCAATTTCCCTTTTATTCTGCCTAGTATTTTTGTCTGAGGATAAACGGCAAGCTGCGAATTTCCACTGATCACATGGGTTCGGTGTTATTCATACACACTCATGGACGGATTTGGGCTTTTTTGGCCTATTCAAAATGAGGTTTTCAAGGCAGGGTGAATACGAGTGGCTTCTTGTCATGTTTGAGCAGGACACACGGTGTACACACAGCTAAAGAATAAAACTGGTGTGTTTGGGTTTTAAGCAAGAATTGATAGAGGAGCTGTTTGGGCTGACAGAAGAAGGGAGGAGAATGAGTTGGTTGCATTTTTGGCTTTCAGCTGCATAGTGAAGTGCTCCCAAGTGTGCCGCTGTATAAATATTCATCTTCCTCAGTGTTCTGCATCAACAGCTGAAACACTTTCATCTATCTACATTTGCAGTTTCAGAAAATAGATCACTCCTGGGTTGTGAGCAGCATAACAGTGTTAGCAAAAGGATTAACTTTGTTAGGACAAACTCTGAAGTAGTTATTATTCATAGAGTAGTTAGGAACATGCAACTATTAATTGAAGGAAAATCCAGGGATTTATCCAAACTGGATAACACGTTAAACTTTGATATAATCTGTGGCGCTTCTGCTCTGTGACAATATGAGCTTTAAACTAAATATTTCTTTAATAACATGAAACTTGGTATGTTTTATGGAAGGTCACAGGTCACATTTGTAAAGTGACGCAGGAATTTAGTTCACCATACTGTTTATATGGATATTATATGATAAAATCTTAATTTCTGGGTTTTTCATTACATTTTCAAGTCTAAAAAATAGAAACCAATTTCTACTCATGCATTTAGCTGTTTATTTTGCAGCCAGGGACTCTGTTGGGGGTTCATGCCACAAAACCAGTTTGCCCCGAGGTGACAGACTATTGCAGTATAATGGATGTGGTGGGGTTGGTGGGGGAGTACTTTATATTGCAGGGGCTCAGGGTGGCGTTTCGAAATATTGGTGAAGATATATTTGAAAATTGCTCACTGAAATTAATTTAAGAGAGAACTCAGCATGCCAATAATGACCAGATCATAATAAAACCTTAAAATTAATACAGTTTTTTTAAATGTATTGATTATTAAATCACATCATGTCAGTAAAAAACATTTAGTTTCACTTATAGGTTTTCATTGAAGTTTATCAAGTTATGATGAACAAAGTGGGACATTTTTACTTATACTCTGTAATTCTTGCATAAAGTATAAGATACAAACATCCCACAGCCTTACTTCTTTTCTTTTTTGAATACTACTACTACTACTACTACTACTACTACTACTACTGCTAATAATAATTATAATAATATATGGTAATAACAGAAAAGGTTTCACAGTGACCAAAATAATGAAAATATGCCTAGAACTCAGCTTTCATCAAAACCTTCTGCAATTTCTTATATGGATAGGAAATTGCTGTTTTGCATAATTATATAGTTTTCTGCTCCCATGATTAAACTTTCGCTCCCAGCTGACTGTGTTTGTCTGTGATGTTGCTCTTGCCTGTGCTCACTCAAATGCTTACTGGCTAAAGTGAAGTTTTAGGGATGGAGGCATGGAGGACGGGGTTGGATGGTGGTGGTGGTGGAGTCCTGAACCACTGGGGACTGGGACTGCTGTCTAAATGGCACAACTGAAATTAAATGAATTATTGTAGCACAACTGATAAACCTCTTGACATTAATTACACAACCCTGTGCTGAAAGTAACTCTGATTATCCCATAAATTAATCCATAAACCCAAATTAATCTCTTTATGCCTCCAGATTCTTCACTGTTACTGTGTTCGCAGAGGCTTTAGAGAGTCAGTCGCCTCCTTCACCGTTATGTATATTGCATGAGCCAGATCATATCATTTAGTGATTAGATTTTATCTAGTTTTTAGTATCTTCCTTTAAGGTCCACAGTATTGTTTTTGGTTATTCTCACATGGCGACACACACAGGAAGCCTTTTTTGGACAGTATTCAAGGTTTATTGTGATATATCTGACACAGAAATTGTATGATAATGCATAAGTTAGCAATTGTGACACTTGTTAATATTAATATAAATAATAAAATATTATTGAAAAACATGCTGGGGCTGTTCTCTTATATATGATAAGTTTATTGGAAATCATTACTCTGGTTTTGTAAAATATTTTCTTGTTTTAATTCAGTCTTATCTGATGTCAAATATAAAGTATATGAGCAAGTGGTGACTTAAGTTACAATGCACATGAAGACTTCAAATCAACGTATCATTCGATGATAATGCACATTTTGATGAAGTAAAAGGAGACAGGTGGGCGGATAAATGAATAATATCAAGCACATTTCCTGTCTAAGGACTGTATTTTGATGTCATACAGTATGATGATAATGAATGATGACCACTGGCTTCCCGGAAGGATGATAAAAAAACTGGATATATTAAAGAATCACCAGGATATTAGCAGATGGATAAAAATCCATGAAAAAAGTGGAATATAGTTACATTTATGAAGTGCTTCAGTGAACACGTACTTTCAGTCACAGAGGCTGCTTTTAACTGTAAGAGCTAATTTGAATCTTCTCTTTGTGGTGGTTTTCCCACAGCTCTCAGTGTGTCTGGAGTTCAAGAGTAACTAAGTCGAGTGGAGGTGTTGATGTCAGATTTGCCCACACACAGTCTCACTGCTCTTCCCTCTCCTTTATTACGGCTCTTATGGATATGCAGGAGCTGTTAAGCAGACTTGTACCTCTTGTAACCACATAGCCCAAGAATTGCTCAGGGAGCAATAAAGGACCAAACAGGAGGAGATGCTGCACAGCAATGGACGAGCAAGCGCAGCAAAAGGACTTCCAGCTAGTGAATGCTTGTGTACGTGTGTGTGTGTGTTTGTGTGTGGACCACTGTGATGTGAATAATAACTCTTTTCATTCACCAGTGGCCCTGAGTGTCTGAGAAGTCACCGCAAATCCCCATTTTTGCAGACAAAGCACAATGCCAAGAGGGAAGAAATGAGTTTTATTTTAAAGCCTTGTCTCATTCAACAGATTACATTCCTCTCCATCTTAGGTGACTGCACACAGCTTGGTTATCAAGCCGCACTCACAGTATGTGGAGACCGTCTCCCATTTTTACAGCCTTACAATGCAGCGTTGTTACGGTGGCAATTTACTGCAACTCAGAGTTTGAGCTCCGGGTTATTGTGTCCAAATCGCCTGGACCAAAGTGGCTGCATAATGTATCCATATTTTTATCTGGTCAACCCCAAAATTTGAAATAGTGGTGCTGTGTCTCCATCTATTAAATTTTACAATACTTGATTCAATAATTGTTTGTTTTTGTTCTCTTCCATGAGCTGGTTACGCATTACTTTGAGCTCTTAATTAAGATTTTTTTAATGCTATTTACAATTTCAAACAGGGCAGACTTATATATATGTATTGTTCCCCTTGGGGCTATAGTACCTCTTTGGAGTCATAACTTGAAATGTATGCATCCCCTCTGGGGCCTGCAATTTGAATTTCCTCTGTAGGGAACATTTCAGACCTTCCTTTCTTCCAAAATATGAATTATTTCAGGTTTTATTAGTGGCCTCTAAATTATTAGCTCTGTAAGAGGCAAAGAGGTCTTGCTGTATTTTCTGCAGACGGTAAATGAAGGAAACATTTTGCAAATAAAGCAAGGGTGCAAACCCAAAAACACACTCAAGGAGGAAATAATGATATAATGGGTCAGGATGAAGAACAACCTTCTTGTAAAGAAAAAAGAAGACTCTGCTTTACCTGAGATTTTAGATTTAGGAATGAGGATATTAAAATCCTCAAAATAACAAATAGCTGTGAAATGCCCAAACAGAAGCTCAATCATAAAGGGGTTGCCAGGCATTGCTGGGGTGTAATTGGGCGGCGTACATGAGTCAGCAATTTAGCCGGCTCTCACCGTTAACAATTTACAACAGTCCTGTGCTCATTTTCTCCCTCTCCTATCACCCCTCTCTCCTTCTCAGTGCTTATGCGCTGCATTAACACCATAGCTGCTAACCAATGCACACACACACACACACACACACACACACACACACGCGTCTTACCTGGTTTTGTGTAATTTATTGACACAAACTCACCCTCTGTAGCTCACACTTGGGACACCCATTAGAAAGTGCTCACATTTATTGTTCTGTCACTAGCTTCACAATGGCATGACTCACTTCTGTAGAGAAATAAATAAAACCTTCCTTTTCCCCTCATCCCCTAGGACAAACCTTGTAGCAGCAGAGGCTTTGCCAGCTCCAGGGAGCCTAAATCCTTTTTGATGCTTTTTCATCCTTTGTTTACCTGCTATTTGTTCCCATTGTGTTCACTACAGATTGGAAGGACAGAAGCTGATTTCTCAGGCTTTGAATGACTTTGATGGCTTCTGGGTAAAACCTGAATTGGCCTGCTTGGTGCCTTTTTGACATGACCACTTGTCACACACACCGTCATTTGAATGTGATGGAGTCAATGATGCAATTTTGGCTTGTTCAACACAGTCGAACTGAGCTTTGATAAATCAACAGCAGCGCGTCTGGCTTATACGTCTTCAATAAACCAGCTGGGTTTCAGACTAAAATTAGCAGTGGTAACAGAGGGCGTATGAGAGGCAACCATTTTTATTATAAGGATTAGTATAGTTCTATTTTTGCAGAGGCTTTAAGAGGAACATTTAATCCACTGTCCCCGACAGTGTTTTCTTGATGTGGTGTAAAGAAAATGAATCGATAGTTGCTCTGCATCAAAGCAAACAGTTGAAGAATAAGTGAATGAGTGCCCCTCCGACTGAAACAAATGACTCTCATTTATGAGTGATTGGACTTGTTGCTGCCTCGCACATATGCTACCTTACATTTCTGTCTCTCTCCTTCTTTCTTATTGCCTTCCTGCACACCAAATTGAAATTCAAATGAACCTCGGTGGCTCCACAACAAGCAATATTTATTTGCCAAATAATCTTGTAGACACTTCCGAAACAAACATTATGAAAATTAAAATGAAGATAAAATGAAAGTTTAACATCAGATACCTACATTAGCTGCCGGAGGTTTTTGTTTGAACATTCAGGGGTATTTCTGCCTCATTTAAGTGCCATTCCCTGTTGACATCACAGCCGATCATGGCAGAAATTGCTTCAGTGAGAGTCTGGCAGTCCAGGATTTTAGAACAGAACGAAAAATGGAAACAGAGCCCAATTACAGATGTGGATGTCTGGGTATTTTTAACAATATACCTTGAAAACCGCTTAAGTGGTCTTTGCTGTGCACATTTGCCAAGGCTCCTATCTAGTTCTTATTTTGCAGATGCAGAGACAGAGCACCTTTATTTCGATTTCATTCATGTATGGTCTGGTTTTATGGCTAAAGCAAGGATCACTGATATACAAGGAGCTTGTTCTGCATTGTCAGGTGTGAAGAGTCTTATTTCTCATTTCCCTATCATACGGGTTCATTTCATTGCATCGAGTATCACACAAATGGAGAAATTCAAGTCCCATTCTCATATTCATGACTACTTTAATAAAAATTCACCTGAGTATTTTCCATAATGGACTGACCTTGTACCTGTATTCCCTTTTCCCTTATTCTTTTTCATGTGTTGTACTTTCTTCTTTTTCTTCTATTATTTCATCTACAAACTCTTTCAGATCAATCATGAAGAAAAATTATTATGAAAAACACTTCAAAAATAATAATCATCAGGGATATTATGGTAACAAAGTCACATAATTGCTCCATTGAAAAAGTGTTGTGATGGACTGCATCTATGCAGAATTGGAACTGATTTGATATGTATGAGGGAACTAGGACAGCTGTGAGGGTAATTAAAGCTATGGAGGCACAGATGCACAGATCACATTTACTTTGGACCATACTTCATTTCGATGTTTATGTTCCTGCATATTTACATAAGAAACACTATATACATGTACAGAAAGTAGGACAAAACCTTTTCAAAGAGGCCATGTTAATCAAAAGTGCAGTCTATAATTAGGGATCTGTGTTTGTTCTGCTGCACTCAAGTAGTTTCTGTAGGACGGTATGGGGAATTGTTAAGCGAGCGGTGGAGTGCAGCTTTTAGCGCTGTGCGGGAAACATACATTAAATAAATTACCTCAAAAAATCTACAAAAAAAAGACTCATATTTACTTCAGCCATTTTGCCGTTCTTCTAGCACAAATGACTTTGTAGCCGTGACTCTGAAACTTGGACCGAACTCACCACCACATAGCCCCTATATTATTACAGCCCTAAAGTCCGTATGCTGTTCAATTTTTAAGCTACAGTATAGAAATACGATTTAAATTGCAACAACAACAATTGTAACAAGGCCGTTTGGAGGCCTGCTCACTAATGATGATATTGGGAATCAAAAGGTTTTTTGATTCAACTCATTGTGATTAATTTGGCTACTAAAGAAAGCCATTGGTTTCTGTTCTGTTTAGATACCTTGACCTCGTGAAGTGGAACCTTTAGAAAGACGTCCTAGAGAGGCGAGATGAGGATGCACGATGACCTCAATCTCTCACGCTCCATGACAGCGTTTTTACATTTCCCTTTCCACATCACTAAGATATGGCAAGTTATGCATTCTGCAGTGCATACACACAAAGGGCACACATAACAATTTGATAGTTCTCACGCTTTGTATGATTTTCATAACACGCTCACATACAAACAAGCATTCACAGGATGTTTGTTTTTATGAAACATGTCAGATTTAAATTCTGTCAAACAAACTTTAATGTCAGCATTTGATCATGATGACGGCATTGGTTTAATTATACATTGCGTTTGCAGACTGTTGGTTCTTGTCAGCAGCTGTAAACCCTGTTTCACGCATGGGTGTGCAGATACGAGACATATGCACAGGAAACATGTGCTGTGCTCCTCTGCACTGCCTCCTGCTGTAGAACCTGTCAGCCGCTGTCAGGTACTGCGTTTTAGTGCGACGGAACGTTGTAAAAGAGAAGGGAACCCACTGTGGTTGTATGTGAGTGTTATCCTACTGACTGTCTTTCTACTCCCTTTGTGAAAAGCTCAGAATGGCAGGTCTTCTGTGAGGCTCACGACTTCTCCACCCCCTCCTCTGCCCCGTGTTCTTTCTGTCTCTCTATCCTTCACTCCTGCTGGGCATGAATGAACCCTATTTCTTTCTCTACGTCCCGTTTTGACTCTTTTTCTCCTTCTGTCAGGCAGTGAGATACAAGTTCAGCCTCGAAGCAGCGACCCACGGAAAGGTTGCTGCATTCTGGACAACATTAGAGAGCAAATCGGGCACTCAGTCAGAAGACGGCCAAGCAATGATAAAATAGGGTGCTGGGAGTCACATGTATGGGAGAGCAAAAGATGACAAGGAAAACAAGGAGCGTGACAAAAATCTGTACAGCATGTTTGCTTCTGCACGGTTGAGTTGCTGCTGTTGAAGTCTGATAATAAAGCTCCAGAGATTCTCCTCAGTGACACTGTTAGTTTGTTGGCTGTCTCACATCTTCATCGCCTCTCTCTCTGTTCTTTTCCTCTTGCAACAACTAACTCACTGCTCTGCATAATCATAATCATTTGGTGTCCTACATACTTTAAACTAGTGTTGCTCGTCATGGGAAGAATTGTAGGCTAACATAAAGACACACAAAACCCAACCTCTGACTCTTGTGTGTCTCCCTATCTCTTATCCACCTGCAGGTTTGTGCTTCCCTCTGGTCTCTCCCTCACTGTGGGATTAGAAAAAATGTGTGTTTTAAATGCTCTACAGAAGACAAAACCTGACACCAGATGTGACACATTTTTTTTAGATTTGAACTTTCCTTGCAGATTTCTACCACTCGAAACTGAGTTTTCAGATCAGTGTAAAAGCTGCCCTGCCTCATCGTGATGATTGCATTTGGCTCCATGGCCTGTTATGAGCCCGAATCTTGTTGTTCTCTTCTTCTTAACGCTTTAATCATTTCATCAGCCTCTCTTCTTTTGCTCAGCTGCTCATCAAAACCTCTTCATCCCCTCTGATATGTGGCTCTGCATTTTCAGGGCTGATGAATTTACTGCTGTAACAAAGGACTTGTTTACATGTCTATCAGCATCTGGTTTCTTTATTGCATCTTTTATTTCGGCCACCCACTCGTGTGAACTTCTTGCCTGTGCTGCCTGAGAAAGTCCTATGAGCTATTGATTTGCCAACCAAAGAATTAGCCCTCGCTGTATGATTTATGAAACGGCGAATGACCAGGGGACCATCCTTTCAGGGACTTTGCATTTTCAGGGATTCTTCTGTGTTATGAGCAGTAACTCTCAATGTGCTATTTACCAAGTAGATTGGTCATTAAATTTTACCTGATCGTGCTTTTTCTATTCTTGCCCGTTGTCATTTACACACAAATGCAAACAGCCATTATGTATTGTGTATTTCCATAGCTAAAGACATAAGTAAGCAAGCTAAAACACAGACGGCTCTCTGTATGTACATAAAGGCACATTATGAAATGCTTGTGAATGCACAAATATAAATACGCTGACAGTGAAAAGAAATCTCTGCATCTTTCTCATTTTCCCTGGCTAAATAATGACAGTGCACCTGTCTAACAAATACCAGCTCTGTCACATCATTTTTGTGTCACTCAAGACATTTAAAATCTACTTTTTGGTGAAAATATGTGCGTGTGTGTGTTGGAGTGACAGCAAGGGGACAGAGACTCAGCAGTACAGCACTCAAACTGTCTGAAGTAAATAAAAAAGCAGCTTGTGTAGACTTTTATGAAGGGCCACTTTCTGTTACTTTTACTTTGATTTCTTCTATGTACATTCAGCTTACGTTATGGAAATATGGCCTCTGTGTCCAGTTGGGAATATCTGGACCTCCATTGTTTGTTCACTGCCTGCGTTAAAGTCCAATCAGCGGCAGTTTTCATCAGTTTAATTACGGTTCTCTCACTTTGCAGCAGTGCTGCTAACGCTTTGGCCTAAGTGAGTCGAAATGGCAGCCGTGATTGTTATCTCATCTGAAAGCCCATTAGAGGGATCAAATATGAGCAAAATGTTTGAACTTTGTGTGACCGGAATTCAAGTAAAGTTAGTCTAAAATTAGTACTTGCCAAATCATCTCGACTGTTTTGACCAAGCGATGCAGAGGATGCAAACTTCAAATGCTTTATTTTGCTCCCTATCCGGGGGTGTCGACAGGCATGTAGGATGACATGTAGGATACACAGGATGTCTCCAGTCAAATTTAGATGGCTGGATTTTCTTCGTCCTTCTCTCAGCTTTTTCTGTTCATCCTCCACTATTTCCTTGACTGCAGCAGTGGGTGGTTTGGTATTTTTGTCACTGGATCCTCTGTTGCAGTCAGCCTGTGTTTGATCCACCGGGTGCCCGGGATGTGTACTGCTCCTACTCTTTGCTGAAAGTCAAGAACACACTGATTTGAATAATTAAAGCGCTGGGGAGAGGCCGATTCCTCTCTCTTACTGATCCCGACATCCCCACAGTGTTACCCTGTTTGTCTGAGTGCTAAAGCTTTACTGAATCTGTTTGTGAATGTCTTCTCTGATGTTTCTCCCCTCATCCCCTCTTGAGATCAGCTGGAGCTTAATCACTGGTTACAATACCACTGTCAGGAAATGAACATTTTCTGGACAGTAACGTCCTACTGCTGCCAACAACTATTGCATGATGTTCTGTCCCTCTTTTTCTCTCATTTGTTTTTCTACCTTTCTCTCTCGATGAGATTGGGGAAAAGGGCAAAAGGAGTCTGGCTCTGATATGAAATGTTCTGATTGCAGTTTGGACTCTTGTGTCCTTAAGGAAATTGAATTGACCGGCAGTTATGTCTCAATACAGTGACCTCCTACACCTCACACTTATCAGCTGAGCCCCAGACTCAGCCTGGCCGCGTTGGCAGCCCGGCTTGTCAATGCTCACATCTGTCAGTGTGGGCTGCTACAGTTTGGACACAGAGCTATTTGAAATGTATGCCTCAAAGGACTAAGATGCTGTATTAGAAATACAAGTTATCACCAAGGCAGGAATGTACGCTCTAGAGACTCCAGAAGAGCTATTGGCTATTTTGTTCCTGCACTTTTCCTCCCTAGTGTTCACTCAATTACACTTACAAGTCCACTTCTCTGCCACTGAGACTCCACTTCTTCCCTGCCCTCCTCTTATCCTCTCACAAACCTGACTGCTGACCCCCCTCATCTGCAGTCTCTGCTGATATTCTGGCCTGCTCTTTCTTTGTCTGCTCTCCTCATTCTGCACCCTCACTCTGCTTTTTCCTACTTGCCTATAGCTCAGTTTAATGTCTGCTCTTCTTCATCTTTCCTCTCATCACTCTCCTATGCACAATTGTAAACACATAGCACATAATTGCTCCCCGTGGCCCCATGATTTCCTAGTAATTGCTGTTATGATGCTTGCTGGTTTGCTAATGTCCCACTTTAGTCTTTGCTCAAGGTCAAGTCAGATACAAATAAAAGGCAAGTAAAACAAACAGTCCACTGATTTCTACATACTGTATGGCACCCTTGAGGAAAACTTAATGTTGTTCCTTTTCCTCTGCTGTTTGTTGATTTGTCCATTACAAGTCAGTTGCATTCATACTGAGAAATGCTTAAGTCACGATTGATCATTTTCTTGCCAGAAAAAACAGCAAAATATAACGGTACCCTGTGATTTTCATTTTCTTTTGAGGTGTCACAGCCCCACCAATGGGGCGTCTGTCATTTTGTGTGTCAGCGTCCATCCACTGTGTTGATGATCACTTACACTCCTTATGTGTGTGTGTGTGTATTTGTGTAATTTATCCCGATGTGGAGCCTGCGTCTCTTGCCAGCAGCTTCAGTGGCTTGACAGCGTTGCTCCTCAGAGACTGCAGCATTTTGGCTAGTGTGTGACATCACCTGTTGCTGTCACTGCAACAACTTGATCATCCCATCCGTGCATGCAGCACCTGACAGATGAGGCTGGGCTTGTGAGAGAGGGCAGCAAGACGAGATCAAGATCCTGTTCCACTGTGTCCTCGGGTTGTTCTGCTGATGGACGACACTGTGAATGGCTGTGACTGCGGAGCCGGGTGGCCAGCTAAATGGGTGGCGATGCTTGTGTACACCGTTCTTTACATCTCCCTGCTATGATGAATGTAAAATTGATAAAGGCTCATTAATATGTGCAGATAAAGGGGAAACCCAGTGACTACCTCAGCAGCTCCTGCTGCTTGTTTTGGGGAAATTAATTTAATAACCGGATCAGTAAAGCGCAGTGATCACAGTCCTAGCTCCAATTTGCATATTAATGTAGCATAGTGCATGCAGCCTGCAATATATATGGACTGTTGGGCCACTGTCGCGTTGCAGTGGAGGCAAGAAAAGGCAGCAGTTCCCTTGGGGACACTCTAATGCTTTGTATATTAAAAAGGTATTTTGGTGTCCCCACTCACTCACAAGAGTAGTGTTCGAATTTGTCAAATTTTTTATCCTAATGCAAGGTGGGAAAAAAAAACACACACACACCAATACAAATCTACCCTCCTGGGTTTCTTTCTTCAGTGCTTTCAGTTTGAGGTGATTGTGCTTTTCCACTTAAATTAACTCAAGCTCTTATTAGATGTCCAGCCTCAGTACAGCATCTTTTTATATGTATGTACCAGCAACGGTGATCATTGTATGAATGTCTGGGCATGGTAAAGATTTATGTGTTGTTTACAACGATATACTATATATATATTTTCCACAGCCTTGAATTATTCAACAGTGTTATAGGAGAAATTTGAACTCACACGTTTTAACCTGGAGAAAATTCTGCACACACAAAGTGAGACAGAGAAACAGAAACAATGAGGTAGGGATGCAATGTCTGAAGCACTGAGCCCCCAAAAAGGCAACATAAAATAAAGTTCGGCTGGTTCAGAGAATTTACAATTATTTTACCAAACATTGTATGAAAAGTAAGACTTCTGCTACAGTGATGATAAGATTAAACAAGCAACTGATCAAATCACATCTCACATCTCTCTTTTGAATCTCTCATCACTGATGTTACAAACAAGCAAATACCTACTTCATGAACAGCCGATGCTGAACCAAATGTAAGATATTCAGCAGTAGTAAATTAATTTGAAATTAAATGAAGTATTAATGCCTTAATTGATGCATAAAACAAATTGTATTTCATATACTAAATGCAGGAACACAACCAAATGCACACATAAATCACTCCATTGGTAGCTCAACAGTCAGAGCCCCCTGGATTGCTAGATTAGAAATTCATTGTGATATTTTGGCTCTGTACAGTAGGTACACATTGTCTTCTGAAAGTACTATAATGCACAATTTGCAGTCCAAACTGAGATTTTATGTCTTTTCTGTGGCACATTGTATAGTGTTGTCAAATGCGAATGTGCGTTATTGTGTTTCTTTGCTGTTTACTCCGATAGGCTGATCTGAGGTGAAGTCATCTGTAATTATCTAGTGAGGCAGGTGTGAATTATCCACAGCGGGTTCTGTTGACAGTTCAGGTGTTGTCTCATAGTACGTGACAATATGTGTGCACAGTTGCCTCTGTAGTGCAGCTGTGGGCTCCCGCTGGATGCAAGACTTTTTATGTATGTCCCATGAAGCAAAACAGAAAGTATGTAATATGGTGTAACGCAGCGTAAGTCAGTTTTAATGAAACACAAGATATACCACACCTCTGAAGTCCACCCCATCAGGCCTAGACTGTAATTTGATGGTGTGCATGGAGAATTGGGCTTTTTTGAGCTAGGTGTTTCAGTCACAGAGCACTTCTGCTTTTCTAAATGGGGTTTGGTTCTTTTGTCACTCCTGTGGCCACTGGTGTTATCTGACAAAGCACTTTTTTCTTTTGAAAACTTTTTTTATTTGTGACTGAATAGAGGGAGGATGGAAGAAAGGAAATCTCTCTCTCTCTTCAGGGACCCCCCAACACCCCCCCCCACCACCCCCACCCCCCTTTGCTTTTGATATTCTGGGTGGAGAGAAAAGCATCATGACCACATACAGCAGAGATGGCCTGTGATCTGCCAGGCTTTTCACCTGACATGAAATTCACTTTCTCTGTCACTCTTAGTTTCTCGCACGCAACTACCCCACAACGTTTGTCATAACTTTTTAATTTTGAATGCTGCATTTGAAGTTGCTTATATTACATTGCCACTTATGACACACTGACATATCCACAGCTTGCCTGAAAACAGCCTTTTATAAATATGCACATCATTTCCCACAAAGTGTAAATATTAGCTCAGTACCCACGAGAAATATAAACAGGGCCAATCATATGTACACCACTGATAAAGTCAAAAACCTTCCAACTAAAACTTTGACTGTACTTTGCCCATCATTAGAATTCAATCTAGAACAAAAGCTAGTCTGCAATCAATGACAGTGTCTGTCTGTAAGTCCAAGCCTGTGGGGCTCATCCATTTAAGCAGGTTAAGCAGTGCTTAACCTAAGTTACAAGAAGGAGAAACTATTTATTTATTCATAACAACAATTTGTAGAAAGCCTTGAATCTGTGCTAGTGCCTTAGGAAACTGAATGATTTTCACTGCAGGAAGTATTGTGGAGCGTTTAACCGCTAGAGGTACTGTTCAATAGTTGTCTGATAAAGAGCTCATATTGTTTTTGTTTAGTATTTAATACCAGGGGTGGAGCCAGAAGTTGTAAACAGGCAGAGCTTAGAACCAACCCAACACACACACACACACACACACACACACACACACAAACAAATGCCTTAGCCATGTCCTACCATTTTAAAATTTGTGTTTTCATTCCAACACACATTTCCACATTGTGACATTTACACACTGTGATACACAATCCTATTGTTCTGTACAACTGAAAATAAGAGCACCAGGGAAAGAGTTTTGGAATTGAGAGTGTTGCTGTTACACACACTGTAAAGCCCCTTGAAGCAAAACGGTGATTTTGGGCTGTGCAATAAAACCAGACTTTATTGAAAAGATGCTGCATGTTTACATAAAACACATGAACAACAGGAATTTAGCTCTGATCTCATCCACATGTAAAAATCCTGACAATGATTCACTTACGCACATACTTTTGAGGTTTTATAATTCTATTTAAAAACAATAGGCATGTCGATGGAGAAGCAACTGCTGTGCTTGGGCACTGCTGCACAAAAGGTTTGCTGAATTTTGCTAATCTAAGTTCAAATCTATCAATCCATCAATAACAAATAATATGATAAAAAATAAATAAATGGCATATCCTGTCCAATTTTCATTATTAACTGAAGATCTGTTCTATCTAACTTCAACGTCACTGCAGCAAATCTACAAGCATCCCGTCTTAATTAGAACACAAATTATTTCTTTCTTGTGCCTTAATAAATCATGGCCAAGAGATATTTTTTCTCTTGGATGTCAGTGTGAGGGCTCTGTAGGATGGTAATAATTCCACAGTAATAAAACTGTTGCCCCACTGGTCTACCAGTCTGAAAGACTGATGGGAAATATGAAACAAAGTTGAAGATATCTGAAAGATTTGGGGCTTTTGAGAAGCTCACCCACTCTGCTGATGGTTAATTCACACAACCTACAATCACTCCTTAGTCTCTGCTACTCTGAGTGAAGTGTTTGTTCAGGAAGTGACAGTCCGAGCCTAGATGATGTAGATCTACATTGTACACAGTACAAAACACTAATCTGATCCATAGAAGTGGCCTGATTACAATGTTTAGCTTATTTATTATATAAAATAACATTTATTTTTACTTAAAACTGTTTTACTGTGAGTTATGCTGAAGATCATTGCAGAAACGTCTGTAAGAATACCAATAATTAATAATACCTTCCACATCACAGACACAGATTCCTCTGGTCCAAAGGCTTAAAATATAATATTTTAATATTTTTACTGTACAACCCCAATTCCATAAAAGTTGGAAGGATATGTAAACATAAACAAATAGACTGCAATGATTTGCAAATCTGATCAAACCATATTTTATTCACAATAGAACATAAGCAATATATCACATGCTGAAACTGAGAAATTTTACATTTCCTGTAAAACATTAGCTCATTTTGAATTTGATGGCAGCAACACATGTGAAAAAAGGTTGCAAGATGTTCACCAATCTGTGACAAACTGCATCTTAAATTTGGGGAACAAAACATTTTTTTTCAAAGTGTATTTGTGAAGATCTCACTATCTGCAGTGTATAATATCTCTGTGTGCAAGGGACAAGGCTGAAGGTCAAACTGTATGCACGTGATCTTCAGCCCCTCAGGCGGCGCTGCACTGAAAACAGTCATGATTCTCTACTGAAAATCACTGCACGAGCTCAGGCACAAATGTAAGTTAAAGCTGTATCAAGCAAAGAAGAAGCCACATGTGAACATGATCCAGAAATGCTGCCGTATTCTCTGGGCCAAAATCTCATTTTGGTCTGAGGCAAAATGGAAAACTGTTCTTTGGTCAAATCAAAATTTGAAATTGTTTTTAGAAAACAACTAAAGAAGAGAGGGACCATCCGGCGTCTCTGATGGTGTTATAGAGCCACATATACTCCCATTCAGACAATGTCCCTTTCAGGGAAAGCCTTGCATGTTTTAGCAAGACAGTGCTAAACCTCATACTGCATCCATCACAACAGCACGGCTTTGCAGGAGAAGAGTCTGGGCGCCGAACTGGCCTGTCTGCAGTCCAGACCTTTCACCAAAAAAAAAATATTGGCACATAATAGAACAAAAGAATCTGGCAACAAAGACCCATGAATGCTGAACAGCTAGAATCCTGCATCAGACAAGAGTAAGACAACATTCCTCTCCTGAAACCCCAGCAACTGGTCTCCTTACTCCCAGACATTTACAGACAGTTGAAAGAAGAGGGCTGATGCTACACAGTGGTAAGGTGGGATTAATGCAATCCTTCTTAATTCATTAATAAACCTATTTCTATGGGAAACTTACATTTAGTTATGCAGTTTAACAGGTCTTCTGAAAGTAAAAAAAAAGCTTTGCTGTGATTATATTGATAGTGAATTTCTATATGGAATGAATCTAATTTAAAGCTGACAAAACAGTGTCACATAGAGCTGAAATGAGCACAATATGTTTTTGCAAGGATTTTTTTCAGATAGTTTGAGCATGGGAAAAATTGCTTTCATGAGCACTGCTAAGCAGAGCTGACTCTTTACAGTCGAGTGTTCTGCCTTCAAAGTTTGTCGTCATTATCATATCTGACTTGTACCATGATTTGAACAGCAATGTAATCATCAGATAAAGCCAAAACAGTCTATTTTACATATTTTTTCATGAACTTGAGGCTTGAAAGAAATAGCAAGATGGCTGTTGTCACACAAAATAATTTACAATGAATCTCACACAGTGCAAATTGTCCAGCACAGATGATCAGTCTGATTTTTGCTAAACCAAGTAGCTATTACTTGTCATTTTTTGAGTCAGTTAGCCAGTAGGTGTTTAGTTGTTTGCATGGGTGGATTGGTCCTTCCAGAATATAGAAATTTCTTTCACATGTAGAAATAACATATGTGATCATGCAGGGGATGTAAATGTAATTATCTATAAAGTTGTTTTTTAGCTGAAAGACCAGCTACAAAGCAGCAGGGATGGAAGAAAATTGACTGAGGCCGATTTAAACATCACTCGCGCGAACTGTATGTCCTTAACTATAACTCATGTAACTTATTAAACTTGCATTAAAGCAATAGGCCCATCATGCATAGGCCCCACCCACTGTGGTTTCATTTTTCTACAAATGACAATATCTAAACAAATATCCAGTTTTCCACCTGCCCTTAAAACAATTAAAACTAAATATGGAAAATTAGCCTATTGTTCGAATACGTAGCCCATTTATAACGTTATTTGATTTTGTTTTATTGTATTTGTTTTCTTATTATGTATTTGGTCCATAGCAAAATGATGTGCTTTTAAGTGTATATACATACACATTGTCCATGCTAGTATGATTCATAGCTAAAAGCTGTAAGCAGAAGCTTTTGTATGAACAAGAACCACTCAAATTAACTAACCACATCAATGACCCTAAATTTGACTTACATCCAATATATAGTTTGACTTAAATTTATGCTTGTGTCGAAATTTTTGTGGCTGAAAGTTGAAACCACATGTTTTTAAAACGTCACATTTATTTTGCCAGAAAAGAAAATCTGTTTTTCAACCGTGTCCTGGCCAAGACAGGCAGCAACACCATTGACTAGTTTTGACATACAAAAAAAGCCAAAAACAAACATTCAACCATTAAGTACAAAAAGCTCTAATACAAACACACTGCTGTTGATAATTAGAATCAAATCACAAAATGGTAAAAGGGTAAAACATCTACAGCCAGAGGACTCTTCTTTCAATACAGGCAAAAGGACTGGACAGTGTGCAAGAGAAAACAGAGGACAGCAATCTAAAGGTGCCTTTTGATTTGAGGAGGCAATTGTATAATGTTCATATACATTTGAATCATTTGATTTTACCACTACATGAATCTGACATGTCTGTGTACAAAATATGCATGATTTCTTTTAGAAAATCTCACACATGTTGTTACATTCATACATTTTGTTTAGCAATCTACAAAGTGATTAGATTTCCTGCAAGTGGCTTAATCCTCCTGATGACTTCTAGGTCATTGCAAAACTAACTCATTTTGCTTTTGGCTGCATGAACCACATGGAACAGTAAAACTATATTTAAATGGTAAAATGTGCTGTCTAATTTAATACATTCCAAATAATAATGATTTATAATTAAACAGTTTGTCATTGAAGTTTATTTTCTGTGTTAATTTTGATAAATTGTTGCAATCTGTGTAGATTTTTCCACTGTTGTAGTTGGCAAAAATACTTTTTTCTCAATACGTGTTTCCAATGTCAGTTATATTCTCATATTGCAATTATTGGACTTACATCTGCTCATATCTGCTTGTGGCTATATTGTGCTGTTAGTAGTTTTGTACCTTGACCCCTCCAGCCCACCAGAGCTAAGCTGTCTTTCCTCCAGCAGCATCTTGCTGTAATTAAAGAATAGAGCAGGGATCCAAGAGACACTGCAGTTCAGTGTTTCATGGTAAACCTTTACTGCCTCAGTGAGGTGTACAATGTCACGACATAGAGGTTATAAAACAGAATTACCCATGATTGTAGCTAGAATTATTCTACTTTACTGTCCTTCACAAAACGGAACCTAATGAGATTAGGGATGCAAGTGCCGAATCAATGAAAGCTCAAAACACAATCAAAAAGCCAATTAATGAGCAAGGTTCTCTGAGGAGTTACGTAGAGTAAAATTACCTCCTAACCCATTATACTGTCTCCACACCCCGGCACTTTTGCAGCCTTTCAAACACGAATACAAAATGTTTGAGGAAATAAGTAAAAGTGAGTGTAGCTTATGTTTAATCACGAGGAAATATACATTCCGAGCCCTGTTCCTACTGCTTCTTTTGAGGAAAGGATGGTTTATTGTGAATCTAGAGGAGAGGGTGTGTTGTTGTGACTCTGTCTGATGGGTGAGCTGAAGAAGAATGATGCAGTGAAACTGAAACTGTGAATTAGCAGACGTATGAATTAGGGGCGAGAGAGGCTCACTGTCAGGGGCTAAAAGCAAATAATATATGAATGAAAGGGACAGAAAGCAGATGTGCTCTGCATATACTTCCCTTTGATTAAATGTAATTCAATGAAAGACATGTAGCCTGGGACCCGCTGCACACTCAGAGATGATTTTGTTTCTACCAAAATATAACCTTCTTCTCAAGAATGACTGCATGATTGAAGTGGAAACTGGGTTTGCTAGTTAATTATTGAGTTTCTAGCTCTACAGTATGTCTGGTCCTGCCTTTGAAACTCACCCCTGCGCACTCTATCAAACCAGTCCTAACGCCGCCATATACCTACACTTTATCAGCTCAAGTGCATGTGAGACGGCATGCTTATAGGCACTTTAAGTTGATCAAACTGCTAGTGCCACTGTGTGTTATTAATTTTGGATTTCTGCTCTGTATTAATGCACGGTGTTCATGCAGAGGGATTTCTGTAGGTTAATACATCCTCCAAACACAAACTCTCTATTGGTTACTTATTATTCAGGACAACTTGGATTTTAAAGTTGTGTCTTTTGTTTCCCCTGGGGAGCTGTACCACTCTGCATTAAGGAAATGTTCTGCCAAAGTCACGGCTGACCCCTGAACCAATAAAAAATTTAACAGAAGAAATAGCTGAGGGTCTTTCAAGGTAAACTAGTTTTTGATGTTTGACCACACACGACTATTACTATTAGACCGTATGCCCTCTAGGAATAGATATGTTTTACTATTAACCATAACTATTATTAGCAACTGTTTTCTGCAGTTGTGGGGGCCTACGTGATAAATATTCCTGATGTCTTGGCAACAAGAGCCTAGATTTGCGTGGTCTGAAATTAAAATTGCAAAGTGATAGCCTGCTTTACAGAATTGTGTGCTTTTTGTTTTAGTGTACAACTGCCTCCAGATGCCTTATTCATTCATCAGTATGCATGATAATTTTCTACTTTGCATCACATGGCTCCTTATAATTCCTTACAAATTGACTTTTTTTTAACCCCGGATGTTTCTTTAAATAACTGAGAGCTCTTGTGTTATTTATTGTCTAAATGATATTTATTGTTTTTTCGTTTGGTGTTTTTTTTTATAAACTGTAGAAGTTTTCATCAGTTACTGGTCTGACTGATATCTTTCAAATGAGACACATCTCCTGAGTAAATGTTCATTCACCTAGCACGACATGCACAGTGACATGTGAAGTTTTAACACGCATTGAGCTTCAGACCTTCTTAGTGGAACAGAACATAAATCAGGTGCTCGGTTTCATTGACGCTACTTATCCACACTTATTTTAAAATGACATTTAACTTCTCAATAAGCTAAATGTCTCCATATTTCCATCTCTGAGCATAGTTTAATTAAATTTTATGTCATATTTCCATATATTTATATGGATATATCCATTTATATTTATTCAAGAAAAGCCTTTTATGCTTTGCATTCCTTAAACTTTATGTCTCTATTGAAGACAGTTTAATCTAATAAATTGAAATAAATTATATATTTGAGAGCGAGCAGCACAGGGGGAAGATAGAAGGTTACCGCTCATTCCTGCCTCCCAGTGCTTTCGTGGTTTTCCTCCATGTGCTGTGGTTTCATTCCACAGTCCAAATTCATGCATGTCAGGTTAATTGGTGACTCTAAATTGCCCGTAGTTGTGAATTGGGTATAAAAGCTTGTGTCTCTGTGTTGGCTTTGAGACAGACTGGTGCCTCTCGTATGATAACAGCAGGTATGGGTTCCAGCCTACCCTTAACAGGATAAGTGCTTAATGGATAGATGGATGATTAAAGCAACACCCCTTGCACACATTGCTGCATTTAGCCAAATCTGTGACGCAAACCTGTTATACTACACATTCCTGCAGAGAAATGTAAAAAAGGCTAATCTTGGCCTCAGGAGATTTGCACACTACGTGAACCAGCTTAGAGTTTTTTTTTCATTTGGCCTCCTTAATCACAGCCTTCACCATTTTCTCTTACACTTATGATGATCTTGAGCAGCGAATATAGGTAAGTGCAGATACTGGAGATGATCCATTCTGACACATTTACAATGATGGAATCCTCAAATGGAGCCACCCATTATAATTTGATGCTTTTCTCGTGCCTCTGATACCTAATTGTTATATTACTAGTCTAACTGGTCCTTGGCATTAGTTTGCACAACACAATCACTGGGGCTCATGGAGCAAATGCCAAACAAGTACTAAAAGCAGTGGTTATACAGCTGGCAGCAAAGACTTGAAATAATCGATTTTTTTAATGGAAAAAGTTGTCAAGAAAACTTAAGGGGTTCTTTCTGCACTATTTAGTAATATCATTGTATTATTTGACTAAATTTTCTCAACTGCATTTAAATTTGATGGAAAAATCAATTAAGGGTGAAGACAATGTTAGGAAATGCAACTGAGTGGGTGATGTTTTATATATAACTTATTGTATACCGTATATTTCTTTTTTTGTAACTGAGCTGCTGAGTTTTTTTTTTGTCTGACAAGTTCAAAACATGGAAAATGCAGAAATCTGTTGTTGAGCCTGTTTAGTTGCATGTCTAAAGTTAGTTGAGTGTCATGGATGGATAGATTCGTCAGATGACTGCATCTTTCCAGTCTGCTGACTTGATGTTTTACTTTGTTTGTTTGTAGAGATTGCATTATGTGTGCAGTCATTATTTCCTATCCTGTTCCCCCTTAAGAGGAAAACTTTGTTTGGAAAGTTTAGGCCTATTTTAACCAGCCGTGGCTCACATTAAATACTTTTGTGTGTTAGGGAAGCTGTCAGCTCCACACTTTAATAAAGATGATTCGTGAAACACTTTTTACTATGAGTAACCTCCTGCCCTGTTTTATAATTGTCTGCACATTCAGAATGAACTGTGGTGTTTTTTTGTTTGTTTGTGTGTTTTTTACCAGCTGACCATGCAGTCTAGTATTTTTTTATATTTTATTAAGATAGAGAGGCAGAGAGAGAGGATGCCTTAGGGAATGTGCTATAGGGTGACGGCATCTCACACGTCCCTGCAGTTTTCTCATTAATATCCACTTTCAACACCATTGTTAGTAATGTATATGTATCTTTGTCAATAGATCATCCAGTATAGTTTATACTGTAATTCATGCGGTTTATATCCCACTCTTTCAGCTGATGTTGCTGGATGTTCTGTATTGTTGTAGACGCCATTGTTCTCGAAATGCCAGCCACTGCTGTGTACTGTATGAACTCATCAGGGTTCTCTTCAGCACTTCATTGATAGAAAGGTCATCCAGGATGAAAAGGATCGCCATGGTTACACAAGGAAAGAAAAGTGGGACCTCCTATTTTATTTTTTGTCTTCAATGACCACCACAGCTTCTCCAAAGAAAAGATGCACCATTATCCTTATATAGTCTTATAAAAGAAAAGAATAAAATGATAGCAAACTGGACTGCTGTCTTTTTTGCCAGAGTGCCCTCTGTACAGCAGAGAATGTCAATGTGGATTTAGGATTATTTTCAGTCACAAATAGGAAGAAAACAAAAAAGGAATGAAAGGTCTGCAATGTGAGACTTTCATGTAAGTCTCCTGCTGTGTGGCTTGTATTTGAACATTTCTCTGCAGAAAGCACCTGAAGAGGAGCTGTGCGACTAACAAGATTAAAGTAGGTTGGAGCACGACAAGCAACAATAACCGCAAAGCCTAATTTCTCAACTTCAATGTAAATACTTTAAAAAAACGTATTTTAAAGTTTGTCTCTCTTGTGCTGTTTGTGATTCTTGACACTTTGCACCAGCACGTGCCCCTTTTTGCTAGATGCTATGCCATCACATTCTTTTCACCTTTCAGAAATAAAATCTAAGCTGTGACTTGTGCAGTTATTTTTAAAACAGTTTCAGTGTTTGGAAGAACACAGCCCTGTGCTCTTTTAGGTGCTATGATGCTGCAGCACAGAATGGTTTTCAAGGATATGATTTAATGCATCCCCACAGTTTGCCTTGTTAATATTCACTTGCTATCACCTTATTATTTTATGACTCATAACCTAGTAATAGCCACTCAGTATCAGCAAGATAGATACAGTTATTCAAGGTTTTAATTATTTGGAAATTGTGCCATTAAATATGTTTCAATTTCAGCAATTTTAGATTTCAAGCTGAAAACATTTTCAGTTTTATTATAAACACATTTGCTTTATTTGTGCATATATCTAGATGTAAGTGAACAAGAAATACATATTTGTGTTGCCTTCACTGAAAATAAATAAAAGAAACAATCATAAATAAAAAGCAGGCTTTCACCTTTTTTATACCTTCTAAGAAGCACCCATCCTGGGAATAAACACATCTAAGTTTTTACAATACAGAGATTTCCTTCTTTCCCCCTCTATTTGCAATGAAAAGTGACAAAGAAATGCAAAGTCATAAATGGTAAAGACTGATATTTATTTCTCATCACAAATAAAAAGAACCATGCTTACTCATCACAGAAAGAAAAAAGAGAAGCGCTCAGTCTTTGTATCTTTACCGACCAGGCTGTCGGAGTGTTTTTTGAGAATGTGAATAATAGCACTCTATGAAGATTGAAATTCTTAAAAAATCCAAGCCTATGCCCATAACCCACACCCCCCAACAGCCTATACCCGCATCCACCCGACTTCTTTGTCCCTCCCCGAACAATGATCACAGCATTATTTGAGAGGGTCAGTCTAAAGACTCTCAGTCCCCAGAAGTCTTAATAACCTGGAACAGTGTCACATTGTAGAGCACCTGGTGTCCATTGTTCCAGGTGTACAGGACCCTCTCCCTGGGGTTGTAGTCCATCATGGAGATGTGGGAGTATTGATTGTGGAAAGGGATGTCTGTGTACTCATAGGTCGATGTGTTAGTGTAGTAAGCAAAGTAGATCTTGGCACCAGCTAGGTGGGAGTTGGTAACGTAAAGTGTACCGCAGATCATGAAAGATTCTCCAGCGCTGCGTTTGGGAAAACCTGTGTCCCAAGTCTGCAGCACTTCCAGACTCTGGGGCTCCAGGCGGCTGATGACAATGTTCCCAGCATTTGGGATGGTGGTGTAAACAGCCCACAGGCCATTCTCGTCTGCCATCAGGTCGATATCAGAGGAGCCACCCCAAGAGTAGGGAAAGGTGTTATTGTAGCCGGCCCCACTCAGACTGCGCTGCACCAGAACACTCCGAGAACGAAAGTGGTACTTGATGATGATGTTGCTCTGGTACTTGTTGTAGTACAGCGAGCCGTTGTAAACCACGTGGCCAGTGCCTGCCCAAGGATGAGGCAGCAAGTGCTGCACAAAGTTCTGGCCCTTCATGAAATCGTTCATTGTGCGGTATTCCAGGACGCGGCGTCCCTTGAAGTAACCATCCATGGACCACACCTGTGAAGAGAGGAAAAATGAATCCCACCTGGGACAAACCAAAAGAGTTTATGAGAAGCTGAATTTTGCTTTGCTACACTTGACACGTGTCTCTACAAGAACACTGTAAGCAATCTTATCGTAGCCAGTGGCAGTGCCCCGGGCAAAGTTAATGTTTTGCGTGCATGTGGTGAATGTCTACTTGTTTGAGTGCGAGCCTTCGTACAGCGGGAGTGAAGATGTTGCCTGCAATTTGCAGTCAACCACTGCTTGTGCTCCGTGCCCTTTCCAGTCCACATTTACAGAAAATCAATCCATTTAGCAGTTCTATCTTTTTCCTCAAGCACTCTCAGCGGATCTCTCGACTGACATGGCCCCTCTCCGGCTGCATCTCATTCCCTTAATGCTTCTGCCGAGGCACAGGTCAGCTTTTAATTGATTCAATTAAACTGCAGTTGGCTTAGATATTTATTTTGTCCTTAACATATCAGAAAGCGTCTCTTTGATGTAGCTCACATTCCTCCAGTAGAGGTTGATACAGTAGACATATCTTTTTTTTTCTCTTTTGTTCTACTTTTACCTTCTCTTCAGCTATAGAATATGCAATTTTCTTCAAGGACATTTGCAGTAGCAGAAAGGCAGCGTATAGAAGGTGTGGTAGGTGGAGAGGCACAGCCGCTGAATTATGGAGAGGGTGAGATTATGGAGCATTAAACATCGCTTTTTTCTCTGCCTACTAAATGTGTCCCTTGAGCTGATCAGGAGGCAGGAGCTGAGCCAGGATGAAGCTCTGGCAGATTCTCTCATTTGGTTGACTCCTCAGACAATGATGTTTTGAAAATATGATTATCGTGATTGCTGTGGGTGTTGATGTGACATTGTTGATGTATCTGGCTATTAATACAATCCGTAATTGATCTAAGGTGCCTAATGTGATCTCAGAAGGGAAATTATTATAGACCAGGGCACAGATCATCACATAATTTGACCTTTTCTACCAGTCATATCTGTTTAGGCTGTTATGATGCAGAGTGAAGATGAAAAAGGCCACTCTCATCCCTCCCTCATCAGTTTCAATTCCCCTTTCAGATGGATAATATTCTACTTCTTCCACTGCTTCACAGCCTCTTCCTCCTTCATTCACCAGTCATCACAATTCCTCTTCCTTTTTTTCTTCTGCTCTTGCTTGTTACAATGTGCATCCCATATTAAGCCTCATATAATCTCTAATTAGCTGAAGCCCTGACTGTGTCATCTAGGTCCAGAGCATTTCAGCACACTTCTGGCAATTACCTAGGTGATTTAGAAAACTTTACTCTAAACAGCTCATTCATTTTTCCACTGATGATGAAGTGATTATTCAGTAGAAGCTGCAGTGACAGAGTAAAAGACGGGGGAAGGAAAGGGATGCCATCCATCATCGACTCAGCTCTGCATCCCAATTTCTCTCTCTTGGTCGTTTCGTCTTCGAGAGCTCACGAGAATCCCTACTCAGGCAAAACAGTCAATCAGTCACTGAACTATAATGACAGGATTGCTGGGAGGGATTCATAGAGGAGCTGACAGAGTTCAGCCTGTTTTTGGACAATCACTTTAGTTCTACTTCATCTTCAGTTTGGTGACATATGAAGTAGGAAGGAAGTATTAAAGGGTAATAGTTCAGGTGTGAGGACAGGAAAAGAGAGACGTACTCTGTTGTCTGAGCTGGGGATCATGGTATCTGTCATCCAGGAGCCGAAGCGTGACCCGGATGCACGTACTGTGATGGGATAACTCACACCAGTAAGTTTCCCGCAGCCTGGAAGTCACGAAAAGGGAAAGAAAACAGATGGCATACACAGATTCTTACTGCATTCACACTGCATTTTGTGCACAGGAAATATAGTGGCATTTGAAATATAGTGTTAAGCTCTGTTTTATATTGTATGTGATATTCTTAATTTAGGAGGTTTCCATTTGTTGACATCTTGGGCGACATTTTTTTATATTTGCCAGATTAAACTCAAATATACTATCTGACTCAGAACTAAACAGCTATAAATGTTGTCTTTAAAATGCCAAGAAAACTAAACAAGCTGCAGTTTATCTGTGTGCAGGATTGGCCAATTGTGATTGTGAAATGTAATACAGGCTAATTGAAGTAATTTAGAATTTTAAAGTTTTTAAATGCATATTATATTGCATTTTGATGTATGATAAATTATTGAAACTGTTTTGTAATTTGTTTTGTAATTTAGTGTTGTCATTATTGTCTTCTATTTGCCTCATTCATTGACTTGCTAAAGCTCAAACCCAGTGGAAGACAATAAAAAAATGGCTAAACGGCTAAAAGCTAAACTCTAACTCCACTCTTTTTCTGTTAAGTCTTCATATACTATATTTTGTAAGTATCATCAGTTTATGTTAACACACTACATGAGAACACAATTAATAATTCATTCAGGCATTCTAGGCCAGTTTTGTCTTAATTTATGAGGGTAATTTGAGCTCTGGGCCGTGAGGAAATGTTGACAATGTAAAACATAGTTTTGACCACTGATGATCTTAATTTAATCATTAATTAACTTTTACATAGCTTCACAAATCAAACTATTTACACTTCAAACCCTTAATTCTGTAAGTGCTCTAATGATATTTAGCAATTTTGAAATTAAGCATTCAACACACACACCAATTTGCATATATTTTATACCTAGTTTCTGCATGCAGGAGTGGAGCCTGGTCTCGAGCAGCAGGACTCTCTGGCGCAGCTCTTCATAATCGTAGGCTCCCATCTCTTCCTGGATAGCCATCAGCACCAAGGACAGATTCCTCACCTCCTCTCGAAGACGCAGGATCATCTTGGCATCAGCCTTGTATTGTTCCAGCACTGGCAGCAGAGGGAGCAGCTGGGTCACCTTGTCTTTCAACTCCTTAGAAAAGCAAAGGGGATGGAGAAGAATAAAACTTGGGACACTGAAGAAGTTGGTGGTTGACTTAGACCATTGTACAAGAAATTCTGTGCAGAAGATCTAGCCCTTCAATCTGCAGTTGTTGCTCTTGCTTCATAGTCATCTTTCAATTACGAGCTCATATCTTGGCTGGGTGCTGGTTTGTCTGTTTGGCCCCTTAGTGCCTGCTGATTCCTGACATTTTAGGCAAACAAACTGGAATTGGATTTTTCATACCTTAGTCACATTTTAGATTCGCACATCACATCATCCCATAATATTTGATTCCTCATGATTTCATAACATATTTGAATTAATCATCAAGCTTTGATCATTCATTCTTTTCCCAGTTGCAATTCTTTGTGTGGACATTCAGACATCGTATTTACACATCATCCTCAATCTGGCCCGCTGTACCTCCATTTAATGCCTAGCTTTTACATACAAGAGCAGTGGGTTTTGGTGTCTTGCTGGAGAACACTTCAACATGGAGACTGGAGGAGATGGGGCCACCTGAGGACAACCTGGTCTACAGTTCCTCGTGAGCCAGCGCCACCTACTAAGCCGCTTTGTGTCGTTCCATTTGCATCTACAGTACGGAGCTTGTTGCTGCTGAGGGTAAACTTGGCCTGTGACTCATCAAATGTTTGGAAGTGAAAAGAACAATGTGTTCTTAAGTAGGACCGCAGGAAGCAGCGGGAGAGCCAGATTGCCTGCATGGAACGTGAAGGGCCCAAGAGAGAAATAGGTGTATCAATAAAGTGTGGCTGCCACAGGAGGGGCTGTTTCCTCCTTGTTAAGGTTTATCGTAAATCTGGTGATGGAGCAGCTCTCAAGCCTGGGGCGCCACATCATAAATCTCATTTTCCCCTTTTCAAGCTGCAAAAATTCATTCTCGTTAATCTCCCACTCTCTGCCATCGGCAAGTTTGAGCTGCATGCATTCATCAGCCAAACCTGCTCTGGTCAAATCTTGCTTTTTTCTGTTTTTTATTGGCTTTGCATTTAGACAAGTCCTGGGATATAATGCAGACCATTCTGCATATTTTAATTACCCCAGACTTTACATGATAAATTAGCTAATTTTATAAACATCTTCATTACCTCCAATGGAATCCCTTTCATAAAACACACTGAAAGCAAAACACTGGCATTCATGATTGTCCCTGTGCCGGGGCAGGGTCTCAGCAGTAAAGCACACTTAGCATTTATCAAGGCATCTTTTAATCAAACTATTTTATGGTCCATCTAATATCTGTGAGAGTGTGAGAAATGTAGAGAGAGACTGGGCAAGACAGCCTGCTGACAGGAAGACAAAAAGGCCCACTGATAATGGTAGCTGACTCTTAGCTTGTAGAGAGATAAGGTAGAAATAAATGTGAATATGTGTGGTTGTTATCTTAGAGCACGCAGCAGAATGTTAAGTGTATGGAGGAAGAGGAGGGGCTGAGTGAAGAGTAAAAGGACAGAGGACATAAAAAAAAAAACGGAGGAAATAAAAACTCTTATTCCACATCCTGGGGGTTAATAATTCAGGAGCCTGTGAATTAGCTCAAATTTCCCGAGCACATGACTCAGTGATTCAGAGATGGTGAGTTTGTGTATCTGTGCTTATGCGGCATTCTGTTGAGAGTCATACAAAATTTTATTGTCTGTGAAGAGTGAAAAGCGATTGCGGTGCATTTGGCAAAGTTTGTGAGCACACGGACAGCAGTGCTACGCTTAATAGCATTTGCGTTCACTACTCCACAAACCACTGTACATGGGGGTGACAGACGGCCAATTACCTGAAAGCCCTTTAGATTGAGACTGCGGGGATTTTCAGAGGCCACCTTCAGCTTTCCATCCACCACTTTCATTAGACTCTCTGTGTTCCTGACATACTGTAGATCTCTGTATGTCCGCAGGTCCAGCACTTCCATTGACTGGCTGATGTTTTGAACCTGTCACATACAAACACACAATAGCTGATTTCAGTCATGTTGTCTTTTTATCTTTTGTCTTTACCTAATCATACAACAAACAGACCAAATTTTTCAATCAGTAAAATGTTTTTTAAATGTAATTCTTCATCACAATTTTATATTAGAGCAGAAATGAATAACTGATTAACAATGAGCAAAAGCAATCAAGAAGAAACAATAAGCGACAATTACCCAGATGTAAGGTGAGGAATTAAGTAAAATTGGAAAGATGTCCAGATGAGGTCAAAATTACGTTCGAATTGAGCAGGTTCTCCTCAGGTGGTTAGTGAGGATATAAATATGCTCTCCCACAGCTATCATAGTAGTCAGCCTATAGTATCATCATGACAGTGTACACAAGGTAACAAGATATGAAATGTAATGGAAACAGATTATATCTTGTGGAAGAGAAAACAGGTTGTCAAGTAGGTGTTTATTGAATCTCAGTTCCCTGTTTTGTGCTGTTTCATTTTGACTAAGTAGTCAGCTTGCTCACTCTTTGACAGCCCACTCTGTTGCTGCATAACCAGCCTACTGTTTCATACACCCCCTCATCACCTGCACGTTGCACCGAACTGGCCAGAAACAATCTGAACACGGACAAATGTTACGGGGCTGTGGTGCATATAGGAGGCGCACGTGTACATATGTCCAGCTTCCCACACAAACAGACAGCAGCCCACACACCCACACCCACAACCAAAAACTCCACGCACACAGATGATATGTATTCAAATCACTCACTTATTAAAAAAAAAACAAAAACAGTCCCAACTCTCAAAGGTCACAGTTTGGCATCAAGTCTGTTTTGCATCAAATGCCTTGCTTGCCTACTCTCTGACAGCCCACTCAGTTACTTCGTGTCCAGCCTACTGCTTTTCTATACCCAACTTGTCTCCCACATGCTTCATGTACTGGCCAGCGAACATTTGATCAGAAAATATTTTCTTCACCAATTAAAATGTATTTGACAGCAATAAACACTGAACAGTTGGAGAAACATATTAGTGTGAAATGTCTATTGTCATGGAGTCTGTGTCACCATCCTTCAGGGATGTGGTGGCAGTTGAGACCGCTCCATTGTCTCATATTCACACGCCAGGCTTTTCATGTTTTCTTCTGGCAACAAACAAATACTCCTCCACCCTCACACCCCAGAATCCTGCCTCATGTGTGTCTGCCTCATGTCCAGTGAAACGACTCACTGTGCACCAAATGATAAAGTGTCTTTGTCTGTACGCATATCTGATTGCACCTTTCTATTTGTATTTTATCTCATCTGAAGTCAAGTCAGCTGAGGAAGGTGTTCAAAAGCCTGTGCTGGGAGTGTTCTTGCTCACGCTGTCCTTCAGGGTCAGCTCTGTTCTGGATGGCAGTTTCTCTGGTCTCCCCGAATGTTGAATAGAAGCTTTTGCACAAGGCTACTTTACATTCTTTGAACAGGGGGCAGTTTTGACATTGTTAGCGTATCCTTGGCTTTCTCTGTCAGGGAGAGCCTTTGTGGTTCTGGTCTGCTCATATAATTCTACCACATGCTATGGGTTCAAATGAGGATGTCTTTGCAGGCATGGTTCAGTTGTGTGCATACACACACGCAAACACACACACACACAGTCTTTTAACTTGTGGCTTTCACTTGTGTGTAGCTCAAACAGTGCTGGCCCCAGGTGTCCTCATTAGGACTGTGGACTCTATTAAGCAGCAGTGTTTGGCTCTGATAACTGGCATCTTACAAGCAAAGTGCATACACAAGATAGACACAATAACATACCCACCCACACGGCCTAATGCGATCTAATTCTACTGCAATATATTTGCAAAGCTTACAATTCCATTTTTATCAGGTAAGAGATAAATTTGGAAGACTTTATTGGAATACTGGGTTTTTTTGGGTGAGGGGTGAGATGTGAGGTGATTACCACCCTGTTAGACATTTTTTCATTGCAAGTTGTGTTCTATGAAATATTGTTGTCATGTGCATGTTTTGTGAATATGGAATTCTATTATGATTGTTTTTTTTTACAACTTATTCATTTTGCAAGATGAGTGTTAATTTATTACCTAAGATTGTGGTCACATATTTGGGAAGGCACATTGACACAAGACATTCAACCTGTATGTCATCAAACTAACCTTTCAAGCTCAATCTGTGTGGGCACTGACACTGCTGAAAAGACTAGTATAATTGACATAAACACATGCCAGACTTTATGTCCTGTATTTCCATTCTGCACACATATTTCCTTTAAAGACTTACAGTAAACACATACATTCATCCACATACTGAATCTAGGTGAATATGCATTGGCTTAAGTGCTTTTTCAAGTTTCTCTCTTTCTCTGCCAGACTATACCTTCCCTGCTAGAGGATGCTTCTTGTGCACATTAGTGTGAATTTTATCCGTATGACTGTGTGCTTGAAGCAGCAGCAGACACAGACTGTCAGGGGAAAAGGCGAACTTCTATGAGAATGAATGCGATATGAGAATTCAGGTGTATCATTGATCCATCAGGGCCTCGGTGCCTATTCAGCATCTCAATTTACCACCTCCTTTCTTTACAAAAGCACATCGCATCAGCCCCTCCTGTCTTACCCACTCTCATCTTCTCCTCTGCTCCCAGGCTTTTGCTGAGGATCCACCTTCTCATTCACCGGTTTTAAATGTAAACACACACACAGACCCACACACACACACACATCTAAACACACAACACAACTGTGCTGTGAATGTGTTTCAGAGCTGAGAACAGTAGTCTGAAGGCCCATCCACCCATGACCCATCGTGTAAGTGAAAGCTATAAAACATTATTTCTGAAGTTTTTATGATTTTTGTTTGAGGAAGTCAGGTGGAAACCAGCAGAGCTGCCTGTTGTTGCTATTACAGAACTGTAATGGATTATTAGTAGCATATAGTAGATAATCTCTTGCCTGCTCTCCCCTGGACTGAGGGTAAATGGTAAATTGTCTGCTTATATTCAAAGCACTTTACAATGATAATTCTTTTTCACCCTTTCACACTTACAGGCCAGTCACAGTGGCTGCTATCCAGGGCGTTCACTTGACCCAACAAGTAACTTAGCCACATTGCAGCCAGAAGGAACCAGGAGTCAAACAACTGACCCTGTGGTCCGTGTACTACTGCCTTACCAACTGAGCTACAGCTGCCTGTGGGTGTATTTATGCACTAGACATTAGCATGAAATTGCATTTGCATACTCCGGACTGACTACAGGTCAATAACACTCTACTCCGTGTAAATAAGACATAGATTTATTGCCTGGCTGCTGAAACGTAGCATGCCTGAGGGTGTTATGTGCGTACATGTCTTTGTTTGACATTTAATGTATTTGCTTCTCACACATGCAAATATGTGTAAAAAGAATGTTTACTGTTATTTCTCACTAAGAGAAAGACTGAATAAATGCAAGTCTAGAGGAAAATTTTGTGTAACTGCGTATGCAGGATTTACTATCTAATGATGCAAACAAAGCATTTGTTACGTTCACTGATGTGGAAAAAGTTCATTTTCAAAACTTTTATCTAATGGATTTATATTTATAAAAGAAACATTATAAGGCCAAGGCTCAGTGAATCCAATTTCATGGGTAAGTTTAGGAGATTTCTCTTGTTAAGTTACATTCATGCTTCATTCAGTTTAAGCAACTCTGTCGCTCAAAAAAAAAGTTCGACCAACAATGGAAGCAGTCTTCCGATTGCCATCGTGTTTATTTGCATGACTGATCAACTGTGGGGAGGGGAAGTGAGACTGTTCACTTCAGCAGTCTGTATGTGACAGACGGTGCCAGACATGAGTGCATTGCAGTGTGGCAGTTTGTGTTTGTGCGGCTGCGTGGGAAACAGTCGTGTCTCAAAGTGACTGTGTTATTGACAGCTGTCACCTTCTCCATGAGCTGGCGAAGCTGCCTGCTGCGTGGGTCGCGGTTACACATGTTCTGGGCTGGTGCGACCACAGTACAAATACACTTCCCATCTGCGTCCTGTGCCGAGCTGTAGATTTGCCAGCCCTCCTCTGGGCTTGGGTACAGAGCCTGTGAAAACAGAGACATATATATATCTTAGACAAAGTGAAGAAATTGGCTGTTTCTGTATGCTGTTGTTTATCTATGTTGCTTTTGAACAGCAGGCTTTTCAAAATGCATGGGAGTAGACACAAGATATTTTATTCAGCCAGCATCTATCAACAGGAAACTGAAAAGTGTTCCACCCTTATAAAACATTTCTAAACTAATAAATTTATCTAATACATGAAAGTGTTGTGGAAAGTGTTTGGAGTAAAAAAGACGTGTTAATGCATTCAATATTGTGCTCATTCTGTCACCATGGGTTAGCTGAGAACCATAATTTATCTATGGCTTTCTCTTTCTCTTTTGCAACACCTCAAAAGTTTCTCTTCTTTAAAGGCAACTAATGGCAATCGATCCGTCTAACTACTCAAAATCACTTGCAGCCAAATTTTTGTATTAACTGGAAAGTGACACTGAGAGGGAGAAAACGGCATTAAGTCAGAGACTGACATAGGTGATGCTCACAGCAGTAAAGACACCAGACAACAGTGATGGAAGATAGAACAGTGCAAAGATAGAAGAGAGGCTGAAGATTAAGATAAGACGTAAGGATTGGTGGAAAATTCACAGAAAGATGAAAAACACACCGTTCTGACAGAGACTGAGTAAGAACCTGATGGTGGATGAAGAAAGACAAAGACAAATGGGAAGAAAAGGGGGATTTTAAAGAAAATAGGAAGAAAAAGGGATCAGACCAGGCTGAGGAATAGGTTTGGACACAGAGAGGAAATGGAGCTGTTTGAGATCAATAATGCAGCCCGCTACCAGTGGAAGACGAGTGCAGCTGAAAGGATGGATGTCTCTTTTTCTCTAATCCAATCAAAAGTACTGCTGTGTGCTTGCAAACATATGCACGTGTACAAAGTTGATGCTAAGGCCTGGCCACGACCATCCATCCGTTCGTTACCATAATCATGTACCCTGTTCAGAGTCACATGGCTGGAGCCTATCCCAGCTGTCCCTAGGGAAATATGGGGTACACCCTGGACAGACCACCAGTCTGTCTGAGGGCCACCACTATGAAACATGAAGACGCAGGCAATTCAGAGTCACCAATTAACCTAATGCATGTTTTCCGACTGAAAAAAATCCACACATACACATGTAAACGCTGCACAGACGGCAGGTTCTTACCAGGAACCTTCTAGCTGTGAGATGGCGTCACTAACCAGTCCACCACCGTGCTGCCCCTAGTCAGGACTATTCATGTATTTACACTATCCTTAACACAGACTCCACTATCTGAATCAAGCCACATGTATCAGGAAGAGGAGCAGCCATATTAGTGATGAAATTGAAGCCCCATCCACAAAAGTGAAAGGAAAAAGCTGGAAATAAAATCTTGTGGCTTAGCTCTGCTGCTCCTTGCTCTTTTCTGAGCAGTGTTGTGTTGTGCTCTCGTCTCCTTGGGTCGGGGGATCAGATTAAAATGTCTTGGGGGACAGGACTGTGTGATTGGAGTGTAAAGTAGCAACCACCCTGCGAGCCAATGTGCTCACTGTCACATCTTGTCACTCCAGCCAATCCCTTGGCATTCCACCCCCTCCGTTTGCCTCTTCTGCACTCGTTGCCTTACCCTCTTCCTCTTTCACCCGTGTGGAATGAGCGAATTTTAAATCTGAATACGATCACATGAATTATAGCAAACAGAATATAACTATTCTTATATCAACCATTAAGACATTATACATCATATTAGTGTGCATCTTCTTCAGTATTTTCAGTGTGTTTTATTTGAGCTCATATAAAACTAAAATTAATACATCTAAATATTGTTAAAGTAAGAAGTAACATTGCATTCCCATTCCACTATTCTTATATTGATTAACATATTTGTGAGTCAGCGTGCTCACAGTCCCTGAAGTGACTTGCACAGTTTTTTTTTCCTGTCAGTCAGCCCCTTTATTTTTTATCATTTGTCTTCTTTCTTTGAAGGAAACCAGCATCAGAAAGCTGTTAGGTGGAGTGATAACAGAGGTCTACAGAGCCCAGAGCTGGAGTTAACACCAGACAAAAAAGGCAGCCTCCACAACAGAACCTCCTTCAATTTCTTTCAGCCACATCTGACTGTCTGTTTCATTCTGCCATTGCCTGGAGGGGAATTCTTCTCCTCTGTCTACTTCCCTGCCCGAATCTCACTCACTGTCAGGATGTCTGATTTATTGTGTGGGTTTCTGTGTGTGTGTGAACTCATTCACTATATGCACACTTAGCTGTGTAACAACTTAACCCCTTTCTTAAGGTTTAGAAACTAAAATATATAAAACATATATATTACTATAATTTATAAATCATAGTAATCCTGTTTGTCTGTTTATGTTATTTCAGGTCCCATAATTCACAATGCATGTGTGGATAAAAACAGGCCCTGAAGTCCAAGGATTTCTTTGTAGATATCACTTAAACATTTGTGTTGAAGACTGACCAGGCTATAGTATAAAACAGTTTCTGAAACTTTAAGAGTCGAGATCCTTTGCAGAGATGGACGGAGGCTCCACAGCACCCCATCAATCCAGACTTTAAGGTGGAGCAGTCAGACTGAGTCAACTTTGAATGAAAGGAGAAGGACAATATGATATGTTTGTCAAAATGCTTTTAAAGGATTCTGACAACAGTACAATTCTATGGTTGGATGCAATCAAGATTAAACTGTCTGGGAAAAACTCCAAACGTGACTTGTAAACATAAGCCACTGCTCATCACCTGGCCAATACTGTCTCTACAGTAAAGCCGGGCAGTGGCAGCATTATGCCGTCAGGTCGCTTCTTGGTAGAAGGAGCATGATCAGAACTGAGGGTAGCATAAATGTAATTATATACAGAAGTGTTTCAGGAAAACCTGCCCCAGAGGACATGTGACCTGTCAACCATGGATGACAAAAGGCCCACAGATTACAATACAGACAATGTGGGAGTCTCACTGTCCTTAAATGGCCAGCGCCTCCTAAATGACTATACAGTTGAATCATCAGATCTGACTGAACAAGCAGCATGTAGTGCAGGACTTTTGTATTACACAGCTAGATATAGACAATAATCATTTGTCTGCACGTGCATTTAAAATGCATGCATTAACAATACGTGCATTTTGGCATTGCATTTAACACTGCAGCTACGCTGGAAATCACTGAAGATGAATGTGCGATTAGAGCAGAAGTGTGCATTGTGCATTTGCCAATGGCAGCTAAGATGCTGTGGGCGTGTGTCAGATAGTGGATCGTGAGGCCGCAGCAGGGCACACCGGCTTCTCATTACAGCTGATATCCTGCGGTGTTAACAGGTTAGCTTGTCTCATACTGCAGAATCCATTTAAGTTACACACTCTGGTATGTGCAGCCTCCTGTCTACAATAAAATTACCTCATATCACTACATGTGGAGGTTGTCTGCCTACGCACCACATATTCACTTTTAGTCAAGAAAGACTTTTGCAAATGGATGCAGAGCTGTGCATCAATTTTTCATAGTGTTATCAACTTGAAAGGGACTTTTTGTAATGATATATTACATAGTGGACAGTAATAAGCAATAACTTCAACAAAGTAATACTGGAGGCATGTCAGCGCCATTATCATAATATCTTCTTCATTTTCCAACACGTTTAAACTCGTGCTGAGCTCCTCGTGTGCTTTTCCCAAGCTAGGGAGTTTTTCACATCTTCTCTTCATTAATGTTTCATAAATGCTGGGCTGAAATTAAGAGCTTATTTGAATCAGTTCCAATTTCATTACCACCCACCTATCCATTCTGCACTAACTTCCCCCTTCTCATCACAATGGCAGTTTAGAGAGCAGGAGGAAAGAGGTAATTCTTAAATGCAAATGTGATTTGTCTGTATATTTCTGCACAAGCCTGGTGCAGGGAGATCTACATATCAGCACTCATAAGCAACTGATCTCTCGGGATGTAAGTAGTAAAAGTTGAATATGTTTTGAAACACTGGCTTATTTATGTAAATATGATAAAGTCCCCTCCCTGCAGTAGAGAATGGGTCATTGGCACTGGTTCATTTAGCATAGTTTTCAAACCATGCAGCCTATCAAATATATCATTAGTGTGGAAAAAAAACAACATCCTCAGAATCTAATGATACAGAGAATTATATTCAGGGAATGCAGTGTTAAATGGAGAATGCTTAATGTTTGTCTATTGCAGGCAGGTCATGCCTCAGAGTAGTGATGATAACATAACCTGTGCTATAATCATCATGCTATCAGTGGTGGCTAGCTGGGAGCACTTCAGGTCTGGGGGATAATCTTCTCCCAGACACAGACAGTGGTTTCAGGAGGCGTTCAGTTCCCTGTCCCAGAAATTCATCCATTAGATGTGAGGGATGAAATAGAATATGTAAGTGCCAGATTTGAAGCTGTCACAGTCATGGCTGCCATGCAAAAGCCCATTAAGGAAGAAGACAGCAGCAATGAAAACAACAGAAAACCACAAAGGCAAGAGCAATGAAAAATCAATCGGGCCTGCTCACTAAAGTGAAAGTTACTCTTTATGATTTCTGGCTTTCACCTTTTGCACAGCCCCAAGGCTTCCTCTGTTCCCATGGCTTAAAATCTGACAGCTGAGACATATGAAGCTGCACCATCACCTGTGTGTTTTCCAACCGCAAACTCCCATCCTCCCTGCAGAAGTGTGGGAGTTATTGATACATTGGTTGGCAGAAAAGTTGTGGTTTGAAAGAGGCTGACAGGAAGGACAACGACGGCTCTAATTTCCTCTAAGTTAGTTCAAATGCTGCCTGTTACAACGCTGAATAACAATATCAGTTCGGTCCCTGCTGAGGGAGGGCAAGACGAGATGGGACGACAGAGTGTGGTCATTACTAAGCAAAAAAGCAGTAACCAAATGCTACACCAACATTTCCCCTCTGTCCCTTAATATATCACAGTCGGTCACACGCACAACGTGTGTGTGTGGTATCTTGCGTAAAATTCTCTGCAGGGCAAAGACACTTCACGAATAACAAAGTTCAGAGAGATTATCCAATTAGATATTAGAACTGGTGGTATCGCGTTCCAAAGTAGCAGGATGGACTTCCTCTGGCGTTTCATTAGACCTACCCTGGAGCTGGCTGCTATAAAGCCAGAGGTAAATGAGATCATAAATCCACAGCTTCTTACTTTATGAGCATGACGGGAAGTCTATTATAACTTTCATAAGCAGCAGGCATAAGGGGCACACAGGCAGAGGCAGGCACAAGTCCTGAGATGTAGGAGAGCTGATCCCTGCACACTGAACTGCACATGCAATCACACACGAGAACCTGCAAGTGCTACTGACGATGGACAGTCTAAGAACCGGACTGAGATATGCAGTTTCATAGAGACAATGTAACATTTTGAGAATATTCAGTAGTACTGTAGGTGTCATTGTGAAATAGTCTGAGAGTAAGGCAACAACGTAAGAGATACTGCCAACGTAATCTATCATTTTCATTCGACTCGAAGTCACAACGCCAACATTGCAGTTGGCACTGTCTTTTCCTGTCTCTGCAGAACATCGCTTTATGCCGGGCATTAACTTTTCTGAATGCTCGACCTCAATAATTTAGAAACAACTGTCTCCTCTATTCAAGGCCCAATTCAGTAGTTTGGCCAAATAATATATATTTTTTTATTTCTGGGGAGGAGCTGTAATTGGCAACACACAGTCGAACATGCAAATGCATTAACCCCAGAAACACACACACACACACTCTCTTTCCTTTACCATAACAATTGAAGGGTCACAATAAAGTCCCTTTTTCTCCTGCACCGATGGAAGAGCATTTACCACAATCATCGCAGCATGGTTGCCAGTCAATAATATGACTCATAAACTCATCATGCCCCTCTCCCTGCTGCCTCCCTTTCTTCCCTGCTGCCTTTCACTCTCTCCCACTCCATCACTCCCCTGACTGCCGCCCCTCCTGTGTGGTGTCCTGCTCACTCTCCATCTGTAGCTCACTCGTTCCAATCCGGATCACACTTGAGTGACAGTGGGGGTGGGCAGATGTGTCAAGTGCTTTTTGAAGTGGGGGGGAAACAGAAGGAGAACTCTAGGGAGAAGTGAGAGAAGATGACACTTGCAAACACTCAGCTCTTACAAGCAAGCAGCTACAACTTTACACTTAACAGTTAGCAGGCTGCTAGTGCCATTCCAGGTGCCCCGGTGAAAGCATTTGGTGCCCCGCTCTGCTGCAAGCATAAGATAGCTCCATTCTGGCTTGTGCTAAATAGAGGAGGGAGGCGAGAGTGGCAGGGTGGCTAGTGTGAGAAAACACTGAATAAACTGTTAGAACGCAGTCAGTGCTTCATTGGAACAAAATATGGATTGCAGACATGTGTGAATTGTGAGATCATCAAATTGTTTTTGAAGGGTGAAACAATGATTCAGGCTTTAGTTCAGAGAGTTGGAATTAAACTCGCATAATGGCAAATGAACCATGTCAAAAGCCCGATTGCTTGTCCAACCGTAGACTATGGGATCAATACTGCTTTGTGCACGTAATTACTTAATGTATGAAACCAATTTAAAAGATCACATTCCGAGAGATTTTGTCTCTGTATGCCACTTCTCAACGGCCAGGCAGAGAACACCTATCAGGGCCTGAACTCAAATAAATTATGGCTGAAAGCAGCGTGATGAACATAAAAGCAAAGTGCTCAAATAAAAGTCCTGCAGCAGTGTTTAATAATTAATCCATGGCCAAGAATAAATCTTTACAATGTGCTTTATTGGATTGCACAGTGTATGTGACAAAGTTTACAGTTCCGCACCCTGACTGACAGAGGCTGCGTGACCTCCCGTCATGTTCAGTAGCATGTACAGTACAATCATATTTATGATTATTGCTCTACTTGCTGTCATTTACTTTTAATATGCCACTAGTCCTAGGTTCAACCTTCTGTGTCCACTGAATTTGCCATGTAGAATTAGACAGTGTGCGGGGACTGGGCGTAAGTGGTTTGTCAACCCTTGACCTTACTACATAAAGTGCTTTGAGATGATTTTTGCTGCATTTTAGCATTAAATAAATTGAAAATAAAATGGCTCTCTACTATTGGACCACTGATATTTTTCTTATATATCCTACCCCTGGAAATAAAATCAAAAACTTGTTGAATAATGTCTCTTTTCACTTTGTGCTTATAAAACACAAATCAGTTACTTGCTTTCCGCACCTGTCATTTTACCAGACTGCATTCAAATTTACAAAACTACATTACAGGCGCTCAACATCTCATGCTTCTTCCAGGAAGAGGGTTTAGCAGCTGTTGGTGACTTTTTACATACTTCAATCCTGTGTCTAGGATTTCTTGTAATCTCCTGCACACAGATTTTAGCTTTGAGCATCATGTCAAAAGATCAAGCAGGGTTGCACATTTCACTTATAGAAAGTCACTATAATCCAACCATGTCTGTCATCCTGTCACACTCTTCTAAGGAACTGTCGAGACTACACACTACTTAGTGTGTGGAATTCTGTAAAACATGTTGAACTATATTCATCTGTGCTGAGTATCCATTTTAGAACTGATTTATTATTGAGGGATTGGGTGGAAAAGCATTTGTTATTTGTACATTTTTGATCCTTTAAAACGGTATAGTACTTTGGACCTTAAAGTCTGAGGGTGTTTTTTTTTTTTTTTTCCTAGGACCGGGTTGAAAAATTACAGTGGTTAAGGTTTCAGCAGTAAAAGCCTAAACTATCAAAAAGTTTTTCTGGCAATTTTGAATTTATTTCCACATGTGTGAGTCCCTGACTAAAAATGAATCACTAACTCTTTTCTACTTTGTGTTGCATGTGTAGAGGCTGTCAGGTCTTTTAGTGGCTTGACCATAGTTTCTGGTCACACTAGTTCCATGTACTGTAAGTAGGGCTCCAGAGTCCCACTCATTAAGGAACATGGGTTTGCACTATCCAGATGTTTACAAGCATCTAAGCAGGGTTTGGTGCTTAGCACCACAGCAGAGAGTCCCATCAGAACGCAGTCAGCTGTGTTCTTAGATCAGCTGGTACAGAAAGACCGGCACAGAAAGCAATTGAAGCATACTTTTGAAATAGCTCTAAGCAGGGAAAATATGGGACGCAGGAAGCATGGGTGCCGGGGTGGGGAGCAGCCATGCAATAGCCACTGGCATACTAGCACCAAAGTGTCAGAAGACCACAGCTAGATTGTCTTTGATTAGAGCTCTAAACATTGCATGAGTCATGACTGCTTCTGAGATCATCACAAGCAAATGTCTCATTAATAGTGATGGGACTTTGAGGCTAGGTTTAACATTAAAATTTTATTCGCTGCAATTGTTAATGTGGGGAGATTATTCCTGTCTCAAAACAAAGACATTTCCCATCACAGTCGACTTTGCTGGAGTAATTCCTGGAACAGTCACACGGGCTCATCAGTTCTGATGAATCTTTGATGAAAACTTCAGTGGAGCCTGTGAAGTTGCGTCACACCATGTTAACGGTTGGGAAATGGAGGCACCATCTTGTGAGGGATGCTCTCAGCCTGCTACGATGGCTACGACACTTGCATAATGTTTGTTTTGTTTAACTAGAGAATTGTTTAAATTTTTAATATTTCAAGGAGATAAGGCAAAGATAAGGTGTTACCCCTTTTCTTACCTACTTAGCAACAGCAGCGACCACTTGTAGTGACACTTTTCTGAATTGTGTCAGAAATTCAAAACACTCCCACTCACCAAGAGAAAGGCAGAAGGATCCTCACAACATTCTTTAAATTAATGTGACTAATGGAGTCCACAAAATATACACCCATAACTGTAAATAATGATTTGAATGAGTTAAATGAAAAGTCTGAAAACTGGCAACATTTTATTCCCCTTGACCCTGAACACAATAAGCAGGTTCAGAGGAATGAATGGATGGCTTATCATGGCCATATGCCCAGGGAGAGGTGGCTGTTCGATAGAAGTTTAGTGCTGTAAATAATTCAACATGCCTTTTACTGTGACATTCTTATAGGCATTCCATCATGACTTAACTTTACTAAAAAATTTTCTTAAAAAACAGCATTTTTAGCCAAATGCTCTAAGCCAGCTGCTTGATATTTTCCGACAGTTAACAGTCTGAAAGTAAGACGCCTTTTTTTCTAAGGAAAACATTATAATCAGCACGTCTCTGCAGCATTATCAAAAACACAAAAAGGACTGATGTTTTATTGAGCTCTTATAAATTATAAAACTTTTCTTCAAACAGATGGATCCCCTTCACCCCGGAGACAAGAATTCCTAAACTTGACTACTGGAATACATATTCAAACACACAAACACACAGAAATACAAATATGCGCATACTCATGCCTTCAAACACATATCCAGATGGTCGCAGATCTCTTGGGATGTTCAATTTTGTTCAATCATTTCAACAGATGAGGGCGTTTGTTAATTGGGTAAGGTGCCACAAAACATACTTGGGATAGAGGCAAAAACAATCATTCATTGCCGATGAACCAGCAAATTTCTTCTTTATTCCTCTGTGCGATAGTTCTTCTTTCTTTGTACTGTGTTTGCTCCATTAGCACACTAAAGCAAATTGAAAAATGCATCATACCTTTAACTTTCATATTCTTTCTGTATATACATAACCTCCGTATGGAGTATGAGCAGTGGGTTTTATTGGAAAACAGTGAGGCCATTAGGAGTCAAATACGGCGAAGGAGACATAAGACATACTCATAACTATAACATTGTCCAAACCTCTCCGTCTTCCCCATCACCATCTGAATCTAAGCACCACACTTTCTGCCCTGCAGGTGACTGACAGATGGGATCAGCTTCAACATCACTCAGAACAGCTCTATACCTTCACTCCGCCTGGCAAAAACATATGATTTACCACGGCCGTCCATTCTGCATCCTTCGCCTCTCACCCTCACTCACAGTCACAAGCCGACAATTTAGCATCATTATACTTCTCTCATGTCACCATGTGCATCATTCACACTTGGTTAAAACATTGCTCTCACATGCATGTCTGGCTCCATCATATCTCACTTATTAAAACAAAACAGCCATTTGGACAGACTCGCATCTGCACACCAATCTCTCAGCTTTTCTCTCTGTTTTTTGAGTTGAAAATATACACACACTGAGGTCACCTGTCACTATCTTCCGATTTCTTCACTTTCTCCATGTCTTCTGCTGTGTCACTCTGCATTTATCACATACTGTCTTTATTTCTCACGTTCACAATGAGAGCATGCACGAACAAATACAGCGTGCACACACTTGTAGAAAAGCAAAGGAAGTCATACGCACGCTGACAATCCTTTCCGAGGTGCCCCCTCTGGAGATAGTCGTCCCATTGAGTCCCACAAGAGAGGGCAGAGTCTGAGACATCCAGTTGGTTACCATGGCCATGGTGCTGAGCACCGCCCCAATCTTTAACATAGGAATGCTCATATTTGCTTCCTGTGGGGCCCCGGTGCGAACGGCCCTAGAGCCAACCCTACCCTACCCTGCCCTGGACCTCGGCTCCAGCCAAGCCCACTCTACTCCAGAGAGCCTAGACAGGGAAGCAGCCAGTTAGCTTCTGCCTCAGTCCGAAGGGTAGCAGAGCCAGACACAGTTACCAGACTCACACACCACTGGCTCAGTCAAGGGAACAGCTAGAGAGCGGTTAAAAGAGAGCAGCTCACATCCAACAGCATCACGCTGGAATCTTCCCTCTCAGAGTGAATGCCTCAACCTCACCCCCTCCCTCTCTTCCTCCCTCTCTTTCCTTCCCTCTCACTTCCTCGCTCTCCCCTTATCTCTCCCTTTCTCTCTCTCTCCCCCCCTCTCTTCCTCAAGATGCAGAGCTGCGCATTGGCTGCCTATGTGTCTCATCCCTCCCAATCAGCCTCTGCTCTGTTCTTGCCAGCCCTGTTTTGCATGCATCCATTCTTTTCCTTTGCTCTTTCTATCTCACATTTGGCTGTTCTTTTATGACTCACATCTTGGTCGGTGACAGAAAGATGAGAAAGAAATGGATTTCAAAGCACGGACCTGTGCTCTTTGTGACGTGGCGTGTGTGCTTAGAGCATCGTAGGGACTGTAGACTGTCCTGCAGTATCAACAAACTGTCTATACCTGACGGAGAGTTGAGGATGTAGAAGAGTGGGTGGATAGATTAAAGGTTGGCCAGGGGCTCATGAGGAGAGATATGGGCAGGTGGTTCGGCAAGGTATTAATATGGAAGAGATCCGGCTGCTACTCGTGGCAGCTCATCTGTCATTCTGACTCCTGACATATCTTAAATCAGTCGTAGCTTGAACTTATACAGTATCTTACCAGCTCCACTCTGCCAGAGGCATAACCATATCACCATATTCAGTTACAATATCTTCTTGACACTTTATATAAAAACTATGCTGATGCTGTAAAATTTGCAACTGATTATTTTTTTCCTATAAAAATTGACATGGAGCTGTGTTTTGTAGATGTGGATGTAAATCTGGCAAACAAAGCTTTAATAACTGCCATAATTTCCTTTCCTCCATTAAAAGGATTTTTTGTTTTCAGAATTTTAGTTTTATTGCTGATATCTAAGTGGCTTTAGCTTTCATCTCACACTGCAGGTAAGCCAGTGTCAGATATCATACCAGTCACAGCTGTCTCTGTCTATTCTCGTGACATTTCATTTCAAGCACTTCTGAACGCCTCAAGCCTGATTTGAGGTTATTGGTGCAATCAGGCCTTTGGATGTGGGATATCTATTTTGTCTTAAAATCATAGCAGTGTTCAGTAAAAGGCCAGGTAAAATAGGGCACAAAGGGGGTAGGAGAATTGGAGGGTGTCTCAAGTTACTCTCTAAAGCTTGAAGCCTGTCACTGCAACCATTTTCAGCAAGACGGTGGGGCTACTGCAGTGTCATTTAAGTTCTAAACAGCCACGGCTCAGGCAAAACAGCCAGGTCATCTGCCTTTCCTTCCTGCTTTCTGGTCTGCTGACTTATTCATTGTGTCAGTCATGGATAGGCTCCCCTCCCCACCTAGTCATATTGGGTGAGTGATATAGTGTGTCTTTGTGGGATGTACTGTGAAGTGATATGAGAAGCGACAGCTTTCTGAGCCCCATCCAAAAAATGTCAGCCCTCCTCAGCTCACCTGCTGGCTCTCACAGCCTGCTTGCCTGCCTTGGCTGCCTTATTTTTGCTACAAGACTGTCCCTGTGTGGTTACAAGTGGAACTGCACCCAACAAACCGTCGCACAGAGTCAAAGAACTACCCAGTTTGCTGAATTGAACTAGCTGTTACATTATGGGGATAATTTATGGAGATTTAAAGGGGCATTTTGGCAGCTTTGTTTTGAATCGGGTTATTTAAACGTAGTATGCACACTCACAGACACTGTTACAGGAGTATGTAAAAAAATAAGATAATATATCACCAGCATCATCAGGGATACATTTGACATGTGATTTGTTGGTGTTTAATAGTTGAAATTATATTTATTTACCCATATTTATATGAATATTTTAAATGTAATTTTATTATATTATATTAAATTAATAAATCCAAACAACCTTTTATTAACAACCTTTACAAGGGTAAGCAAAGTCAAAGCTGTAATTTGTATAATTTGTGTTTTGTAATTTTTGATACAGTACATCTAACAATTCACCAGAATGCAGTAATTGTCAAAAACACAAGGTGGCAGCAAAGATTCAAACATGGATTTACCACCTCCCTTAATGAAAACCTGAGACCAAGGTGGGAGCAGTGAGTAAAAAAAGAAATATTTTTTTAAAAAGTACTTACTGCTTGAATAATTAAAGACACTGTGACCACTATGCAAAATGTATAGTGGATAGTTTGCTATGAATACAGTGAGAAATCCACATCTATTTTAAATTTTTTATTTCCTCCAGTGGCTCAATTTTGTTGAGTTTAACTGTCAAATATATAATACATTATGCAATAGTGGCATAAACACAAACTATATTTCTGAGCATATTATTTTGACATAATGTAGGTTTTTGCACCAACTCTAAATATTTTACCACTGTAAATTTGTTCTAATTTCAAGTATTTGACAATTGAAGACCTGCCTAAATGTTCTAATATTTTTAGAAATGTCCTCAAATGAATTTCAAATTGGTTTTCATAGAACATACAAACAGGTAGAAGCTGTTTTAGACAGTTGAGGCCATGTGTGTAGCTTTATGTATTCTTCTAATTATGACAGAGTAATTATGATCTTATAAAAAAGCTTTGAGTTTTCATGCTCCCAGCTTAAGTCAGCCTGTCTTGTTGTGATCAATAAGTAAAAATGTAGAGTGGATGTGAATGAATGCGTGAGTATGAATAGTCAGCAGACGTCTCTAGTAGTGTGTGTCCTTGACATTTGATTGAGGTCTAGTTTGGACTCACTCAACTCAGCTGCTGTTCTATTCCTGTAAGACTGTAAGACGCATATTTTGAAAAACAGTGACTCTGAAATAGAATAACATATTTGTTTAGTTTTTTTTAAACATTCATACAAAACCATAATGTGTGAATTTCCCTCAGTTTTTTTTTATTTAGTAGTGGAGGGAAACATGGTGGTGGAGTAGTTTATGCCTCACAGGTACAGTAGGTAATCCCTTGTTTGAATCAATCCCTTGTTTGAATCAAGCTGCTGGCTGCAGACTTTCTGTGATGTCTTTGCATCTTCTCCTTATGCTTGTGTGGGTTTTCTCAGGGTAATGTAGTTTTTTCCCACAGTCCAAAGACATGCATGTTGTGTAACTGGTGGTAAGTTCCAGCCCCTATTGCCTTGAACAGGGTATGTGGTTAGAAATAATGGATAAATAGATGGATGGATAGTAGTAGTTCTCCTTCATATAGAGCACATAGATGATTATATTCATTAATGCCATAAAGAAAAGACAGGTTGCATGATTCACCTGCTGCTATTACAACAACTGAAGCCATCAAGGCCTCCACCAGAAACTGATCATTTCCTCTCTCAAAGTTTATTGTAAGTTCTGCAATAGATCTTATATTTCAACATATCCTTGACAAGTTGTATGTACGGTATTTACATCGGCCAAATAGACCGCGTGTTCCTGAAGGATTTCAACTTAAAATTCTTCACATACAGTGAAGGTCAGGTGGCATCTTTTGAAAAGTGATGGACCTAATAGAGAATGAGAAAAATAAGTGTGATAGCTATACCTCAAAGGATTCCAGGCTCTGCCAATCAACTGTCTAATCACAGAGTCTGTTGGCAGAACAAGCATTCATTAAATGTTAGCTAAAGAGGAAGTCAGCCATTTAACCTGTATTAATTTAATCCTTTCTGATTAATTTTCACAGCCATTCCCCATGATTTCTACTCTAATAATTGGCCAGGCTCATTTTTCTGCTACTCTGCTGTGTCATTATCTCCAATTCTCCAAGTCGCTCTCCTTTGTTCGCCTTCTCCATAAATTTTTTTTTAGCCTTTAACTCCTCTTACTTCCTCTCTCAGCCTGTTGTGTCTCTAGGCCCCTCAGGCACTGAGGGAAAAAATGGCATCATATCATACTCTGATGTGTCTTAGCATCTACTATTTCTGTTCTGAGATCATACACTTTCACTGGTGCTGTCTTGTTGCTTGCTTGGACTCTGATTCGCAGTAGTTAACACTGTGGAGCATCTTACTGTACATGTTCACATGTAGCTGTTTGGCCCTTCCATATAGTCATGCCAACATGACATTGTGCTTTATCATAAACCTTAAAAAATATAAACTGCTCCCAGCCTGTAGGCGTGCTCTATAAAGGACATTTTTAATCAGTTCAAACGGTCAAATGCCCACCAACGGCACGACTGGCAGCATTTGTGCACACCCATGGATGGCAGTAGAGCACTACAAAGCCCCAAGGCCACAGGGACAAGCTCTGGGTGAGACAACAAATACTGGGGAGCAGAAAGCACTGAGCACTAGCCATATTCTTACAAAGCACAAACGCACTGCCAGTTATAGAAATATAGGGCCAAATTACACTTTAGCGAACTACAGTACACAGACCTCCGTCATAATGATTCAGAGTTGTTATGACTGAGGCAACACACAAACCGAAGCCCGCCAGAGCCCTGAAAGATGCCGGAGTTATCAGGCTCCAAGAATACTGGCTATTTTTCTGAGTCATAATTCATTAATTAGATGATGGACATGGAGGCCCACTGCCTTCTAAATATATCAAGATCAAAATCAGCTTAAACAAAGCGTGACCTCATTACCATGGCAACTATCTAAATGGCGTAAATAGGCTGTACCCCAGGGTTCAGACAGGCAGAAACAGTAGTTTGCTTTCAACATGGAGTGTTTAATCTATTAAGAGCTCCTTTGGGCCTTTGATTAAAGAAACTCATCTGGGCTTTTACATATTAAAGTAGCGACTGAGACCACAGCAGGACTGGTGTATACACTCGACCCCTGCATGCATCCTTAATACAGAGAACACATCTTATCAGGTTCAATATGTTCAATAATTTAAGCTCTGAGCATTCACCACCGATTAAGAACTGTCTCTTTCCAATTTCAAGGTGATTGACAGTATATGAATAATGATTTGATACATGTGGTTTGCATGAAATCATGGCTATAGATAACCTTGTGTGTTCACCTTGAAGCAGGGCTGTTTTACTAGACTGAGCACCAGAATAAAAATGAGTACCCAACTGTAGAGAATAACTATGGAATAAAATAACCTAAAAATATTGCGTATTTGAATATTCGAACTACAGTATCTATTTTTGGTGCATGTATTTAAAGTTGATGAGTTAAAATGTTTCTTCTTATCTGTATATGTGTTTATGTGTGGGAAAGCTTTTAATATGTGTGTACAATTGAGCAATAAGCATAAGCACATTTCTCCACAAATCTGTGAAATGTTTGTAACATGTGCCTTCTTAAGAATGAGTTGTAATTGAATTCTGACATGAACATGTTTTTTTAAAACAAAAACAAGGAACAAATCAGGGTCATTGCCAAAAATTCACTCCAATTGTGCCTAACTGCATTAAAGGCTGCTCACATTTTATCCAGTAGAGCAAAATTAATCAACCCACCCTACAGACAAAGTCAAACGTTCATAATAAAGGGCATAATCATAATCCAATGGGTTCGATTCCCAGTTCTTCCTGACCACATATCAAAGACACTAAAATGCTTGTAGCAGCAGTTTATCCATGTCAAATAGTTTGACAAAATATTTACGCGGCCATATTTTTCTTACCATGCAAATATGGCATTGGAAAAATATTAGTTCAGTGTACTCAGAAGCCTCATGAATATGTTGCTGGAACATCCATTCAAAGTTTATTCATAGGAGTGCGCATTGCTCCTGATTACTCCCTTGATTACAATCGTGACAGTCCATGGGGCTTATGCATTATTATTTATAGAGTATTTGGTATGAATGAACTGTATATGGTTGAGTATCAGATAGCTCAATCAGCGGCAAGCAGCGCACCACTTTTTGCTTGAGTTCTGCTAAAGAAAAGCCTTGATCAAAGCAATAGACAAGAGCTACATGAGGCAATCAGCTGCCATGCATTCTGCAGCTCAGCATGGCTCTATCCACTGTTCTGCTCCTACTCATGCCAACAGTACCAGCTGAATACGACCCAGTGCAGCACTTCCTGTGGCAAATGTGCCCAGTTAAATTTCCCACACACACGGAGGCACTCATACATATACACGCGCATACAGACACACGTTCACGCTCACAATTACTATGTTCATTTCCTGGCTACTACGACCTGATTACCAATGGCCCCCAAAAGGCGCCCTTTTCTAGATGCAGCAGCAGACAGCCACTACCATGTTCTGACCTTTTCTCCCATCCAGCTAATCAAACCCTCTCTGTTGCATAAGCTTTTGGTGAAAATGGAGTAATTACTGACAGCAAATTGGGAGTCTTCAGCCCAACAGAAAGGTAGCTGAGACTCAAAGCCTGCTAATTGAGACTGCCCCCCATGGCCACTTGCCTTTTCAAAATGCCCTTCGCTGAACTTGTGGTGCTGACCTTGTCACTATTACCAACAATAAGAGGTTTTTTTTCTTTTTTCACCCAGATGGTAACTTTACGTCCACTGGTTGGAAGCAGCTTAATTTCTTCCTCAAATAGTTGATCTGTTTTAGATAAAACAACTGTCAATACGCATGTTTTGATATGCCAACATTTACCGATGATGTAATGCTCTGTGAGCATTTCTAAATCTGTTTCTGCAACTGCTGCAGGTTCATTTCTGTTGGAGGCCTCTGTTAAATTAAATACATGAATTTATATCTACAGACCAGCTGCGAGCTGATCTTAGATGTGCTGCACCTAGTTCCTTTTTAGATGACCAAAGAGACAGCCCGAGGACAAAGTGTGAATGTTTGGCTTCCATTTGATTCATTATTTACAAATGTCACCCAGTCACAAAGTGAAAATATTATAGTGATTAGCTAATAATTGTGGTAGGTAACAAAAGAGGGAAAGAAACCACAGGGTAACAAATGCAATGGACAGAAAGGTTATAAAAAAACTTTAATGCTTAGGAGATGCAGAGAGACAGAGAGCGAGAAAATGTTGGGAGATGCATTTTAAACTCCCTTAGGTAATGAATTTACATCTTGTCTGTTTTCTGCCACGTCTGCAACAGCAAAACTAACAGGACCTGATGGGAGGTGGTGAGATCCTGCCAATTACAGTCTGGATGAGTGAGAGTTTGCAGCAACCAATTGTCAAAAAGCCATAATGCTCTCCTCACTACATGGAGCAAACAATGACCATAACCCCTCGACTATGTCCTGTACAGTACATTAGTGATGAAGGGACAAAACCAGCCTGCAGTTGTGTGTCCAGCTACTTTGTCATAGCTCACACTGGAGCCTACATCTGTATCCTTTGTCTTCAGGTCATTAATGCTTAGAGAAGCAGTAACATTTAATTAGGGAGACATTATTAGAACAACACAGGCACAGTGTGCAGTGAAGAGAAATCCCAAAACAGCCTTTAACTGAATATTACATTTACAGCCACATTGAGTTATGGGCAAAAATAGTGAGAAGAAACTTGTAGATAAACAAATTAGCTTGTCATTGTGTGCTTTTATGGAGTTTGCCATGCTGGTTAAAAAAAGTAAAAAGGGTTATTAGTATAAATAAATAGTTTTGTGCGAGCCCACATTCTTATACCTCCCACCAACACCCTGCTGATAATTCCAGCCATATCATCTTCAAAGTCTCAGCTGCACTGTCAAAATAAGGAGCAACTGATCCACTCACTGATTAAACAAACAAATACCAACAAACTGGAGGAAATGAGTTTACAGAGTAGAAATAAGAGATCTGCACATCAAATCTTACAAAGGGGCAATTTTCCATTATGTTAGCCAAGTGTGAGATGAGAAGTATTATGAGAGGGAAGAAGGTAGAGCTGCCCCGTTGGTGAAATGTGGCCTTCACCACAAGACACTGTGCTGGATCATCATGCTGGACCTTACAGCAAAAGCTGCAATAGACAGTAGGTATGAGGCAATAATCTTTGGTATGTATTATCTCAATTCAGCTATTCTGCCAAAAACATGAATTACACTGTGTGGAAATATGGGAGTTTGTGTGTGGGTTATACACAAACAGTTGCAGTGTGGATTTCTATAAACAATAAGTCTGTATCTTTGCAGGATTCCAGTCAATGCAAGATGCTGTGCAGTGAGCTCTTCACTCTGAGCACAACACAGATCTAGGGTGCATATTTTCTGATGATATTACAGAGTGCAGCCTGGGCGATAATATTTTAGAAAGGCCATCCCATCCATTAATATTCTGTGGAGCACAAGGAGGGACGAGAAGATGATTTTTTCCCTTAAAGAGGCACTGCCTTTACTAATTGTTCACATAAATATTTACATTTGCTGTCCTTAAGACATGGCAGTCAACAACAAGAATGCATCCAAAGTAAAAACCAACCTCTAAACATAGGAGAATTAGAATGACAGAAATACCCTTTACTAATACGCTTTAGTGGATAACACATTCTGGGGACATTTCTGCCACCCACAGATTAAAACAAAATTTAAATATTAATGACACCCATGCAATGGCCCACCTCTGCACAACAGTGTTTGTTGTTAATATAAAAACCAAAGGCTCATCTATTGCAGTCCATAGTAAGAAACATTTCCTCATTGTTTAGTAAAAAAACACTGCTTATCTCCTCACTAGCCTCTAAACCATCTCATATTATGCACAAGGTACACATTTCATTTTGCACTAATTCTAACAGTTCCCATTTGTTCATCCCATATTGCAACAAAACAGATGCACACATGGCACCTGCAGATATGCTGTGGATCCAGAACATACGAAGTGCTGTGGAAAGATGTGCCTGACAAGTGAGGAGTACTTTTCTCTGAAGTTCCCTGCACCAGCTCACTGCATGCTGCTGCTCTCACTGAGAGGAGTAAGAGATGAGCACTGGGCCTAAAAGGGACAGTAGCCTGAGGCACCAGGCTTAAAGAGAGAGACCTCTCCTGAATACCTATTTATCACATCACCATTAGTGTGGCCGAAGCACTCAGCTCTGCTGCTTAAAAATACAACCGTACTATTGCATTAGGTTCCATATCATAGTCTGACATAATACTACTACGATTGCAGCCTGATATACATCGCAACCAAGACTTGGCTCAGATCAGCAAACACCAGCCTCGCTTCTCTTACCATGTAATTCAGCAAGGTGTCTATATTTGATATGCTCGACTGTATATCAGATCTTGTTACACATCTGCAAGCACACAAACGCACAGAAAGATAAACAAGTGGGGACTCTAATCATCATGAGAAGAGGTTTTTATCAGAGCATGTCATTTGTTTTTCCTCTCCCACAGAAATGCCACTCTACATCATTTTCTTCTTTCATCTTGTCTGTCAACACTTCCTCCTTCCTTTCTGCTGCTTTCTGCATCTCCCCAGCCTGAGCGACAGGATGCACATGCCATTGTTTTGTCACGGTCTCGGTCATATTGATTAAGTGATGTGGACCTAATTAAAGACAATCTGCAAGGAGTGTCAGTGCCAGAGAGTGGAATAAAATCACTGTGATGGATGCGATTGGCCTCTAATTATTATTCTCCTTTTGGTTAGTATGGGAGATATAACAACCCGGCAGGCACAGTCAAAAGGCACTTTCTCTGTCTATTTCTCCCTCAATCCTTGCCTCACAATCTCTGGTTTTCAGTTCCAGCAACTCCACCGTTTTTTTTCCTTCAGTCTCTGTCCCTATCACTCACTTCCCAGCCATGTTGCCGTGCTCAGCCACCCCACTGGACACTAATTCAAACTCAGTCCACATTCTCTCACTTTCTACTCTGATACTGCCCACCACCCCTCATCACCGCAGTATATTCAGTTCACACCATCTGTCTATTGTGTATGCATTAATGAATGCGTGTTATGTTTGTGTTTATGCATAAATCATTAAGAGTACTGCACTTTTTGTAGTTATCCGTGATTTATTCGCATATGCATAATCTCTGCCAAGAGGGGATGCTTTCATTAGAATATAGAAGAAATACATATTGTTCTTTGTAAAGGCTGTCTTTTGGGTGTCTGAGGCTGCAGATTATTGAAGAGCGAAGGTGAAAAAAATTGTCTACTAAGAACACAGGACAAGCTCAAGGCAACATTTCAAAGGCTTGTTTGTTTGTATACTCAGTCAATACTCTAAAAAGTATGAGGAATACTCGGCACTCTTTAACACTCTCAGCTTGGACTATCCTTTTAATCTATGAAAAATTAATGGACAATTCAGCACATTACATCACATCCCTCTAATTTTGTGCAATCCATCAAAGATGGATTGAATTTCACCCAGTAAATGTAATCAGCACTAAAGGCATGAGTCCATGTTATATTTTCTTTAATATGATACTGAATGTGGTGGTTAGTGGTGACTCCTATGTCACAGTATTTGGCATGTCTACACCCAGCATCACACGCTTTGGTGTTGGTGGATGTTTTGTAGACTTCTTAAGGGGTTTAGGCAGCATAACGTTATTTAAGACTATGTGCCTTCCACTGGAGCACCTTATCCCCCCTCTCCCATATGTAGTCTCCATCAAAGGACCCCTCTACCTTGCTCACCGTGGGGCTGCAAAGACCAGCTCCTCCAGCCTGCTTGATATGCAACAATGTCTGGTGTCTGCTGGGCTCCCACGCCTCCCTGACTGGAGCCTTTAAGCCTTGGCGCAGTGAGAGTGAGCCTTCCTCATCAATGGCCCTACTGAGTGGCTGTGACAGTGCCACCCAGAAAACACATCGATTAAATGGTTCCTCTTGCCACCCGCTTCTGCTACGCCGCATAGCTCTCATCCTTCATTGCCCAAAATGAAAGCCCCGCAATTGAGTTAGCTTTCAACATAGGAGGCAATGCTGTCACACTCACACATGGTGGTGAAGAGAGGATTGTCTGGAATAAAGGTAGCAAGGATCATGTAAAGTAGGAGATGACAAAGCAGAGAAAAACAGATTAGAGACAGAGAGAAGTAGTAAGTAGTGAGATTTACTCACATTTTATACCATCTTATTCAGTTCAGATCAATTCATACAACTGTGCTGGGCATGAACTCAGAATAACAATTTGACATAAAAACAACTCCTCTTTTAAGGAAACAAGATTTCCCAGGAGTGCGGTATGTTGTCCAGCCATGTGAACGAGCAGGTGGAGGCAGAATTATGGCCGGTGTTTGAGAATGTATAACGCCCTCTGATGTGGGGTGTGTGTCTTCCGATAAAAGCGAAAAGATGTGAAGAGCACCGTTCAAGTAGCAGCTTGCCCAATCTGCTAAGTCTTATGGAAGCTTTTGTATTAGAGCGGGAAGAGAAGCTCTAGGCGCAACAGCCATATTTATATTCCAATCTTCTACACAGAAACCCACATTGCCAGACTCATAAAAGATTCATCGAGCAGGGAAAAGCAAGGTCGTACAGAAAACTGGTCAGGAGGTGCCTACTGCAATGCAAAAAAGAGCAGATGGATGCAAAAAAACACTAGATGAGTCCAATGGTGGCAGTTACTAAGGTAACATGCGCTGTAACCCTTGTTACTGGTGGCAGTGTGTCCAGCACTGACCAGACGATTAAGCACGTCTTGGCATCTATCACTCCCTCTGACAAGCTTAATAACTTCGGCTATGTTGTGTTGGTATTGATACCACATGCTGTTTGGCTCTCTGTCTGCTATGGATCCAAGTGCTGACATGTTTGTGCACTAGAGAGCAAAGGGGAGAGACAAAGACAACGTGCATGGGAACGGCAGACTGCGTGTGCATGTGTGCGCCTGTTCTGGGTGTTGTCAGGGAAATGTCACTCTTGCTTAGAGTCACAGACGTAAACCTCTGGGAGTCCTGCACCCACCAGCGCACTCACACAGAAGGAAAGAGAGAAAGTGGGGGAGTGAATGTGATATAGGAATGATAGTTATCCCACCAGTCAAGCTGATCTTTCCGTGCACCGTTGACATCATACTATTATCAGCCTGTACATGAAAACAATGAATATTTTGAGCAAGTATGTGAATCCGTCTGTCGTAATGAAATCCCAGGAAGACAGAATAAGCGTTAAAAAGGGACATTATGGGATTAAAGAGGACACGTGTAATTCTACTCTTCTTTTCTTCTGCAAATTTGCAAAGTAATCCCCAAGTTTACAGCTCATTGCTGGTTAGCGGGCAGGTAATCATGTCTGTATAAATGAGAAAGCTCTGGACCAAACAGTATTTAGTATTCAGTCCCAAAGACCTTAAGGGCTTTTGTGATGATGATTACAAGCTGCCCTAGTGTCAGCCATCTTAGTTCTTGGTATCGCTAATGGTCATTTTAGGACATAAGCCCCTAGGTTCTCCGCAAGACAGAGAACAGCTACAGAGGTCGTTTAGAGCCCACACAACCCTGGAGCATAAGTACAGTGGTCAGTCTGTGGCATTGAATGAGTAAGTGGTCATTTAAAACATGGACTAAACACCAAGGTTACCAGACTTTCTGATGTGACTTTGACAATCCCCGAGTGTCTCCTGTCCTTTGAAACGTGAAAAATACTTACTGTATGTGCTCAGAGTTTAAACAACATCAATAAATACTGAGGATAATGATTTCAGAGTTAAAAGGAAAAAAAAAATGTCTGAAGCATTTTGATCAGTGGGCAGTGAGAGGCACTGGGACATTTACACTACAATGCGAGAAGAGACTCTCATAAAAACTGCTTTACATTTTAACAGTAATATGTTGTTTATTGTACCATCACAGTTTTGTGCTTTGGTTTTTTTCAGGTAAGAAGGACATGTGTGTTTGCATACTTTATGTACCTGTTTCCAGCTGGGAAGCAAAGACCATGCTGGCACGCCCTCTCTACCATGACGGGGACACAGTCTTCGTCTCAGCATCAGGCCACTGACCTCACATGCTTCTCTACCCGACATCACATCTGTTAAGCAATTACCACGCAGGCTGCTGCATGCTTTCGTGTCTCATCTATGGCACTGCAGTAGTAAAATCAGTCACCCATTTCACCCCGAGCTGCACTGTAGAAAAACGAAGTGCCATCATCACACGCTAATATCACCTCTGTGTGAGTCATGAGTGGACCACATTTAGCAAACTGACCCAGAAACAGGTACATCATCATGAAAATCCAAGCCACTCTCACACGCAAACAACGCTTGTTGCCTATGAAGAAACATAATCAGATATTCCTTTGACTTGTCATAACTCCTCACCAAAAAACATTACTTGTTTAACATGGACTCTCACTTTAGGGCTTAACCCCAAAATTCTGAGGTCCGAATTTTGTTGCCAATGTAAGTGTGTCCCCACGTTGTCACTGTATGCTGAGAATATTGATAGCAACAAACACACAGAAACACACAAGCTTCTGTTGATGAATCAGCAGGCTACATGAAAGCACATCAAGCATTAAGATGAGGGAGGGAACAGTGGACAGCACAAAGGCTCAATATCTCTTTGTGCTCCAGCCCACTTTCTTGAGTAGTATCTCTTTTATGAGACAATTCTCTTTACAGTTGTATGACTCTGACTCACACCTTGTGGTGTCATTATCGTGCACTGATTTAAGCTCTAGCCTAATCAGTCTTGACACAAGCACATGCTATTCAATCTCTTCAAGCAGCATTGAATCAAACATAATGCAACCTCATTATTTGTAGCTGATTGTGAAGCAGCACCTTTGTATATTAATGGAAAGTGCATGAAGGTGGATGCATGCATATCGCCTAATCCAACACTAGCCGCTCACTTGCTCACCCACATCGTGCTCATTACAATTGTTACTAACTGACAGGCAACACAGAAATTGCACTTATTATATAATCTTATATTATCTTATATAACAGCGGGGAAAATTGTACTAAGCTTGCAAACTATTTTCACTTACTAAACAAACATGGCTTTGTCATTTTTCTGGTATATTTAGGTCAACATCATTAATTTAAAAAACTGATGTGAACAGTAAAAGTAATATTTTTGTATTGGTTTTAAAGTAGTTTCTGTGTTGCAGCTTGGTTTTTAATTACATGAGCTTATGTGGCCATGCAGTGTTAATAATTCTTACAAGAAATGGACCTGTCATAGCAAAGCAAGGTGATTTTAACAGTTGACTGTGTGTCTTTGCCACTCACTGGCAGATTTACACCCCTGTTCCTGCAGCTTTTCATTTGTTTAATTCTCTAGGTAGAGGTTAGGCTGCCGCTTGGCTGACTTCAACAGACTCCAGTCTACCTAGTGTCCTTTCTCCTGGGAAAAGAAGACTGACGTGTCTGTTCCTATGTGAGATACTTTATTTTCAGGATTTCTAAAAGCTTTTAGCGGGTAGGTTGACTACTAATAATGGCAATGGCAAGAATTTTTTAAACTGATTTCACATGTTTTTCATGCTTGGATGTTTTGGTCAGATTGCTGTGTAATAGGCTTTTGGCGCGGAGACAAGGACAGAAATTTGCCACAAGTGGCTCATTCACACTCATGTCTAGGGGAGGGTTTTTATTGTTATCATGCTTGCTGCTCTCATTGGTCTGGCAACAGAAAAGAGATTTTTGGCCAAAGGGTCAGTGCTAGGTCAGTGGACTGTTTAAAGCTGGCTCAACTGGACATTAGCCAACACAGCTGTTTGTCCTGCCCAACTCTGATTGCGCTAACGTCTGTCCTTGTTGTGCTCACATGCAGAGACATGGTAAATAGCATCAGCATTAGATCAGCTTACATCACTTTTGTTGTTTGTATGTGGAATCACAGCTAATGTGCTACACTATATGGTGCCCGGGTTAATAACTGACATATAGCCATGAATATCTTCTTTATGCAGCATCACGATAACTTTATTTACGTCAATAAAACCATCTCGGTTCCATGACACTTATGGCTCGGAAGTACCGTATAATTAGCCTAGTTTTAATAAACTAAACACTTGTGCACCGATGATGTTTTAAACAGTAACATGATTTACAAGTGCACGTTGCTTTACAGTACTTGCCTCTAAGCTATAAATCGACCCTGGCTGAGCGAATTCCTGGTGCAATCATCACACCAATCTAGAGTGAGGAAACACAACTTAACAAGGTCCAAAGTGGTAGTCTGTTCAAACTGATTGTTTATTGTGATCCCTGGTGGGAGAAGGGATCAAATAAATTACTGAAAAGTCTACCCATTTGCTTGCACAGGGTTTTGTCTCCTACTTTGAGAATGACAAGCAATTAGGTTTTCTCCCCCAACTGCACTTGATGTTTGAACAGAAAAACACAGAAGTAAGTGCTCATTTCTATCACTCTAAAGCAGAGTTGGGAGTTTTCGAGGCCAGACATCTTAAACCAATAATGTCAGTCCCCCGGCACTTCCTTGCTCCAGTGGGACCGCAACAATTTTTTTTTTTTTGCCTCCAACAACAAATGCGCATCTTTCGAGTACATGAAACAATCTTTATACCCGACAACTTAAGCAGAAATTGAGCTGCTGCAAAAAACAAAACAAAGGAACCTTTTGTACTCTTGAACAAAATTACATCATCTCTCTGATGCTCCAGCATGCTTTTGAACACAGTTTGACAAGGATATTAGTGGAACAGGGATTTTTGTGATCTGCCCATGCTTTTTAATTTTTTTAATACTTTGTCTAACTATCATCAACAAAACGTGAAGTCACCTCTTTTGGACTAATAAAGAATATTTCACCAACATTGAACTTTCTTAGTTTAGTCATTTATCTGTATTCTAATCTACATGCAGTAAATGAGATTTTGGATATAAATTAACACTACAAAGTGAATAATTACTAACTATTAATATAAACCAAATTCAAGAATGCTTGAAAAGACATTTCACAAAAAATCGTTACATGTAGAACATGTTATCATTTGTATATTTGAACGCTTTGATTATATGAAATAATTATGTAAGTTTCACTGAACAAGATAAACATTTTGCTGAATGACTGTTAGCACAATCTCTATGAATGTTTTGAACATTCAGAGAAGAAAAATATCTTGAATTTATTTGATGATTCTTAAATTATTTTATTTTAGCCAACATCTAAAAAGCTATATATATGCAGTGTATCATAGCATCTATTGGCATATAGTAAAAACCGCTTGTGCAGTCCATCATGCCATGCACAGTTTGATGTGCACACCATAGCAAGACATCTGTGCCAAGGTCAGGCAGGTGCCCGTATGTATCAGTAGCACTGAGGACCCCTGGGCTTCATGGATTCTTAACAAACACGAAGACGTGCATCTGACTCATTAAAGCCTTCTTAATATTTCATACAGGCCTGTGCTGAGACTGAGACTAAAAATATGTGGATGTCTCAACTCCAGTGGTTGGATTTGTTACCCTCATTGCAGTAAATACACAAGAACTCATCAATTCTTTATGTTTGCAGTGCAGACTTGGGGAGATGGGTAGCATCAAATTTTCTTTCAGCCCTTTGAATATTTAATGTAAACATTTACAACAAATTGTCCCCTAAGGCCAATTACAGTGTGCACCCACCAGAGAATGTGTCTGAGATATGATAGTAAGTCATCTGCTACATTTCCAGTGTTTTTGTTTCCTTTTTTTTTTTTTACATTTACAAGTGTTTAACAAGGACATAATTCTTTCATTAACTGTGGAGCAGTGCTGTGTTAATGTTTATGGAATTGCAATGTTGTGTAATTTACAACTTTAGTAGAATTGGTATACTTATTCAATTAGATTTTTACAAGTTGCCTGATTTTCACTTGGGTTTAATTAGGTATTAAGCACCAGAAAAACTAATAACTAATTGAATTTAAAAGGGGGTTAAAGAAGAACTTCAACACATATTCACTGTGGCAAATATGCAACTATGGGTGTTTTTACTGTGATGTGCAACCTTCAGCCATATCATGTGTAACATATACACTGTGAGTCAAACACAGGTGTACAGTAAAGCCTGTTCACCAGTGACTGAAAATCAAATGTAATTTCTACTTCTGTTAAAGGTCAACTACAGTGTCCACTCACCATAAGTGACACATATATTTACACACTTATATGATAGAAACACGTGGCCTTTCCTGTCCCTACATGTTACAGCACCACTGTTAATTAAACACCAGCTATTCACCTTGCAGACAAATATGCATCAACAGCTTATTTCAAAAATAATAATTGCATTGTAGGAATTGACGGATGAGATCATAGGCGATTGAAATAATTAATTATTTATGTAATCACAGGTGGCCTCAAAACAAGTGTACCAGCCTGTGTTGTAGAGGGGCCATAGAGGTTATGTATATATATAAAATTTAACTTGTGACCATTTTAATATAAACCTGTGCATCGACATTTTTTGTTTCAAAATGGGATTATAAAGGTCACTGACATCTCTACAATTTAGACTTTTGAGGCTGTTGCATTTCTATCACCCTGCCAGATGTTCTTTCTGACATGGTTTTCCGCTGTCTGCGGTCCTGAAAATAGCGCCGCATGCAACTGGAAGGTGCGAAACGGCGCATCCCGACAAAGAGACACTCGGAAAAACCGAGGCAAACTGCGGCCACTTTTATCAGCAGACCCTGCACTTTGGAATCCGAGATGGATCGTGCTCAACGCCACGTCCACGCTGACCAGCTCAGCCCCTGCAAGTTCAAATGCTCTTGCTCTGACTCGAAGCTTTTCTGGGTCAGATAATTTACCGTCCTTCACTTCATATTCGCAACTGTCACATCAAGGCTCGTCATTCCCTCCGAACAGACACGGCTTTTGTCGAGTGTCTGGCACCACAGCACGCCACAAACTCACACACACATCACACACCTCCAGGATCTACTACTGTTGCTGGCGCTGCTCTGAAACACTAATTACCGATGGTTTGTATTCACAGCCACAAATCAGACAGGGAGCCTGTAAAGTGACTGTCAGTGGAAGCGTTCAGTGCCAGTTCCTTCATCTAAATCAGTGCGATCAGCTGTGTGTGTGTGTTTGTCGGGAGCCCCTGGACCTCTGTACGTCTGCAAATAACGACCTCCGGGCCATCAGACGCAAATCTACTAAAAGTCCTAATGCTATTCCATTAAATCTATTAAACTACCAAGGAAAAATTATGCTTACGTTGTGACAATGTTTTGTATTGGAAGTTTTGGTTTTTAATCAGTTCTCTGTAATTTGTGTTATAATTTTGCAATCAGGATTTCTGTCACTCTTAAAATCTAAGAGTGTTGGTGTCTGTGTGTCAAATTAAAGGCCGATGCAGGTGGATTCACCGTCAAATCCATCTCTGCTCTGCTTATTGAACTTTCCTTGCACGCTGCAGCTGCTTCTCTAACACTGGGCTTCCTACTAACGGGAGGTTTTCTTAACAAAAGCAGTTTGGCTCTTACTGCTGCACCGTCCATAGTCTTTCACACACAGTTTCAGGCTCTGGTTCCTCCTGCAGTGACCTGAGGATCCCCACTGTTTGGGGAACTTTTGAACAATGCTTACTCATCGCGTGCAAGCGTCTGCTCTGGACTTACCTCACAGGGCATGACAGCTAACATCACAAGCAGAAACATGGCACTGAACAGATGCATCCTGGTCGAAATCTTAGCGTCCCAGCCGACACTGGTTTCCGAGGTTGTCCCCCCCCCCGTTCTTGTCCCTCACTGGGGCGGTTTCTTCAGACACACAGGGATTCCTGTAACGCTGTGTCGACCGTGCGCCGCCAACCTCATCACCAGGACGCACGGCGGAACCTCTGTGGCTCGGCGGAGCGACGAGTCGCGGGTCTTCTGTGGAGCATAGACTCTTCTGCGAGGAAGCAAAAGCAAACGGTCCGATCAGCCAGTGTGGGGAGAAAAAAAAAAACTCCTTCGATGCTGTTACCGGGCAAAGCAGACAGCCAGTGTTCCCATCCGTCCTGCAAAACAACTGCGACTGAGCGAGGAGAGAGGAGGAGAGGCGCAGAGGTTGGAAGGTGACTGCTGCGCTTGCAAGGTGCCGACGCTAGGAGCAGCACGTCTATGTGCTACAGGAGCCCTGTCAGAGAGAGGGAGCACAGTCCTGCAGCCAAGACTGGCCCTGCCTGTGCGAGTGCATGGGAGTGAGACACAGGCCAGCTTCAGATGCATGAGTAGATGGATAGATAGACATCAAGAATGGAAGCAAAACCTTTGTGAAATATGTTGAAATGATTCTATTCTGATTTGGAAAATCTGTTGGTAAATGCCCAAGAAGCACCTGAAAACACAAAGACATCTTTAAATTTCTTTAATTAAAGATATCTGAGATTACATGTGGTTGATAACATCTGGCCCAGGTCTGCTGAGTCAAGGAGCTTATGATTTAATCAGGTTTTACAGTGTTTTATGAGAAGCAAATATTATAGCAAATATTATTAGCTCGGTGTCTCGGTTGTCTTGATCAGTTGGATTTAATTTTAAACTATTCTTAGGCAACATTTAAAAAGAAAAAGTCATGTTCAGTAACAGTTGTGTATGTTTATATCCCGGGCATAACACCTTTGAAAAAAACTGAGTGTAAAGTAATTAGACACAAGCAACAATGACACTGGAAAGCAAAGCTAAACTGCTCTAGTAGCAAGAACACAACATTAATTAAAAAAACAATCAAGCATTTTCAGTACACTGCAAATTGAAATTGTAGCAGCTTACACAGATCCCATGACCACCCTCAACAGCTGCTTTATCATTTCACCAAAACACGAAAAACACATTCCCATTACTGGCCTACTGTACGGGGATTCTCCAATAAATTAATTATGAAGGTTGAGAGATTTTTGACAGTGAGAGAAAGAGAGGCAGGCAGACAGATATAACACAGCTGCTTTTTACCGAACGGATGGTCTGAATTAAAAAATACCCATGATGGAAAGTGACTCATTTAGACTTCAGTTTTAGTCTGTCCTTGGTTTATAAAACAAGATGCCATTCCACTATTTTCTCCTTAATCCTACAATTCCATTCCATTAGTTTCTCTGTCTGCAGCCTTTTGTCATACATATTCATCTCGTAAAAAGCTGATGAAGTTACTAATGTTGCTGGCAGATAGATCAACCTTCTCCAGAGGAAATCTACCTGAGAAGATCGCCTACCCTGATTATAACACTCAGGTTTCTCATTTGGTTGGTTTGGGCAATGTGGTCAAGGCCAAACAGCTGGCCTGTAAGTAACATAACCACAGATTCAGATACAGTATTTGAGTCTGGGTGAGGACATTTATTGCATGTTATACCACACAGGACAGAATTAATTCTGAGATTCCCCAAATCCACACAAGTCAGCCACTGAAGCATATTTAATAAAACCGGAGGAGCACAATCCAGTTATTTGATCTGTGCTTGGCCAGATGCCTGTTTTCAATTGGACTGTGGCTTTGTCTGATGGCGTTTCAGGTCCACAAGAAAACAAGTACAGAGAAAAATTAACATTTGCTTGCTACAAATTATAATGCTCATTCTAAAAAACTTTTCATGTTGTGGTCCACTGCACATGTATTAGTGTTTCTCTGCAGGCACCATTTGTGCAATATAGGCTTTAGTTTGTTTTAATTTCACAAAACCATAAAATAACAATTTAGTTATCTACTACTACCCCATAACTCCCCAAAGTTTGCTTATTGTTATCAAGTAACAACAAATATGTCTCCATAGGTAGTATGGAGGTACACCCTTGTCACTAAGAAGTACCCAGTAAGTGCGCTGCACCTTACGCTGTAAGTCGTGGGCTGTAATCTAAAGCGTTGACAGTTTTTGCACTGCAAAATGTCTCCTATAATGGCAGACACTGCAGGAAAATCATGGCATTGTGCACTGATAATATCTTCTTGCTAATAAGCCTCTCTCTGCATGATAACTGTGTGTATTGTAACAGATCAGGATATAGGCAGTCAAGTCTACATTAATACCATCATTTCAGCTCAGATGCATATCCAATTAGAAGATGCCAAAATAAGGGGATTCTCTGGGGTTTAGGGAAATGATAATGATTATTTCCATCCCTATTGCAGTGAAGATAATGAATGTCCTTAGCTAATGGAGCTAATTAAATGATTGTTAGGTATACTAATGAGGATTTTCCAGGCCAGGTGAGGTTGTGATTGTGTCTGCACACCCTCTGTATCTTTAGAGATTTATGTATGATTATGGAAAAAGTGGATTTCCTGCTTTTTTTTCGACAGTGTTTGTGGCTCCTGGCGTTACAGAACAGGAGATGAAAAATATAATGACTCCCCTAATCTCACCCCTTCATCACCCATTTAATAATAGCTTGGCTTAAAACAAACATTTTCAAAGGTAAATGCACTAAATGTTACCTCTGGTGAATCCTTTTAATGACCAGCCAGTGTTAAGAAAACTGGAGCCACAAAGTCAGAACGATGTTGCTGGACAAAGTGTTTTTAGCCCTCTCACTCCTTTTTCTTTTTCACAAACTCAAGATAAAGCACCACACATATAGCGGACAGAATGTTTCATATTTTGAAGAAATGTGTCTGAGCAGATCCCTTTTGTGTTAAGTGACAGCTGGAGCTTAATGTGTTTTTCACTCATTTTTGTAGTTAATCTTTGGTTCTGCCTAATAAATGAAACCAGTATATTCATATAGTCTTAATATGCATTTACTCAGGCGTATGTAAAATCAGAGCCTCATAATTTCAGTTGTATTTTCACCAACACACATACTGTGGAAACCTCTTTCATACAGCTGAGGTAGGGTGAATTTATCTTTATAGAGAAGATATGGTGCACTGAGAAAAGTAAAAAGAACAAATGTATGGATGACAGTGACAGATTACTTACTTGGTTGGCTTTTCTGGAGTCAAGAGCTTCTGATGCATCTAAAAGCTTTATCATAACTGGATGATATGACATTTTATTATTGTCTAGTTTGAGTTAGAGTTTTTTAAAAAGTGTAGCTTTATTTTGTCAAGCATTTTAACCCCCAACAACAGTAGAATTAGTTCATGAGGTTTTCAGACAGGATTTCAGCTCATACAGCCGCTGCCTCCGTACAGTTCAACAGACATTTTCTACCCCCGCTGCTGCCTTCACTGGCGTGGTGCACACCCCTCTATTTTCCCCAGCAGGAAAACCACAAGGAGGTGAAATGAGTAGCTGAGTCTAAGCAAGGGTGGGGTAGCACACATGACAGAAGAAAATAAGAATGTAGGATTCATTCTTGCCATCCCTTGATTTTCACCCAGGTTTTGTTGTACTTTACTGTACAATCCTGGATGCTGTCACAGTTTGGAGATCTAAGGCGTGTTTCGGAGCAAAATGCAAACAAAGCGTCAATTGCTTGTCAAAGATGGAGCTTTTTTCTCTTTTTACCCCATACAAAGGTGAAAATTGTCTTTCAGGGCTACTGCCATCCCATTATCTCTGTTTTCCTGTCACCTAACATGAGACTGTTTAAGGCAGATGTGGCACTAAATCATCAATGTTGATATTTTTCTGGTCCTTCTCCAAATCTTTTTTTGTTTTGTTTTGTTTATGCGTCTTTGCAGTTATCTTCTCTTTCTTTGTGTCTTTGACACCTCATCTTCTTCTGGTTACCCTTAGTGTTTATGTTAATGACTCATGCTTGTTTGATTGTATTTTGTGCTTTATAACTTAATCTGGGATTTTATTCTGTGTCTGTGTTTGTCTGTCTTGCTAAAATATTTGAGGCAATGCAACACATCTACTATTTTGAAGTGGCCTGAGGACTAAATTTAATAACCAACAGCATTTGTGGCCTTCTGTGGGTGTGCGTTTATGCATGAATGTTTGTCTCTGACTGCCTACAGGCACTCTGCTTGTCGAATTGTACGGTTCCAAAGCGTTAAAACACAGTTTTTTGGATGGCACTATTTGTATTGAACCACCGTTGCTAAGCCTATCATTATATAGATTTTCAATTTCCTGGAGTTCATTCTCTTCAAGTAATTGGAACGTGAGAAGAATTATAAACACGCTCTGAGAATGAAATGTCTTAGACCAGGGCTGCTAAGACAGAGGAGCATGGTGTTGTGCATGGGTGACAGTGAATAGGAGACTGATGCATAGACCCAATGAGTGACTTCAGTACATTGCACAGATGGTCTAATTGGATCTAGCAAAAAATGGAATGGTTGTGGTTGTTATTGATCCTTGTAATGTTTCTTCTGCTGCAGCTGCTTCTGAGTAATTATGCAATATCACTAAAGTCCATATGTTTCCTAAAAATATCCATAATATTGAGTCAACATTGGATAGTCCAGTGGGCATATAGTATAACGTTCAGCACTGCTGGGTTCTCAGTCTTTGGTTTAAATTTAATACTCACTGACTGATAGAAGCATAGACTTTTACATGCAAACATACTTCACTGCAACATATCTAAGCCAGTTTGAAAGCTTTACACAAACATTACAACAGCATGCATCTCACACTTGACAGTCATACTACCTGATGTCTAATTCACTCACGCCTGCATAAACAACATAAAACACCTCATTCAGCTGTCGCAAAAGTCTAATGTCTTTGTAGAACCAAATGGACTGCAACAGCACACACTCACTCGCTTTCTGAGTTTGTCTTACTGCTTCACTAATGGAAAGTCATTGTAAATCTTGATATAAAGCTTAAAACATTTCCAAGATTTCAGGCAAAGGTTGTCTGAGCAGTGTCAACTCTGAGCTCCACTGATAGCAAGATTTAACAAAAACTATTATTCTTGCAGATAAAATGTGTATTTGAAAGCATTTCCTGTCAGATCAATGTAAAGACAAAGACGGTTCTTTGATTCTCCTCACCCCTGTCACGCTAAAAAAACCTTACGTATTTTCATTTGAGCACCGAGAATTATACCAAACAAGTTAGTGGTGGTGATGGCTCTCCAAACATTGGATCACAAGGTTAAGAGCACTCAGTTGCCATAGCAATGTTCACCACAGTGTTGAAAGGAAAAGGTGTGAAACCCTCAATGGCTGCCTGAAGATGGAATTAACCATGGCTTTTCACACCCCATCTTGAGCTGTCTCACTCTGCTACCTGTGCATGACAAAGGCAACCAGGGCTCAAGAGCAAGGACAGCTCATGGTTCAGCTGGAGGTTCACGTCTGCATCTCACCATAATTTTGCAAACATCATCAATCATCATCTAGAGGAACGGCACAGCCCCTGGTCATGTTCCTGAATCAATGAAGAAATGTAAAGTTATGAGGGTAGACGCAGATTGGCAGGAACATAGAGACAGTTTGCCACAAGGTCCAGCTTTTAACAGAAGCCTATAGTGTAGGGATCACTGTAACTAGAGGACCCAAAAGCAGATGCTGAGACACTCAGAGAGTGCAAAAGGTTTATTAACACATAAACTTCTGATACAATAATAACTTAAGGAGATTACAATATTAACTCAAAGGCAGAGACCTGGACTATAACACATGAGCTGTTGATACAGTTATTAATCAACACACGCTCTACTGATAGTTTAATAACTCAGAGGCAGGGACTTGGACTATAGCAAAATCACTCAAAAGAGGAGGTGAATGTTACAAACAGCAGAGACTTGGACTATGATAAAATTCACTCTAGTGAGGAGGGAAACACTTTAAACAAAACCACTCTTAAAGAGAGGCTGACACTATGAACAGATATTCACTCAAAATGAGGAGGCTAACACTATAACAGAAAATCACTCCTAACGAGGAGACTAACAAACCTACTAGAACTATCAACAGACCCTCGAACAGCATCAAAGGCGAGATCGGGAAAGGCTGAACGAGATTAGGGAGACGCACCAGAACGGACCATGATACACTAGCCACCCCAAAACTCCACACCAGCCCTTGGAGACAAGCATGCAGGGGTTATGACGATGATGATGAAAAGGCAATGGGTGAGTTAACCGGTAACCAGCAGAAGAGTGGAGGAGTATAGAGTCCAAAATCCTAACATGTAGTGCATACATGCTCACAGCAACACCTGTACATTGCTTCATCGAAAAGCATCATTTTACTCGCTTCTTCCTCCCTTCCACGTGTCTCCCTTTGTTTTCCTCCTGTTTCATTTCTCCCAGGATGAGCAGTACTAAGATACTCCCTAAGTTGTACTCCGTAGCCTGAGTTTGTGTTTAATTGGATGAAAAGATGATGCATAATGCGAGAGGAATGAAACATGAGGGAACCAAAGTCCATGTCGCCTGCAGCTATAAAAACCAGCAGCTATTTGTTGTTGACATTTTTCACTACAGTTTTTTCTGCTCCATTGAAAAAGCGGCAGCTTCATGTTTTTTCATGCATTTAGGGCTTTTTCTCCATTGCAGTCTGTCTATGGTGTAAAGTTCCTCAGCATCACAAGATTTCACTCTCCAGTGCTGCACTTGTGTCTGTGTGTAGCATGCAGTGCTTTAGCAATCTCTCAAGTGCTAAAAGAAGAGCTTTGATGTGAGTCTGTCTGTAAAGAGTACCGCTAAGTTGGCTCCATTAGGGACCTGGCTGTAGACAGTGTTTACTTCTATTGCAAATAACCTGCAGGAACCAGCATCCATCTTTATTCTTTTACACTAGAGTTGGCCTGCTACTAATTATAAAATTCCTGCTTTAATTCAGGAAATGTGCAAGAGTGAAGTTGTGATTCCAAAATCTAAAATAAACTTGAAAGAGAGACAAAGAAGAATGAAAACTGCCTTAGCTATAATGTCCCTCTGCTAAACACTAAGGAGGGTGCGCAAAAAGATAATAAAAATCACTGTATGTTAAGATTTTCATGCATATGCTTATAGTAGTTGCAGTTGGCATACCTCTTCCTTTACTAGCCTTTCTCACTCACTCTGGTTATATTTGGCCTGACAATTCCCAGCATGGCAATCTCAGGTCGATATCTTCCAGCATGTGTGCTTAAAATGCTTTTATGGTAGCGGTTATATTCACAAGATGAGACCATGACAGAGAGCATGAGAGAGAGACACTAGTAGGATAAAAGAATGGTTTTACATAATTAAGCAGATAGAAGTGATTACAGCAGCTTATCCACAGAGCACGAACTGCGCACATTCAGCCTCATTATGAAGTTAAAGACTCCAAACTGTCACTGATGGCTTAATTACAGTTCCACAGTGTAACAAATGATTTTGAGCCATTACAGCAAAATCATGGACTTTTTTCCTGAGAACTTTGGTTTAATGTTTGTTTCCTGTTTCCTTTCTCATTTCCATGTTGCTTTCACTCGGCTTCTGGACATTGCTCTGACAAATAACACAGGGAAAAAAGGAAGAAAGGAGAAAATCACTTTCCCCCTTAGAATTCCTAGTTTTTAATCCCACTTTCACAATTCTCACTAGGGCCTCCTCCAGTCCCCTGTACAGTTAGTTATGTAGTGGCTGGAGGCTGAAGTTGTCCCTGCAGGTTCCACGCTGCTCTGCCAAGCTCCACAGAGGCAGGCCAGCAGGCAGCAGAGTGTGGACTCAGCACTTCTCAGGACTTAGTGTCTGAGGCCAGGAACTGGGGTTTTATTCTTTAGTCTGCCTCTGTATTATTGAATCAGAGGAGAGCCTCAAACCTGGAGCTGGACACAACTGAGAGGCAACATGCAGATTTGATGAATCAATATGTTGCAGTGCAACAGTATGTAAAGTAAAAAGAGACATGATTGGGTCAGAATAATATCTTCTTTATACCTCTACTGCTTATCTCTATCTCTCCCTGACACACACACACACACACACACACACAGATAAAACTCACATACCAGATAGAAAACACACATACCCGTGCTCCCTCCCCTAAAGGCCTTCATTAGATAAAAGGAAAACAGCTCGTTCCAGAGCTGCAGTGCAATTATTCAGTGTAGTCAAGCATGTCTCTGTGTGACAAAGCAAATTGCTTTTTCGGTTTGCTGTTCCTGATACAGATAGGGCTTTCAAAATCTGAGGGGAAGCCTCGCGCCACTGCTCCCGACACTGCAAGAGATACTGGCAGTTATTTACCCCACTGTGCGTGCTCGTGTTTACAGATGACTTTACGCATGTCTGTGCACTCTGTATTCGTGTGTAGATAGCAGCGTTTTGCACTGCATAGTGGCCTGTGACAATCAATCACTTTTCTTCTTCATTGCACCTCACTTAAATCTGGCTAGATTGATAGAGGGCTTCTGTGACATTGTGTGTTATGGTTGACGTAGAAGAACTTGATTCCCGTTGCATGACTTATACAATTACCCAGGACGGAGTGAAAATGAGCAGCCGCGTGTTTAAATGATGTTGTTTTCCGCTGCACAGTTAAATAAGCACCAAGCTTCTGTTAACTTCTTCATTGTAGTTCGTTTTATTCCTAATGTTTTGGTTTTAAAGAACAGATTTGGGGTTTCTTTAGTCTGTCCTAAATGTGTATGTGCCAAGTCAATGTGTTTGTGATTTACTCTGTAGTGTGTAAGTAAAGAAATGGCAACAAAACCTTCAAAGGTTTCGAGCAAATTTCTTCTCTAAGTGCAAAAACACTTTTGAACTAAAATCCTCAAAATGTCACAGAATGCAGTTGCTTTATAGACATGTTTGGTGTTGAGACCAGGGACCCTTGTGGTCAAAGTGAGAGGTAAGATCATTTATATGGAAGTAGCCTGAAAAATACAAGGCCACTTTTTCAGGTCTGGCAGATGATTATCTTTCCCTTCATGTTCGCGTGAGTGAGAGTACCGTTCATGGCCACTGACTTCTTATTTATCTTGCCCCTGCTCCCTCTGGTAGGGTCCCAATCAATATCCAGGGGTGAGGGAGGGAGACAGAGGACAAGTCTTCTGGAGGGAGGCAGAGGTAGAGAGAGTGCAAGGACAAAGCAGAGCGTGAAGATTTATTTGTGCTGCCTGTCGGTTTGTGGCCACACACAAGTAGACAAATGCTTATGGGAAGCTTCAGGAATCTCCTCTGTGATTATGGAGCATGTCAATTGATTTTGTAATGATTTTCATCAATGCCCAATACTGACTAGCCGTATATTAGTCACGCATAATTGTAGTTTATGAATACACTTATAACAGATTGAAACAGCAAAAGCTTGGCAGCAGTTTTTATTACTTATTTTGATTTCAAAAACATCAGTCAATGTGATTTTGTATTCCAGTTAACCTGAGGCATATAAAACGTCTTGTACTGTGGTGTGGAAGGTGAATTGTGGCTGTGAAAGGGGTATGAACGAGTTTTGGATCAGAAGGAAAGAAATTGATTATTATCCATTGTCCCATCATCAAGGGATGTGGGGGAAGCTTGAAGTAACACTACATGTCCAAACACTCAGGAATCTAACTGCTGGCTAGCCTGTTGCCATAGAAACAAGTTGTTGTCATGCCGACAGGCTAGCCAGTCTGTAACGTGGGAAAAAAAAAGGGATAAGGCAAGAGAATCAGACCACAGAGAGGCTCAAAACTTTAATGTGGAGTGGTGGGGTGGCGATTACTTCTGAAAATCAGCCACCTGCTCAAACATAGAAGGGTTGGAAGATGCATTAGTAATAAAACATATCGAGGTGGATCAGTGTGAAAGGCACAGAGAGAAAGAGCGGGAAAGATTGCAAAGTCAGAGATTGACACTTTGTCAAGAAGAGTGGGAGAGAGAGAGGTGGCATGAAACTGGAAACTAGAAGGGAGGAATTTCTTGGTTCCACTGAGCTTTCTCTCTTTACTAGAAGCGCCCTGAAGAACCCTGCATGGGCACTTCAAAATGGTGATGATTTATGCCCGTCAGTGCTGTCCATATGTGCTTAGAATATCTTATCAAGTCCACTGATGTAGCTCTGTGCCTGCCAGGGAGGGGACAGAGCAGTGGTGGGAGGCAGGGAAAGAATGATAAAAAAACAGACATGGGCAGTACAAAAAGAAAAGATGGGGTGAAAGAAAGAACAATAAAAAAGCGAGTGACAGAAGGAAAATGGGGACTAGGTAAATGAACATAGACTGACAATCGAGTAAGAGATGCTAAAAGAGAGTGAGTGAAGGACAGATAAAGAAAGAGTGAGGCTGAGCAGTGTTGGGCCCTGTGGAAGCCACTGACCACTCTAATTATCCTCTATTTTCTTCAAACATGGCTGAGGCATTGTGAGTCAGTCCCCTGGGACACAACCCGCTCCTCATTTTCTCAAAGATTCAATTCTGCTCCATCTTCCTCTGTCTTTTACATATAAAACACTTTCTTCAATTATTCCTCTGACGTTCATATCTGTATTATTTGACGCCTTTGCCTATTCAGAGTGACTGCTCATTTCGCCCCACTCTAGTGTGACTAGAATCAATCCCAGGCTCATTCCAAGATAGGCAGGGAGGGTGAACGTGTGCGCGCGTATGTATAGTTGTTTGTTGAGTATGATTGAAGACAAGAAATAGACAGAGATTGGACAAAAAGACAGGCCGGCAGAAGGACGGTGATATAATTTAAAAAGAGGGTGTAGATTGTTCTGGGTTGGTGTGTGTGTTTGCATGCAAGGAAGTAAGTGTGCTGCAGTGTGTGTTTGATGTAATCAAGGTGTTTTCCAGCTTGGCCTTTCTCTGCTCTCTCCCTTGTGTAGGACAGCATGGTTTATTTGAGATCAAATGAGGCTACAATTACACGGTGGATGCCGTTCGTTCTCAGTCGATTACAAACAAAAGGAACATTCCATCAGAGGCTTTTAACTAGAGGTTCTGTATATATCACCATCTATAGTGAACTGGTTCATTGTTCCTGTGCCTTGCATCTCACAAGGAATGAGAGTTTTAAAAATATCGAGCGAGTGAATTCCAAATGTACGCTTTCTGCCCATATTTGTCCTTTACCATTAAAGTGAAATTAAGAGTCTAGACTTCTCTTGCAAAAAAGTTGGTTACTGGCTCCTCCTAAAGTATAAAGAACTCTTTAGATAATGTATTTTATGCTAATTTACATATGAATATTTTAACTAGAAGTGGAGACAGTACTATGCTGTGGATAATAAGCACAATTATGATACGCCTGCAGATTAGAGAGAAGGTAGAGCGCTCAGTATGGTTACTAATTAGTTTGCCAATAAACACAACATTCTCTCAGAGTATTAAAAAATGCTTTCCTTTTCTCTATTAGTCTGTTAGAAAAAAATTCAAATATGTTTCTTAGCAATCCAGTAGAATTCAGTGATTCAAGGAAGTGAAACATGTTGTAAAACATACAAAATATAGAAACTGAAAACGCGTAAATGATAGAAAAGCACATGTGTGAGTTTTGAGGTGCAGCTGTATGTCGGTAATTTGTGATTTATGCAGGTAATTAAACCTTATCATGATCACCACAATGCGTAGTTGAATTTAACTTTAGTTCCGAGACTTTTCTTTGCCAGTCAAATGGTGTTACATCCTCCTGCTTTGTTACCTGTCTGAAACACATTGCCAGCATGTCTAAGACTTGCAGCTTACTGTTATTTCCTGCCTTCCTGTCTCAGCCCTTGTGGTTTGTTTGCTTACCTGGCTGCCTGCTGACTTCAAACAGACTCTTTGTCACTATTATTCTAAATGAGCAGCTGTGGCTCAGGAGGTGGACCAGGTTGTCCGCCGACTGCAAGACGCTGAACCTTGGGTCGCTCTTCTGTGTGTACCTCACCCATTAATTTTAGCACATTAATGTATATGCAGCATTATTTTTGACAACTGGTAGCTCTGGTGTTTGATTATGTGGAGCACATTTGTTAAACACAAAGTAGTTCTATTTTGGAGAGGCTGAGACAGGTAGTGTTTCATGCTTTGAGTTACACATGAAGTAGGTTTGGAATGGAAACAGAAATTTACACACACTCACACCATATTTGTATTTTCATGCATCAAGCATCAGTCAAGTCTAGCTTCAAACATAAGCTTTGTAAGATACAAATATCGACATCTTTACTGTAGACCCATGTCAGCAGCAGCGTTGCAGTGGATTTTAGTAAAAGAAAGCTACAGCTTTACGTTTTAATCTGATATGTTTGATAAATATTTCCCCTGCTTGGATGTGTGTGGGATGTTCTGGGTATTTCTGTATTGTTTTATTGTAATGAGGAGGTCTCAGGGATCTTTTCACCATCTTTAATGGTGGACAAGTATTTTAAAATGTAAGCAGATTTTTTAAATTTAGTTTACCTACCTAATAAGCTACTGCAGTTACAATACACTTACTAATAATAATTACATCCTCTTTTTATTATTTCTAATTTTCTTTTTACATTTTCTGTCAACTTTTGCTTCCTCAACTGTTGTTTTTACCTTTGCCTTCTTAGATTATGCTCCCCACTGTTTACACTGTAGCCAGACCAACCATGTTTCACATAACTACACTATTCACATTCTTGTATAAAAGAATTTAGAAAGTATTCAGACTAAGCAAGCACCACGGGATGGCAAGGTTTTTGTTACTTTCTGTGTCTGCACTTTCAAGCAGAATCATTTTTAAAACAGTGTGATAGAATTTAAAAACTAATGAAACATTCACATACACTCTCTAGGTCACCTTCTGTTAGAATTTTAACTTTCTTTTACGGTCAAAAATGAAAGTATGGTAGACAATAATAAAAATGACATTTTTTCAAGAGGACCATTTAAAAGCATTTAAAAACTTAATACGACTTCTGTGGGTCCTGCCTTCACCTTAATCTTTTGTACCTCTTGCACTCAGGGCCTCATTCAGAATTTACAGCTGGCAGATATTTCCATATTCAATGAAGGTCTTGCCCCAGTGGGAGCAGTATGAGCATACAGGTAATAGGCCGACTATAGTCTGGTCTTGGAAGGAAAGGCAGGATTGGACTCAGCTTCACTGCAGGCACTGGGGACGAACATGAAGGGGATATGAACTCTATTGCATGCGCGTGTATACGCGGCTGTGAGGAAGTGCGCATCGGCTTGTGCATATGTGTATGTATTTTCATGCTTGCCTGTGTTTATGTGTAAGGGGAAAGGCTGGTGTTCCAGTCTGCTGGCTGACAGACAGTCTCTTGGTTAATGAGCAGCTGTCCACCATCACTATTCATGAGCTCTGTCACTCACCTCCTCTCTCAAAGCACCAGCACCTGAAACACTAAAACCCCTAGTCTCTCATTAACACTGCACCAACATACAGTAGGCACACACATCAACACACGGCCTCTCTATCATAAACATACATATCTTCTACAACATGACTATAATAAAGCACACCGAATGTCAGTGCTGCAATTCTAGTGCTGCAGTTAAAACAGTGCAGACGGGTTTGTTCAGGCAGCAAACCGTTCAATCAGCACATCACTGCACTTTCATGTCATTTTGAAACACACATGCATAGATTTGACAGCAAATGGTTGTTTGATGTGTCCTAGAGGAACTGAATAAAGAGCTGGAGGTTCAATTGAAGACCTCTGCACAGTGTGGTGGACAAAGAAAATAAAACACTAGCATGAAGGTTCTTATAAATGATAGATATGTTAAAATTTGCAAGCTTTTTCTGTCTTCATCTTACCTGACTAACCAAGGAAAACAGGTCAGAGCTTATCAATAATAAAGACATGGTAGACTTCAGTGTCTAAGGTTTTAAATTACACAGGGGCCTTGACAGATACACACTGTGCCTCTGTCAAATAATCGTCCTAATGTAGCTTGCATCTATCAAAAAACATATTGTCAATTATTGTGAAAGATCAACACCAAATCAAAGACCAAAGTGCACCTTTGTGTGACTATACTATGAGTTTGTACTGCATTTTTGAGTGATATAAGCAGGAGGTATGAATCTTTTGAACTGCCATCTTTGATTGTATATTGCATGAAAAAATAGAAAAACTAGTGTGAGAGAGCAAATCAGATTTAGTGAGGCAGACAGACAGAAAAGCGAGTGACTGCAGAAATAATCCCCTATTGCAGATTCAAAATATTGCTTCATGTCTCAGGTTAGTTCTGAATTATTGAAGAGAAGCAGAGTCAGGCCCAGTCATACTCATCACTGAGAAACATATGAATGCATAATAAAATATTGCCAATTGCACGAAAAAGGGGACCAATCACCAATTCTCTGTGCGAGTACACAGGCTTCTCATTATTGGCAATTTATAAAAATGAAAGAAAACATGGTGATATCTCTAATCACTATAAAAGTTCCTGCACCCTCACACCTCAAAGAGATATTTTGTCTACATCATCTTTCAGACTAAATGAGGCTTTTCACTACTAATTCTTTTCTGGTCTGTCTCACAACAAGCTCTGCTTCCGCAGCAGTTCACCTCTGCATTGCAAGATTTATGAAAAGTGTCCAGGTGCCCATGAAATGCTGCCATGTCTGATTCTGTGTGATAGAATAACAGCCGTGTCAGTGCAGCTACAGGAACTGATACAGGACAGGGTCCATTGATCATTCAAAGTGAGAGAGACGGAGGGGAGAGAAAGGGAGGAAGATATAGGTGGAGAGGTGGTGGCGTGAGAGGTGACGAGAAGATGAGGATTTCTCTGCATTCAGGACAACAGAGGACAGCAGCCAGACTTATTGAGGTGAATGGAAACGATTAGTTTCCCTGGCTTTTCAACTGAGGTCTGAGCCAATGTGCTCTTACAGCTGAATCACTCAGTCTCTGTCTCTCTCTTACACTCTTTTCCTCACTGCCTTGTCTGATTTATGTGGAAAAAAAAATCATCTCTATTGAGCGATGGGGTCATCCAGTTACCACTCTCACTCTCTTTCTCACTCTCACTGACTTACTAACAAATCAGGAACACACACACACACGCGCGCGCACACACACAAAACATAATACAGCTCCCCTGTGACTATTCGTCCTGTTTTCATGATCAGGGCTAAGTTTGTTCATTAACATTGTCTGCCTCAGACTTATGAACAGCTGTGCATCCTTAAATTGGCCTGAGTGATTCATACAGCACAATATCACTTTGTTTTCTGCCCTCCTATTTCTCTAATTCCTGTATTTCTCTCCATGTCGCTCTTCAATTCTGGTAAATAAGACATCACTGTTACTTGGGCTGTCTGGGGTAGATTGCAAACAAGTCACTCGCTCTTTTACTGAGGACTCAGTTAAGTAAGGATGGCATAGCTGTAGTAGGGGTTGTAGCTATTGTGGCAAACGCTGAGAGCTGCAAGCACACAGCAAATTAGCTTCAGGATTTGTGTGTGTTGGAGACGGTGGGGGTGTTCTCAAGCTGTGAGTTTGAATCTGGGCTCTCTCTGTCTTCCAGATAATCATCTGACACTCTCTGAGACACACAGGGCCTTGGGCTTTCGAACCATCACCATGCTCTTTGTCCACCAGCACAGGGATTTCTATTTCCCTCCGTCAACCTTCAAGTCATTTTTTCAAATGGCTTTACTAATGTTAGCTTTGTCGATAAGCGTCGTTGATGGAAAAGGCATCTGCGGAAATGATTCCCCCCACCCTTCCTGAGATAAAGGAGCTGTGGATGGGACCTGGCAGGAGAAGCGCGTGCGTGCACACTAAAAAGAAACGCCATGCTCAGCCACGAATGCTCATGATTCCACATACCCACACAAACATGTACACAGGCCTACGCATCGAGGGGCATGCTCAACTGAACATAGAGATAATCCAAGATTTTCCTCACCAATTGTACAGTACAAGATGCTAAACTAAGAGCAGCATGTACACTCATGCGCACATCAGTGGTGTGGAAAATAATGTCTGCTGTTATCTACTGTGACACAACATCCGGATTTGGGTGGATGTGTGGAAACCAAGGGGATGTCCCTGTTCGCTTGGAAACATAGATACTCCCGCTGAGTCTTTCTCATTAATCTGAATGTCTGCTTAATTTGTTCATTTTCTCACTGTGACTTTGTGACATGTTCAGCTTAGTTATAATCAATGTCACAGCAGAGGAGCTGAGGGCAGGGAAAAACTAGAGAGAAAGTAAAGGGAGACTAGACAGTCCAACAAACAACAGAAAGAAAAATGTCTAGCATATTCAACTGCAGACTAATGAGACCGAGATGTGAGAAGAGCTGAGAGAGAAGGGAGCCAGAGAGAACATAGAGTATAGAGAGAGATAAAGAAACAATCTTGTGTCCAATATGGAGCAACTGAACGTCTTGTTGTCTATATACATGTGCTCCCTGGCGGCACATAACAGCAGTAGACAGAGGGCAAAGAGTTTGGTCCCAGAGTAGAACTAATTTTTTCACATCTGTACGGTAAAGCTTACAAGGTGAGTGTACATTTTTTTAATTCTATTTGTATTTCATGTGTCACCCTGTACATATGGCAGGCTAATTACTATGGAAATATTTAAATATTCTGGCCAGACTGTGTATCGGATCAGTAACTTAAACAGAACAAAAAGACAAGGTACATTGCTGCTGATTTTTAGGATGACATGAAGCCAAACAAGGACCCTAGCAACTCTCTTCAGCACTTTCCAAGATTGGTGTATGTTTGTATTTGTCGAATAAAATACAAATTCCCTCGTGAACACTATTTCATGGGATTTCCGCAGATTTCCCAGAACTGAGCTCCAGGATCAGCTGGATGAAGAGTTGCTCTTACCGCGTTACTCAAGCTTGTTTGTCTCTCTGTAGAAAATGTTTGTTAGTGATTTCCAAATGATTGTCGAGTGTAACAACTCAATTTTGGAATTTTGTTCTTGTATAAGAGCATACCCTAAAGACTATCAATATTTACTGTTGCATGAATTTCATCTAACAAAGGTGAAACTCAGCAAAAGAAAATAAGATTTTGGAGAAACAATGTTCCTGAATAGGTGGCATTGGAGGGTAGAAGGGAAAAGGAAAAGGGCAAAGTACTGTGTAAATACCATATTGACAGTCACACTGTTCTTCAGCATGATGATTATGAGGTAGTGACAGCAGATGACCTTTCTTGCTCATCTGCTATCATATTCCAAGTGCTCAGTGTGGTTAAAATTCAATTGAGTAGGAGTGAGTGGAAAAGAGAAAAAATGACTCTGTAACCTTTATTCTGCCATTGACGCTAACCTTGAACAATGGGACGCAAAGGCGACAAGTGCCTTATAGGTTTTAGAGTGGATGTGTCTGTACCAAAAAGCATCATCTATACCTGCATCCTTCCTTCTCTTTGTTTCCTAACAGAGTTTCCCTCAATAACTGAAAAAGGGCTAATTGAAACACATGAAATGGGAAGAAAATGGGGATGCTGATTGCAAGCTTGTTGAGTAAACCTTGCAGAACTAGTTGCTAATAAAGAGCCTTGTTTGCCTGTTACACTTTGACTGAACAATGCAGACAGCCACATGTCCTGATGGATGTGGTTATTCCCCACCTGTAAGGTTCGATTAGGAAAAAAGAACAGGAGAATTTGTTTTTTGTTTTTATTCGCACATCTGTTTTTGTTTGTTTGTTTTTTTTCTTAAAGGCAACAGGTTATTGCTCATAAAATCCTCAGGATAACTGTACAGTATATAAAATTAGTACAACAAACAATACATATACACAGGAGAGGCAGTGCAGGATGGGACAGGAGGAGAGGCGTTGATTACTGAAAAGATTCAAAGCATGAGACAGATCAGTGGGAGTGAACAGCAAATTTACACATGCTAGAAACACTGCCTACTTTAAGAAAGTAAACAGAGCATCAAGACAATTTTAAAATTATTTTCATTTACTAAAGGGAAACATAAACATAAAAAAATAGAATTTACATATGTGTCCTTTCTGTGATGTTCCACAGCTCCATTTGCTCATTTGCAGAAGACTGTTTTTGGTAACATGCAGGAACAGACTGTGGTAAAAATGTCATCAAAATAAACTAATCCTGGAGCTGCTCCACAGAGAGTGAATAATGGAATAACAGTTACAACACTAGATGAGCACCCATGGAGATTTTACTGGGATGTGAGGACCATTTCTGATTTGTAGTTCTGTAAAATACGAGTCAGTTGGAAAAAATGTGTGGAATGTAATGGATATTTATTCAAAACGTTACATGGCATTAACTCCAGTTTTAATGCTGCAATTTCTATTTCATTTGTAAATACTGTATTTACTATCTAAAATCACTTTAAATTCCATTTTGAGAGTGGGTGGTCCCTTTTAAGAGATCAGCTACATTGCTCTCAACTGTCCCTAACATGCTTTTCAGTTGCCATGTGAATTTGGCACAATCAGCCAAAAAATGTGAACAGAAAAAATATCAAAAAACAGTAGACTAGTCCCCAACATGTGAGGTGTTTTATGGTGATGAAAGAGCAACAATTCTTGTCCTATAATCCTACCTACACTGACACAAAAATAACAGAATCATCTTTAGCACCATTGAAGAGAATATCATGTCGAATGAACAGCAACCTAGTCTAGTCAGATTTCAACATATGAACAGAGAAACAAAACCTCTTCATGGGCACATGTGAAAAGAGGCTAAGTCAGAAATTATAAAATGCTTGATGAGTGAAATGTCTCTTGGTAGGACTGCAGTTAAGCGTAGAGAACATTTACATTAGCATGCTTTTAATTCTTGCCCTGAAATATCCCCAATCTTGTGGCTGAGGTATATCATAGCACTGTATCGTACTGAATACAGCAAAATTGCTAGTATTAAAATAACACTAAGACTGTTACATTTTTACTCTTGAAATGTTAATTGAACACTCTCAAAGTTAATTTAACACTGGCAATTTTGCTGTCTGTTGAAACATAGAAAAAAAGAAGCTTATTATCAAGCACATGGATGGATGCAGTTCAATAAAGGAAACAACCTTATCCGTTCAAGTAAGTGTTGGGTTCAGTAACGGCCTACACCCATTGAATACTAATGACGTAATTCAATGGGCAAACTTCAGTTGAAGGGTAAAAAGGACAATTTATCATTTCTGCACAAAGGAAATTAATAATGGTGCTTGTATGGAATTAATATGCTAGGCTAGTTCACAACTGCTATGCAATTGTCATTATAGTGAAATCTGAGCATGCAATTGATTTCTCTGATTTATCCAGTTGCAGTCTGTGTAAAACAACTGGTTTCAGTCGGTCTGAAAAGTCCCACTCAACAGACCGATACCACAGAAGGACAGACATTTCCTTTCCATGATCTGTCTTGTTTATTAGTGGTCATTGTTAAGTGATGCAGTCCTCAGAATTCTAGAGGATCAGTTATAGCACACTTAAACAGTGAGAGAAAAAAAACCAAAAACAAAAATTAAATAAAAATGTAACTGGAATATTTCCATTCCAATATTCTTTGTTCCCACTGTTGCATGTCCTCTTTGTTGCCATTCTTCTTATTGTTGTAAAGCCTTACAACCTATTTCACTGGCTGTTGAATAGTCTTAAATAACATACCACACACCCACCACATACAGGAACATAATATAATAAATATTGTTTGGGCAGTGGTAAAACTCCAGTTTATTTCACTGAAAACCTGCTGTCCAGGTTTTTTGTTTATTGTTGGCAAGATGTTAACCGTTGAAGCATACTCGTCCGACTTGAAATCCAAACTTCTGGTTGCTATTGCCAAAGTCACTTGGAGCCACATCCATAATAGGAAGCAGCTCTGCTGAGGGGGAGTCAATCTCAAGAACAGTCCTTTCTTGACCTTTGCGAAACTGAAAGACAAATATGAAAGCCATTATAGAATTTGTTTGGATGAATTGGCCTAACTAGCTCTCTCCACTCTGTTCTACTGTAATTGCCTATTCAGGTCAGTGATTTGATGACTACCCACTTACTGAATCAACTACCGGCCGACAAGAGAAACATAACTGATTAAATTGATCACTTTCAGCAAAGACTAATCCCTGTTTGTCCAGCTAGTCCCTTCGCCTAGCTTTTTCCTGCACTGACCTGGCATCCATCATGTACCGCATTGACAAACGGGCTTTTGGCTTGTGTCAGTTCCTCGTCATTGCTGCCCCGGAAGCGGAGGGCATGCTGGTAGGAGCGGGAGGTGCTGTCAAACCAACCAGCCGAGTTCTGGCACATGTAGGTGAAGCTCTGCTTGGCTGTGGCACTCAGTAGTTTCAGGAAGGTCAGCTGAACTACATGTACAGGGTTCCCATCCCTGTCACTGTAAGAGAACTGGATGACATAGACATACAGGCATTAGTGTACAACAGAGAATCAAATAATACTACAGCTGCATATTTTCTGTAAAACTGTCAAATTTAAAACTTCATTATCCTTGAACAAACATTACAAAATGTCTCAGTGTATTAGAAGAATAGTTCCTCCAATTCTCTTCAATCTTGGTGATGAAGGAATTTGCATAAGCAAGGTGAAATGGTTACAGAAACTTTTGTTCAGAATAAGAACAGACAAGCAAAGTAAAGAAGAAAGTAAAAAAATTAGTTGAAGAAAAACAAATTCAAGCACTCGATGTGAGAAGGTAAGTGAAATGCAACTGTGCTGGCACCTCTGTGATTACCTGAGAGGGTTAAGAGACCTCTGATAAGAGCAAGTGCTCTGAGCATGCTGGCCTGAATGCTAGTCAGTGAGACAGCTCTCCCTGTGACTGTGTGTGAGTCATTCTCACTGCTGAAATAAACTGCTGGCAAATCAAATCACCTTTTACACAGACTAATAAATTAATAGCAAATTATACAGTGAACAGATTCACAAATAAACACAAACACTCACATGCAGCCATATACTGTATACGTGGATGGACACACAAACAAGCCTACACATTTATCTGAATTCACTTGCTCCATTCATATGCACAAATGTTATTCAAACACTCTCAATCTGGATGAGTAATTTAGTTGAAAAAGTCTCCATGGCATTTGGAGGCAGCTAAGATTAATGGTAGAAGGTTATGTTTGTTTTTTGTACCTGCTTGCCTTTCCTATATTGGCTGTACCAGCTTCCTGGCTTCTCTTTGTTCCACGCTGCTAATTTCACCTAGAAAGATTAAGTAAAAAAAAAATTGAGATTCAAGATGTAAGGAGTGAGTTGTGTGACACAGTACTGTGTGATGTACAGTAACGTGATGAGGTTGCTTTACCATCTCAATCCTCTTGTCAGGGTCGAGACAGGTCTCTCCATCAGCTGTGAAGTTACAGTACACCTTGATAGAGTCTTTGTGACAGCCCTGGTTAGGATCTATCCAGTAGTCTCCTAGAAAGTGCACAAATAAATGGCTTCAATCAATCAATCAATCAATAAAAAATAAATCAATCAATCAATCAATTGCTACATTAAATTAATATAATCAACACTATAACAAAATATTAAGCAGCTAGCAAAATAATTAACTAATAACTATTTTTACGTAAATAGTTCTGAGTCTATGTTAGAGAATGTGTCCATTTTTCACAGACTGGTGTCTCTGGGATAACACTTTAAAGGATTTGAAATATGCATCAGTTATAGAGTCATTTCTTTGCTAACCATCTTTGTAGTGAGACTGAACCATCATAAGCTCTTTGCAGGTACGGGCTGGACTCTCAAAGGTTCCCAAGGGCCGTCTCATTAGCTCCACTTCAGTTTTCATAGAAGAGAGAGTGGCAAAGACTTCTTCCATTCCTTCAGGTTCATCCAGAGGCTGATCTCCCTGAAGGGACTCCTCCATTTCCAGGTTAGAATCTTCCTCCCAGGATGGAGCTGCACCTTCGGCATGATTTGAGTGCCGTCGTCTCTTCCGCCTGCCCTCTCTGATAGGCAGGGGCTCCACCATTGTTGCAGGAGGTCCCTGGTGGTAGCATGACAAGGTGAGCAAAAGGTGAAGGGAAGAAAATCATAAAGGAGAAAGCCATGATGTGGATCACTGGAGATACTCACCGGGAATCCTGGGGGACCAGGAGGGCCATGATCTCCTTTGGGACCAACAGAACCCTGTAGATCACAAAACTTAGTGTCAATCAAGTCTCACCTGGTGCTTCTCTCACACCACTTGGATAAATTCTGGCTTTGTACCAGCACATATGACTGCTGCTTTACAGGATTATCCAGCTGTGAGCATCAGCACTCTGTGGTCAAAGCCTTAGCTCTCAAGACACAGTATGTGGTTTTTCATAACATCACACACATCAGAAGCAAATCCTATTAAAGGGCACCAGTAGGAAAAAAATCACACAAAAGAAAATCATGGTTTTGCTACTGGCTTTTAGTTTCAAAGACATGATAAACACATTAGAGCATTATGATTATGAAGAATGGTACACTTAAGCCAATAAACACACATTCTACCCCAGCATACATTGCAATTGTTAACCAAGCTTAGGTGTGAATTTACAAATGGTGATGTATGAATAAGAGAATTTATTGGACTCACAGGGTCTCCCTTTGCTCCTTTCTCACCAGATGCACCCTGAGAGTGAAAAGCAGAGAATATTAAGTAAGCAAGTACTGGAATATAAATAAAAGTATAAAGCTATAAAAACCTGCAAAACTGTGTAAATACTCAAGCTACTGGAGCATCAACTACTGGAAAATCAGGCACTTGTACAGTGAAAGGTTAAAGTGTCAATAGAATAACTCTACTTATTATGGACAATGTATGGTCATTAGGTGAACTCCACATCTTATATGCTATTTAAATAAGTAATTAATTAAATTTCACTGATCATTTTTTATAGACAGCTGTACCTCCAATATAGAGAAGAACAGATGCACAGTTTCCACTAATGACTACAGCTACTTATTGCATTTTTGACTAAACATATAATAGACTTATCATATTGTATCCAAATGCGTAATGTTGTAATATACTACCAGTGTCACTTACCGTTAGTCCAGGTGGCCCCGGTGGGCCAGTGGGACCAGCTGGGCCAGTCACACCCTACATACAAGGAAACACGTGTGTTTTTACTGAACTGAATTTGCCTTGTGCCTAAATTTGTCACATTTACCACTGTCCCTAAGTGCACGTACCTCATCTCCTTTACCTCCTTGTATACCCTGGTTCCCTGGCAGTCCTCTGTCTCCCTTCTCTCCAGCTTCTCCTGGGGGGCCAATTAGACCAATCAATCCACCATGACCCTGCAGACAAAAACATGGTTCTTCACCAATGTTTCTTAGAGGTCCTAGGCCCAATGTCTTCTATATTAGAGACTAAACTCACTTTATCTCCCTTGAGTCCAGGGTCTCCTTTTAATCCTGGAAGTCCTGGTGGCCCCTGTCAGATTTACCAGTCAGGTCAAATACATTTTGATTGAATACATTTTAATTGACATTTTTTCATTATAGCTCCTTATACGCATTATCAGCAAAATATATAGATCTTACTATTGGTCCTGGGGGCCCAGTGTGTCCTGGTGGCCCATTTAACCCTTGTTCGCCCTGAGAGTAAACACACACAAAAAAAAAAAAATTCAAAAAGAATGAATGAATTTAAAGTAAACACAAACAGAACCTGGACTAACTGCAAAAAAAATGTTGATTCATGACTAAAACTGGGTGTAAGCACCACAACAGGAATATGTGTACATACATTCTTTTCTCCAGACTTATACAGTATGCTATAGACACACATGCATCTGGTTATACTTTATAAATCGTAGAAATTATGGCATGTGCAAAAGCCTCATTTCCATTCCCACAATTTTACATGATTGAATGGACAAACGCCCTTCAACAGTTTGCATGTCATTACTCCTGCCTTCTCTACTGCTTATTAGACTGGTCAATGCGAAGAACGGATTGTGAAAACAACGAAGCAGTTTTACTGACTGTGCTGCAGATGCTGCAGGTTTTATCAACATATGACCATTAAGCACAGCTGTTGCCATATATAGTTCCTGTACCAGTACTTTAACACATTCCAGTAAATAGCAAAAAAGATACAGTCCATCATGCCTGTAAATGCAAATTTAATCAAAATGCAACAATTTCAATATTTAACATAATCAAGCTGCTTCTAGAAAACTATGTATACAACTTGGTCTAACATATGCATGAAGTGCCCATTTTCGCTCCAACATAATCTGTATTAATAAGAATGTAGGTGTGTAAAAAATGCATTTGTACATACAAATCATTTATGCATCTGGCCCTGGTGTTTTTAAAACATGGTACCTCATGTGGGATTAAGCCCCCAAAGATTTTAAAGTTATTAAAATGTCTTGCCAAGTTTCAGACTAACGTTATATCATTTTTCACTGTGAACTCACCGCAGGACCGGGGATGCCACGAAGCCCTTCTGGGCCAGGCCTCCCTGGTTGTCCTTGAGGTCCCACCGGGCCTGTCTTCCCCCCTGGGCCTTGGCTTCCTGATGTTCCCTACATAAGAAAGGGAGAGAAACATAGAGGAGCAACAACAATAAACCAGAAGGCTCTATACGCAACTTAGCTAAGTCCTTAAGTCCTTAAGTCCTTAAGCTAGTCCTTACCTTGGCTCCTTTCATGCCTTGCTTCCCTTCTTTTCCTGCAGCACCTATATGGCCCTGGGATAGGCAAATATAATTTTAATAAGATAATAACATGAACTGTTAAACACAAATAGATAGATGCATGCTCACATATATACTGTGCAAAATGCTAAGCTTACCCTCCGTCCAGGGGGTCCTGTTGGACCTGGCTCTCCAGATGCTCCTGGGGGTCCCTGTGAAAAAGCAACATTAAAACTTTGAGTTAAAGTAAAAAAACTTTTCACTTCAAGTCAAGTCATAGGAAAAAAGAACACCACTATTCTACTTACAGTAAGGTAAACACACAGTCAACATGTGCAGTAAGTGAATAAAAAAACACTGCTTACAGCTTTGCCAGGTTCTCCAGCATCTCCTTTAGCCCCCAGTGTGCCATCTAATCCCTAAATAAAGAAATATAAGGGACCAATGGTCAAATTTGCATTGGTGATGAGAAATGATGAAGTCATTGAAACAATAATACTTACATTGACACCCGGTTCTCCAGGGGGTCCTGAATCTCCAGGGAATCCAATGGGACCCTAAGGGCAAAAACAATAAAAATAACATTAATAGGCTGACTAAACAAACAGAGCTACTGTAGGAAAGTTTACTGATCAGGAAAGAGGAAGACTCACAAGAATGCCTTTTGGTCCATCCTCTCCTGGTGTTCCTCTGGGTCCTGGGGGCCCAGCAGCACCAGGAGGGCCAGAGTCACCTTTTTCCCCTACATCGCCTTTACCACCCTGGGATAGCAGCAAAATAATAAGACAACATGCAACAGGCCAAAACGAAAAGAAGCAGGCAAAAGATGAGGTTGAGCAAGGCAGGAACGAAAGATGTGGGCAACATGACTCACAGCAATGCCAGGCTCTCCAACTGGCCCGGGGTCCCCTGCTTCTCCATCCTCACCCTGAAGGAACATTCAGCAACATAAAACATATACACAATTGTACAAGCCCATACACAACCCACAATAATACTTATAATTTTACTGTATCTGTTAATGGCAAATGCTGACCTTCTCTCCAACAAGGCCAGGCTGACCAACTCCTCCAGGCATTCCAGGTGGGCCCTGTAAGCAGGAGGAGAGCAACAAGATTGAACCAAAATATCACAAAACAAGAGCAAGACTGAAATATTCATTAGATTTTTAAAAATCAAGTTCTTGCTGCAGTATTTGTTTTTTGCGTTTGTTTGCCAGCAGTTCTGCTTACAGAATGCCGAAACTGGAACAGAATTATCACAACACACGGAAAAATATTGAGTGTCAGGCTTGCTGTGTGGATAGTGTCTGAGTCACACAGTAGGGTGGATTCTATTTCTTTCTCTCAATCAGTTTGTTTGTTTTGAGCATGTGTATGTGCATGCAATTTAGTGTGTGCATATGTAAGAGTATGGTACTTTGTGTCGTGAGATGAACCCAATGAAAATATTTCTATGGTAGAGTGCACAAACATGAGCGCTGAGTACAGCAACTACTGAGCACCTGCTGCCAGCTCATTTTCCCTCACATCATCCTACCCTATTTTGCTATCTTCCACTATTCCTGTATCAATCCATTTATGGATCCCACCATCTCTGCTGCTCCACTCTATTTCCATGCTTCTTGTGATGAAGCAGTAGCGCGGCTCAAACAGCTTTCTGCAACTCACTGCTGAATAATTGACCAGCATGAGAGGCTGTAGAAAGACGGCCATTAGTAGAGGTAAATATAACTGCCTCTCAGGGATGATAGTCTAATAGCTCTTAATGATTAATAGAGCAGTAAATATAACTCTCTCCTGGGATTATGTCCTAATACTATTAAATAATTTAAAAAGTTAAAAAAGGGAGTGTTCACATGAAGCAGCTGTGTAGGCTGAAAAATATTAAGGTATATTATTAAGGGTAAGAAAAACTATTTTCAGTTTGAACTTCAGATACTGAGCTATAAAAAGCTGTTTCTTTGATTTCAAAGCTGATTCATGTTTTTCATGATGTTTATATTTGTTTAAAGTCATTAAACTGCCATGACTTAAACATATTAGAATGCCAATATTCACACAAGACTAGTGTAACTTTATTCCCAAAAGTCAGATTAATAAAAATGTTTTTAGACTTACTTTAAAAAAATGAAAACTTAGCTTTAATTGTGCACGGGCAAAAAAAAAAAAATCTTAAGTATCACAATATCAAACTGAAGCATGACAGACAGAAATTATGAAGACATATATACAGTTCATTTATTCATCATGAGGGCACAAATTATAGTTGGTAATTCTCGTTAAAACAATCAATAAAATGGACTACGCTGGTGCATTTATTATTTCAACTAATTTAATACTGACTTTTACCAAACCAGAAGTTACCAAAAGATACCAGAAGTTTTTGCTAAAAAAAATATTCTGGGCAAGATATAAAGAGATATTTACACCTTTGTTATAAAGATGCATATGAACAGCTTGTTGTTGGCAATAAAGCCTAAACTGAGTCAGCATAGAGTCACTGTAAGTCTACATTATAGAACTTTATTTCTCCCTCAATGTGACTCTCAGTAACATGGTCAGGCTATAGTCTAAATCTAAATATGTGATTAAAAAAAGAGATAAAAAGGTTATGCTGCACTCTACCTCTCCCCCAATTGGCCCTGGAGGGCCTCGTGGGCCATGCAGTCCTGGAGGTCCCTGTGTGGAGAGAAATAAAATGTTTTCATTATGATCCCAGTGCAGACAATAAAGATATACTGCATCAATAAACCACACAGAGAAATACAAACTGAATGTTCTAGGGCTTGGCTGGTGCCTCCTAGATTAAATGAGAGTTAGAAGTCAGCCCATAGTGAATTGCTTATGCAATGGCTCCAGTATCTATGATCATTATTGTAGTGACATGATGAAGACGTTTATGCAGGTCATTACCCTCAATATGACACAGGCTCTGATTCTTTCTCTTTTTTACCGCTCCCACCCTCTCCTATTCTCTTATTAATAAGAAACCTCCACCCCGTGATGTGCACGACCATATTCTCTCTGGCACGGTGACGGTATGTGATTTGACTCTTCTGCGCAGCACAAGAGAGCGCCACGCAATTAATCCTACTGTAGCTGTTTTCAGCTTCAGTTTCAGTTGAGTAGATGTTGAGCTGTGCTCTGAATCACTCTGAAGTCTTGGAGGGAGCCTCGTGTTGTAAAGACACTGAGACAGAAAGACAGACAATCTGCCCAGAGAGAGAGTGTGTGGGACTAGAGGAAACACATATCCTTCTGGCAAAGAGATACTTGAGCATTAGAGGGGAGAACTCTGTGATCCGCGACGCTCACACATGAATGAAACATCCCCACTGAGTCCTCAGCGTCTTCCCCTCGCTCTCGCTCTCTCTCCCTCTCTTTTGTTTTGGTTCCATTTTGATGCATTCCCTCCCTAATCTGGCTGTGGAGAAGAGGGGCTACACAGAATCTTGTTGAGTGTGTGTTCATGGTTGACAGCGTCGTGAGATGACTGTCACAAAGGAGGATGCTCATTAGACAGCCAAGGCTGAGGCTAATCTGATTAGCAGCTGTCACACCATCTTCCTGCTCACAATCAGTGCCCCGCCTCTTCCCTCCACTCCCCTGCTTCCTTTCTGTCACTCTTTCTTTTTTATCTTTTTATCCCTTTCACACAGAGGGCCACCTCTTCATTATCTGGGCTCACCTTTCTTGCACACAAAAATCGTGCTCTACATTATTGTTCACATTCAGCCTTGAAGATCTATGACACATTATAAAGATAAGTGGTGGCTGTTATAGGTTGAAGGGTTTCACAGGCTTTTCAGTTATAATCACTGTTGATATAATTTAATATCAGAGAAACATAACCCATGTCAAAAGACACAGCATACTGTAGAGATACAAAGAACAAGACAGTTTATTTCAATGATAAAATTGTATATTTTATACAATTTTCCATTGTAAATCGCAATACAAAAGAGTTTGCATAATGTTAACTGCTAAGGACAACTAGTCTTTATAGATGTGAAAATCTTGCATATGATGGCGCATACTCTGTTGTGACAGCACAACTGTACTCTGACTCGTCTGTGAGTAGTAGGCGTGCATTTTGTAGACGCTGTTGAGTTGTTGTTGTTATTATTATTGTTATGTTGTTAAGTCTATTGTTTGGTTTTGTCAGAAAAGTGCAGCGATGTGGAAATTAATTTCCCCTTTGGGACAATAAAATCAAAGTCAAAGTCAAGGTGAGAGCTGTGATAGGCTCCAGCTCCCCCACAACCGTAATCAGGATTAACGGTTAATAAAGAGTTCTCCTACTAAATCTCTACTCTGAGAACAAACATTCTGAAACATATTTTACTAAATAGATCATAGTTAATTCAGTTACTTTCGCTTGATTGAGCTTTGGACCATTCTTTTTGATTGTAACTTCATAATGATGGCGTTCTTAATTGCTGGGCAAAGAGTAGAGAAAATGTGGCAGAGGTTTGCTTTGGTGTAATTTTGTAGTTAAGGTGAGAAAGCTTGAAACACCTGTGAATTTTCTGTTATGACAGGTCGAACGAAAAATTGGGTTAGGTTTTCCAGCAGCAATTAATCAGCAGAAAATGAAAATGCCATGGTCATGAAGGTTATTACAGCAGAACAAAAGTTGTTAGCTCATAGGATTTTGGAGTACAATAGCATAAAATAATACATTTAAATTACTTATTTTGTGTAACACTATATCACACTAAATGCAAAAACTATGACTGGTTTTAGTCTTAGGATCCATTTAACGCCACTTTGTCAACCTAAGTCTAAACTATATTGAGACTAATCGTGGAGCAGATCAAACAGAGTGCCACTCTAGTCCAATGCCTGGAGTTTGAAGGCAGTAAACATTAATGATTATCGGCAGAGGAAAAGGTTGGTTCACAAGTGTGACACAGAGCAGCAGAATCAGCTCAGCTGGCACTAATGAACTAAATAGGTGGCACTAATTAAAGTTTAATGAGCTGTTGTGGGTTGTCTGTGTACCAGCTGTAGTTGATAGACTGCTGATACCTTGAACCTTTACAACAGTGTAATTACAATATCTGTGATCTGGCAAATCTGGAAACACCAGATCAAACGGCGTTCTAAAACAAGGTAACTGCAGTTCTTCACCTGTAATTACAGTCCTTTGTTGTTTTAATAGCCAATTAAAAAAAGAATCTTGTCTCTTTAGTAAAAATATGTAATCTTAATTTCCTTTGTTGTATCATATTTCTCTAATATGGAGGGAAGAACACTGCATTATTTTTTTTTATTGTGGTGACCAACAGTAACCTGTCACACCCATAAATAACTTCCTGCTATAAAGGAGGGATTATCAATGTAATTCTATATGTAGTAACATACTTCTTCTTTTAATGGGAAATTTTACAAACAACAAACAGGATCGTAATTGTTTGCTTTCCTTTTTTCTTTTTTTGCATTCTTACATTTAAAACAGCACTGTCTAAAATGCCATAACCACAATGACTGTAGAGTGTGCATATTGTATAAGAATGGCAATAATGAAAACCTTACACTATTACCTATCAGTGTGCTCATAGTAGATGCAAGCATATTAATAAATACTGAATAATGTCTCAGAAGATTCCTATTGTATCTATAAAAATAAGTGTAGATTTGCAGTATTTGCAGACATTCAGCACCACACAAATACTCCAACTAAATAATTCAGTAGGCATGAATACCACATGTATTTGATCTTCTATAACATCTGATAAACAGTTTTTTAATATTAATAATTAATTAAGGAAATATAGTTTTTTCAAAAAAGAGAAAAGTCAAGTCAATGGCCAATCAGTTAAGAACAAGACAAATCAAAGTCAAATGTCAGAAAAGTGCTGAGAACATACTTGAGTCTGATACGGGACCATGGCAGTAGACTCATGCTGTCCAGAGTGTTGTAAAGCATGCTGTAGGATTATTATGCAGTACTAACCATTGAGCCAACATGCCCACTCTCTCCTTTTTCCCCTGGCGGTCCTGGCATTCCCTGCAAATGCAAATATTGTAAGCAAGCCGTTTCATGTATGGAGGGGAAATAGATATAAACTGAATAGTTAACTCGAAATTAAACCTTGTATTGATATGATTTTTTACCTGTAGCCCAGAAGGACCAGATGCCCCCTTAAAGCCCCTCAGTCCCTCATCTCCTTTTGCTCCGTTCATGCCCTGCTGCCCACGAGGACCTGGCTCGCCATCTGCACCCTGTAACATACACAGACAGTTTAGCACACAAACCAAACCAACATATCATGTGATGGATGTTTTTATTCGAGGCACTCTGGATTATCACAACGTACTGGTAGCCCAGGCTGGCCCACAGGTCCTTGGCTTCCAGCAGGTCCTGGGGGTCCCTGAAAATCAGAGGAACTGCTCAATAAGCATCACTTTAGAAAAGACATGATTAAAATCATCTGTCCATTGCACAAAAAAGAACACTGTCCAGACAAACAATTGTTACACAGAATTATACCAAACCATTTATAGGCCATTGTTTCCCCCTGTACATCCTGGTGATGCACCACAATTCACTGTTATCTACTGACGTAATAATCTTACTCACAGCTTCTCCTTTGTCCCCTTTGCTGCCCTTCTGGCCTGGTCCACCTGTCTCGCCCTGTGAAAAAACACAAACACATGAACACGTACAAACAACCAATAAAGAACTTTATGTCCTTGCTACCGTAGCTGTCCAATACCTTGTCTCCATCATCCCCTGGAGGACCAGGAGGTCCTGCAGGCCCTGGCAACCCTATAGGTCCTTGTTCCCCATCACGCCCAGCTGGCCCCACGGACCCTTTTTCTCCCTGGAAAAAAGATGAGATAAAAATATTTCTCACATGGTAAATACCTCGATCTGTGTGGTTACGTTGAAGGCCCATAGTCTGTGGAGCTTTTGAATTGTAAAGCATTATACGAACTGACAGTGTATTATTTAGTCCATCCCATATAGTGTATCTCAATGAAGTTTGGGTTAATAACAGATATAACCTCTCTGTATAATGCAGTACAGTTCAACAATGGCACAGACTACATCTTCCCAACTGATCATATGGTTGAATCAACACTGCATTAAACAGTTTGAACAAAAACTGAACTTTCATGAAGGAGAATTATTGTGAGACTGTTGGATTACCTTTAGCTAATAAACTGACCTCTGAGTGTACTTATTATTGTTGTGTTGCAGCATAATACCTTCATTAATGTATCACACCATTATTCAGCTACTAAAACACATCTAACAAAGCCAGCTTGAACACATTTACATTTTCTCTCCCCTATCTTCTGTCTGGGTTTTTCTCTCTGTCTCTTTAACCTCCTTCCTGTTCTCTTTCTCATAATGACAAATTCCAAAGCGCGAGCACATGTTGTTTATTACCCGTTGGTAGGACATGATGGTACAGTATGTGTTAGTGGACATTGTTGCCTAAGAAACAAAATAAGCAATGTTCCAAATCTTACTGGCTCGCCTTTCTCTCCCATTGGCCCAGGAGGACCTACACCGCCCGGCCGACCCGGCTGTCCAATGGCACCAACCGATCCAGCAGGGCCCCTCTCCCCAGTGGCACCCTGAAAATAAGGGTATGTAGAGATGTGTGTATGTCACATGATTGACATGATTTAACGTGCGGGTCACAATCACTGATCACCATGGAAACAGCCCTCTGGTTCATATGTCCAAGCAATCTGTGTTATACTGCAGCTGAGCAGAGACGAAGGGATGGGAAGCAATTTAACAAAATAAGACTTACAATAGCTCCTGCTACACCAGGTAGGCCCTCTCCTCCCTTCAGACCTGCAGAGCCCTAAAAAGACACAAGCAGCCATCACAGTCAAGCAGCATTATTATTATTTGTCATTATTATTATAACTGTAACATTTTTACAATTTATTTTACATTTGAACTTGTACTGTACATAATTGTGACGCTTTGATTTTGCGTTCCAAGCTGCGCATAGCAACATAAGCCTGACAGAGAGTTAAGGTAACGATGTGAGGTATAGGGAATCTTGTGTTACCATTGCACCAGGGGTCCCTCTGCTCCCTCTGAAGCCTTGGAGCCCAGGAGGACCACTTTTCCCTGGGGCTCCTGGTGGACCTGGGTCTCCCTGGAAACCAAACATACACACATGTGATTAGATATGAGGCAAGTAGCCAGCGGACAGCAGGCACTTACACAGTCATAAATCACACCAAACAGAAAGTCACACCAGAAAAGAACATTTATCTTTTATGAGCTATTATACACTCAACACCATGAGGTTTCCTCTGTTATTTATTAGCAAATTAGAGGATAGGATGAGACCCCGGAGATAAGCTATTCAGACAGTGCTGAGAGACTCTTTGGGCTTTATCTAGTATATCAATAATAAGGTGAAGGGCATAAGTGATTATGATCCTGACATTATGTTGAAAACTACTCACCTTGGTGCCCTCCTTTCCAGCAGCTCCTGGTAAACCGTGCTCTCCCGGGGGTCCAGGTGAACCTGGATGACCTCTATCACCAGTTGGTCCTGTCTCACCAGATTTGCCCTGGAAACATGAAAGATATATTCAAATCACCATTATTTAATAACATAATGTCTAAAAAAACTGATGTGGTATCAAGTTATAGACCATTAGTACCATTAGCTTATCCTCTTACCTGTGGTCCTACAACACCGGGGGGGCCAGGGGGGCCATTCTTGCCTTGGAAGCCCTGATGAATAGACAAGAAAAGTCTGGTGAGCCTGTATTGAACTGGAAGAACTAAACTAACGCACAAGTAGAACAGAGTGCTTTTACTAGAATTTAAATTTGTCTTTAACATAGTAATATAATGCATTACCTTTCCTAAATTCAGCAATCACACTATTAATCAAGTAACTTGCATTGCGTCTCAACTGTCTCTCACTCATCTGTATAAAGGAACGAGCCGACGTTTGAATGTTCCCCCACTGCGATAAGAAGCAGGACACGACCTTCTCCTCTAGTGACAGTGTACAGAGAGTACCACTTTAAATCTGATACACCAATGAATATTTGAAGTCGTGGTCAGAGATGGACATTCTGAATCCTTTCTCTTTTGAAATTGTACCTGTAGAAAGGCTCTTTAGCCTGGGCAGTCTTGTGTTAAGTCCTAAGTTATCTGACCAACGATTTGAGAGCGTTCTCCTCAGAAGGTCTAAGAGCTGCCTAAATGAGAAACTAGGCTAGTGTACTGTGCTGGTGAGTCTGTGATACGCATATTTGTTCTGATCTGTGGACATATGTGACGTGTAATCTTGTATTGTTAACCTTCAGTCACGTGCGCTGCAGATTATGCTAATGCTTTTTTTTTTTTTTTTGTTAAGATGCCGAATCTAGTCTTTCCACATTTGGTTGATCGCGCATAACTTTCTCTGTTAATGCTGTGTGGTGTATTTCATAGAGTAAGTACAATACAATTAATATGTAACTTTGAGATGACCCACCGGTTCCCCTCTTTGGCCTGGGTGACCTGGTAATCCATCTTTGCCAGCTGGACCCTGCAAAGGAAACAGATGATTTTAATAAGTCAGTGTATCATTGTAATAATGTGTATATGACCATGGAGGAGCATGAAATGTCGAATGAGGCAATAATGAGTAACGTTGCATAACAAGGAAAATACAATGTTCACCACTCACATTGGGCCCTTTAGGTCCAGGTTCACCGTTTCTTCCCTGCGCTCCTTGGGGACCCTAAAAATTATAGCACAGATTGTCACAAGTCTGATGTGGAGACTAGATTTGTGTATGAGGGTGGGATTCAAAACTTTATATCTATGCTTTTATTTAGGCACTACATGTATATTATTTTCTAGTATGCAATTATTACCTGTTCTCCAGGAGATCCTGGAGGACCATCTTGTCCAGCAGAGCCCTATCACGTCCACAGGTTAGAAAATAAATACAGTAGGACAGTTACAGTACAAAAACATGACCCACTCAACCGTTTTTAGTTTTCTGCCTGCCAACAAATCTTTAGCTTTCCCAAGATGGTCTTTGAGGGTGAGTGAGTGTAAACTGAAGCCTCCCCTGCCAGACAGAAGCTTCTCACTGCACCAGATGGTCTGTCATCTAGCAGCGAACAGCAACAACCAGTTCCAACTCGGTCGGCACATTCATCCATACTTTATGAGACAGCCAGGTGTGTGTTAATGCACTGAATGTGTATCTATATGTGCATGTGTGTGTCGGTGTGTCAATCTGAAATCACTTTTTCTCCAGGCTTTCCAGTGGGCCCCTTTGCTCCTCTGCCACCTCGGACTCCCTATTGAAAACCAAACAGCATTTTGATTAGCACATATATAACTATCCTGGAGATGGAAGATAAATTACTGGAGATATGAAAACATTGCAGTGTAATATACGCATGCCCCACCAGCACAAGTTGTGGTAAACTGATGGTATCTAATTAGAGCAAAAACACTCACATTAGGACCTCTTTGACCCCCAGGCCCTGGCTGACCAGCTGGACCCTGCATTGCAGAGTTACAGTTATTTATAACTCTGTGATTTTATAAAAGCTTCTTCACAGAAAATGGACATATATGGAAGAAGTTGGAATGCGATGTGTATTAAAATATTACTACAGTCCTCACCCTTCGTCCTTTCTCTCCTGGGACCCCAGCCACACCGGGGAAGCCAAGTGATCCCTGGAGACACATGTAGAGGTTAATAATGCTCAGCCTTCTATTAATCACACATGAACCCCAACGTCTCATTATGTATGTATAATTAAGTACTGTATCAAATTAAAGCAAATCTAATCCATGCGCCCAACACAGCTTTAAATAAACCATTCATCAACATGTAATAAATTGATGTCACCAAAGAACTATTAATAAAATAGTCTTTTTTTAATAAGCCATTTATCATCTTTTATTTTTAAGCAGACATGAAACAGTCCAGCCGAAGGCACATATCTTGCTGCTTAAAGCTCTGATGACGGAAGCAAAAGGCACATTAATTGATCATAATAGCTTATTAATGGTACCTTGGGACCTTGTCTTCCTGGGTATCCTGGTAATCCGGGCACACCAAGTTTACCCTGCAAAGACACCAAGAGATTTAGAGTGAACTGAAACCAAATAAACATGACAAAGAAACTTGCACAAAACTTATTTATGATTTGGATGACATGGCATTGACTGTGCATGTCCCTAAATAGCAGGATGTCTCTAAATTAATGCATTTATTGATAAGAGAAAGAGTAAATGCTTAAACGTGTGCACAGGTTCAGTGGCACTTTTGCTTATGTGTAGCCTATAATCACACAGTACATTTTGCGAAATAAATATCCATACAGTATGTTCCTTATACTATGAGTGCAAAAACTAATTTAGTACAAACTTTTGAACAATTGAAAATTGAGCTAAAGAAATTTTACTGCACTATCAAACATTCTAATGAATTCCGCAGCATAATGCAGGGATAGATAAGAGTTTTATCATAATTTGCAGCCCTTTTGATTTCCTCCTCTTTTATGTATAAACCTTGGCTTGCTGTGTAAATGTAATATTTTATAAAATAACCTTCTCGCCAGCTATCCCAGGAGCTCCTAGATCTCCCATGGGTCCTGATTGTCCTTTTGGCCCCTCTGGTCCATCCTCTCCACGAGCACCTGGAGATCCATTATCCCCCTATAGTCAAAGATAAAAGTACAATGACAGTGACAGCTGTATCACTACTGAAATTGGAAATACTTATGGAAAAAATTATACTATTATGGATTAAGGACACTCTCACCCTGTCTCCCTTGATTCCCATTTCACCTTTGGACCCAGGGAAACCGTCTTCCCCCTGTGATTAATTAGGTAGAGGTGTTGTCTAATGAAAGCTCTTCAGTAATAATTGACATCATTTGTTTGTAGCTTGTCATAATTCCTGTTAAGTTACAGTGCAATCCACAGTTCATCCACCAGCAGTAGTGCATGGACTCAGTTTTTTCTTGACTCACCTTCTCTCCTTTGCTCCCCTTTAAACCTCTGATGCCATCTGCTCCCTGTGAAGAGGGGAAACACTTATCTATACACTCCTACACTTATTTAACAAAAAATATTTTCCCTGAGAAGTCCACTCTCAATAAAACACTGTGGACATCACATTGAAAAATCACAGGTTTCCCATGTTTACAAAAATATCCCCATCTCAAGAAGTCTAAAATGATTTATAAGTGTGTATTGATTTCCTCTTGACCCACCATTGCTCTGTTATTGAGCAGTTATTGAACTTACATTTATGTCACAGTAATAACTGACAACAGGGTTTGGCTTCTTGTAAAGATGTTGGCCCAAACTACCAGATGAAATGCCAATCATATGTATATGACATAAACAAGTACCAAGGAGGCTGTCATTTCATGACAACATCCCTTTATGATGCTCAGTTTTAAGAAGCAAACTCAGTCAAAATGGACTGTTGCTCTTCTACACGCGCAGCTCAGCTCTATTTGACTCTGACATTTCTCTTCCCCATCAAATGTTCCTCACTCTGTTGTCATCAGTCCCCTTGAGAACTGAGGTGCTTTCCCTCCAACTGTCACCTGTCATTCATATACTCACACAACTTGCCTGTCACAGGCTGATGTTCACGCTAAATGAAACGTGCGAGGGAATAAATATCTCATAGGACATTACACCTGAGATCATGATGCATTTATGTTTCACCTTGACTCCGCGTGTCCCTGGGTATCCAACAGGTCCCGGAGAGCCTGGTAAACCCTACGTGAAAAAAGAACAATAGCATTCTTCACATTTACCAAGCAGCAGTCAGCAAAAAAATACATTTCTGTATCAATCTGCATTACACTGGGCTTTTTTTTCAGAAAAGGGAACAGTGCTCTTGACACTAATGGGCTAATGCTCATGTTCAATAAAGATGATGACACTGAATGAAAACAATCATTTTAATGATAAGAGTAAAGCTTACTGTATTTTTATATGAGTGAGTGCACAGTTACAAAAGATTGCAATAAAAAGCATGGTATTGCAATTTTAATATTTAGTTATGACACTTTATCCGACAAGCCTCAGATACTCAGTTACCCACTTGGATGCCTTTCTCTCCTGGGGGGCCCTCTCTCCCTGGGTGACCCTGAAGCAGGAAAACAGGAGCCAAATTAAGTTTCTGTAACACTGCTGCAAATCCATCATTACTGTATCGCTCCTTGATTGAAATTTTTGAATGCAACCAACCACTGAAAACACGGAAACCCCAGCGGCACCGAGAGTGACGCGCCATTAAAACATCTTTGTGTGTCACAAAGCTTTGCAAAACAATACAAGAGACATTAAGGGAAACTCATTCAAATGTTCCTGGGTGCAATCGAAAATTCAGTCTTGCAGACGAGAAAAGGCTCACTGTGGGAAAACTTTACATTTTTTTCTAAACATCATCCATCTTTGGATCACTTCCAGAAATGTCTCCAGTGTTTCCCTAGTGGCACACAACAGAAAATATGACTTGGCAAATTTGAACCTTTTAGCTACTTTAGAATAACTATCTTCTGAACATTTTAATGTTTGTGTATACACTCTGTGTTCTGTTATTTGATGAGCTTTCTTATGTTTTTACTGAGATTGGACATTTGGGTTTGTTCTCTTTGGATAACTAATGAACATGCTTTTTGTAAATGCTAGTTACGTTTTACCTATTTTGCAAAAAAGAACAGGAAAGTACCTGTGCTAAATTCTATTAAACACCAAGTTGACTGATCAAATTGAAGCCATAAACCATTTATGAAAAATACCATAGATACTAGATGTTCCAAAAGTACTATATGCACAAATATGTGAATGTTTAGGGGTGTTTTTGCTTATGGATGCATTATGTTTGTTAGTCTGTGTGTACTTACTGGAGGGCCATCGATGCCTGGTAGTCCTTGCATGCCTTGTTTCCCCTGGGGACCCTGTACAGGACAAAGACAGGTATGAACCACCATATTTCATCACTTAGAAACCACATTTTCAACTTTACTGCACTTTCATCAAACATATTGTATTTACTGTATGACAAAATTCACTTTTAGCTTTCTTATCAGGCTACCGACAGGATGCGCACCGGCCGAGGCCATCCCTAGTGTCTGTTATGCCAGCGTGTTTCTGGAGTATTGATTTTCTGTCTAGGCCTTTCTCGTCTGCATGGCAGCCAGAAGTGGCTACGTTGTTCTGTCCTGCTCAACCAGTCTCCCCTGGGTTGGTGATGACAGGGGTCACAAGGTCACAACTTTAATTCTGAAATTAAGTGAAAGACATGCTAGATACCTTTTCTCCTGGCAATCCAATGGGACCCTGCGAACCAGGCAAGCCCTGAACCAGAACAAAGCATCAATCAGGTTGTGTGTCAAGTGTCACAAGATTGGGAAGAAGATTGAGAGTTGTTGGAGCATTTAAACATCATATTTCAGTGATTTCCTTTTCATGAGCTACTAAAAACAGCTTTGTATTTTGAAAACATTGTGTCTTGCATTCAAAATGTGAAAGGATTTCAAACTTTATGTGTAACAGGCCAGATAATAATATAAAGTTAATTATGAAGAATTATAGAAAATCTTCAAAGGAGAAGTAGTTTTTTTAACAAAATAAACAAAAAAACTAAATATGTCTTTCTTTGACAAAAAGCTAATGTGTTTATGCAGCAGTGTGCAAACAAATGGTGGTGTATTTTTAGTGCCAACATTTATGGGATGTGTAGGAGAAGATAACATTTTAAACGGCAGTATAGTACCTGTACTCCAGGATTTCCCTGTTGACCTGGGGGGCCAATATCTCCAGCTGGGCCCTAAAAGCAACAGACACTGTTAGTAAAATACTTTGTCTGTCCCTTTTCATAAAAATCTTTAACTGATTGCAGCTTAATTTTCTGTCGCTGTCTCTACTTTTCTAAAAGTAATTTTCATAAAACTACAACGTTAGTGATAGTGGTAGCAAGATGACGTGCTGATGATGTTGAAAGGTAGGAAGACTGACCAGGTTGCCCTTTGATCCTTGTACTCCATCAGTTCCACGAATACCCTAAAACATACAAAATGTCGGAAAATACCGAATGCAATGTCAAAGTTTGACTAAAAATAGAGACAGTTTAACAGCGTTTGTGTTTATATTCATTGTCGTATTGATGATTCTATACACTAAAGACCTTTCACTGAGTTGAACTGGGACTGAATAGCTCTAATCTTGTAATCAAAGCGAGGTTGACTTACCGGTTGTCCAGGTGGGCCATTTGGCCCCCTCGGCCCAACAAGACCCCGAGGACCCTGGAGACAAAACACAGCAAATAGTCAGCAGCTAAACTGCATTCACAATGAGATGAGTGAGTGTGGAATACTAAATCATAAATCAGAACTAAGGAGTGAGTGTGAAAAACAGGAAGAGACAGAAATTATATTTTATTGTGTGTGTGTGTGTTTATGCACATCTGGTTTTGTATCTGCTATCCATGGAGACTGTGCTAGTCTGTGTTTGTGTGCTCTGTTTTTGTCAGCCTCCCTCTTTGTAGGTTGGCCAAGCCACCTGTTCCAAAGCCACATCTGTGATCTCCTGGGAAGTGATTGATATGGAAATATAATCATTCAGGCCAGGATTTTATCTCTTTCCTCCACGAATCTCTCCTTTTCCTCTTCCCATCTCTCTTATCTTGTCGCCACCAACCAAATTTCTGTCTCCTGTTTGTCTCTCCCTGTTTCACATTTCCCATCATTTCCTCTCTCTTTCATTAAACCAGCCAACCCCTCTCCTTTCCTGTGTCTTTGTACTTTAACGCAGCTTTCCTAACATGTCATATGGCACTCTATTACTTCCTGCACTGGGTGATCCATTTGGAGGGACAGAAGCCTGCTGAGCCTCAACCTCACCTACTGGGAGAAAGATCGAGTCTGAGTCATAACCAATCAACCACTGCGCGTCCCACAGATGCGCAGAAAAAAACGGCAGCTTCTACAGCGCTGCTCTTCAGAGCTCGATGATCATTTCTCAATGACCTAAAATTACTTTGCCGCTAACATCTCCATAACAGAATGTGAAAATACTATCATGCTGTTCAATCTATATTTTTGCATACAAGCAGCACACCTATTCTGACTGACATTTTCAGTATTTTGTTTAATATTTAGTTTTTTGTTTTTTTTAGAGAACCTAAAAACAGATTTTATGAATACAAATCTACATTTAATATTTTATTAAAAAAAGAAACAATAAAAAGTTAGCGTAAGTGTTGTGCTGTACAGAAAGAGTATTATATCCTATTATATTTTTGGGACTACTCACAGGTTCACCTGGTTGCCCTCTTGGCCCCATAGGTCCATCAGATCCCTAAAACAATAAAGAAGGAAACACATTCAACACATAAATGTCATGCACCTCTCTGAGTCCACCTCCAAGGTGGATAAATTTATAAACCCACAGACATAATCTGTAAAAATAGCTCATTAAAGAAATTCCCTGCCTGACAGATAAGGCTCAACTATCTTCGAGCAAAGACTAATAGAGCGCTCTCTCAAACTTCACCACCCGCCTGCCTAGACTGATACTATCTTGACAGAGCTTCTATCTTTCATATTCTTTTAAATTTTCATTTCTATATCAAGGATTGCATTCCCTAGATTTCATTTGCTGAATTCAGGCCAACATAGCAGACTTAAAAATTCTTGAGTTCATAACTTTATGAATTTAAGGAAGGCCTTCTTTAATCTGCGGTGCTTTACGATCTAAATGATATGTAGAATTAAATTACTTAAGTCGAAAGGACATTCCTTTTAGCCCTGCATAATGGAAAAAAGAAAACGAAGCACTGTTGGCTTTGTTTGTTGCAAATACATTTTAAGAAGGACTGTGCACTCACCTTTTCTCCTGGCTCTCCAACAGGCCCATAAGGACCAGGCTTTCCTCTGTCCCCCTACAAGATAAAAGCATTAACCACATGCCTCAAGATATTTAGGACTGTTCTGTTTATAGCAGAGCAGCATTGAGCAGATGCGTTTCAGTGTACACTGTCATCACAGAAATCACAACAATCATCATGATGATACTATGCAAATAAACATCTGCCATGAGATGTGTGAGGCATTTGTGCATGCAGTGTTGGTGTGTCAGTATCTAAACGACTGAATAAATGCAGCGACAATGTCAAGTTACCAAATCTAACTCACTCTGTGTCCCTTGTCTCCTGGGAGACCTGGCAGACCGTCAAAGCCTCTGTCACCCTGAGAAGTAATAGAAAAAGCAAGTGCATTAAACCCTAAACCGCACACACATACAGTAATGTGTAAACATTAACAGAATTGTACTGAAAATCTCCCCTGGCACAGCTTCCCATCTGCTGTGTGTGTGTGTGTGTGTGTGGAGAGGGAGTTTTCAGATTAGCTTTAGGTCTGCTAAAATGCTGCTTTGACTGATAAAGACTCGGCTGTTCTGTCAGACTCTGCATCAGGGGAGCCTGATATATTTACAAAGCTCTTTCTGAAGCTGTTAGGTATTGAGTTGCCCCATTGTCAGTAAGTATAATAAGCTGTGGGCTGCCGGATAGCTGCAGGCTTACACTTGCAAGTGGAGATAGTTTGTTATCATACAAGACCTTGCTGCCTAAACATGTATAGTATTGTGACATTAGGATCATGGAAACAGGAAACTGAATTCAACAAAACTTAGCAACTACTATTATGACATTTATATATATATATATTTATAGAAATCTAAATTTCAACCTAAAATTTAAAATAAATAAATTTTGGGACTATATCCAAATATCCAGGCTGAGAAATAATAAAGAATGTAGATGAGGATGTTGCTGTTTTGCAACAGTGAACTAGAAATCTGTGGACAAAAATCCTTGTTATAAATAAACGGCTTGTTCCATAGCCAAAGGAGAAGACGTCTCTTATTCATTTAGAGTTTATCACCATTTTTCAATGCAATGAACCTGAAGACAGTAAAAGTGCTGATGTTTGCTGTTTACCTTGTTGAGCGCTAAGAATCTCACCTGACTTCCATCTGAGCTCCATCTCTGTAAAAGCCCATGGTTCAAAACGTCGGAAAAAGTAGCGGCTTATGGTCCGGAAAATACGGTATATATATTTATAGAAATCTCAACCCAAACTGGGATCCAAATATACGAAAAGAATGTAGATATGTTGCTGCAACAGTGAACAAGAAATCTGTGGATCCTTGGTGCAGCTCATTTAGATTATCACCATTTCAATGCAATGCAGACAAAGCGCTTTTACTGTTTATTTACCATTGTTTCCTACAAGACACACTTTAACAATGAGTTTAAATCATGAGTAAATATTCAAGATACTATATCTCACCCTCTTTCCTGATTTTCCATTAATTCCTGGAGGACCTGGCAACCCACGTGGTCCCTAGAAGTGTAAGGATGCAAGCAAGAAAAAAAGAAAAGGATGTGAAAAATAAAACAAGAACGCAAAAGAGTGATGTAATTAGAATGAAAGCTAGTGAATGAAATAGAAATGTTTGTTCTTACAGAAGGACCAGGGTATCCTGTGTCTCCTTTGAGCCCAGGAGAACCAGGAACACCCTGCAATACAAAACCAAAAGACTATTAGTCCATGCCAGAATATACAGAACCAACTCTTAATTCAGATTTGGCACCAAACAAACAAAATTTAATGAAGCAAATAACAAATGCTTTAAAAATGTTTTTATTATGTGATTTTTTTTTCCTAAATGAGGGCAGCTTTCATTTGCAATTATAGGGTTAGGGTGGGAAGGAGACCGTAGAGCCTGTGCCTGGTCAGCCACAATGTTAAGATGAGGTTAAAGGTTGCAGAAGGCATTAAGGAATGATTCAAATTTGGCCAAGGTCAGAGGAGTGCCTTACCAATGGACCTGGTCGTCCTGTAAGGCCCATAGGACCTGGAGGTCCATTCAGTGACAACTGTAAGAAAACAACTGGGTGGTTATGGTACACAAAATATTTGTTTAAAAAAATTCATTGTAAAATTTCAAGATATGACATGGCGTGATGACTATGAAGTACAGGTTTTTGTAAGTGTACCTGGGTCTGTTGCAGGATAGCTTGTGCTTGTGCCTCCTGGGGAGACACCACTGGTCCCTTCTGGGAATCACCTCCAAACTGAAACTGGGGCCAGTGCAAAGGAGGAGTCAGTTTCCATTACTGGATTCCCCAAATGTACATGAAGTTCAATCACACAGCCCCCCCTTGTGGTCATGCCACTATACCACACTGGTAACAGGTTTGCTCTGTGTGTGTTTGTGTGTGTGTGTGTGTGTGTGTGTGTGTGTGTAGGGGCATGCTTGAGTAGGCTTTAAGGTCTTACTGGTAGCATCAACAAGGTTCCTGGGGGTCCTGGTATTCCATCAACACCAGCAAGACCAGGACGACCCGGGGGACCCTGAAAAGTGAGGACAGGTAAAGAGATAAGCATTGATTGACACGTGTGTGTGTGAGTGTGTGTGTGTGAATCTAAAGAGAGAAAAACATGACTGCAATCTAATCACCTAATCACTACAAAAACAACCTTTGCTCTATATTTCCACAGGGCACGTCACGCACACACACACACACACACACACACACACACACACACCAAGATGCCTTATCTTATTTACACACTGTAACCATTTTAAGTAATTTAATGTAGCACAGGCTAAGTCAATCAAATTGCTGTTACATTTATCAAAGAAGTATTCGTATTGGAATAATATATTCCTATAGTAGTAATTGAAAAAATTCTAATTTTGTGAATCAAGTATTATTTTCTAAATTAAATATCTGACACAAGCAGAAGTATGTTTAATTGCTGTATCTCAATGGTACACGGTACCATGGTAAACAGTATTTTAATGTACAACAAAATTAGCTGTCAAGATGGTTTATCTTAATCCATACAGCAGGCGGGACTAACTGCCATCAAATATCTACAGGATATCTCTATAAGTATTACATTAAGCCTTCCTTAAAGAAATGATCTAATTCATATGCGTCAGTCACTGGTGAAAAGGCTTATAAGTGTTAAATAGTCTTATCCTGCAATATGAACAAGTGACTTTGATTTTCATATGATTTTGTATGTAACACTTTGTTTTTAGCATCACCTGAAGGCTAATTTAAAATTACAACAAAATAAAGCATTTAAGTATGGAAAAATATATATGACAAATACAATATAAAATTGTGAAGTCATTTTTTTTCACATTATTTATATTTTTGCTTTTTATGCAATAGTCAAATAATTTCTGAGCTTGTTGCATTTGCTAATTCTGTGCTCACTTAATTTACAGCATATTAATAACGTTTACTATCACTGTGTCCCTTTTGATTTAATGTTAGAAAATGAAAAAGGTAATGTAATGTAGGAAGATCAAATTTTTTTTATACATAAACAATCATCATCTTTGTGAAGCAAAATTATATAAACACAGATTCCAGATTCTGTTTTTGATTTCAAAAAGTGTTTAGATATTTGGCATTGTGAAAATGTTATAAAAAGGTCATTCCTTTATTTATATTTTCAACAATCCCCATACTGATACTAAAACGAACAGTGAATTGCCTGTACTTATGTTTAGTGTCTATCAATCTGCAACCTGGATTTGCTTATTTGTCTGTGCTGAGGATGTCTGATGTTGTTTAAACATGATTAAAACCCATCAATCAAACCGCTTCACTGGGTGGAATGTTTCATCATTCTAAATTCCTTGATCGAGAAATTCTTTAAACAATAATTTCACCAGAAGATGCTGTGCATGCACGGATGACTGGCTAACATCAGACTGCTGAAAAAAAGTGATAGTAAATCTGAGTTTCTGGGGCAACATTTGCCAAGTACTTTGGAATGAGGGAACATGACACCCAGTGGAACTATTTGTCTGACCGCTGTATTTTTAACCATGTCTAGACAACAACACGAATCAGCATGTCAGTGTTTTAGATGACGGACACCAAATAAGATTGGTGGTGAATCAACTGTTTTTGTGTCTATATGGGAGTTTTAAAAATAAAGTTCACTAGGAAGATTAAGTAAGTTATCTTTTAAGATTTAATTTAAGGCATCAGGTAGACATTACAGGTAGGTTAAGCATGTTTTTATAATGGTTAAGGTGGGGATGTAGAGTCCTTACAGCTACACAAAGAAAATCTGATGTGTGTGTGTATGTGTTCCATTGTGATGACTCACAGACAAATACATTTATTCACACACAAATGCAAAATATGGAATTCAGGTCAAGCATGTATGAGTCAACTTTTTTCGTCCCTGAAGTCCAGCAGGATCAGTTCAGGAAACCAGGATATTGTGATTCCATGGACATGTTTCTAACTGAAGTCACAGTCAGTTACACAGCTCAGTCCCTCACGTGAAGGGGCCCAACTGAGGTCAAACAAAAACCACTGAACAGTCCAAGTCCTAAGCCATACTCACCAAATCACCAGGATCCCTCTGGGTCCTTGTGGGCCTGCTGGTCCAGCTGGGCCAGTAAGCCCCTGTGAAAGAAATATTCATAGCAATTGTCAATAAAATTATATGTTTGTTCTATGTTATATTCTAACCCCCAAAATGCTTTTGTCTAAACTAAATTAGTTTACATTTGTGTAATGACGCACTTTTATTATTGACTTCATTTGGTGGTTAGAACTTTGTTAGAAATTTTGATGAGTATTATCTTGTACTACAACTTACTGTAGTGCAAGCACAGTGTTCATTTTAGATACTGACTAAAGTCCAACATTTTAGACCTCATGTGGACTGTTTCTGCTCATGTTACTAATATGTTGTGTCCTGAACAAATAAGGAGCCAAATGTCATAATTTCAATTTTCTTTCTGTTTTCAGGCAGAAGACAGACTTACCTCTGGCCCGGGTAGACCTGGAGGTCCTTGCACTAATGTACCCTAGAAACAAGCATGGATATAATAGATTGTGCATTAGGAGAGAATAAACTCATTCCCCTGCTCATAACTAAAGCCACCAGACTATTCATTAAATGCCTCAAACAGCTCACCGGTTCAATAATGGCCGGCTCTCCCTTCTGGCCTTTCTCTGCTCTGAGGCTGGCCTGAAGAATAAAAAAAGATGTTAGAAATTACTTGACACTGGCAATTGAAGACATGACCCACTTGATGTACAAGTTCACTTGAGATTTACCTCTCCATCCCATGTCTCTGCTCTACCCCGCTCGGCAAAGTCAAAGCCATCTTCATATACTTCATACTCCTCATACTCTGACTCTGTGTCATTCTTGTAATCTTCATATTCAAGAACCTGTTAAGGAATGAAAAATACTACTAGTGACAGACATAGTGAACACCAAAATAACCTCACCATGATTCTATGCTGAGACATTTCTCGTATTTGCATGTAACCTACCTCATATTCAGTAACATTTGTGCCTGCTGTTACCGTGGAAACTGAGAGATCATCATAAAGGTCTTTGAAAAGGTCATCTCCATACTCTTCCACCACTGGCGTCTTTACTGGCTTGTCCTCCTGAAAGCCAGCACATAGCTTTAAATGAGTCATAGCAAAGACGCATCAGGGGACACTGAGCACTTCCAATTAGCACACAGTGCCTCCAAGTAAAAACACATTTTGCAATGTATGATTTGAATATAAATGCAAAACAGGTGGATTTTATGGGAATGAGCTGGTTATCTGGGATGCAGTTTGACAGGTGTGCTGTTAATTACAGTGCTAGAGTGTAATTATCTGATGGGCAACATCAGATTCATGTGGCAGCTGTGACAGCTACAGCAATAGCATGAGCATGAAAAATTTGTTAACTTGGCAAATTAGCAGATAATAAACATGGATAAACATACAGTAACACGATCTGGAACTGTGTAAAATTAAGAATTGATTGAATTTTTTAAAAATAATCCACTGTTGTTGTGGCATAGTGTTAGTTTGATTTAAACAATCCCAATGTTGACATTTAGCGAACTGCATCCTGAATATTAATTCTCTACTTGTATCATGCATAGCACACTTTTCAGATATGCATTATGCATGTACTAGTGCATGTTCTACTTAAAAAATACAACAATAGCTTGAAGGAAGCTATTGAGATTATAAAAATTACATTTAAAATACATTCTCCATATATTTTGGTAAGGATTTAGAGGAGGTGATGATTAGGATGGTGCTGGTTAGTGGTGCTTGTGAAAAGCAACTGAAGCAACTGGTGAGGTAAGAGGTGTTCACTATGGTTAGGGGGTATTAGGGGAGTGACCGGTTAGAGCTGCGTATGGCAGGAAGAGGTGGGGAGATGGGGTACAGGGCGTCTACAGGTATACGTTTCTACCTCCTCAGTAACCACTGATTCAGGCAGTGCACTGGGTACCACAGTTGGGGCCTCAGTTGTGGAATCAGGTTCATGTGTGGGCATCTCCATGAGGATCTGGTTGTAGACTTGAGTGGGAATAACAGTTTCTAGGGTGGCCTTAATTTCTGGTAGCTTTGTGGCCAGAAATGGTTTTGAGACAGAGACGTGGGGGGTGTTGTGGGTACTCTGAGGAATCCATCCTCAAGGGCCTCCTCTTCATCGTTTTTTCTTTCTGGACCCCTTCTTCCCTTTGCCTTTGCGTTTGCCTTTGCCTTTAGAGCCCTTTCCCCTCTTCCTTTTGTTCTTTTTAGATTCCCTGTCACTATTCGAGGCCTCCTTTGCTTCATCTGGCTGGTCAGTTTGCATCAAAACATCAGACCCAAGTTGGGAGTTCTTATTTGAAAAACGGATATGCAAGATGAAGGCACAGGTGGAGTATGGGAAAAAAAGAAACAGTGTTGTGAATGAAAACACAATAAAGGAAACAAAAAGTGGTGATACACAGAGACCCTGTTACACCTTATAATGTTAGATATCTAGTGTGATTTTCACTGAGCTGATGAAAACCTAAAGCAAATAAGGGTCATGATATATATATCCCTACACAGGTGATAATTTTTAGTGTGCAAATATATATTAAGACACCCTCTACTGTGATGTGCTCTGCATCTCAGTGCTATGGATGGCTTCTGCCTGAAAATTATGCTCAAGGCTCAGTCTGAAAAACAAATCAGTGACACGGTTGAGATCAACTTGTAAACAAGATTATTTGTGTAAGGGAGAACGATGGGAATTACGTCAGTGGGGTGGCAGATGTTGATGTGTTCTGGATTCAGAGCTCATTGGTCAGCTGTAGTTCTATAAAAGCCAGCTAGATTAATGAATTTATGTAAGTGTCCACACATATGATTACCCCCCCCCCCACACACACACACACACACACACACCACATACAAACACACACACACAAACAACACACACACCACATAGTCACAACTCTGTTCTTTTCTTCTTCCCCTGGTTGTCTTCTTCCTGATTATTCTATGTTTCAGACATCACCACAGAAATATACAGTAATTTATGTCCATGATGGATTTTTTACATGCCTTGAGGAGGGGAAGAGGTATTATATCATGTCTGATATATGGGCTTCTGGCTCTGTGTGTGTGTGTGTGTCCCTTGCCAAATGAACACCTGAGCCTTTTTGGCCCATTGGCTGCATTTGAAAGAAGACACTTCTTTTTTTACTGACACCCTCTTCTGTCCTCATCTCTCCAGTCTGTTTTTGCAAACACTCAGCACATTTACAATGTGCTCAGACGTCTTTTGGCTTGAACTGATGATGCTTGTAAATTTCAGATCAACAGTCTCTTTGACACATGGCTCTATTGACAGTTAAGCTAGTTTTCCTTACTTGTTGGCTGTAAGCAAGGGCCCACTTTATGGACCTGGCATGAGTGCAAGATGTAGAAGTTCATTATACTGCATAAATCTTAATAATAAAAAGCAGCGTCTCTACAACATGAACACTGAAATTATAACAGCACACACAAAAAACACTATGGATATTTAGATATTTGTTCTCCAATAGCTTGTAATCCATATCTTAGCAGTTTAATTGAGGTGAATGTCAACTGTCAAACAACAGTACACACTTATTGGTACTAACCTCCTGTGTGTTCAGAGCTTGGCTGTTGTAGGGTAAAGCAAAGTTACAATCTGGTATGTAGTTCACACAGTAGTCAGCAGCAGTGTGGGGGTCCTCCACGATCAATAGCTGCTGAATATCCCCCTGAAATAAAGCAGAAAGTAGATGGAAATAGGGCTGGAAACACACAGTAAATGTAGATCGTCTACGGGGAAGACACATTTTGAAAGAACAAGATTACTCAGCCTTTCAGAATATTCCATAAAACCATGAGAACAACACACAGAGCTACATTTAAAACAAAATATAAAGCAGTAACATCATTAAACTGAAACTATTGATACAGTGAGTGACCACTGCGTCTCCGTGTTCCCATAACTGCAGAAGGGGTCTAACTGTGTACACAAAACAGTCAAATAGCTCTTTCCCACCCCGCTGTCAGGACCTTTCACTTACCACCGAACCCTGGAGACATGGCCAGTGTGTAAACACAAACATGTACAGAGACAGCCCTGCTGGTCCCTGCGGTAATTTGGGCCCAAGTAACCTTCTATGAGCATTTGAGATTTTCTATGTTGAAAGATGAGCGTTAAAATATATTTCATAATATCTATCGAAAAGACAGCTTATAAGTGAATATAACTACGTCAAATGAGAAAGTAATTTTATTTAAAAAAGTGGGCAGCATTGTGTTAGGGATACAAATCGATGTAACTGACAGGCCATTGCAAACATATTGGCAGGTGAAACGCTATCCATGGACGGCTGGGCAGCCATTTGTGATAAATGTGAACTGATTAACTGCTTGATGTTGTAGTAATTATAGTCCCAATTCAATCTCTTTAAATTGGTGTTAGCAAGCAGAGGTGAAATAAATCAAAACATATTTCTACTCTGTTACACACAAACAGCTTATGTGTCTAATGCAGCTTAAATCAGACCTTGGCAATGTGTGTCTATGCAAGGTCTGAATCAGCATGCACAAAACTATAAGCCTATGAATGAAACCAGCATTCAGGATTTAATGTATCAGACATTAGAAGGAGTTGTTATCCACTCATCCTTTTTTCTTGCTGTTTTGGCCAAAAGCCACTGTTAAGCAACAAAATAATTGCACTCTAAAGTGAGAGTGAGACTGAGAGAGAACTGCAACGGGGAGTTGATCTAATCCAATCTCAATTTGAGATCAAAGAGAAGCACTTACACACAGCAGTTTTCCTGTTTTTCTCACCTTTGGAAAAACAGAGGGAGTAACGTGCTGCACGGAATTGTGTGTGCTCTGCCATTCTCCATCTAGAATTACACTGATGACGAGCTGGATGTGCTGAAATGCGAAACACCCCAGCTAATTCCACAAGTTTTTTACAGCTCACAAATACGTGACTATGTTAGAAAGCTTTTCAGAAAGTGATTTCTTTGTCTGTACTGAAGTGGATAGTACCAGCTAGATAACAACACACGGCTTCATCAAATCCCAATTAACTTATATGAAACTTTATATGAGTCGCACTTTTTTGCAGTGCCTCATTATGATTTTAATCTCTATAAGATGAATTGCATTCTTGTGTGAGGCACGAGCTGATGTGGCTTCAGGAGCAAAAACTATTTTATTGAACCTGACTTTAATGCCTCCATTTGTTAAAAGTGCAAGATATGCTAAGGACTAACCAAAAACATCTGACCACCATCAGACATACCGTAAGTAGTCACTATAGCAAAATATGACTAAAACAAACCGTTCTGTGTGCTTCTCTGATTTATGTGGTAAATCGATGGGGTTGCTGAGCATTCAAATAAAGCTGCACTTTGATGATATGCTTGACAAGTTGTGGTTTCAACATGTCTGTAACAGTGAGCCAAAAACATGTCTTATTTCCAATTCTAATCAAGACAGAACGGACCTGAATTTCCTAACAAATAAACACTAGGCTGGATCTTATCTAAGCAGTCAGCATGTTGGAGGCACATTTACACGGCCAAGAAGGAGCACAACCAGACATGTGGACACTTTTGTGTTTGCTTTACAGCAAGAGTTTGAGGACCCACTTTTTTTAGTCATTTGTAGGAAATCTGGAAGTAATGGAGACATTAGTGGATGACCATAGTCCCCATGCTCTCACGCTGAGCTCCCACGCTGGGAGAACTGGGCCAGAGCACTGGCCTCCTCCCCCAGAACCAGGGCCTGGGAACAGAGGCCCAGAGGTCAGCCTGCTTAATCTCTCCTCCCTTGGTACTAACCTCACCCAAGGTATAAAATACTGATGATTATATAAACACAGCCAGACACACTGCACATACTTATAGCTATGAATAAATATATGCACATTCTGAGACTTATACTTTACCATCACATTTTAATGAAAAATCTAAATCAGAAGGAATCTTTTGGCTCTTGTGAGTTTTTTTTTTTTCATTTGTTTAAGATTAAAACAAGATTCTTAGACCCAATTGCAGATTAAATAAATGCTAATGTAATTTAAAACATCATCAAAATGACCATAAAAAGCGTATGGCTTGAATTAAAAAATAGATGTGATATTCAAATAGTCTGATGGTAGTAGTCATCACCACAAATTCAGTATCTTGATCATAACTCTTCACATACAGTAGGATGATGAATAAGAGCATGGGAGTGTTTTTGGAGCGTGGCCACAGATGAAATGGTCTCTTCTTCTGAACAAGGAAATTTATAGAGCCCACAAGGAGACACATTTCTTAACTGAAGTGGGATATAATGTAATTTAAAAACTGGAGAGCTTGTGAGTAGAGTCTGAGGGGTGAGTGGAAAGAAACATAGGAGGGGCAAGGTTAAGTTAGGCCAGTCGGAAGTTAATATGCAGACAAGTTTGGGGAAGTAGTCGTTAAATACTCGCACAAAAGCCTAAGGTGAGTGGCGTCCAATTAGACGACAAGGGACACCTGGTTTTCTCTTGATGAAAGTGAAGTAACTTATAGTTTCTGTCTATAAGGCCAATAGGAAGCAATAACAACCGTCCCGCTGCAGTTTATTAGTTACTTTATTAGTTTAATTATGTCACTTTGGTCAGCTGTGGGGTATTTCAGGAAAACTGAAGGGAAACTTCACGGCACCTTATACCTCTATCAATCTTTTTTCTTTCTCATTCTGTTGTCAAGCACAGAGTGACACAGGGACATGGCAAGAGAAGGGGCTTGAGACAATCTCTATTTCATGCTGTGGGTGAGAGATTTAGAGTCAAACCTCACTATGAATGACAATGGAGCAGAGGCTGCATATTGTTACAGGAAGCACAGAGAATGACTTATGACAATGAGTCACTGTGCTGGAAACAGAGGAGTTGGAATAACTCCCAGAGATTAAGTTGAATCTTTTTTTTTTTACGTTTTTTCCTCTGCAAACGTGTGTGGACATTTATTTTAATGCTTTTAAACAAGGACACCACTTGAAACTTTGCACTTTCAAAAGAACCAAATTCAGAATTTTTTCAGCCAGAAGCAATTTGGAAAGACTAAAGCAGGAATTTGATCTGTTATACAAATCACTGCTCATTCATAAAAAGCCCCGCATGTGCAGCCACAGGAAGCTGTGGCAGAAGTATGAAGAGGCTGACATCTGACCATCACACGACATGACCAAACAATCCGGAACCTCCAACAGCTAAATGCACAGGTGGCCATTCAGATTCACATCAAACATCACCTGACAAATTTAAAATGCAAAGCAAATATGCCATTTCTTGGCTTTGCAATGGTAATGATGAAGTTAGACATGTCTGAACGGCACACACCCCATCCCACTCTCTCCCAAACACCTCTTTTCCTCACTTCTGCTTTGTTCCTGCAGTACATGATTGACAGGACAACCTTGTCACCCCCACAGCTTCTGGGACATTGATTTTCCCTTTAAATGTACGTGGCTATACTGCCTAGTCATCAGCAACAGTGCAGATAAAACACATTTGGTTAAATGTCAATGTTAAAGAAGTTATATAGAGGAGGACAAAGTGAGATGAAAGTCATATAAATGAAAGAATAATTGGGATGTTCCCCTACAGCTTCTTGTTAGAGGCATCTACTGGTATGCATTATATATTACTCCACAGGAAAACTCCCCCATGGTTTCACATACATACTTAATAGCAAGTCCACACAGTGCTGAATCTCATTGACTTCCTTTGTCAACACTTGCTGGTAATTCACTGCATTCATGGCTCATAGTACATAATTTGTTCAAATTAATTGTTAAGCTCAGTAACTAGTCAACCAGAAAAGTTGGCCAAATACAATGAAAACCAACTAATTGTATTGGAAGAGTTTTATATTCAAAGAAAATGTTGGATTTAAAAAATAAGTTTTTCCTTCATAGTGTCCTACCTCAAATACATCTTCATCCAGCAGCCGTGTCCCAAACACAGTCACACCCTCTGTGCTCACTACAGCATTGTCCCCTCGCAGCAGATCCAGGGTCTCTACCACTTCACAGTCCAAGTAGAGGGTCACTGACTTGTCGTGCACACTGTAGGCTATCCTGTGCCACCTAAAAGAGCAAAGACAGAGTGAGCAATAACAGAACAGTTCATCCCTGGAGGGAGGTACTTGGAGAATTGTGTAATTCAAATATTTTATTTAGGAAAATAAGCAGAATTAACAATGCTTAGAACTTTTTATTGTCTCTTGCAAGTCAAACAAAGCAGAAGCATCTTTTAGCCGAAGTCTAGAAGGGATTGATTTCCATTACTGCTCTGAGCAGGTCAATTTACTGCAGAAAGCATTAATCTTACCTTACTCTCTTTAAGGTCAGTCAGGATCAAACACACAGATTTCAATGCTTGTATAAGTTAAATATGCACAGCTGGTATAAATTACATAGTGTTGATGGATCAGATCTATTCAACACATATCATGCCCACTTTATTTTATTAATACCTAGTTATATTTTATGGTTTTCTCTAACTACTTACTTTCCATCAGCCAAGTTGACCTTCCTGAAGATGGGATACATTTGAGGTGTAGGCTGCCCATGCTGGTCCTCATACAAGAAAACAGGAGAGCGGCCCACTTCCAACCCCAGCTGCTGCACCCCCTGGTCATCATACACTGAAAGCAGGAAGGACTGGGAACTCTTTTTAGCTCGCACTGTAGCCATCAGGGAGAAATTCTCAGGAAATTTGGAATCTGGAAGGAGAGAAGAGTGGAGAGGAGAGAGGTGTTGTTAAGTCATACAATAGAGAGCACAGCAGGCTGCAGACATTTTCATAACATCCAGGCACCACCTGCTGCCACTGAGAACTGAGTAAAGATAATAATGATAAAAAATATTGCTTATGTAGGCAGAGAGCAGCCACAAGGTAGTGTGAAGGGAGTTCAAATACATTTTTAAGGTTTTAGTGAGATAAATATCTGTCAAATAAGGGACACGTTTAAAAACCCTCCTTGCCTGATGAGGCTGGAAGCTGTATGCGGTCTAGGAAAACAGTCTCCTACCTGGGAAAAGCTGTTTGGTGGGGGCACTGAGCTGGATCTTTTTGTCTATCTTGTAGGCCATATCTGTCTCCTCTCCGCCCATCCTACTAGTGCAGAGGCCAGCCTCCAAGGACACCCCCTCCATGTTCTCTGACAGCTCCAGCACTCGTAGAACATCAACGGGATCAGCTGGGAATGGGAAGAAAGAAAAAGTTAACCATCTGTGCATAATTATACAGCAAATAGAGACAATACAGTATGCTGTTTTAAGTCATGCTCACAATACATGTTTTGTTTTTTTAATAAAGTTGATCAAAAATAAAATTGATTTCCTGTTTTATGATTATTCTGTTTTTTCGCATTGTATGAAAAACTGTACAAAAAAACAAAACCTCTGAGCTTGTGGCTGATGGTGGCAGCATGCTTTCAGTTATGTCAGTCTCACTGTTATATTCTGCTAGTGTGACAGCACTTTGTTGTGCAGCTCAGCTAAGTGCTGGTTGTTACTGAACTGAAGAGCTGGGTTTAGTGCAGCTGAAAGCAGGTCTTAAAGTGTGGAGGCTTCCTGCTTCCTAGGAGTCGGAAGAGACAAGCTCCTCTGAGATGTGGCGGCAGGTGGCCAGGCTTCTGTGGGTGTTATTATAGGATAGGGGTGGTACCCAGCCTAACCTATAATCCTTCTGAAGCACACCTGACAGCTGACACCTGCACACTACTCACCCTTCACCAGGGAGCAACAGTACATCTGCATCGTATTTATAACAATTTAAACAGGCATAAATGAGCATGTCAGTGATTCATATATTCTCATTGCTCAAGGAATTTTTTTTTGACAATTAAATACACATTGTATTTGTTTTTCTTCCAAAAGTGAATATAAATATCAAGAAATGACAGAGAATAAGGCACTGTGACAGATCACTATCGGTATTATTCACGCTATTATTATAAAAATATGATTATATTTATATTGCATAGAGGAAAAATAATATCATCATTGCTAAAATTAAGGTTTGGTGTTGTAGAAATACAGTATATACAACATCCACTTAAGCTTATTTGCAATGAACACAGCAACTAATGCCCCTTTAGATATGAAAATTTTCCCAGTGGATGGTCTCCCTCATTACAATGAGCTTGTGCTTTATTTGCAGTCCACTGGTCATGTTATTAGATTTTTTGTTGATAAAGTGCTGCCGTGAGCATTAGCTGGGATCAGAGCTTTGTGTGTATCCAGTCTCCCACCAGCTGCTAGTGAGGGCCTGTTCACAGTAGCTCAGCACTTAGCATTCCAGGCATCCGAAATGAGCATCCTAAACCAAAATTGCCTCCTCTAGCTTTCACCACTCGTGCAGGGCTCGCCTTTTATTCTCCTTGTTAATTAAACATGTGGAGGGAGTTTACCGTTACCCAGACATTGCTTGCAGGAAAACACAGCATTACATTTTATGGCATTATTTATTTGTATTGCAGAGGTCATTTATTCCAGGCAGCTTTGAGAGCTTGCTCTCTCAGTCCCCTAGCATGGCAACAGGGTTGTAAATAATTAGGTAAAGCTGTGAATTACAACCAGGTTCCCACAATGGAAAGCATAAATTACAGATCTTAAAGCATTTAGGACCACAGGGCTTAAATGTTGAGGTTACACATAGTCATGGACAAGACACATAAATTAAATAACTATACAAGTTGCCTGTTTCTAAAAGCAGAAGCCAGTGGCACCAATAAATGTTCACCAACACACAATATCATCATCATTAATTGATGATGACATTGTTTTATATGGAATAGCTGACAATGAACCAAGGGCTACATATTAAGTAACACTTACTCTGAAAGGTCATAGCTCTGCCGCAAACTTAGATCAAGTTTTCTAATATACTTTTCAAGTGACAGTCATAATGTTAAGTATCTTGTATCTGCAATAATTAATTTGTTAGTTGCAAGGTTTATTGTCAATGTATAAAGTTCTTAATGACTTTTTTCAGAATAGTTAAGAAATCATGTCATTTTCTCAAATATGGCCTGACATGGTCCATAGAACCTAAACAATACCGATTAAGTTGGAAAGTAATAAATAGGTTGGAGTAAATTCAACATTCTCTTATTTACTAAAAGTGCTTGAAAAAACATTGGTGTTCAGAGTCTCCTTTGTTTTTATCTGCAATTCTGACATATTTACATCATGTCTGGCTCCTAATCCTTAGTCTTTGTATTTAATTGAACTGGCAGGAGTGTCTATGTCTTTGTCTAATCCAAGTGAGCTCTTTGTTGCTCTGTTGTGGCCTTGTTTAATACCTGACTTCACCTATCTCCCTTTTTCTCTTTGTCTCTATGTCTATTTATCTATCCATTTATCTCCCTCTTGCTCTCTCTATCAATCTATCTAGTTATCTTTCTGTGTCTCTCATTCATACTCAGGCACAGGAAGGAAGAAAGGTCATAAGGCAGTTATATTTGGAAGAGTCTGAATAACGCTCTAAATTGAAGCATCATGGGTGTAATTAAATGGGATTTTTGAGTTTCTGTCTCATCCAAAACACCACCTGACAGAGTGGCCTAAAAACAAATAACATAGATAGTTTCTCAATAAAATGGCTCGAGCAGTCCAAAGATGATAAATGCACCCAATAGACCACATAAAGTATAGTGACTCTCTCACTATGAGTTTTAAAGATGACTGTGGCTCTATTCTAAACATGTGCCGGCAAAGGGCTGACAGGAGACCATTGACCTTTGACACTCTCGAGACAACAGGGAACAGTCAAAATGCGCAACACTGCCAAAGGGAGAAACATGAGACAAACAACTGAAATTCCTTTAAAAAGAAAGTGCTTGAAATGTGTCTGTAAAATGTAAAAGGAATAATATTCTATACAGCGAAGTGTGCAAAACTAACTGCGGAGGGCTAATTTTGGCAAACTCATTTAAAGGATGTGGGAAGAACCGATGTTGAAACCTTGAAAGCTGCTGCAACAACATTAAGAGTTAGTTGGACACATAAGGAGTGATCCAAATAAAATAAAAACCGGGGGAATATCACCTTCAGTATCACCATCTCCAATTCCGGCCTTAGGCTGTAGTGGCAGATCGCCATTGACATCTGGATACATGCATCAACCAGTAAAAGCCGTTTCTTTTCCCTGCTTTGGATCCATTTGTCACCTTGAGTGGTGCCAATTCTTGCAGCCTCTTTTCTACCCTGCAGGACTGACTGTCTGAGCAGGCTTTGCTTGCATCTCATTAGGATTTATAGTAATGATATCCCTACATCACCAGTCAAATAATGTTACTGTACTTTAGAACCTTGGTAAGAGTGGATGAGCACAGAGGAGATCAGCATCTTGAAGAACACTATTACTCACTTGGTCTGCACAGCGTGCTGTCCCCACCACTTAAAGACATGGTTCAACATGTTCGAAATAGTACTGTTGAATCTCGGAGCACTGATGACTCCCTATGACACCAAAATATCACAGTACACGGGAGATGAAACATGCATCAATTTCACAGACACCCAAATCTGGGTGTTGTAGCTAACACTCACAGTACAGCATGTAATTACAGTGCAGGTACATAATAATGCGTATAAGCACCTAAAGATTTTCCATACGAGACACTTATCAACCCTTCTTTTTTGGGCTCCTAGGCTTTTCTCTCTGAGACAATCATATCTGTCCAGCAATAATGCTGTCCACGGTCTTTTTGAAAGACAAGAGCTGAGGTTTGCGCCCCACAGATCAAGCTTTTTCCCCTCGAAATACCACCAAACAGTCTGCATCTGTGTGGCTTCTCTGTGACAATTGACACAGTCTTTCCATGCCCCGCAGTCCTACAACTCAGCACCACTTCAGTCATACATGGACATAATGTGTTCTCTGTGTTTCCTGAGCAAATATCTCAGAGGACATTTCTAATGACTCACACCACCTACACTCTCTGCTCAGCCTGAAAATACCAATCACACACACACAATACTACACTGTCAGAGACTATTTAGCCTGGGAACTGAAGAATTTAAGCAAAAAAACGGCAATGAGAAATTCCCATAACGTCTTAGGCCACGCCCTGAGATGAGTGGAGGAAAAGTAATATTTGACCTTTAAATCGCTGCTTGGCAACGTGTGTGTGTCTAATAATAAATAGAATGCAAATACATGACCATGTTCTGAATATTTTTACATCACGTACAAATGTACAAACTATTTTTTTTATGGATTTGATCAAATGTTTGTTTATTTTTTTCTCCACTGTTCCAAAAAAAACTACAATTGAGATAACATTTGTTAAACATTTTAATCAAAGCAATAAAACAGATGACAATTAATAATTAACATTTTCTGGCAGAAACAGTGGTAATGATCAAATAAATCTAGACACTTTTTACTCAGACTCCATGAAGAAGAGCCTTAATCTAATTATCAGTGAGTGTGACCTTTTGTCTGGGTCACTGCTGCGTGTGAACAAGAATATTATAAGCCAACGAGAGCCAATACACCCTCTAAATGGATGAAAATTTAAACACATGAGCAGCCAAATATGACCAATGCACTGGCTGTGCACAGAATAACACCAGAATGACCAAACAATCTGTACAAAAGTTTATATGTAGCTCACTTATAATGACCATATAGTGAAAAACAGCCCTTTGGAACTCTGCCCTTTCTCTCTGAATCACTGTATCATTTCATCTGTCAAACATTTCATTGTTTTACTTGTAAATAGAGGTTATTTAAAAATGTAGTTTGTTACATATATCTATGACAACAGTAAATTTCTACAAACTCTTGAGACAGAGTCATTTGTTGGACTGAAAGTATGCAAATGAAGAGGCAGAGACATTTATCTGCCTGACTGGGCTTTGTGGTTGGGTCTGTTTCCAGTTATCACTGAGAGTTTAGAAGCGAGTCAAATTAGAGCTTGTGCAGATGACTGTTAGGAATGGATTTTAACATATTCTGAGGGGTTATGGGTCATGAAGTCATTAATAATATGAGGAGACCTTGAGAGCAGAGATGAAAGCTAACTACTGCCTATGATTAGGTATCTGATCAATTTTAAGTGTGTAGCATGTAGTGTCAAATTAATTGCCACATTATTTATACTTAAATGAGTAGGCGTGTGTAGGCATGAGATGAAATAAAAACATCTCAAGACATGCAAACACAGAGAGTATGGCTGTTATGAGAAATTCTGTGGTGGCACATTGACAAACAGCTGAGAGAGGAAAGACGATTGGATCTGACTTAACACAAACAGGAAATGCAGAAACTATTCTGAAAAAGTACCGTTCATTCGGGCACTGTCATCCCCTTACTCTATAAAACAGCAGCATGTTCAACTTTAGAATCTACAACTTAAGATATTACATTTACATTTGAGTAATGTACTTTTTCCTCTGACATACAGTATCTCATTGCTTCTTTCATACAACATGGGGTGTGGACGTATTGGTCGTGGGTTTTTTTAGCTGACGGTTATCAACTGATTGGTCTGCTGAATATAGGCCAGTGGCTAGATCGTGTTGTGTAGAATAATCTTCACTCTCATTTCTTGTTGAAGCTGAAAGATTTAGGTGGAATTAGTTTTTTTTTTTTCCCCAGTTAACATCAGCACCACATTCTTCGAACTCCACAGTTTGTTTTCCACGTGTTTGTTCACAGCATGATGGGCTGACAGGCCAAAAGCTGCACGGCCCATAGAGAAAACACCTGCCCCTCAAGGCTCCTGACTTCGCAGGAACTCCACACAAACACATATTTGTCCTTCTATGCTTATGAAGAAATTCTTTGAATGCTGTAACTCTAACTATAGTGTCCACTGCCTGTCTAACATTGGCCCCTAAACTTGCCTGACCCAATTTCTAACTGCTCACCTCTCTTTAAGAGGGAGGCAGGGGGGTTAAAACTTCTTGATGTTGGAATATATTTTCTCATTGCTTTGTTTGTAAAGAGATCAGGTCTTCATAAATACGAAACACACCACCACAATAAAGATAACCACAGCAGCACAAACATTTCTATGCACTTACATGCATAGGCAACATGTGCACTTCAGGCACAGAGGATTAGCTACCTACAAACTTGAAAGCGTGCGCATGATCAAGCTCGTTCCACCCCAAGCCTTCATTTAGTCTCTCAGACATCATAACAGTCAGGCAGCTATTATGAAAGGTAATATCAGACCTGCCATAGTATAACACTACACACATCCACACAGATATACTGTGCACATAATCCTGCTCCTCTGTGCTTGTAAGGAACACCAAAAAACATTTCCAACAATTTGTCGCCCTCTGTGGAACTTTTTCCTTTATGGTAGCAGCTTTGTGTCTTTGCTACAGGAAGCTTGACAGGTTCACAGATGTTGAAATATGAGCAGGGTCACAATGTCACCGAGAGCATCGTATTGTTTTCAGGAGTCCACAGATTAAGGTAGGAAAGCTTACTAGTGTGATCTCCACTGAGATGTGTATGTGATGGATGACAATGATAACATTTTTCTGAGGCTAATAAACTGGCATAAAGAGGCAGATGATACAAAAGGGGACGCTGCAAAGGAGTCAGCTTCCTGATGTCTGCTCATTGTAATTCCACAGGAAACATCTCCAACTAGTCCCACAGAAAGCTGCTTGAAGCATCCAGCGATCAGAAGCACAGAGCCATAGAAGCCTGGGAGGAAACGAGTTACTGAGGTTCTGGATGCCAGATGTGTGTTGAATACTATAGATTGCAAGTCAGTGTTATGAATTGTTTAAGCATCTTCTCTACATATTAAAGACTTGGGGGAATTCCAAACAGTTTTCCTCATCAAAAAGCAGTTTGATATCTGTTTTTTGATATACTTGCAGGATCAGCAGCTAGGGACAGACATCAGCATCTCTGATACTTCTGATGGTTAATATTTTCATTAGAGAAACACAAACGCAGATAACAAAAGGAGACACTAGAGCCATAACAGGCATAAAATTCCTCTTTTACTATTCTCTATCCTGCTAAATTCAGCTGCCTCTTTCATTTGTTTTCATTTGCCACTAATTTGTTGCTGGATCAAAGGGGAACAAGGCTTGCCGTCCTCCTTTGGGAGTCTGGTGCAAGATTGGCAAGGATGCTGGATCAAACGGGACACAGTGAGGGGGCTGTATGCACAATTTCCCTTCTGTCATAGAACCAGTCAAGGATGAGGCAGGGCATAAGCAGTACGAGGGAGATTATGTAAATGAAGAGATAAGGCATATAAAATAAAAACAAACGCTCCCTATTCCCTGACTTTGACTGGAAAAGAAAAACAACAAATGAACAAAAATGGCAAAAGAACAGAGGACTCGAACTGAAACTAACTGTGGACGTGTGCAAGAATGTCTCACTTCCTGTCAGCAAACATGACTACAAAGTCCTCTCTCATCTTTTGCGAACACACACACAGAAAGCATATGGGAAAACATTCTTGCACTGTAATGCACATGAACGCTAAGACTCAGAGGCACAAACGCATTATCAACCACATGCACAAATCTAAGACTGCCATATCAGCACCACCATATGTCCCATGCATTTTTAAGTCCCAGCCTCATTAAAGTGCAGTGGACACCACAGCCATTGTCTACTACACCAGCAACTCCAACCCGTCATAAAGTAGGTGCATGTTGAAAGCCATAGGTAAAAATTAGAAATTTTTTTATGACTTTTGCTGACCATAGTTCAACCCCTGCTGTTGAGGCATATCTGTATCAGGGGTACATGGCAACAGAGCACACAGGCCTGTGTGGGTGACAGATACAGCACCAGTAGGGCAAATGACATATTGCATATGAGCATAAGTGATTGTTACTGGCTGTGTTGGGAAGAAGTTTCAAAATGGCTGCAGTGCTTGTTGAATAAGTCTTTAAATGAAGCGACTGAGGACACCAGGACACTGTGTAACCAGGTCCACCTCCTACAGGTAAATAATAGAGACACAGTGACATTAAATAACTTACTATAAGTCACTACATATTGTAAAATGACTTGAGGTTGAAGCCTGAACTGAAAACTAAAGCATAACTAAAGCAGTGAGAGAGTTAATGCTGGTAAAGCACTTTCACTTCAGACCTACTGTATGTAAGCAGAGAGCAAACAGATCCATGACAGGAATTTTAATCTACTCAGTGACCATTCACCTCCTTCTCAAGCCAGCGTTAAACCGTTTCACAGCAAACCTACACTGCTCACGAGCAAACTCAAACATGACATCATCCATCTCCTGAGGTCGCAGCACACCTGACGCAGGAAGGACGAGTCAAACACTGGAAATATGTTCAATTATAATGCAAGCTGGAGCAGGAAAGGCTGACTCAATCAAGATGTGCTTCTTGTGCAATGACGCGGATAATTAATATGTATGCACATCCAAAAATAGCTGATACATAATTGCAAATCATTTGCATAGTTCTGAGACGTACCGACAACTTCTTAAAAGTTATCTGAGCCGACTCGCCGTTTTAATCCCGGCCCGGGGCGAGTCTGTGGGGCCACAAGTTGCATTAACATTCACGCACACAGCGTCGCACACCAGGATCCGAAGTGAAGCGTGTAACTCAGAGTAAAGATTAGGATTCTGAGCGGACACCTTCGCCTGGGCTTGGGGCTAAGTGATGAATGAAGGAAGTAGACTAAGGAAAACTTTTTAAAATTAATAAAGCTTCACAGAAGGCACGGACGGGACTCCTAGATACAGCCTCACTCATAAAAGCATCTGCAGCATGTGAACATCATTTTCCAGCTGCAGGTGCTCGATGAGATACTTTACCAGCTTGTGACATCGTCAGGTGAAGTAGGATCAGAAGTACTGGCGCTATTCTCCTGCGGGACCTGGTCCTTATTAAATGCTTCATCTTTCCAAGAGGAGGATCCCCTCTGCCTCTGCCTCTGCCTCCGCCACCAGAACCTTCACTGCACTGCAAGTTCTTTGTGTAGGAACCAAGCAGCCATGCGGTGAAACGGCAGAGAAGCCTCGCGGTGTGTAGTTCCACTTGCTTGGTGCTTGGAGAAGTTTTGTTGTGGTGGCTCCTCTCAGTTTCGCTGGGTCCCACTCATTCATTTTCTCCCTCTCGCCATCACTCCCTCCCACTGTTCTCCACCTCCTCCGCGTCTTCCCTCCCATGGGACGGTGTCCCGGGACGTGCAGGAGACTCCGCGATAAATCACGTGGAGCTGCATTAATTTGTTGGGGTTCAGTTCTTAATTATCATGGGTTGGTCATAAACCGCAGAAATGCGGCAGGGTGCAGCCGTTTTACACAGAAACTCATCAGTTTCCGGGTTTTTGCAGATGTAGCCAGTGTAGGCTTTACACGATCACAAGAGACGTGATTACAGTTTGAAAAAATGTAAAATAAGATCTGACTAATATATTAACTATAATCACGGTATTGATGATGATGATGATGATAATGATGATGATGATGAACATCAGAGGATGACGTTGCTGTGCTGAGTGTGAAGCCCAGTTAAGCAAAGTTGTGACTTAGGAATTCAGCTACATAAATAAAATCGATGATGATCTCAATAATTGTAATTATTAGTAATTTATTTTAATAATAATTTATTTATATTACATTAAAATGGTACTGAGGATGAGTATGATGCAATCGTTGCAGATGTTCAAGGATTTAAGTCTTGGTGTCTGGACCACAGTTTCTCTTCATCCTTCCACCTGACAGTGCAGATGAGAGGCTTGACTGAGTCATTTGAAGCTGGACGATGTATGACAACTTTGAACTTCACAGCAGGAGGTAAATAAATCTCAGCCTTACAACACCCGGGGCCAGTTCAGGGAGCTGGATTTTTTTGCAGACCAGGGCAGGTTATCTCTTCCATCACACTAAACTCATCCCAGCATTACAGCAGCTTTTGTGTAATGTTTGTTCAGGCTGGAGCCTGAATTATCCTAGGGTGGAGTTTGCTGCAGTTCAAAACTGGTCAGTTTGATTAGCTTGGGGCTGGCACATCTGAGCAAAAAACTAAAAGATTTATTATTGCTCAACACCCATCTTCAATTAGCTGTTTAAACCTCATCTAAAGCTCTCTGATGCAGACAAATGCAGACACTCCAAAGTTTACACAAAACTGAAATATAATTTTGCAAGTTTGACTTCATCTCAATACTGGAAAGATGCATTTGAGTGTTTCATTGCAATGATGTGCCAAATATAAGGCTATTCAGTGTTGATCACCTATTGGGGCTGAATATACCCTGGCCAGAAGCCTAATTGTTACTTGGAAGACTGAAGTGGTATTCAGTTGGGACATGCTCTAAGATAAGACTTGTGAATACCTTGTCTAATTGGAAAATTACCAAAAATGTTTCTAGAATCGCAGCTACAGCAGGCCTTTGTAAATTAACTGGAAGCTAAAAACCCAGAGATCATTCAGAGAAAATGAGCCAAACCATAAGTTCTTGAGGGAGAAGAGTCCCAAACCACAGAAAGATGGTGGAACACTATCTATTTTGAATTTTTTTTTCTTTCAGTCTTTAATTCACAGATGCTGTTCAATAAGATTTTCAGCCAAATCCAACTCTAAACCACAACATATTAAACATTAAATAGCATTTACCACAGACAGTTATGATCCAAAACATGATGTTGAAAAGTTGGACTCAACAACATTTTAAACAATCCTTCAAAATCTTAAAAAGAGTAAAGAATAAATGATACAAACAAAGCTATGTGCTGACAGACTGAGAGTCAACAGAAACACCCAGATAACTGGCAGATTGAGGATGATCTGGAAGGTAAACAATGGCTCCGCTGACCTGCCTCCATGTCCCTTCTCAGTAGCAGCTTAGCCAGCTTGAGTTAGGGCCACATTCCTAGCAGCTTTTAGCAGATAGTTACTAAGAGTCCAGTGAGTCGTCTAATCTCTGGGTGGGAAATAGTTCTAGAGCATGTGCTATGTTCCATTGTCCATCAACTGAACGTGTACAACCTAATTATTCATTAAAACACAATAAACAAGAAAGCAAGAGATGCTAACGTTTCCAATGAGTTCTTTACCAAAAATAAACTAAACACCATAAACACAATATTTTCCAAATGACTGGCACCTAATATTTATTAACTCAGCCTGGGAGCCAGCACATACATTTAAATTATTATATGACATGAATGTGATGTGCAGGAAAATCCCTATTAAAATCAACGTCAATACATTTGTCTCTTGCCAGTAGATTGTCAAGTTCCGTTAACTAGGAGGCTTTCATAAATCAGGCTGATAATGATGAATGTAGGGTAAAAAGATTATCCTTATCCTTTTCAAGGTGATATAAACTGTTAAAAATGCTTTCACATGGGGAACGAAGTCACTTCATGCTAACGGCCTCTTTATCTTGATATTCAATCAACAGAAACCAACAGAGCAACTTTGTTTCACACACATTACAAATCATGTGGAAATCCAAGATACCAAGATATGCTCCATATGTGTTTTGACATGTATTTATGGAAGAGTTGTAAAGGGAAAAATCACAGATGAAATTTGGCAGGAGATGAATCTATCACAGACTCTGTGGAAGGAAAAGCTTAAGGACATGTTTCTGTTTCTCTCTGTGTGTTTTAGCCTGTTTAGGTTTTAGTCTCATGTCATTTTTATTTATTTATTCTCTAAATCTTCAGAATAACATGAAATTATGTTTACAGTATTGGATTTGAACGCTCATCCAAGACCCAGCATGTGAGGCTTGTATAATTTGAAAGTATCTCTTTCTCCCTCTGCAGGTCATTTGGTGCTGATAAATGATGGTGGACTTTCCTCATCATTTAATCACTGAGACAGTGGAAGTGAACTAATCTGTCATCGCCTTATTTTAGACCCGGTGAGATAATGTGAAACCTTATTAATTCTCTAGAGGAGCTGGTGAGAATTAAAGATTAGAGACTCTAAGATGGGGTTTCAATTTAGTCTGCCTCCAGTCTGCTGCTTGTGTTGTGGAACATGCCAGAACAGGACAAAAGGCCAACTGTTAGACAAAATATGCATGCAAATGTTAAGAAGAATCATACAAGTGACTCTTTCATCTTGCCAAAAATAATATATGTAGAGTATGTGTATTTTCTACACAGTGATTATAAAAAAACCTCACAAATCATTTCAGATCTACACCTCTACTTCTGGATGTCACATAATTGTATATTTCTGTGTGTACAATGATAAACATTGTATTTACTTCCAGTCGTTTTTGACTTTATTAGGATATAAAGGTCAGTGCATTGTGGAATTTTTGTATCAGAGCCTGGCAGCTATTGTCACTTCATTTTAACATCTATAGGTGAATTATGAATGGGCACTAGAACAAGAAGAACAATTTTTGGAAGGGACACATGGAGATCTTAAAAAACAGCCCACATCTGTCTACAATTCATGTTATGAGGAATAAAGGCTACACTATGTGATATCACAGCTATTAATGAAAATGGTGTGGTCTTTTATGGAAAAAATTAAAAATCTGACATCCCTGACTGATAAGAGTACAAGTAGGCAAGTGCAGTCGGTTAATTAATCAAAGGCTCATGAAAGCCCTGATCTTTGAAAATACCTCAAGAGAAATGAGATTGTGTCACCCACTGACTGCTGGTGGTATTATCTCTCTTTATTCATCAGACAGCATGTGTTCTTACATAAGAGTACTCACTAAACCACACCACCTCACCACAGGGGTTCTGGATTTACCTCCCTGTGGTATAAGGGAGCAGAGTTTGCTTATCAGACAGCACTTACCTTAACCAATTATTTTATTTAAAGCTTGAAAAAAGACTTTTGTACTTTGTCAGCTTTGTTAAAAGGAGCAAGATGACCATCAGAACTAAATTTGTGCAGGGTTTGGATGCAACACTGTGTTATCAAACCTACTCTAAACACTCCGTTGCTAAACCCTGTTGTAAATTGCCAAACCAGGGATCTGACCACGAGGCACTATGTGGAAATTTTCTATTCTGCAATGGGTCAGCAAGGAGAACTGCCAATCTGGGGATAATTATAATCATTAGAGACGATGGGAGACTAAGCTAATTAACATCTAAGGACCATGTCTGTTAAATGAACTGCTCGAACAAATAGACTAAATAAACGCAACCGGTGACCACACTCAGTTTACCCTGCTGTGTACACTTCTTCACTGTACATTTACAGCACAAAACACCACAATTGTGTTTTCATCTCTAAATGCCAGGGCAATTACGTTGAAAACTGTTTACAAGACACTAAACGTAAACCAGGTATGCCCTTAGGCCAAATATTCATTTTTTTTTTGACTTTCCAAAGATACTTTTAAGCCTGCATGAGGATTTCAGAATAAGCATGTGATTTGGTCAGAAGAGTTACACAGTATTGTGCCACAGTGGCTAAGTGGACAGCCACCCTGTTAATCCATAGGTTCACATGTAACTGTCACCATGGTGTTATCTCTCTTTGCTTCCTGTTTTCACTGCCCTCTAACTAACCTCAATGCTCAATGTTTCTATGCAGACAGTTTTTTCCACAAAATCTAAATTATCAAACAAATTTCAATCCAAATATCAGAAGCATAGCAGATATGTGCCTCACAAAAATGTAGGGCACCAGAAATGCCACACTATACTATCATGGGTCTCTGTATGGACTGTTTATTGCATGCCATCTGCAGCTGCAATAATAATTTAACGGCTCTCTTTGTGTTCAGCTAGTGGCCTATCACTTTCTCTCAATTACCAGTTTTTCTGTCCTCTCTAGAAGCCCAAAAACACTTTCCCAGCTCAGTCTTTTCTAAATCTTTGCACCAATTCTTTCTTTTCATTATTTTTGAGTCTCCTTCCCACCCACCCCCAGCTTCTCTTTCTCTTCCTCTCTTTCTTCGTCCCTATTCTCATGAAGTTTGCATTCCACACCTCCTCTGCAGACTGCAGGCTGCTTTTGTGTGCAGACCACACACAAAAGAGCAGAAAGCACTATTCCTGACCTGTCACAAACATTCCAGTCCTCTGGGCCCGTTCAGACAGCCAAAGTCCCTTATCCTTCTAGTAGCATCAACCATAATCTTTTGTCCAGTGTTACAGCACAAAGCTGCTACTGGTGAGGGACAACAATGTGAAAGGCATATTATTTAATCATTATTGCAAATACATGAATGCCATGTTTGGAACAGCAACATCTCGAACTGATCAAACAATTTATTTTTATTATATATGAAAATTGAGGGAAAACAGATTTTTAACATCAGCTGGAAAAGCAGCGGAGAAGCACCATCTGCTCGTCAATCCTTAAAGTCAGCACACAGGAAATTGACTATCAAGCTATAACTGGGGGTTTAGAGGGGATGTGCCATTTTCTTTGACTTGGTCCTCAGCAGAAGGTTTGAGGATGAATCTGGTCCAGCAGCACAGCAAGAGTATGCTCTAGGGTGTCAAACGGAGCAGGCAAAAATTCTGAAGGAGGATGTGGAACAGCATATTAAAATACTGTGGGTATAGAGGTGGAGGAGAGACGGTGGAGAGAATGTTTAAGGTGAAAACGAGAGGGAGGTGGAGAATGCATGTGGTATGGAAAAGCATGTATGGACTTGTAGTATCCACTCCTCATTTGACTTTTCTCTCTGTCTTTTGGGGTCTTAGTGCCTTGGTCGTAAGAAATTCCACAGCAATTGCTTTGCTGGTTGACGTCAGTGGCAACCCAGCACCCCTCTTCATCCCTTCAACTCCATCCATACCTGTGCACTTTCTCCATTGGGACAAAGGAAAGCATGCAGGAACACCCTTAACCTTACTATGCTGACTTACTCAGGCCTTTTTAACATATTACATAATAGTGGATTGACAATCTGGACTAATCTAATGTTTATGCTTTCTCGTATTATGCCATAATATGGATTAGCAATTAAATTAGTTAATGATTTTTTAGAAAAGTGGGTCACTGTTGGTGAGGTGGTCTGGGTCAAAGGTACATTTTCCGTCTGTCCCATGACATTTGTTTGCTGATCCGCAACAATGGTACAACATGTCGTGGCTATTTTAAAGATAAGCTTTCTTGTAACAAATTCATGTTCCCCTCACATGAGTAGAAGCAGATTATTTTGTCATTATTCTGCCTCTACACAACTGTCAGTTTATCTAACAGTGTCAGACAAATACTTTCTCAATGTAGGCAATTGTAAATATATAAATTGTAAATATATAAATGTAAAACATGATTTCATATGTATTCATGGGCTTATACTCATAAAATATTTTGTGTTACTTGCATTACTTGAATACACAATGTCAATAAATGCAAGTTAAATTGTGGAATTACCTCAAGTCATTTTAAAACAATAAATACTTACTATAAAAATGTTACACAAAGCACTCCATAATATTCCTTATGGAAGATGTTTTCAAATAGAAAACAAAAGGCACTTGAGCTGCAGAACATCATACATAATTGTCCCAGATCAATGTTTTGTTAAAACAGAAAAAAGGCATAAGCTTTTGATTTTATTATTTAATTAGCAAATTGAACACATTAATCAATAAGAATTTATACTCAGAAGTATGAAACATTTTTACTTCAAAAGTGACAAAAATAGAAAATCTAAAATATTTTGTGGAAACCAGCAGTTGTATTTGATATTTCCAGAAAAAGCAGGTAAGAGAAGGGAAGTCACACACGTTTTCATCAGATGTTTTGACCAATCCACCCATTCCTCCTTAGAGGTCAGACGGTTCATGTTTTAATGCTGTAAACCCTGCGTCTGCTGTGGTCTGCTGCAGTGTCTTCCACAGTTTGCATGCAAAAGGGAAGACTCTGACTTTTGATCTGACCTTTAATCAGTGATAAAATAAGTAAGTTTGATGTGAGATCTTATCCAATGCACCTTTAACCCCCCAACACACACACACACCCACCAACCTCCCAAACAACCACTAGACGCGGCTCTGTGCTGCACCTTTCCTTGCCACCAGATGTCGGTACACTACAGTGCACCACATCTCGTTGCAATGATCATCACCCACCCCTTGAACACAACATTAATAATAATTATTATTGCTATTATATTATTATTATTATATTGTTAGTGTTATTGTTGTCGTTACTTATTAATATTATTATTGTAAATACATGTCCTGCCCTTTAACATGCATAAAAGCAGTCATTTTAGAAATTATTTAAAATCCACATTTCATGATTTTGCAAACTTATTTTGAAATTGGGAATTTAAGTTTATTTTTTTATATATTTTGGGGGTGGGTTGTAGTACCACAACACTGATTCTGCCTATACATATTAGATTTAAATAGACATACATCAGCCAATATCTGCAAGCCCAAGACTGGACAGCCTTATCAGGGATTTCATTCCTGAAAGCGAAAGAGGAATGGTGAGAGATGGTGAACTACAATATGTAACTATGTTATGTTAGTGTTATCACTGGTGCACATAAGGGTGTTGACATGACACCTAGTGATTTCTGAAATCAGTTGAAGATTCATGTTTTTCTGGCTGCATTGTGTGATGGGCCTCTATAGTATATACAGTAGACCAAATAACAATAACTCAGCACAAGTCTGCAGGGGACACGATCCACAACACGGTTCTCCTCCTGATATCAGGTAAATAAAAGGTGAATGAAGGTGTGTAGTCAGACAGACAGAAGTGACACGATGCTCTATGACAGCACTGTCAAAATTACTAAACATTTTGAAAACCCTGACTTACACAATGTTAATGAAATGTTTTATTTCGACAGCACTGACGTACAATATTTATCCAATTTAGGGATATTTAGAAACATAAACTTTTTTTTTTGTTTGTTTTTTTTTTGCTGCTGAGCTATAGGGTTGTGCTGTTGACAATTGAGAAGCTTCGAGTAATGTTTCATAAATAAGCTGAAACTGTCATATTTTTAAGTTACCACGTTACAATAAATAATTGATAGAGACTCATTTATTTATCATCTATTTTAGTAATTCAGGAACTCCATGAATATGACATTGTCCAGTTGTTTGTTGTTATGGTTATCAGAAAAATCAAATAGGCACAGCCCCCTCTGTGACACGCACGTGAGCGCATGCACGGCCACACACATTTCACAGGAATGAACTTCAAGGCTGCACCTATCAAGTTTAAAATCGCGTCTGCACAGCTGTTTACCAATGCCTCGTCTTTTCTTTCCTTTTTTTCTTTTCTTTTCTTTTTTTTTTTTTTTTTTTTTTTTTTTGGTCACCGATTTTCCTGAACATGTGATTGAATTAGACGTTCACATGGCTGCTGTGCTTGCATGATCCGCTTTTCTTTTTTAAACTCCGGTGATCTGTAGCTCCTTCGTCGGTAGCGACTATCCGGAGCAGGAGACCGCTGAACAACACAGCGCCTACCCGGACAAATCATGGCGAACAGCGGGCAGAAAGTTGTGCTGATCACCGGCTGCTCCTCCGGCATCGGGTTACGAATCGCCGTCACGCTGGCCAAAGATGAAAAGAAGCGTTACCATGGTAAATGCGCTTTCTTCAATATTGTTTATTTTGATCGAACCTTCGTAGCAAGTCCGTAATAACGTGGCCCGCTGGAAAACTATTCCGTGTTTACTTTTTGCTGCGAAGCTTTTTACGCACAGAGTTCGGTTATGTTCCATGCGCAACGCTCCGTCTAATAATGCAATAATGATTCTGTGCTATGCCCATTGAGATTGCAAACCCCAGTAATATCGGATCCATATCCCTTTGTAAAGACTGGGACTGAGTCGCCCCTTTGCTTGAACCATTATCGCCTGAAAGCACAGTTTCCAGGGTAAAGGCTCTGCAAGGCTGCCGCTTGCCAGCCGGAATTATAAAAGGAGTCTTGTCAGTTCTCTTTCAAGTGACTTCTCCAGCACAAAGGCCCCTTTTATCGCAGTGAATTGTAGACCGCCTGCTCCGGTTTAGTGCCGTGTCTAATGTGCCTATAGTTCCCTCACTGGAGCGAGTGTTGAAAGGGGGACAAAGTTTGAGACCTGTACAAGCGAGGGTTCACGCGAAAGCAAGGGCCTTGTTTGAAGTCTTCATTGGTGCACAGTGGAATTATGGTGTCCCACTTTGCCATTGTTGGGCTCAGCGTCTCCTTTCTTGCTTCCCAGCCATCATTAATGTCACTCTAGGAATCGGGGGTCCAAAGCCTTTCCATGTCATGGAGCTTCAGACAGAATTACATTACACCACCTTCCCACCCCTGTGACAAGATATTATTGGTAGATGTGACAGAATTACATAATAGGCTAGACCTAGTGAGTTAATAGTTAAACTATTTAGTGCAGTCACCTCATATTTGCTTTATTGAAACTCATTTTGGCCAAGTTAAGCAATAGAGCCACTTTGGGAACAACTGTAAAGGGTTAGTCAGTTAAGTAGGCAGTTAAGCTCACTTTTCTTTGCAGGAAACTGGGATATGATGGCAATTATTACTGTAAAATAGATGAGCAAAACCAAAACGATTAAATGCTCCCCTAACTCTGATTTGAGCAGATTTTATTTCCCATTGTGACTATGGCCACTTCTAAGCAATAAAGCTGAGCGGCTGTTTTCTCTGGGGTTCAGGGAATCTAACAGAGATTAAAATACTGCATTGTGCATGAACTAATAATTGGTTACAGTACCATATTCAGAGTAATCACATAAAGATCTCTGCATGTGCAATGAAATGTGGTTTACTCAAGAATGTTTAAGCTGCCCAAGTGTAATTCCTGCAAGAGCCAGAAGAACAATGGGTCTCTTGTTCACTTCTTTACCAATACATAAATCTGTGTTGCTTTATGGACCCACTGTTCTCACATCATAAGATTAGACTTTATTAGACATCACAAGACATCAGTATTAAACAGTGTGTATTTGACTTCTTGCATGACATCCAGTAACATTGTCAAAAATAGGTTTGGTTTATTGCTTTACATTGTGAAATGTTGCATAAGAAACATTTCAGAGCAATGTGAAATCATCACAGCATGGTAATATCTCTTTCAATCTTACTTATCCAACTGTGTCTTTGTTCAGACACAGTTTAGGTGGAGACAAGCAGTACAGTAGATTTAGATCCACGTGTGAATAAGAGGTTGTTTACTCTTAATGATTTCCATTGTGCAACAGCACTATATCTCTTGTCTCTGTCAGATAATGTCAGTCAGCAATAAATAAGCAGAATACATAATGTAGAGGAGCCATTAAAGTCAACACTGTGATGATAGCTGGTGTCCCTGGTCATGATAGATTTGTGTGCTGTATGTAGGTTAATGTTGCACAAAGTGTAAAGTTCAGGAGAAATCAATTCTGAATCCTGTAAACTGTCAGGTGTGTTCTCCTCTAGAACTTCTGACCTGCATGTCTGACTCTGTCACAACTGTGCCCCAGTGCAGTTGGATTAAGGAAGTAATTTAGTAGTGGCCTTAGAGATCAGCGGTTTCACAGTGTGTCACTTCATCAGTGTGACAGTGGGTCAAGGGTCTTTTAAAGTACAGATAAGAATTATCTATGATTTGTGTAACAATTTGCTATCAAATTATAAACAGGTCAAGAACAGTGACAAATGTAAAACACCTTTGGAGTTCCAGGTTTACAGAACCAATTTTCTACATATTGTGTCTTTTTGGTAACTTTGAAGTTGCTCCATATAAGTTCAGCAATTCACTTCTCTGTTTCTCCCCTGTAGTCATTGCCACCATGCGGGACCTGAAGAAAAAGGACAAGTTAGTGGAGGCAGCAGGAGATGCATATGGAAAGACCTTAGTGTTGCTTCCACTAGACGTGTGCAGTGACGAGTCGGTGAAGCAGTGTGTCAACAATGTTAAGGATCGCCATATCGATATCCTCAGTGAGTGAGCCACACCTGAAACTAGGCCTGTATCGCCAATTTGTATGTGTATCTATAAGATTTGTTTTTGTTGTATTTTCACTACTGTTCATAGATTTTATCTAATGATGCCACAGTACTGTATAATATACTTGTCCTGAGAGTATATACCAAACTTGACACAGCACAGCATTACAATCATAGTTCAACTTAAAGTCTGAAAGCAGAAACCACTCTGTTAGTAACACTGTTTTCAATCGTTTTGCAGTTGATATTGATAGTGTAGGTGGGGGGAGGAGAGCGGGAGAGTCTTGAAATTCCAGTGGGCAGATAGATCCCGCAGTGAAAAATAAAGGACCATTACAGTCATGTCCTGAGTGTGTGAAATAGGGCTGAAACTAGTTCTGCAGCTCTGCCTGCACATAACACCTTCTTTTGCCAGTTCTTTTTTTAAATGGAGGGAAGTCACAGCTGTACTTTGAATCCAGTAAAATCCCCAGCCCCAACAAGTCGACACCAAACTTACCCGCCACTCTATTAAAAAAAGCCTTAAGCTCTTAATAATCATATTGTGCTACAGGGACAGTAAATTAAACATTAGGTGAAAAATAATACGTGATGAATGGACGGTTCTTTTCAGTTCTTATGTTTAAACCTTTAATCTGGATAAAGGTTCTATTTTTAAACGTGCCTTCATCTTACTTTAAATCCAACATTACATCCCCCTTAACCTAATTACTCAAGCATTAGCCCTTCAGCATCGATTGTTATTACGTCACACTTCTCGGTTCCTGTCACACACTGACATCTGGTGGCAGTACCTAGTAATATTATCTGTGATCTATCAAAGGTGGGGTATGTTCATGTAAAAAGGACACGTGAAAACACTTCATATTCAGTTCATTTGATGTCAGTAGGTTAAGCATTTTGAGAATTTCTGTGTGGCAAATATAAACACTTTGTCATCTCTTTGTCTCTGTAATTCCTGTCAGTCAACAATGCAGGTGTGGGCTTGCTTGGACCTGTGGAAAGCATCAGCATTGAGGAGATGAAAAGAGTATTTGAGACCAACTTCTTTGGCGCTGTCCGTATGATCAAAGAAGTGATGCCAGACATGAAGAAAAGGCGTTCAGGACACATCATAGTCATGAGCAGTGTAATGGGGCTTCAGGGTATGATCTGTGTGTACTTCATATTACGGTGTAAGAAAATCTGTAATGAACTTCCGAAAAAATGGATACAATTTCAACCGACTGTGAAGAGACATGTGAAGACAAATTTTGGAAACCAGTTTAGTAAAGTAGAGCATCACACCAGTGCAGAAATGAAACTTGACGTGTTGAATATGAATTATAGTGGGTCCAAAATTGTTAGTGTGTTGCATGCTAAATAATCTTTTAGGAAAATGTGTTTGCCCTGCAAAACCTTTTATTAAGTGGAGCATTCTGGGAAAAAAATCAGCAAATAAAAATTTTAGTTTGATGATGTACTCATTATTCCCTAAAAGAAGTGATGCTAATTACATATTGGGTTAGAGCTAGGGTTAGGGTTGGGTTATATGGTTATTTTAGACAGTTTGACAGATGGAATTCAAAGATATTTATGTGTTGAAAGTCTAAAATTATTGTATTTATTATCTGTCAGACCGTGTATTTACAGAAAAGCTTTGCTGATGTGACTTTTTAAAGTGCCAGATGGGTGGGGTCTAGCAGAACAAAATCAGTCAGACAAATTGTTAGTCAATTGAAAATAAGTTAAATAGACTTTTATATTCTGTCTGGCACATTCATTGTTCTATTTGACACTTATCTCCTAAATGGTTGTTTAAAGTATCTTAGGCCTATAAATGTAAATGTTTAATATATGTCTTCTGATAATGCCTTAGAGAGATATCATCCTTTATCGCCCTTTTTTGTTTCTTTGTTTGCTTGAGGGAATCAGGAGTGGTGTTCAATGACGTTTACACGGCATCTAAGTTTGCCATGGAAGGCTTCTGTGAGAGTATGGCTGTGCAACTGTTGAAGTTCAACATTCGGTAGGTCTTTATATTCTATTTATTTACCCTTTGTTCAGCCAGATCGAATCCCCTTTAGATTAGCAATGACTCAAATTTCGGTGATTGTTAAGAAAGTTAAACATTGGTAAAGGAGTCATTCACTACAGTGAGTACACACACAGGATATCAGCCTGGAATGCCAAGATGTACTATATTTTCCCCTGAAACTGTTCCAAGTGTTTGGAGCAAAAAATAATAAAGCTCACTCTCCCTTCTCTGCCCATACCAGGGCAATAGGATAGCAAAGACAGGAGGGGAGTTGGACTAGAATGTCTTTATTAATAAAACATAAACCAGTGGTTTAAATGGTGAGAAAAGGTCAGACAACTTCAGAGCCCGGAGCACATGATAAAGAATTCCTCTGTTCTTCGCTTTGTACTGTACATGTACGCTCACACGCTTTTCTGAATCTGACTCCGTTCAGGTTGTCCATGATTGAGCCTGGTCCAGTGCACACTGAGTTTGAGACAAAGATGATGGAAGATGTGGCAAAAATGGAGTATCCAGGAGTAGATGCCGAAACCGTTCGTTATTTTAAAGATGTTTACCTGCCATCATCAGTAGATATTTTTGAAGCCATGGGACAGTCACCAGACGACATAGCCAAAGTAAGAGAAGAGTTTTCTAATACACCTTTCAGTTTTATTGTTTTATTTCTCTAATGACTATAATACATTTAACCCACCTGCATAGCAATGAAATCAGTAAAAATGTTCTGTTTTTTCTCATCCCTCTAGTGCACTAAGAAGGTTATTGAGTCGAGCAGCCCTCGCTTCAGGAATCTCACCAACAGCCTCTACACGCCCATTGTGGCCCTAAAGTATGCAGATGAGACTGGTGGCCTGTCTGTCAACACCTTCTACAACCTACTTTTTAATTTTGGCCCTCTCATGCACATAACCATGAGCATCCTCAAGTGCCTGACATGCAGCTGCCTGCGTAGACGCACAATCTCACCTAACTGAAGAGGCTGCCCAACTCTGCATATTGTTCTGGCTCTTCCTTGAGATTTGCAGGTAGCCTAGAACCAATAATCAGGAGTTAGGAGGTGCCTTTTAGTTTAAAGACTTGACCACGATAAGCTTTGCCAGACAACATGCACAATTGCACAAGTTTTTCATCAAGATGTTAAATGCAGGATGACCTCATCGTGCACACTCAAAAATACATGCAATGCACACATTGGATTATTGTTTATACAACTTTTAAAGAAGAGGCCGTGCCTCAGTCATTGCTATGTGGGAGGAAATGATAAAGTTTGTACTGTAAGTGGTTAAATGTCTGTTTCATTTGAAAGAGAACACACAGACAGATATGTGTCCCATGGACAGACAACAAAGCACAAAAAAACAAACTTAGTTACAATGCAATAGAACTATATAGAAATAATAATGCTATGATGTATAGCCTAAAATAACTGTACACTGAGTTTTACTAGAGTTATAATTTGTAAGACAGAGTCAGACAGAATACCTTTATTGTTTTGTGACCCTAATTTCATGTTTTCAGTAACTTTGTGTTCTCTTGGTCATAACTGCTGTTAAATCATATTTTTAATCTTTTGATTTGGTTTGTAAAATGTTTGTGAATGGTTCGTTGGATATTTTTAATATAGAAAGAAAAACAGTTCTGATTTGCTCTAAACTGTTTTGTTTTTTTTTGTCTTGTTTTGTTTGTTTTTAATCTGTAAAACAAATGTGACCATATTCACTAATAATGCCTGCAAAGATTTTCCTTCTGTCGGCAAAACTCTTTGGGTACCAAGAGGGGGCAGTATGTCACTGTTTTGCCTGCTGGCCAACCTGTGGATTTTGCAGGTTCGCAGTGGTACTGTCAAGGAATTTGTCTTTGGATGCCTGGGGGTGAAAAACTGCAATTGAATTCAATAGTCAAACATTTAAAACTGTGATTAAACAATGTTGCAGACAGTAGACTTCATGTTTTTGTAAGAAGATTTTGTTTAATTATCTAAGTTTGTAAGAACCCATGTATGGTTTCAAGAAGACGATATTTAACATCAGTTCATACTGGTGAACATGAACGATTATGATGATTAAAGATATATATATTCCTTTATGGTAAGCATTGTGGAAAATTTTCATGTAAAAACACTATCTCAGCTAACATAGACGTTAAGGTGTGTGGAACATTGTCAGGTAAAGAGATACATTAGGTGTCTTGCAGAACATGGACAATTGTGCATGTCTGTGCACATATGTGGATATTTGCATGTTTTTGCATGTATGTGTGTGTGAATGAGCATGTCTGTGGGCCAAGTTAGCGATCTGTTGATGGATATAAAGAGGTCATGGCCTGCTCCCCATCAAACCCCCTCCCTCGGACCCCCACCTCTCACACACACACCCTGCTTTGTGCCATGTGAGAGAATGTGACCTGGTTCCCATCCCTGAGGAGGGGTGAACCCTAATGACAGTCTCCTCAGACACATTGCGCAGCCTCCCTCTCCAGCTGCCCCCCTCAGCTCAGGACCCCCTGGTCCTCATAGGGAGAGGCCTAAGGTCTAGCTTGGATATCCCAGCCAGAGTTTTTGCTGTGTGCACAACCTGCATCGTCCCATCCAGTCACCCCTTACTGTGTCCAGGTTAGTTACATGGACCAAGTCCAATTGCATTGAGCTCAGCATAGGAGGACAGTACAGCTGGTCACAGGGCTGTAGTTTCTGTGCAATATACAATGAGTGCAAAGCCTCAGCTCTGTGTATGTGTCTTCATCAGAGGCGACAGCTCCGTACAAAGGAACAAAGCTGCTGTCAATCACAATCAAATGGGTGTGTATGCAGGGATTGGAGGGGAAGGGGGGTAGGGAATCCGAGGAGGCTGGGGGAGAGGTCTGTGTGTCCTGAATGTTCAGGCGGATGCCAAGACCCACTGTGGGACGCTGAAGGCTAAGGGCATGGGGTGGGTGGGGGATTGTGGGGTAGCAAGGGGTGGGGGGTGTGTCACATTTATAAAAATGAGAATTGGGGTGTCTAGGCCTGAATGAAAGACCTGTTTACTAATTGATGAACACTGGAGTTACAGCAAAGTCTCATTAAACAAGAGGTTGTATCAAACCATTGTTTCGTACCTTTGTTTCACAATCAAGAACATAATTGCAGTGTAATGGGGGCAGTGTGACGTGGTTAGGGCTTCTCTTAATTGTAACCCTGTCACAATTACTGAGCCACTAAACATACATTAGCGCTGCTTGTGTGTTGCCTTACTTTGTATTGACTAACAAGCCTCTTGTGGGTTTGGTTAGTATATATGGAGAAAAGAACAAAAGGGAAAACCCAATAGTTAGCTTTGGCCCGGTAACAGGATGCATTCTTTACAATGCTTTCTTTTGTGTCATCGCTGGTTCAGGAATTTTACCACATGCATTCTCATTCTTCTGTCATCATAATTGGAGAACCACACCAACAGAGTCAGAGATCAAAACAAAAGAAAGGTGCATAGACCAGAAGATTTGTGAGAACTGAGTCGGGATAAGAAGACAGACAAAAAGAGCGAGAAAGTGGAGCTGATGTCTAGACAGGGTGCTTCAGCCTGATCCCAGGTCAGGGTGGATTAAAATCTCCAACTTCATGTATTGTATTCAATTATTGCTCCCTATTGATCTCAAGGATCCATTCTAAATAACAGAGTAGTAAACAAACTCAGCATATGAGCTAAACAATGAGTTAGAAATATATCCAAGTTAATAATATATAGTTTTTAAAACATTTTTTGTTAATTTCTTAAATCATCACTGTCATTCTTAAAGCTTAATTGTCGAAATAGTCGATATGAATGCATAACGCTTTAGCTCACCTGTTCCTTTAGCATTGTCTAAAAGGTTCTCAATGTTGGGCGGTTTTGTCAAAAGGACAATTGAGCGCTTGCGTTCACGTTACACTGAACTATTAAACAGGGGGAAAAAACAGAGCACAGAAACAGAACAAAGAAAAATCTGTATTGTGGAAACAAATGTGTATCATATCCCATCGCAAAATGTCAGCAAACAAACTCACACAGCTAAATGGAACAACTGAGTCATAAAGCATCATGTTGCCCTGTCTGATTTTCATCTACATTACATCTGATATTCTTTTGGCAAAACAGCGGAGGAACAATCATCTGGTGGGCCGAATTCCCTCAAGGCTTCTGCTGTGATGTCATCACACAGCAGTCGTGGCATCAAGAAATGTCATTTGGTCTGATGGTCTATGATCATATAATTTCAGCTTCCATGCAGAAAGAAGAATGGAGACATTGGTGGTAGTGACTGTTTCAACATCCTTGAGTGGTGAAAACTGACATTGTCCCAAACAACTGCATAACAAACCATCTAAAACCACCATCTCATTTTCAGGAATGAGATTCCTGGAAACTTACTGCACTGAATGTTTTTTTAATGAAAAAAAAATCCACTTACACAGTGATATTTACAACACAGTTAAATATACAGAAAGTCTCAACACTGTTTCTATGCACGTGAAATTCCAAATTACGTTTGAGTGCTTGACATATTTTCATAATTGAATGTAATGATATGAACAGTGAAAAAAATGATATGCAAAAATGTAATACTGTTCTGTAAGTTTGATCTGAGATAAAACTAATCAATTTGGTTTAAATAGGCATAGACAATTGATAATTGTTCAAAACACTGTACACAGTGTTTTAAACACGTGCTACTTGTTTGGAAAGAATGAGAAATGCTGCAGCATGTCAATGTTAAAATAAAAATTTTATGCCAAAGATATGGAGAAACAAATGTTCTATCCATACTGTAGCTGATCTTGGGTCAGAGCTGTCAGGGCAGAACAGGCAGGTTATATTATGACTGACCTGTGGCGGTCACATTCAACAGGTCATCAGCCGCCATGGAGGAGAAACGAATACACAATCTTTTCCCCTCTTTTCTTCTCACTGGCTCCACTGTCTGCTGGCCTTCTCCTTCCATCTCTATAACTCTGCTGTGCGGTGACCTCTCACAGACCCAACGTGGGTCACTTGTTTATTCACACATCGAGAGGGGGTCATAATCATAATCTCTCGTTCTCAGTAGAGCTGCTTGTTTGCAAGGCCAGTTGGGATTGTTTGGAGGTCAGAACATAAATCAAAAGAATCTTGGCTCTTGCTGGCCAGTCATACACATTGTTTTACACACACAGAACCACTATTGTTACTATCATTACAACATTAGCGCTGTCTTCTTTCCCTATTGCTCTTCCAGGACATAAACAATCCAGCAGGAATTTCCAGACTGGGCTCAGTATGCCCACCGCCATATTGTTTTGTTCCGCTAAGTTCACTCTCTCAAAACTACCAGCTCCAATGACTGTGAAACTATGTGATTAAAGGGCTCAATCTGTGTACAAGGCTTATAAATCTCAAACAAGGGGAATGATAGGTGATTGTGCTGGGATTAGAGATGATGTAATCTGAGCTAGGGTAACTCAATCGTCTTGTTTTTATTGTGGACAATGAGGTAAGGTTGGTGTAATATTCCACAAGAAAAGTGTGAAGGCAAAGCCGCGGGTGTCAGTGCACAGATTTTTTATCAAAACCTGAAATGCTTGTTTGTAGGAAAGATGAGCCATGGGCATGACAGACTCCAAAAAAAAAAAAAAACAGTACATATAATACATGCAAAATGTGCATGTCCACAAACAAATCGTACTTTTCTCACCATTCTGTGTACTCACATTTTTTTCTCTAACCTATCATCTTTCCTTTGGTTTCTAACCTCTTCCACCATAGATCAGTTGTTTCTCTCTTTCAATGCTGTAATTAGACGTCTGGGAATCTAGTGCAGTGAAGTATTTATATTTTTAATTTACAGAAAAATAACGATACGCTTTGCTTACTGGTTTGACCGACACCAAGGAGGGAATATGTCAACCAAAGGGCGATTACCCTTTTAATTTGTTTCCCAAAGATAGCTATGTTTTCCTCTGATGCCACTATTGGCAGCGTGTGAGTGCATTTAGTGAGTGTGTATGTGCATGTGGGAGTGAGTTTAATGGAAGGGAAGTGTGGAGAGGAAGACAGAAACAGATGAGATACAGAAAAGAGTTGTGTAGATGGACTGATAGTTAGATATCTACTGATGTCGGTCCCTGCCTGGTAACCCTCATTTCCCTGCCAGAGACACAATCTCGCTGTGGACCCCATCTGCGCCACCATGGATCTGATCTTTTCACTGTGTCAAACCATAAAGATGAGAAACCAAACACAGTGCAGGCACACCCATGCCAGGAAGCCTGTCCTAACCCAAAGAGCCCACATCATTGTTTATTCAGCTGTGCATCACATCTTGGCAGTCAGGGTGAGAGCGATAGACGTTCAAAACGTGAGTTCATAAGAACATAATGATAACACACACCCAAGATTCAAGTAGCAGCTTACTTGCGCGAAAGAAAACTGAATTGGCTCTTTCATGCCCCTAGATTCTTCAACCAGAAAGCATTCTGGTCATTTGCTTCATTCAGGAGGAGATGAACTGTAGGCTTTGCGCTGCATTCACGGATCAGCCCGGGCTGATTTGTTTTCTTCATCAAAGTAAAAGAATGCCTCCGTCTATTGACCGTGAAAAGATATTCGTTGATTTGTCAACGATGTCTTTGTTGGTTATCTCCATTGGTGAGCCGCCTCCATTTGGCTCAGCCTAATCAGAACACAAACACGCCTCTGTCATTTGGCTGCTCTCCTACTCACCCTCCATCTCTCATTCTCTCGTTCTGTCTCTTATTAAATAACAAACATTATAAATTAGGTTCTTTTACTCTCTATTAATTTTGACTTCTATTTTTTTAAACCCCCTCTCATTCTAAGACTTGTTTATGAGTATGTTCATATGTAAAGATGTGCTATAGAAAGAATAAACCAACATCACACCATGCAGTTATTGTCTCTGGTGCTCTTCACCTTGGATTTATCTTCTGCCTTTCATCTTTCTTTTATCTAATCTACTCATCTAGATTGTGTGTCTCTCACTGAGCCCTGGCATACATTAACTGTGCCTGTCTGTGCACAGCCTAGTTTCGGTTGCCGGAGGGGAAGTGTTGCGATTTAAAGAAAATCCCTGAGGGAGAAGACTTGTGCTGGTCATGATGAATGCAAGGTGGTCACACATTGTTCAAGACTGCAGTTTCCAAAAGAAACACACACTGTGTAATGTTCACCTTTAGAGCCAGACAACCACTGTGTGCAGTCGTGGCTGCAAAATTCTGATGTGTTACAGAGAAACAGTCCAAAAATAATTATTAAACAAGAAAATTAAAAAACGAAAGCAGAGGCAGAATTGAATCTGTTTTATGTCAACTTAAGTAAAAGTTAAACATTTGCAAACCAGGTTTTGAACCTAAAACTAATTCACTGAATAATGAAAGCCACTGTGCCATCTCAATTAAGGTCTCCAAAATTACAAGCACTTTTTCGTTGCACTTTGTTTCTAATTGTAAATGCTACCATCTCTACTGTTTTTACAATAAACTCAGCATTTTTAAATATAGTGTTTTACACATTTAAAAGGTGGTGTCATTCTTAGTTGGGAGAATGAAAGCACCTGTCATTCTCACAACTAACCCTGTGTGCAAATGCCTTTACTTCAGGCAATGAAGGGATGTGGACAGATTAATATGTGCACCAGAGCGGGATATACAACTTTAGGTTCTGCATGATTATTTCGGTTCAATAATATTTTCTAAACAGATATATCTGTCTATAGTGTGAAATGTAAAATGTAAATGTAAAAGTATGTAAAATAAAAAATATATTTTAAAATAATTTCAATTTAACTTTATTTTGAGATATGTGATGTGTATTTTACTTGTTACGTTGGCCTTTGAGAAAATAAAACAAATGTTTAAAAATAACTTTAAAACAAATTTTAAAATATCTTAATGAAAATGAGCAAAACTCTTTATATTTTATGGCCACTAGCATCAAAATTCCTTAATTCTTCATGGAACAACATAGTACTAGATTTACTTAGTATTCTCACAGTTGATCAAGACAGAAATACATCATGTGAAAAATGACTTTAACAGTTTATTCTTATTGAGGTAAATACTACCACTCATGTATTCAGTATTTGTACTAAGTATGTATTGTTCCAAGAAACTTGGCTGTGTGGTGTATATTTTGCCCCTTAGATTCTCCTCAGTTTTCTATTAATGTTTTAGTTTCAAACCACACAAACAAAACATGATGTATTATTAGGTCATATGAACATTCTGTCAGTGGCCTAAAATAACAACAAAAATTGGTCATTGGACAATTCACTGTGGCAGGCCACTGCTTCTAAAATCAGATGTATCCATTACACAGAATAAAATGTATTTATAAAATTACATTTTAGAGACACGTTTTGATTACAGTTGATTTGTCTGTTTTGTTTGCTGTACTTTGGTTTGGCCAAAGATGTATAAAGGTTTTGATCTGGAATTTACAGGTTTCTGCATGAACAATGCATGGCTGTCTGTAACTACAGAAAAATATACATCTGAATGCATAAATGCATCAACAAACCAATAAAAACATGATCATTACAAAAAGACAATTAAGAGAGCAATGCTTTGTGCCGTAGCTTTCAGATTTGGTTTGGATGTAATCACTTTATTTTGTTCAGAAAATGTGTAGGGTTTCACAACAGTGAACATCTCCAATAAATGTCCTTTTACTTTATTGTGTCAGTGTTGTTGGTGGTGCATTGAATTTTAATCTTTAAAAAAAGTAACAGTAAAAATATATACAGTACAGTTACTGAATGTTTACTGTGACATAAACATTTCCTAATATTGTAATGTGTACAGGTATTTACTTAAGGTTTTGCGGTGTGTTGGTGAATGCAATGAAAAGCAAAAATATTTTTTATTGGAATCACATCCAAATGTTTTTCCACTGAAGACCAGAAAGAGACCAGACCATTCTCCCAGATACAGACCCTCTCAACATTTCCCCTGACCTGTGGAGAATGGTCTGACTGTGGCAATGCTGAAGGTCAACTCTGTCTTGAGTACTGGGCAGGACTCCACTCATGTGATCACCCACTTTCTTGAATGTTTGCCAGAAAAGAACAGTGTAATGTGTTTGGACCATGGTGGGAAAAGCATCCTTTGGAATGTGACTTTGAGAGGACCGTGTGGGACTAGCGAGATGGTCTTCCCTTTCTCAGTAAAAAGACTTCTCCTCCTGAGGTTATGAGCGGGTCAAAGGTCAGGAGTACCCAGTGCCCACTCGTTGCAATGCACAAAACCCACAGCTGATGTGGAAACAGTATCCAGATCCCCTCAGGGCAGCGTTGGAAACAAATGGCTGCATGGCCATGCAAAATTACACGCAGGCTGCCAAAACTTATAAGCATTTGAGACTGTCACATGAAAAGTAAACATTATGAGGGTTTTATACATTAATCTTGACTAATAGTGTGGCACCTAAATAGATGAGTAATGTCTATTCAGTCTTGTGAAACTAGGTGTTCAAACCTGTATCCAAAAGGATTAGTGTTCAATGAGAACATGACGTAAGTTGTGATATTCTTGCATGGCTAGTTTGCTTTTTTTCATCTCAAGCACTTCTATTGTAGATTTTATGTCTGTCTGTGTGTCTTGTTGTTGCCTGGGGTTAGTGCACTCCTATGTTTTTCTCTTAACTTGAACCAACCAGTGGAGCAGTCTGGGCACCTCCAAATCCATTTACCTCCAAATCCAAAGCTAATAAAATAAAAGGCTTACTTGCATGACCAGTATCTTAAACCAAATCTACAACAGTTTGATATGTTTATGACTTCCTCGTTTTAAAAAAAAAACATATGCCATGTCTCTAGAGGAATTACCAGTGAAACATGGGAGAATATTCTCTACATCTTGACCTTCAATGCCCCCCAACCCCCCATCTCCTCTTACAACACAAGCCCTCACAGGAAAATAATAAACAGATGAGTAGGATGGGAACGGCTCCCAGCGAAAGCAGCCAGGCACTTAGGAAAGCAGGCATCAGTGCTCTGGTTCCCAGGCTGCAGAGAAGAGGGCAGGCCTCAGCTTGAATGTCCCAGTCACTGAGTAGAACCAGAAAAACCTGACAGAAATCACCGTTACCTGTCACTTTCGTACCCCATCATACCGGCTCTACACACCTCCTTGCACGTCTATCTGCATGTCTGGACACACAAACTGAGAGTAAAACAACTCTTTCTACATTGAAACCATCAATGAGGAGCAGTTGTTCTGTCTTGTTCATTTTGTCTTTTTTTTGTGAAGAGAAACCCTCTATGGTTGGGTTCCATAGTTGTTTGTGATGGATTGTGCCCACAGTTGGGTAATCTTGGAGAGCGCTGATTCTCCCAGGCTTGTGGGCCCAAGCCTGTGCCAGAGTAATGTGCAGACAAACACAGACTATTAACTACTCGGTTTCACAGTAACCCAGATTAGACACCCACATACTGAAACCTACAACCACTTGCACAACTCTTTCCACAGCAGACACACAGAACCACAAGAAGGCTCAAAATTGCTCTGTCACATACACATCTCAGAGACGTCCAGTCTCTGCTTTATCATCCCCAACAGAAACGCAGGTCCACTTGGCACCTAAACACAGAGACAAAAGTACTGGCTTCATTCCCCCCTCATTCTCTCTCTCTCTGTATTCTGGCAAGATCTGCTTTTGCAAATTAAACACAGATCTCCCATAGATGCTGGGCTGACAGCTTCAGCTACGTGCCAACACTACTAAATGTCTGGAGGTCAGGGGGTCTAGGAACACAGGATTATCCCTACTGACTCTCTTGAGCCAGACAAGTATTGCAGTTGGCTCTAACTGTATATGCTTTGTGTCACTTGGATCCATCTGTTGGCCAGTGACAGATAAACACTGCAATCATAGTGGGTTGATCGGGCTTGCAACAGCACTGACATCACCAAAATAATGAATGACTTTCTGCAAGTGTTGGCTAGTAATGCATTACTACTAGCATGTTACAGTTTGTTTATTATTTTTGTTTTTTTAGTGATGAGCTGTGTAAAAATCACAAATTGGGAAATGTTTATTTTGTTACAATATCCTGTGTAACATTGTATTAATACCTGGATTTTATTGATTTTATTGTCCCAGGTGGCACATCTTGTGATGTTTGCATGTAGGCTGGCTCACACTATAATTTTGTCCAAAAAGGTAAGGTAAGTAACAAGCTGCTAGCTACATGGATATTATTTGAAAGCCAAATTGAGGTGAATTAACTTTTTTCAACCAAGCGCTTTGTTTCAAGATTTTTTTATGTACATTAGCAAACAAGCCACTGTTATGTTTTCTCTATTAAACCAGGCTACGATTTTTCTCTAAACTAACCAGTAAAATAAAGTCACACAATCTTCATATTGCGCAACATACGATTTTGTAGAAAAAGAAATAAATACATTGTATAGTATTATTGAGGTGTTCAGTATCAGTATATTTGTAACTTGCCATTTCTGTTAAAAAAACATATCATCGTTATTAACAATACCATAAATAAAAAACTAAATCTGTTGCAATTACTGCAATTCCTAACAAAATATATATATAATATAACAAAATGTATAGAAACATAATTTTTTGTGGATATGGATGACAGCTGACACTAAAGCTTTTTTGGGTGTTCACTCGACAGTTGCAACAGGGTTGACAGCATGTTGTAAGAATCAGAGTCAGACAGACAAACAACTTTTGCCTTAAAAAAGTGTCCAACACACACAAGCTGCATGCACATAAGTGCAAATATACATAAACAAAGTTGTGTATACAAGCTTACAAGAGGAGTGAACAAACAAACAACGTAAGTGCAACAACACAACAGCGACACTGAAGTGATGAAAGTAAGCGTGTCTGTACTTGTTGGTTTCTATGTGTCAATCTATTCTAAAAGGTGTGAGCTGTGGGAGTCTCCTGTTTATAATGTCTTTCGCTTCTGCTTTTGCAGATTTCAATCCCTCCTTAGATTACTCATTAGAGTCTTACTTCTGTTCTCAAGAAATGTGACTACTGGTCACTGCTGGTTTGTGTAAATCTGCTTTTCTTTGTGAGTGTCTGTGTCTTCTCGTTTGTTTCACGGTCCATGTTAAAACTAGCTTATGCTTCAGCTCAGGAGGTGCCCAGGAATATACTGCATGGATTGAAAACAGACACTCTGTGTACGTACTCACAGGAAGCAGGAGAAAAGCTGGATGCCTCCTCAAATCTGGCTGTGTGTGCATTAAGTGTTTGCACACACACAACGAACAATGGTACCGAACAAAAGCACATTGAACATTGGTCACTGTGGCGAGTGTGGTGGAGGGTTTTGGTAAGGAATTGGGTACAGAAAACAGGGCCTTGTATGGTGAAAAGTTGCAGACCCTCATTCTTCAGGCCTTACGGAAGGCTATTTTAGGGCATTTTGAACTCTCCCACGCATGCACAACAATTTTGGGGTTAGTTCATTTATTTATCTTTTATGTTTTTCCATCTAATGAAACCCAAGAGACAGACGTGTATAGTTGTTTTTGGCCTTTATGTCTGGAATAAAAAGAGGAGGGGTGTGAGTGTGTCTGCATGCCGAAGTTTGTGACTGTAGCCTGCACAATCTTTGCATTCTGCACTTTTGAGCCTTACACCAAAGCACGACTGCGTCTGTGACTCAACTTTCAGATCTTCACCATGTTGCAAAAGGTGTGGCTGTTCTTCAAAACCACTGAGCCTAACCCAGTTAGTGTAACAGCGTTGTAGTTCTGGTCGACACCCGAATGTGCGTGTGATTTATGGTTATTCTCATGTACAGAGCAGGGGATAGGGACACAGGGGAGATGGCGTGGGAGAGGCCCCGGGGTAAGCAATTCCTCTCTCACAACCCCAGTGCAGAAGGCCATTACCAGGGTTATAGCTAGAGTTTCTGTGAGTTCTACACAAAAACGTACTCATACGCACACACATGAAGTACTGCATAAAAATGAAGCACAACAACAAGTACACAATCACAGCAAGACCTTATCTGTATTTATTATTTTTGACCTGACTTCTTTGACTAATACTGACTGACATGAAGGCTTTGTGAAATGCTTTGTGGCCTCACATCTTGGAGATGATACTGTTGTTTGGTTTTTTGTTTGTTGGTTTTTTGCGAGTTTCTTTGTGACAGCTATTATGAACGTTCTACTTTCCCTTTAGTATAACTCTTCTTGACATATTTATTTGCTGTCCTTGGATTGGCGACCATTGACAAGTTTTGACAAGGCACTGCTGCCTAAACAGCATTCTAACCCTAACCTCATAAACTATAAATCATAAAAGATGAAAAAATGAAGTGAGGCAAAATGTGTCTCTTGAATTCAGTCAAACAATTTGAATCACTGTTTTTCCTCTTATGGGTCCGACATCATCACAATGTAGTTTGTGTCAATGCAGCAGTGCATTTATGTCTTAAGGTCCAATGATGAAAGGACCACTAAGGGCCATTTGGACTGTAAGTCATGAAGCATGACAGACTTTATTAAATGTTTCTGTTTGACCAAGACCCTCATAGAGTTGGGTGATTTTAAACAGTCAGCTGCATGAGACAGAGGGCTTTCAGCAGCAGTGGTGTGTGTCAGGCCATCATCGGGGCTGATGACAGTTTGGCTGTAGCTATATGCACCAACTCAAATTTTTCCCAATGGAGCTAGTGAGCATGAATAAATAAATGCTCACTCTCTCACTGAAAATGTGATGATTAAGATACAGTTTCTAAATCTCACACGGTACAATAGGGTTGTAGCTTTGTTGTAACCTGCTCACTTCAGACTATTTTATGACTAATTGTATACAGCAATTATTACATGAATAACAGTTTCATTGAAATTTGCTTAGATTTTTATTTTTGCTTTAGTGTTTTAACGGTATACTCTTGGTCTACTTATAAAAAGGATTTTTTTTCCATGCTGCAATTATTAACACAGAATCACACTATAAATTTCACTGAAGTAAAAGTATCATTGGCAAACTGTGGTTAAGTCATTTAAAGTAAAGCAAAAAAGCTGACTTTGATGCAGTATTTGATTCTATATTCAGCCACTCCACATTTAATAAAAAAAACTTTTAAAGCATCAAACTCTTAGACTTTTAGGACTCATCCAGCTGCGGACTGCACTTATTACCATTGTTTATGAAGCGTTCATGCTCCTCCTCCACTTTGTAGTATCTCATAGCGATGTGTATTCTGGCTCTTGACACTTGCTCTTTTCACATGAAAGCTTGTGCACACTTCCATGAACTCTGGTGTGGGCCTACATGATACAGAAGATAAGAAAGAGGTTGTAGTGTTCTCTTTCCAAAGTCAGTTTTATCAGAGAAGTTTCATGAATGGACCAGCATAGTTATGCTGAAAGTGTAACAAAAACACACCTATCATACTCCATTCCCTCTCAGTCTCGTGCTCTCTCTCTGCTGGGATCAGCGTGAAGGATAAACTGTCAGACTATCTCACAGAGATCAGGTTCCATACCACATCATTAAGCCTAAAACAACTCTCTGGGCAAGATCAAACCTGAACTGTATATTGTATAATTTACAAAAGGCAAGATATTTATTTTTTCACATTTTCGCATTAAGATCAATAACTTGTCCAGCCAACAGCAGCCAAACTTTATAAAATGTTTATTCAAGCTCAGGATCAAGAATCTTACACGGAACATTCAGTTTCTTTTCTCTTGCTATGCCAAGCTTGACCCACGTTCTTACCACCCTGTAAACACAGATAGGAAGCAGTTTCACTAAGTGGATCTATTTCATTCTCTGGAGGAGTCAAACTCACACATCCTCTGGGAGGAGACCTCTGACCCCTTTGTGCAGTCAGCCAGAAGGCTACTTCTCCATACTCTCTATTTCTTTATTAATCCTTCCCCAGTCCACTTGTTTTCCACTGGAAGCTGCTGCTCAGCATGCATCCCACAGCACAGTAATTCTGGCTTTTCCCAGATTGTTCCTGAATGTGTTGCTGAAGGAATAAGAGAATGGCAGATAAAATGGGAAATATAGAGATTTCCCAGTGTTTAGGACCCCAATTAGGATTGTAAGAGCGTGTGTGGGAAGAGGAAAAGACAGACAACGTATGGTTGCAATTTAAGATGCTTTTTTTTAGTCACTCTTAAATGTGGGAAGTCAAAGTCATTGAGCCTGGGGACTCTGTGGGAAGGCAAGCTTGAGATCTGGGAGACAGGGAAGTTTAGATCTCCTGGTGGAATTCTCTCACTTTCAACTAAGGGGGGCTTTTGGTTTTCAGGGGCCATAGGTTTGTTGAAAGTCAGCAATGCTTATTTACATTAGATTGATTCAGTCTGTCACAGTAAAGAGGGAGGCATACAAAGTTAATCTGCAGGAAACGGAACATGCAGCCCACACCACATGCAGTTCTCTGTCATGTGGGAATCCTGAACCACATGACGCTGTAAATGCTGGAAGAAGGCCTGGAACTGAACCACAGATTACAGTTTAACAGGGGGTAAAAGTCAAAAAGCTTGGTGCAATTTGGTGTGATTTTGCTGTGTTTTGTGAAGGATAAGGAGAAAAGAATGAGCGAGAGAAAAAAAGAGAAAGGCTATGAACGGGCTTTTAATGTAGTAAAGTGCATCTAGCCTTTCTCACTGGTTCCCAGAGTCTGAGCCAGCTGGATGCTAAGTGTCAAGTCTTTGCTACACAGCTGCCCTCCAAACTGATTAGACAGGGCTAGCTCACTTCACTATTAACCATTGTGCCCTTTTATCCAATTGAAGCTTTAAGAAAATTTGAAAACACAAGAAAGATTACTTTGCTGCTGGTTTTTCACTGTCTTTTGTGTTTTGGGGATATCAGATGTGGCCAGACAACCTGCCATGCCCTTACTTGTGTGTGAGTGATTGCTGTCTGGTCAGTAAGAATACTGCGAGTGTATAAATGGGGGGCGTTAAAGTGAATGAACATGCCATGGGATTACGTTTTTGAATGTACATATTCTTAAGATTCAAAAGAAGAGTTGACAGATGTGACAGTTGACCAATGACACTCCAGAAATATATCTGCTATGTGCAGGGCTTTTGAAAGAGTGGCTGAAATGCAATCTGACCATCTGCACAAGGGCCAGTGTAGTCTCCTCTCGCCGGAACACAGCACAATGCAAAAGAGCATCAAATCAGCGTGCTAATTCACAGTAAATCCTCTTAAAAGACTTCTTTACTTCATGTCACTCACACACATACAAGGGTCACAACCTCTAGAGTGTATGGCTACAGAAGTTTTAAAAACCAGAACGGAAACGTCACAGTCCAGCCAGGGACCTCAAGCTCAAGCGTAAGAAATAAGATACCCACAAAACAGACATGTTGCAGAAAAAAAGCACAAAGGGGGTTCAAAGACACAGGCATGCAGATGAGGAGTCTATGAGGAGTCGTGTCGACTAGAGGACGTGAGCAGGCCTGATGTGTAGGTCTTTGTTGTGGAGAGCAGACCTGGATGCAACTGGGTGGTAGCAGGTGGCAAGCAGATTTGGTTACCTGGAGTATTAAGCAGTAACAACTTCAAAGTGCAGTTGTCTAAAAATGTCATAACTTCACCAAACAATTAAAGGGAATTTTATATCTGGGATAAACTTCCAATGGTCCTTTTTAAAAGTCAAGTCTACAACAATTCCCGTTTTAGTGAAAAGTAAACAAAAAACTTCAAAACGAAAAGATTTTAAGCGATTACAAAAACTTTTTTCTCCAGAATACAAATAGACTCATTTTATGCTTATGACGTGGGAATCCAATTTTCAGGCTCATGCCTTAAGTCTTTCCATGACTCTCTCCAGCACTGCCACTATCAGTGTGCATGGTTGGTTTCAAGTTGGCTAATCAGATTCCGTCTTGGTCAAGTTGTGTTATCTGGGCTGCCACGGTCCACCAGTCCGCCCATTCTGTGAGCTCCTAGTGGGAGTGCAGTTTCCATGCAGTCATGAACTATAAAGGAGAAGTCGCGTTGGCCTCCTGCATTACTGTGGGAAAGTACAGCTCTTGCTTCCTATTTAGACCTGGTTATAAATGGACATTCATAAGCAGGCAGCCCTGCAAAGACAGCACAGAGCCCTCTAGTCACCTTTGTCTGTTTAATATTCACATATCTCAAGAGACCATAGTTCTGAGACAGAGGTGCAGAGGGCCATGTATTTTTTCCATTCAAGACAACATTAAAAACTGCTCTGAAACACTATTTTTACAGAGAAATACAAGACAGAAGCTATGGGAGAAAAATCAAACACAGCTCACAACTGAAGTTTTGGCACATGCCCTGCCGGTTGCACACTCGCACAGTCTCAAGCTGCAACTCCATAAGATGGTTTTGAAACCAGGACTTCTTGTGCAAGTTGCATTCCTGTGCTTACTAGATCACCATAGACATATTGCATATCATTCGATTACAGGGCTACTGAGGTCGGAGCAGCCACAAAGGAGCTTCATTGTTATGTGGGATGTCAGATCAGAAGCCAGTGGGAGGGGATAGAGTGGGTCCTGGCCTGTGTGGCTGGCTGTGGTTCAGATTGGACCCACAGCTGCACGAGCAGAGTCCTGCCGAATCCTGGGCCTGAGCTGAGCCCTAACAGGTGCTGCATTAAAACTGCCCTGAAACTGCTCTCCTTGGCTTAATGTTGATCCCCTCTTGCAGACGCCCGTGGAATGGCAGTTTTTGGCATGATGTTAAACTCTGTGTCGAACTGTGACCGTAGCACAAGCCAGCACAAGATCAGGCACCCAGGCCACTTGACGAAAGAAGAAGTGAAAGTAAAAAAATAAGAACGCTACACAGGGATAGGATCGGGAATCAGTCTTAAAAGTTAAAGGCACAAGTGAGCTTTCTCAGCAAGATTTTTTCAATTGTCTCACGCCACTCATCCTAGTCTCATTTCTTTAAATTCCATTCTATTTAAACAACAAAGCGGTACAACAGGTTTGGAATGCAAAAAGGAACAAACTCCCCAGTCTTCTTGGGAAGTTTTGTCTGTGTTCCTAGAATCCTTCAGTTGGACGTATAGTAGCCACAGCTGTCACTGTCACTCTCTCTCTCTCCCTTTAGCCTGGCGCAGGAACACCATTATACTTTTAATGGGTGATTAGTGTCAGATATCTGGCTGTTGCCGCCTGGGCTTCAACTGTGGGAAATAGTTGTGCTGGTTGCACCTGATCCAGGGCTCAGTTTAGAATTTCCTCCCTTCCAAAGAAGAACACATGGATCTAGTGCACCCAATCTAAAAGATTGATTCTACAAAATGGTATATAAACATAGCGCTACCACTGAGTTGGTGCCTCTCCAAGTGTCACTGGGCCAAGAGCCATATAAGAGAACTTTACCTGAGCATTTTTAGCCCCTTAATCCTGATAGTATTTTATGTTATACAATATGACAACGTGGTTAGTTCTCTCTGTAAAAAAGAAAAAAAATCATGCTGACAGTTATTGCGTGCATACAATTGGGTCGGCTAAGGTGAATTTCTTTGCCTGGGTGCTTGAGTTCATATAAGGTTTGTATTGTACAAAAACATGAGCTACTCAAATATAAGACACTGATTTAATCCTGTTAAATAATAAGGAAAATATAAAGTAACATTGATTCGAGGCCAACATTTGGACTTTGAGGTTTTTGAACAAATACACATTGTTTTAAGCAGTAACGTTGCAATTTCACTGTGTCCTTAAAAATTTCCATCCCAATGCACATGACAATGAGATGTTACTGTTTTTTAAAAAGTTCACTGGTTAAAGGAAATTGCCGTCCACAAGAACAATGGCAGACATACTCTGGTTCCACTTATATAAATATCAGTTTTACTTGATTTGGCTTTCTCTCTTTTTGTATTTCGTAAGGATTTGCAAGCTCCATCCCCCGGTGTCTCCCCAGCAGCAGTGGTCTGAGTCAATCACAGAGTGATGAGTACCATGTGTAACAGCTCTGACAAAGCACCACCACCTTATCACCTGCACGTTGCACAACAGCGTCTTGCAGCTGTTTGGAGGACACTGACTGATGGAAAGACAGACAACATTCAGATTTACTGTAAAGCAATGCACATGCAGGGCTTTTCTGTTTCTTTTTTTTTCCTGTCACGGCTTTGTGTCTCTTTCCGACTGTACTGGCACAGCAGTATGTGAATGATGCCCCTCACCAAAGCTTTGAGCAGTGTGTAGACTGCAGTCTGTGTGACGGTTGTGGTGTCCTCTCTAAGACAAAGGGAACTTGGCAGGCTGCTGCATTGCGGCTGGATCAAACAGGCCTTGTTTATTGGACCTCTTTCTCTTTGCTCTGCGCTCATCAGTGGCTGTGTGTGAGACAGCAATCTGAAGTGTCTGAGGGATCTGCTCACTCCTCGAAGACGGGAGCCACTCAGACCACACACAGGGCCATTTCAACCACGACAAAGGACGACCAGAACAGAGACTGACACAGTCAATGTGCATGCTCTCTTTATGACTTCTTTTAGTCACTCAGTTTGTATTTTTATTGATTTAAAGCAGCCTTTCGAAGGAATTTTCTTTTCTCACTCTTGACCTTTGCTTTAGTTTTAGCCCAGGCTGTCTCACAATCAATTTTTTTTTCTCATTCACTCACTGAGCTGCCTTCCCCACCCCCCTGTCTTTCTGTCCTTATACTCATTCTGAGAACAATGTCCTGCCTCTTGCTCCTTGTTGTCCCATGGTGCTAGCATTGGAATGTTTGCCTGTTAAAGGTGATATATATTTGCTATCGGGCAGAGAGAGAGAAGGCCTTCGTGCTGCATGATACAGATAAAAGTCGAGGTTGAACACCAGTTCCCAGAGACATTTTTCAGCAGCATTCACTCTGGGCCAGGGATGATATCTGAGATTTCTACCGGATCCCAGAAATGAATCTTATAACAACATGGCTGCATCAAGCCATTAGAATTTAAGAAGGTGCACTTATGCTTTTAGACAGTGAATGTGATAAGTGAGAGATAATGACTTGCTTTACAAGTTTGTAGGGAACATGTGAATTGAAATTCATGTATGAACAGGTTGTTGTTTTATCCTTACATCTACTGTTTAGTTCCCATGCACTGGCACTCAAGGCTTACATGGAATGAAAGATTTGTGATTAAAGTTGTGACTTCAGGGAAAAGGAAGTTAGGGTGGCTTCCCTGTCTGAGCCCCTGTTCTCTAAAAGTTGTGTTTGAGCGACAGATAGTTGTTATTCTCCCACATCCTCCTATCTCTGCCCTTGATTCCCACGCTAAGCACCACCACGGATGGGAATGATCCAAAAACACAGGGACACTCAAAAATTCCTGAATTCTTGTGGTGTGTACAAATCTGTCACATAGTTTAAAAAATGAAAGGCGAGAAGGAAGAAATTGTACGCTGCAAAAAATCGCAAATTGTCAAATTTGCCAATTAAAGCTTCCCAAAAATTGAAAAGAAAGAGAGAAAAGCACACAAAAAAAAATTTTCCACAATGTTCCTCACATCACGGTGAAGTTACAAAAGGAGGAAGACGTTTTCACACAAGAAGAGGACTTCCATGCATGCTCAGCCAAGGCCACTGAGTGCTCTTATCAATCTCTCATTAATCCCAACCATGAAGACCATGAACAACTTTTCCCACATAGCGTCCCCTCATCCTGCAGCATAAACAAATACACACAGCCTCCTATCTGCATGCGGCACAGCAGAACTAAAATGAGACACTGAGGTCTCATTCATACTGAAACATCAGAGCTAATGGAGCCAGCCCAGTGCTATCTGTCCACAGTGGCCTGACTGTTAGAAAGAAAGAAAGTAGCACAGAAAGCACGTCTCATTAGAGTTTGAGATAAAAGTCATGGGAGGAGCTGAAGAGTTGGACATGACTAAATGGTGGAAAAAGTTACAATGTGCAGGGTGCCAGGCTGAGTCACTTATGGCCAAAAAGCCCACTGGTCTGCACAAAGCATGTGTTTCTGTCATCAGGAGGCTTGTATGCCCTGAATTCCTGTCACTTTAGAGATTCTTGTTGCTTTGAACATGCCACAGCCCCCACTAAGACAGAGAGATGAAACAGGTTTTAGTCTTGTTAAAGTAGGGGGATAGGTCGTGCGTGAGCCATACATGCATGTAGAGAAGACAAAACATCCAAATAACTTTAAATCTTAGAGTGAAAACGCCACCTGTTCAAAGGATTCACTCAATTCAGTCAAGGTCAACCCGATGCCCTCCATATATCACATTACCCAAAATGTGAAAGATGCACTTGGCTTTAATCCAACCAGTTTTAACTTGAGTTACCCATTTCAGTACAACTCCACTGGATTTTTTTTTGCAATTAGCAACTACTGAAACTTTTAAATATTAAGTTTCCCTTTTTTCATACTGCACAGTCATTTACTATCTCTCACTAAATTCAGACATTCTCCTAACACTCCTTTGTCCAAGACATGACATGATGGAAAATGTATTTTGCAAGCCTGTGCTGAAAAGGAAATCCAGGCATTAGTCACTCAGGCCCCTTCAGTGCTCACAGGAGGAACCGTCTGACTGCAAGTAAATGAAAGGATTCCTAAGGAGTTGCCACATTTTGCTCCCCTCTGATGTCGCCTCACTAACTGTCAGATGTAATCATTAAAATAATGGTGACCAGCATCCGTTTATTCAGCTTTGGTTTTTAGCAACCGCATGCCTAGTGGTGCATGGTGCAGTGTGCAAAATGAGTTTCAAGAAAGTTGTAACAGATATAGAAATTCATAGGCTTTCTGTGCAGTTTTGTTCATTTTCTGTTGTGTTTGAAAATTAACTTTCACTGGCTTATCCAGACTACTCCTACACACTGTTACTGGGATCAGTATTACACATGGAAACATTAAAGTTGAGGGTGGATCTAGCAGAGGAACAAGATGTAAACCAAAGACTTGGGTTTCAGAAGAACTTCAAATGGTGTGGGACTGGAGGCCAGTTTGCATAAAACCACAAAAAGAGCGAACCCCACGTGAGGGAGAGACATTCCCTTCTATATGAGGGCGTGGGCTGCCAACTTTCATTATTTGCGACCCCCTCACTCCTGTGCCTCAAGCCCCACTGTGATTACATTGACCCTCTTCCTCCTTCTGCCCCTGGGGCTGCTCTTATTGTAGCAGTGTGGCTTCCTCATTCCTGTTTGTCCTACAGGAGCTTGGAAAGACAGGGGAATTAGAACAAGCTGTCGAAACAGCACTTCCATGGGAGAGGAGGTCAAGGAGAACCCCAAGATGGCCTTTCTCATGTGTCTGGGAAATCCACCTCAAAGGCATGTGGTTCTCACTTGTAAGTCACTTTGGATAAAAGCATCTCCCAAATAACTGAATGTAAATACAATTGCAAAGTTCACTGTAGAAAGAAGAAACAGTGTTCTACTATTTCAAAAAAACTAAAATATTTAAGTTACAACAGCCCAATATGAGCTTGTGGATTGGGAATTCAGTGCTTAGAACTACATCAAATGACATATAGTACAAATTAGAGAATCTAATACTAAGCAATAGCGTTAGCCTCAAAGCAAAGTATATTAGTCACCTCTGACCAAAATCTGTGTTGTGAGAGTGATGCAATCTGTGCTGTTAACTGCATATTAAACATATTATTGTATGTCTGAGTGTGTATATGTGCAGTGGAGCCAGGAGAAGGAAAATAAATCAATTGACATCCACTAGTTTGAATAACGGAAAGATTCCTAGTAATTATGTCCCATAACGGAGCCAATAGTGTAATTAGGGGTTAGTACAGAGCAGAGTGTGGCCCACATCTGTGATCCCCCAGGGACTTGGTGTCTCAACATGTTCACCAGAGTGTGAGAACCTCAGCCCATAAGCACACCTAATCACATAGGGTTGCTCCAAATACAGCACCGCATCATGATCTTACATGACAAGTTTCATATCAAATGATAGAGTTTAATGTTAAAATTACTCAAATCTTTCGTCCAATTTTCTCACATATTTATATTTTCAAATTAACCGTTTTTTTTAAAAGGTTGACTCTGTCAGGACGAAGCCTTGGCCACTGTGAGAAGCTACCTAGACGTGGACTCTCATGACACACAGCGCAAACATCCTAATTTATTTTGGGGAATAGGAATAAATCAAGCACCAGGTGATTTTAAGACTGTTCTTAAGCAGCAACTGCCTGTCTCATTCCTAACAACCCAGCAGGAGTCTTTACTGTCCAGTGTGAAAAACCCAAAGAAAGTCCAACGTGAGAGCTATACTGCTGTTTGATGTTTCCAGCCCTCGATGAACCTGATAAAAGTTTTTCATGGCCAAATTTTATCAGGTTTAAACATGGCAAAATGCAAAAATTAAAAACTTTATTTCCAGATGGTGGTTTTACCAATTATCTTCCCACATTTTTCTTAGTGTTTTGCTGTTATTCAAATTGTACACATTAGTATGGATGAAGTCTTAATTTGTGCTGTACAAGGTGCATATCAGTTATTAGATGCAGGACTTCTGTTTTGCCTGCTGGGACCTGCAGTGCCTGGCCCCTATCCTGTAATCTGGCGTCCATCTTACCTGCCACAGGTGTTCTGTAGAGATTCAGTGTCCCTTCTTTGGAAAGTGAGATAGGGTACAGCGGGTGTCCTCTCACACCCCACCCCCTCTTTTTTACCCCAGCTTTGATGGCTGAGGGTTGGTGGGACCTGACAACTGCTCCTAAATTAGAGAGTAGAGGAGAACACAACAGGACCAAGGAATGTCTGGATTGCCTTTCTCTTCCATAGGATCCTGGAAAAATGGCTACAAATGGAGCCAAAATTATCTATGAATATCTATGCAAATTGCATTTCTGATATCATATTCTAAAAAACCCGTTGGAATTTTCAGGGGGCACATGTGATGAATTTTTTGAAGATTAATAATAAGTAAACAGCAGTGACAGAGGAATTGAACATGTTGGCTGTTTCTTTGCCCTCCACCCAGTAGTAAGGCCATCCTGAGGTGAACCTCCCTGTCATGCATTATCACACTTCCTTCATTAGTTGCTGGGGAGACAGTGACCAGGTCGCTGGGGTCAGTGCAGCCAGAGGTGGTTGTAAAACTGCCCATACAATAAAGTCAACCTGGGATCCACCCAGGAACACATCCTTTACTTGTTGAAAAAGACACCAGGCAAAACACGGATAAACAGTGACGGAGGGGGAGACAACTGAAGTTTCCAGAAAGCACAACTTGTTTTTCATACAAACGTGAGTGACTTGCACGAGGTGTATGAACTGAGATGGTTGGGCCATGGGAGAGGAAATTGAGAAACAAGAGAGCGTAGACTTGGGTCAAGAGGATGGGAGGGATGCAACAAATAAAACAGATACAGTAAATGAGTCATAGCTGTAGGTGGAGAAGGTAGATGGGACAGAAGTAAGAAAATGGGAGGGAGAACACTGGAAAAGATAAAACATTCACGGAAGGTCAGAGGCACAAGTTTCTAGTGAGAGTGGATTTGAACCACGACATCTCATCATTTACTACTTCTCCTGCTATAGACTAGCATATTCTTTTTATTTTTTGTTGATATATTTTAATAAAAGTGGAATTACTGCAAGCCCTCCTCTCTCCTCTGCCCCTGGGTGATGTGTGTGGAATGTCTCCTGCTGTCACCCACTGTTTCCACCCACGCTGAACCAATATCAAGCCTTTCTGAATAAGGATTATTTGCTTCAAAAATGAACTATAACAATGTCGAAGGAATAAATGTCATAAATCGTAAATAAATAATAATAATCATAAATAATAAGTGTTTTAATTTTAAAAAATCATAGTAAATGGGAAACATGTGATGTCTCAATATATGGAAATGAACCAATCTAACAAAAAGTATCTAGATAGACATTTTGACTCAACAAATCTTTTTTTTTTGTTCTTGGAATAAGTTAAAAACAGAGCTCATCAGGGGTTAGGGTTGGAGAGTTTTGACCTTTAAGAGTTTCCTTTTTAGAGCAGGGTAATCAGCCCTTTGGGCGCAGAGCACCCAACCCTTATCGACCCCAAAGACTTCACTCTAGACCCACCCGGTTTTATTCCATGACTGCCTTTTTTATCACTCAAGATAACCTCCACATCAGCATGTGGTGGGAGTAGCCTGTAATGTGTGCAGCAAACCTGCACTTTTCTAAATTTACACCATTTTAACATTGACTCTATGTTTTCACTCAAGCTGACTACAAAGCATAATCAGCTACTAATTAATAAAGTTCAACAGCAATTGTAGCATGTCTGTATACCATAACAGCTTTGACAAGATCCAGTTTTGCTCATTGCTTCCACAACCTCTTCAGTATTTAAAAAGAAAGGGCAAAAAACATACATGTAATGTCACGGCAGTTGATTCGGCTTGGACAAAAAGGCAGGATTCCTTCATGATGAGTTTTGCAATCAGTTTTGCTGCTTAGCCAACAAAGCAAGGACGTCTGTTGATTTTGGCAAAGAGCCTCACATTGGACAACGCTGGCAAGATTCATGTCAGACACTCACAAATAGCCACTGTCCATCTACAAAGCTAGAATATCATAGAAGCATCCAACAAAAACCTGACATGTAATACCCTAACTACCCATACATCAATTACTTGCTGTTTGGAAGTAAGTCCATGGAAGAAGTAAAAAATTGTTCTTTGTCATCTCTGATGCAGATAGAGATTTATGTGATTGTGACAGAAAGCCCTTGTTTCATGTGCATGCGTATGCATAGATGAACCAGAAGGTGGGTTTGGGGTGGGGGGTGAGGGGTGCAGATACAGGCTAATTACCCCCTTGGTTGCTTTAGTAGTAATTATACCTTAGTGGTGCACTTGCATTGTTACTCACTGGCTGGTGTTTTGATTGCGCAGTAGCAGGTTTAGTGTTTTCTCCCTGCTCTTTTCTTAGGGAAGATTGTGGCTCAGGAGGGCTCTGCTGGGACACGTAAAGGCACAGGTGGGGCTGTGGGTGCAGCCTCTCTCACCTCAGTGTGTAAGTGTGGGAACCGCTCAGTTGCCAGTAGTGCATGAGTAACAACGACCCTGAGGGAGTGTGGCGTAATCTCCTCTAACACTCTAGTCTCTTCTGTTTCTTTCACTGAACAGAACACACACATTCACTTAGAAGCATGAGTTCGTTCATGCATTTATCTCACTCAACACACATTCGCAAACAGCAATCTTGAGATGAAAGCTCATTCTGAAATCACATAGACACAGACATATTTGTATTGTAAATACAGTTACAGCCAAGTAAATAATGCCTTGTGTTCGTTCAATTGTTGAAGCAAAATTGCTGGAATTCTGGCTTGCATGACAAATCACATCATAAAAATTAACCATTTGGACAAGTATCCAACATAAAATTGGAATTTGCTTTGCTTTTAGTGGGGACAGTATATCTCTAAGTTTATCTCTAGCTCTAAGTTTAAGTTTATCTCCAAGTTTATTGAAAAAACATTTGAAAGGAACTAATATTGCAAACTCACCACGTTTCAGTAACATCACTGGCTCTCATCCAGTTTCAGCTAGGATAGATTCCAATAAATGCAAGGAACAAACAGAATAAAGGATGCATAAGTTAATTAAAAGACATCATGCTTGCTATAAATAAATAAATAAATGGACACTTAAAGCAATAAATAATTTAACACAAATACAGATCTAATAATCTATCATTATTCCTGCAAAAGGTCCTTCTGGGTTTATCAGGACCTTTTGTATTTCTATAAGGGAATGAGGAGTAGCAGCAATCTACCACTCAATCTTACCAATAAACCCTAGACCTGAACATGGTTATAACTCATTTGAGAGCCTCACTCTTAGCCTTTCACACCCAAACTGGAAAACTCAAAATCCACTTATTGTGTACCATCCTACAGTCCCTTATTCTAATGTTTTACTGAATTTTCAGATTTTCTATCTGATATGGTCCTTAGTACAGATTAAGTCATCATAGTGGGCGACTTTAACATTCATGTAGATGCATAATTAAATTCTACTGTTTTTCCCAAAGTGTAAATGAACCCATTCACTGTCTTAATCACACATTTTAACCATAGAAAACATTTACTATAGTAGGTAATTATCTCAATGTGCTGTGAGTAAATTTAAGGAACTTGTACCAGGTGTCACGAAAGTTAGAAAGGAAGTAGCATTCTACTAATTTAGAAGATTTGCACTTAGCCTGGAAAAACAGTTTAATAATAGATTAAAAACCAGCATTTGATTCATTATTAATAGTGGAAAACGAGAATAACCCCTGGTTTCATTTCTGCACTTAATTCCTGCACTTAGCTGCTAAGAGTTAGGGCTCTTAAGTCTTAGCAGCAATGAATGTATGACTTTCTTTGTGGAAAAAAATTGTAGCTATTAGGGAAAAAATCCACCAGATCCTCCCCACAAATATTACAAATCAAACTTCAAGTAAAACATTGCTAGAATCATCAGTAATACCCCAGTCCCTTTTAGACTGCTTTTCACCCATAGATCTTGCTGAGCTAACTTCCATTATTACCTCATCAAAACAACATATATGCAAGAACCTATCCCGACTAGACTGCTCAAGGGTTCTTTACTCTTAGTAGGCACGTTCGTATTAGATGTCATTAATATATCTTAAAATACAGGATTTCTACCAAAGGCCTGTGATCACACATCTATTGTCTTGATCCAGATTTTTTAGCCAAATACAGACCAATATCGAGAAGGATGGGAGACCAATCTCCCTTTTATGTCTAAAATTCTTGAAAAAGTGTTTGCAAAGCAGTTGTGTGACCACTTGCACAAGAACAACCTGTTTGAAGACTTTCAGTCAGAATTTAGAGTTCATCACAGTTTAGAAACAGCACTAGTAAAAGTCAACATCAATCATCATCAATGCTGCAGCAAGATCATAGTTCAGAGATCACTAGCTTCCTTTGACTGGCTTCTCATTAAATGTAGAAAAGAATTTAAAACCCTTCTTCCTACATATAAAGCTCAAAATTGTCAAGTTGCATCATACTTTAAAGGTCTCCTAAACCATATCACCTCGACAGACCACTTCTGTCTCACAATGCAAGCCTACTTGTGGTTCCCAGAATTTCCAAATGTAGGATGGGAGGCAGAGGCTGTAGCTATCAAGCTCCTGTCCTGTGGAACCAGCTTCCACTTCAGATTCGAGAAGCAGCTTATAGTTAGTTATTAGTTAGTTATAGTCATGCTGCCAGAGGCTTAGACTGCTGGGGGACCCACGCCTCGATGCACTGAACTCCTTTCCTTCTCCCTCTCTCCCTCTCGTACCCCCACATTTATGTCTCCCTCTCTCTGTCCCTGTCTTCAGGTGCTTTGGAGCTGTGTGTCTTCCAGTGTGCAGCTGCTGGTCCTACCAACCTGCCCAATTTTTGTTGCTCTTTTCTTTTCTCTCTCCACTTTCCACTCACCCCAACTGGTCAAGGCAGATGGCTGCCCACCCTGAACCTGGTTCTGCTGGAGGTTTCTTCTGTTAAAGGGAGTTTTTCCTCTCCACTGTTGCCTATGGCTGCTCAGGGGGATTTGTTGGGTTTTCTCTACAAATCTGTAGTGTTGACTTTATTATCTAAAGTGCCTTGAGATGACTTTGTTGGTAACTGGCGCTATCTAAATAAAGGCGAATTGAAAATATTGAATTGAATTGAATAACAGAAAGTATTATTAAATAATTTTTTTATGAGCACACCATCACCTGCAGCTCTTGGAAGAATATTAAAATATACTCAAAAACACAAGAGCCAAATTTCATAACTGCAGGTCAAGTGGAAACAAAAAATTTATGAAATTAAATTATTAAGATTTCTAACAATCATGCTCCACAGGCAACTGAGTTTACAGTTCTCAAGTGAAAAGAATATACACACAATGTGTAATGTAGCACTGTTTGTTAAGGAATGTTAAGGAATGACACCGAATTGCTGTTCTAATACAGATTTTATAGAGCTGTGTTGGTGGAGCAGTTGGGGGCAGTGGGCTGGCAGCTGTTGCTGTTGTGTGGGGGCCCTCAGGTCTCGGCCTATCCCTAATGGCCAGACCAGCTGTTGGAGTTCTGTCTGTAGGGGCGCGGGGCTTCAGGAGGCGGGGAGGGCATGAGAACTTCCACCCCCCTGTCCTGGGGGGCGGGTCCCCGCCTTGTCTGCCCTCCTCTGAAAGGGGGTGATTGATGGCGCAGGGTTGACACCATGCTTCCCCAACAATTGACTCAGGAGGGACAGAGAATGAACAGAGAGCTTGGGACCCCTTCACATCTTTCTCCTCCGGTTTTCAGAGGCAAATGTGGATCAGTTGCAGTTATAATTCAGTCATTTTTCTCAATATGTCTTTTACTTGACATTTTTAGTAGAGCATATGCCACTCGAAGAGTTTTTCAAGGTTGTCACTGCAATAATTCTGGAGACAAGCTTCAGTTATTTTCTGTTTTATTTGTCAGATTACACGGTTCTGAACACGTTTTGTCAAATAGCTTAAATGACCCTCTGCCTTTCGTTAAGATAAGCCCTCTTGTTGCAGCAGCCCTTTAGTGCCCTCTTACTTGCACCAGTTCAATTAATCCTGACAAGAGTGAAGATCTGTGCTGCCTCCGGGGTGGACAGAGCCCTGGACTTCAGCGTGTGTGTTGGGTCATCAGTGGATATCAACCTCAAGTCTCGGCACCGGGGCCTGCTAAAACAGACCTGACCTTTTGCTCTACACCCCAGGATTCTTTCTGGATCCCTTTCAGCAAGTCGCCAACACCTCCGTTCTCCTACAAGATTTACAGCCCCGTGGAGGAAGAAAAGAGGTGGATGACTGGGGTTGGGGGTCACTGTCCGGCAGCTGTTCACAGTGGTCTTAAGTAGCTATTTCACACGGAAACAGAGTCATAGCTTTCTGAATTCCTCCAGCTGGCCAGTCTCCAGCTCTGTCTGAAATGCATTCCTGTACAGAGATGTCTTTTGCACCCTCCATTCTCACTGCTCTGTGAATACAAATGCCTCCAGACCATCCACTGAGGCTCAGTCCACTGTTCAGAGTGGAGGGAAACAAATTTTACTCTCTTGATTAGTTAGATTTGAAGATCTACATCTTAGAAAGAATGATATTAGTGCTACAAATTACTTTATTTCTGTTTTCTTGTGTCTTCTGGGACAATTATTCATCAAGGAGTACAGTATAATGAGAAGGTGCAGAGAACAAAAATTCCCTTAGGTAAAAATTTCTTTTCATTCCTTCTCTGTGTCCCTGTCCTCTGCAGAAGCAAGACATGTGTACACATACAGGGTTTAATAGCCATTTAGAGAGCTTGTGTGAAAGTCAAACACTTTTTCCCACAATCCAAAGAAAGATCCATCACTCACATGTGTTTACTTTAGGCAAAAAGCTCCAGTCTCTAAATCAGTGTGTGTCTGTTTGTGCATGTGTGTGTGTCTGTGTGTGTGTCAGAGTCAGCGGAAGGAAAAGAAAAAAGGAATCACAATGAAATGGATACAGATAAACCTCTTTCTCCATGAAATATGCAAAATAATATATATTTTAAATAATATTATGAATATAATGTTTTTATGGTTTTGACTCTAAACTGTTGAATATTTGACAAAACGTTGAATTTTCACTCCACAAATAATATACTCCCTCCCTCCATTCCTCCTACATTAGCACAGATACCACTGATAGTATTTACTGTTTCTTTAGGAATTATTTACCTGCAGAGCCAAGTGTGAAAAGGGAACTAAACAAATAACAATAGGGCAGAGGTTTTTCTCTCATAATTAATAATCCAAGCAGAAACAAAGACAAGTTATCTTGCCGTTGGGTTATAGTTGTATGTGTATTATTTGTATGGGTGACTGACTGTGTCACAAACACACAGGGAGACAGTATCAGGAACTTCAAATCTCAGGTGTCTACTAAGACAAAGAGCTTGCCCACAAATCACGAATGATAATGAGATCATGCAGGTATCAAGTAGTAATGTAATTAGATGACAGTCCACTATCAACCTCAGTGCTGTGCTGCAATTGGCCCTGATGTCGTGTCTGTAGGGGGTCTCAGCTGCTGATTGGCCGTGACCAGCTTTGTAGAGGGGCTTCTAATCCTGTCCGCACTCTCTGTGGGTGCTCTTAGGTCTTTTCCCACATAAATCAGTCTGGCCTGGGTGGTAAAGTCATCACATCTACTGCGTTTACATATACTGCCTGTTAGCAACCCTATCACACTGAGCATGCTGGAGTGTCACTTACTGGCAGCTCCATTTCACACTGCACTGTTGTTGTGACGCCATCGTACTGTACAATAAAAAAAATTGCTTCTCTGAAGCTCCCACACATTTATTTTTTTTTAAGTAAATAATGGCATTTTTTTCAGAGAAATGTTAAGCAATCCTGGCATATGGCAGGAGGTTAGGTGGAGGGTTCAAGTTGCAGTCTCCCTTGAAAGTGTAGGTTCAGATCCCACTTTTGACTGTTAAACATTTCGTTTACTGCTCACTCTACGACTGTTGGGTATGAAAGATTGTGGCTGGTTGCTAACATCAGCATTAAAGCTTTAGTAGGTGGACTGAGCTCTGCCTGACGGCAGTTTTTTTGCTGATTCCACACACCAGCAGACAAAACTCTCAAACTAAACCTTTGGCTTTTAGAAAACTTGTGTCCTGTGTAATTTCCTTGTAGTGTATGGACAACCCTGCTGTGTGAGCACAAAGACAGGTTGGGTAACGAAGGACAGTGATTGAATGACTTTACCATTTTTCCTCTCCCCCACCAGTGGTCTTCACTTAGCATGCGTTGGTTGGCTTTTACTCGTCACTCTGCCAGCATACAGTATCATTCACATGCAGTTCGGAATAAAAACTGTATCACAATAGTTCAGCCTATCCCAACATATCAGAGGCTCAGTGGGAAGAACTGCACAGATCTTTGTTTAGCTGAATATACAAAAGCAGATGCTGCTAGAAAGGAAGCTTCTAGATTAAATGCCCTGAGATGGGCCTGATTTCTTTTAGATCTATTAACAATGAGCAATGCTAAGAGTCAGTCAGGGCAGACTATCACTTTCTTTCCAGTGGCATGCAAAGTTATAAATTCTGACCTGTCACATTTTTGTTTGTGTGACTGAAGCATCCCCCTGAGTCCTGCACGAGAATTTTGTCACCAGGGTTTCCGCTCTCACACTTTCTCTCCAACACAAACAAAATAGACTTATTAGTTCTGTGTGTGTGTGGGAGTGTGGAAAGACGGGGCAAAAGACAGAAGATCTAACGGGATAAAGCTGTAAAATTATTAGGAAGTTTTTAAAAATACACATTACAGACTCCTATAAAAAATGTCCCAGAGGTTGTACTTCAGTTCACAGAAGATTGTCTTCACTCTTCTCTTCCATTTCTACACCTTCAGCAAGAGTTTTCCAGAGGGAATGGTTGAAGCAAAGATCAGAGAGAAAAAAGACACACTCTAGTATTATATATATAGTATTATTATATATAACTATTTTATCTTATAAGTGAGTGGACCATTCAACCTTGCTTTTTTGTCCTAAATAAACAGGGATTGAATAATTTATTAACAGGAAAATACAAAATTACTGAAATAAAGGAAAATCTAAGTGATTAAAAATTTCTAGAAAACAATAGTTTTCAAACTGTAAAGGAACATATCTCTCATGATTGTATATTTAAATTGCGAAGCAACCAAAGGAAATAAAACAACTAAAGATAAAACAATTGCAAAACAACAACAGAGCTGCAAACTGATGGGAATCAAATTTACCATAAAATACATAAAATTATAACAAATGTACCAAAACAACCACAAACAGATATGAAATGGCCACAAAGAGACTCATAACTGCTGCAAAGGTTCAGAGACACATATCTGTTTTATTTTCTTTTTCCTACTTCTCTTCTATGAGTTTCAGTTGGAGTGTCATGTGGCTGTGTACGGCATTTGGGGTTCTTTTATACATTTGTGCCCAGAAGCCCAAAGTCTCAAAATCCAGATATGGAAAACTGCCTCCTCTTTTGATGTTTTTGTGATGATATTTTGTGTTTTCCATAACATGATCTGGGCATTTTATAAAGAGCTGAGGGAGATGGGGCATTTCTAGAATCTGGCTGCCCAGAAACCGACATACCGTACAGTAAATACTACCGTCTTCTTGAACACGGTGAGAAATCTCTCACTGGGGCCTCCTCCAACTGGAACTCAGTCAAAATACTCCCAACACCTGCCTGGCTGAGCATTGAGTGTGTCTACTACATCCCCAGGGGATGAAAGGCATAGTTCACGGCCAAATGAAAACAGAAAAACACAGTGCATTACACCTATTTGTAATATAAATAAACTCTGTTACACCTTCCTCTTTCTCTCTACCTAGTTTTTACTTGCAGCTGGAGATGCAGTCAGAATCATCTTAGACATAGGCCTGCAGGAAATTTTAAAGGTAATTTTCCATCAGTGGCATTAATATTCCTAAGTTAAATAAAAATGCAACAAAGATTAATGTAGATTGTGCTCAAATAGTCAAAGCAACTCTCAAAAAAACTTTCCACTGCTCAACTTTAATCAACCAACTGGTGCCAAATAAAGCAGGTGTCTATGAGGTCGAACAAGTTCTTTTCCTTTACAGATGACGTCACGTGTGCTAACGAACTTCACTCCAAACCAGCCGGCTACATTCATGGCCCTACCCATGCCTGTAATTTATTCAAGGCCAGGGCAGGAATAGTTTGATGGAGAGGGGGAGACACTGTAGAGCAGTGTGCTTGAATTTTAGTGTGCTGCCATCCCCTGCAGAAAGAAACTGTGTCATAATGCCGGACTCCTTTTCTGATTCAAATCAAGGCCATTGTCTCTGTAAGCGACGGGCTCTGCACTGTGCTGCAGAACAACCAAGGCACTATACACCGGCTGCAGAAAATGAGTCCCCTGCCATCGGCTGAGGAGGTGCAGGCTGAGAGAGTAATTCAGTGCTGGGGTTGTGGGGATGCCTGCTGTCTGTCTCTGTGCTACCATGTAAACACAATTCACACTCTCACCTGCAAATTATTAACTATAACTGCACTCAAGAAAAGAAATAAGCTTGCACTGGACAATCTGCTAAAAGACATGTTTGTGTTTATTTGCTTTGTTATGTCTGTATTTGTATTGTTGTATTTTTGTTGTACAGGAATTGCCTTTTTGTTACTTTATTATTTTATTAACATATTGCCACAATAAAATATAACCACCACAATTAACACCAATATGAGAAAGCTCACAGTTTTCCTCTAACTTGTGTAGTTATGGATGTGCACAAAAGAATGACAAATAAAGATGACCTATGAGAGTGTTTGGGATTCTCCTATAATTAGTTCAATTAACTTTCACATTAATTATTTTTAAAATACCCCAGTTCGGTGCAGCTTCTAAAGCAGGGAACAGGAAGAGGTTTTTATGGCAGTTCTGTTAAAATAACAGCAGGTTTTCAATTAGTGCCTCTGCAAAGCATCAATTTCTGGTATGACTCAAGCTTTGAAAGTCACCACCACGCATTCACTACAAACTATCACATTGTCCACATCTCCACACTCAGTTATTAGGAAGCTATGTACGAGCGCAGTGGTGGGCGGCGGAGCTGCGTGTAAAGCCAGTGTTGGGAAGCTCCGCGCAGCAGCCACCAAGTGAGGAGCGGGAGAGAGAGAGAGAGAGGGGAGAGAGACAGAAGGAGGCAGAGGGAGAGAGAGGGAGAGAGACAGAGGGAGGCAGAGGGAGAGAGAGGCGGGGAATACCAGACGCTCGGACAGCTCGGGAAAGAAAAGTTTCTCCAAAGTTTCGGGAGGTTAACCGAGAATCACAGCAGCCGCGGTCGGACGGCGGAGGATAATACGGGATTGGGACCTAACGCTACCGCTTTCCGTCTGGGTTTATGAACATTTCCCCATCGATTTTGGAGACTTTATTTTTTTTTATTTTTTTGGTCAACTTAATAAAGGATGTATTTCTACTAAAAGTTCACTTTGACACTCTGGAAACTTTTCCACCGAAATGGAAGGGAATATTCCATGGATTATTTTGTCATTTTTATTATTTACGCATTTCTCTGAAGGTAAGTCTGAACTATTAACACTCTGAAGTGGCGTTCATCAGTAGGGAGACTGGACAGCACATCACATGTCCGTGTCCACATAAATCTTTTGGCATTACGTCTTTTAGTTTGAGTTACAGATAATAGATATAGATAATGTTAGATCGCACGTGTTGAAATATTGGGCTACACATGCACAATTGTTTTATGAAAAAGTCTCACGCTGTGTATGGAAAAGATCATTCTGCAAGAGTGTGGGAAAAGTCTGACGGAACATTAACAAAGCCCGCGGTCCCTGAAAACATCAGCAGCACTTTAAAAGTTCGGTTCGGTTCTGAAGACGGAACTTGTGCAAGGATGTTAAACCCCGGAGGTTGAGCAAACTGTGGTCGTTGTACGTGGGGGCAGTGTGAAATGTGTTTAATCTAAAGCAGCGGGTGATGAGCCGAACTTCCCCCCTTTCTCTCCGAACAAAGACTTTTTAAACAACTGATTATTTTTTCCCTTGAAGCGCCTGAGCGATGAATGAATGATAAATTAATGTCACTAAATCAAGCTGGTTTCCTGGCAGACACGGTCTCTATATGCTTGCACATGTCCGCCTGTATTTCTATCAAAGACAAAAAAAAAAAGTTTAGCTGCTTTTGATAAAGTAACGACAAACATGCGGGTGTGTCTTGATGCCACAAGTGGCCGTAGACTGACTCCTGCCTGCAAAAGTTAATGTAGAGATGTTAAATCACATCAATTGTCTTCATGGTGTTTTTCCAAATCGTTTATAAGTCTCTGCTGTGATTCACATGGCACACTGTGCGTTGCTTTGGATTATTGTCTATGTAGGCAAATATTGATCATATCAACTGCGTGGGTCTCTAACTGATTTCTGCAATTTTACAGGCTTCCGCTGCGTGGATAAAAACAAACCGTGTGAAAATGGAGGGACATGCTTGGGTTCACCTTCTCGATGCATGTAAGTGGACCATGCAAAGATTTTATGTATCACAAGCATCAACAAGCTCCAACATGTTTGCCTGCTCACTTCTTGCACCTGCTAAGGAGCCTCATCAGACATATATTAAATCATTGTGCTTTTTATTGTGTGATAGTTAACTCTTTACTAACAATAGGGGAAACAACTTTCTGATAAAGTTCATTTCCCACATGCTTTGGGCATTTTTGAGCTCTTACATCTTCTAGCAGTGATAAGGCTTTTGTTTTTCAAAGCAGGGGGGTTGTGCAGAAACCTATCACAATAGTCAATTTAAATACCCTACAGTGTCTTGCCTGGAGGCATTTGCACTCACCCTTAAGCTTAGGAAACATGCCAGAGAGTTTCAGATGGAGTTGATACTGAGACTGATTGAAAAAAAACTATTTTGCAAGTTTCTTCCCTGTAACAGTAAATGCATTGTTTTTATAGTGGGTTTGCATTTTGCAGGAGTCAAAGTTTAGCCAATCAGATGCACTTTGTACAATAAAATAAAGGCCTATTATTGTTTTTTATATAAAGGTAAAACATGGCAATAACAATAGTGTGTGTTAAACTATTACACTGCCAATAGCCTTCTGATAGTGGCCAATGTGTAACTTGCCTGCATGTGGAATGAGTAAGTCTAACTACCACCCACATTTTTTTAATCATTAGCTGGGGCCAAGTTGGGCAAATGTTATTAAGAGAGTAAATGTATAAGTATATCTAACACCAATCTACTGGCTCAATCATTTATTTTCAGCACCACATGGCACTTTTGCTTCTACTGGTCAAAATTAACATAAGACTCTTAATTTCTAGCATAGTTTGTTTGATTTAATGTTGTGACATCAGAGAAAATGTGGTGTTGTTTTTTTGTGTGGTTTTTTTTTGTTTTGGTTGTCTTTCTTGCAAGACGTTCTAGTGCTTTGTTCTGTCTACATACTGTATGTTAGGTGTTTAGAAATTGGGTATTTATAATCACTACGCTGTGTGTGCCAAGAAAAAGAAGCACCACTAAAAGCAGTGCTAATGGAAGGGGACACCAAAAGCGATACCACACAGTGAGTATCATAGCGGGGCAGTGCAGTGGAGCAGAGCGTGCCCACATGAGAGTGGTCAAACCAGTCCTACACAGAGGTGAGTGGTGGAGCTACCCCACCCCTTCCCCTGGGAGCCCACAGAAACAGGAGATCCAAAACAGCAGAAAAGATCCTTTCTTTTACCAGATACCTGGCTGTAACCTGGCACCATTAGAACAGGGTGTAGAGAGGGAGTGAATAAAGGCAACAGCAAAGTGAAGCCAATGTGGGCTAGAAATACGCAAACAGAAAAGGAATTTGGAGAACCTATAGAAAACAACTTGCTAGAAATTGCTGCTGATAGCCAAAACCAAAGACGTTGTTCTGTTTGCTTTCCAACCATTTTGTTATTTCATTTTTCTTATGGCAATTAGCTTCCCCAGTAACAGTAATACTGCGTGGCAGGTGCCATTGTTTCTGTCCCGGACACCAAATATTTCCTGTTCCATATTGGCAAACACAACTATTATACCACACTGTAGCTTTAACATGCAAGACATCTCAAAAGTTTTTTCAATGTTCTCTGTGATGCTGCCTTCATACTTGAGTGACTTGGTAAAGGTCGCAGAACACAGTTGCTGATCTAGGATTACAATATTAATCCTCCATAGACTGTTACAATAAACTTACTTTCTAATGCCCATTCCACTTGTTTCAGTGGCCCAAAAAAAGCTTGAAGTAGTTTTTGGCTACGTCTGCCATAAAATTCTTATTTATGATTGCACAAAGACAGTGACTACTGCATTGTCACTGAAAGCTCACAATCCATATCAAACTTAAGTTTGTGTGAGAAAAAGCATAATATAAGCAGGAGACTTATTTCACGAATGGGTCTCCTAGTAATATAGAAGTACATTTTTGTATTGGTTAACTTTTTTACAAGTAAAGTTCAAATATCACTACTCACGGCATAAAATGGAAATGTAAACCTACATGTATTTTCTAATGTGAGGCTTTATCTACATTTTCTGACACAATGAATTATTTTTATATTACTGTGCCTCAGACAATTGAACTTGACAGTGAAAGCTTGGAAGTGTCAGAGAGAGTGTGGCGTGCTAGGTAAGTAGTCCTGTTGAAGTGCCTTTGGCCCCTCAGCTCTGCCCTGTGAGTAGAAAGTGCTGCCTAGCGAGGGCCACGGTGTGAGGGTCGGGGGAGAGATAATTAGGCAGATTGAGAGGATCCAGCTGGAGGGATCGGACGGGGGGTAGGGAGTATTAGAAGGAGCCTGGGGTGGGGAGGGGTGGGGGTGTGGGGGGGTTGCGTAGAGGACAGCTGGTGGATGTTGTGATGGTAATCCAGTGAAGTCAGATCTTGACAAAGGGAAAGCATAGGGCCAGGTGCTGCCATTGAGCAGTCAGCCAGCCCCATACTGTGAGAGACAAGCTCGTGGAGGAATGAAGCTGGTAGCTCACAGCCTCTCTAACACATGTTGCTTCTCTCGCGGTGCAGCGGCAACCACTCTTTTGCTCTCTGTGTGTTGTCGCAGTGGTGGCGGCGCATCTTCTGCCACCGTCTCTCAACAAAGTGGCAGATCAGAGATTATGACCAGCTTTTTCCTCTGAGATCCTCTAAGCTGAACATAAAAAATAGGGGGCTTCTCTGCTGTGTGAGGCCTATGGATGGGTACAGTGATCCTCTGTGCGATATAAATGCTTTGCCTTTGGCCTCAGAAGCCAGTTAATTGTTTTTGTTATGACCTTTAGAAACTCCCAACCTCATAGAACATGATTAAAGAGGACATCTTTGACTTTGATATGGAGCAGACTGTCCAGAAAGTGTGCAGTGCTGTTTGGTAAAAGTTTGTATATGCCTGTTTTTTTCCTTTTAAAAAATACTAAGAACAGTACATGCATTTTATTATTGACACATAGCCTTTTGCCTTACTTCGAAAAGGAAGAATTTGGTTTTCTCAGGGAAAGAATCATCCCTTCCAAATGGGAAAGGCTGATACTCTTGAATTTTCTTTTATGTGGAAAACAAATGAAAAATGCATTTTTGGAAGCACAGTTCACTAAAAGTGGATATGCACACATGCCAAGACATATGGAGACAGGTTATATTGGTGGCTTAGTTTAGAGTATCTCGGGGCTAGTGTTTTCTTTGGCATCTTTATGGTGGATTAGAAAGGAATGCCGTTCTTTCAGGTTATTGTCCATTCCTCCCATCCATTCTCTCTGGTAGCCCCTTCTGGAATGCCTTTAACAATACTGTCAGACCTCGTCCATTGAAAATGGGATAGTTAGAATGATGTGTTTGCTTTGCGATTAGTTACTTTGCAATTTTGTGAGACAACATATTGTCCATATAACTCATGCTCATCTGACAGACAGATGGAGCCACTATCACATCATTATCCAAGTAAACCTATGCACTTCTGAACCCAGTGGTTTCAGATTACTCAATGAGAAGTCTCATTAATAGTACTCATCTCCATGTGAAAATGACTATTTTCTGACCATGACATTGCACCATCATAAGGAGGAAGAATTTGGTTTGTTGTCCCTTCTTCTCTCTTGGTCATGGTTGAGGACTGGGAGCTATGGTTCCCATGCCCCATCACAGGAAGTGGTGCCTTCTGACCTCCCAGTTACGCACATCATGTCTTATCTGAGAAGCTTAAGCAGCTTACTCAATGCTCAACTACCCAGGTTTCCATGCTCAACAACTTTATCATCTTTTGCTTTATTTTTATTTCATTGCCTGATCTAACCCCATTACTAAAATTGCTTCACACCTTACTATGTGAAATGGAGTAGCAGAGCATGTAGGGAATCAAAAATCCTGTGGTCCCTTGCACACCACACATACTAACTGTGTGCGAAGTAATGACACTTTTGCCAATATATTGAGATGGCACAGAAGGGTTCAGTTGGGATGTTTGTAAAAAAACCTGACTCTGAAGTCTCAACCCTTTTCTTATTTGAGAGACATCATCTTTGCTGAGACCTTCAGTCAGGCCTGGCTGCAATAATTGAAATCTGCCAGCAAATTTTCTCTCCCTTCCTTTTAGAAGAGGAAGGGATGGGTCCACTATTAAATGATTCAGGAAAAGGCATTCACTTTTCCACTAAGTCCACTTTCCAGAGACATCTTGATGCTAACCAGGCAGCATTTTGGCAGTGTTTGCCTTTTCCTAGTTCAACATTAAACAGGGGTTTGGAGACATTGCCACGTGGAAATAAAACTCCATTGATACAATTTTTTTAATACAAATTTTCATCACATATAACTCCCCTACAGTCCATCCCCTTTTTTAAAATCTCCAGGATTTCTTTGGGTGACAGCAGTTAAGATAATAGACATTCTCTGGCTGTTTGCCTGCCTTTCTCTTCAGCTTATCATGAAGAACCTTTGCCCCAACCAGTGTCCCATAAACAGGTTTAATTCTTTGAGGACTGTGCACCAGGGAGAGTCTGTGCTGGTTTTAAATAGTTCTGTAAACATTATTAAGATCTGTGGTTCATCAGATGTTGTAGTTTGATTTGATCCACATTATTGGTAGAGCAAATGTTTGTCATAAAATTAATATCAATGTGAGCCAACAGAAGGTCTGTTTTGTAATATTATGTTCGTTATTGTTAGGCCAACTTGAGTAGCTGATTGTTCATTGGGTTGCATGGAGATGGGGTCTTTTAAATTTAAATGTTTTACAGAAATCTGGTTCAGTTTAGGTGGTTGGGTGGGGTTTTTGTGGTTGAGTTCAGTGGAGAATGCTTTGAAAGACCTCGACCCTGGGATTCATGCAATGTGGTTATGGGCAAATGGGTTGCTATTTGAAAAATGTCAGGCATTATTCTTTCCAAAAATCTGTTGACACTTGTATTTGTTCAGATAATGTATACAATACGAGTGTAAAATATGACAAGCTTTTGTCAGTACTTTACATAGAAGTATAACAAAAGTAACAAAGGGATATTTTTATTCTCTGGGTGTAGCAAATTTGTGCAGTCTCCGCTGGCAAGAAAATGCCATTGACCAAATGCTGAATTACTTTTTTTGACTTTTCAGATTTATATTCTTTGAGGAACTATCAAGCTGGAGAAGAATGCTGACAGCCCTCCCAATCTTTTAGTCACATTCATTATTTCTTTTCCTTTAACGTTTAATGTCCTTTCATGTTTAATATTCATGCTCAGGGGGAGCTCTGGAAAACTTCTTTCTGATGATTTCAATACCCCTATTGTGTATCTAAGCACAATTGTTGAAACAAATTTTAAACTGTGAAATACACACACATACAGACACTTACATATGATCATACCAGACTGAATAAGTCTTACATGACACTCTGCTACCTGCATATGTAGGAGATCTGTCCTCTGAAGTGTTCCAACTGTCCTTACAAAACCCTGTCTCTCTTCGCCCCCTTTTTTCTCACTCCGGCTCTCTCTCACCATGGGTTACTGTTGCCAGGCTACAGCCCAGGCCTGTTGGTCCGTGTAAGCTCAGGTCTGAAAGACTAGCTGTTTGGGTCACTGCTCCCCCTCCCAACACTTTAATACAAAGGAGTTCTGACTACTTTAGCTCTTTTATTTGGGCCACAAAACACTCCCCAACCCCCAATCTGGTTGGGCCAAGCCGAGGAGAGCAGACCAGAAGAGGCTGGTGGAAGGGGGTGCGGGGATGCAGATAGGGTCCTGTTGGCAGTGTGGTGTTAGTTTGGACTCTAATAAGGGAGTGAAGGTTTATGCCAGTTTATGGAAGGAGAGTTGAAGGAAAGATGGTTGTGTTGAGATACAAACTTAACTTTTTTTTTAAATATTCTAATATTTTTAACAACTTCAGATACAAAACAATTGTTGTAGTAAGGTTAGTAAAACTGCCCCTTAATTTAAAATGTTATTCCCCCTCTTCTCCAGTTGTCTAGGAAGCCCTCTTAGATAGGAAGACCCCTTTGTACTTGTTGCTTTGTAGAGGATTTTTGTGTGTATGAACCATGTCAGAGATTACAGCCTCTTTGTTCACAGGTGAGCCACCCTCTGACCTTTGGCAAAGTAGCTGCTATTGTCTAGCTGAGGGTGAGCTCAGGTTACCCTGCTTCAATGACCCAGAAAGCAGGAAAAATGGTATTGTGTTACCCATGTATCGGTTCCACACATAAATCACAAATTTTCAGTCAGATTTCCTTGTACTTGATGAAGTACAAGTAGGAAATCACAACACAGTAATTGAATGATTGAATGTTATTTAAACTTGAAATTCTTCATCACTCACTTTCTGACAAAATGTCATCTCTTTCCATTATAATCTCCTCAGTGGATCTCCTGTTTTAAGGGTTCTGGTTGTAAGTTTCTTTTCTTCGTGTTTGGGTGTGTAGTGATTGCTGCATGTGTGTGCTTTGTTGCAGTGCTGCCTTTGCGTAACAGTCTTGAAAGTGTGTTTAGAAGAACTGTTAATGCATGCGTTTGAAAAGGATGACCACATCTCTTGAGTGGTGTGAAATGGCCCGTGTGTGTGTGTGTGTATGAGTAGAGGGGGACTAGTCCCATGAGCAAAAGAGCACAGTTGTTTAGGCTTAAAGTCTGGCAGTGGATGCAAATGCCAGACACCCAGAGGTTCACTGACAGATGTGGACAGATGCATGGTGCTGGAGCTGCAGCTGCCATAAACCCTCATATGTGTTGACACAAAGATTGCCCACTTTGGCCAACGCTCCAATGCACTGAAGGATGTTCTCCTCATCTGTTGGAATCTCTTCCTCAAAGGTCAGAAGTCAACATTCAATAAATACCCATGGGACTATTGCACAACAGCAGCTTGCACCTGCCTTCTATATCCGCCATGAAAAAAGCTGGGCTCAGGCAATGGCACAGTTCCTGCCTTGCTGTTCCCAGAGGCAGTGGAATCCACAAGGTTGTAAAGAGACTGATAAGGACACTCAGGTGCAGCCGGACAAAGTTGCATGTCTCTCACAGTCTGGCCACTGATAACACTCTGATTTGTGTGTTTTGGGAGTAGCATGTTGGCAATGAGTCAGGTCTAGACAAAAGAATGTGTGTTTTGGCTGCTCAGCTCACTGTGCATTTGTAAGTGTAGAGGACAAACAATTTATCAGGCACTACTATCACCATTAACACACCCACATGCCCACACACACAGTTTATAATTGAACGATATCGTATACAAACATCAATCCACCTAATTCTCATAGTTGGACACACCTTCATTCCAAATACTTTGTTTTTTCGGTATGTACTGGTAGTACTGAGTTGTTTTCTGTCCACAGAGAGCCACAGTGGTCTTCAGGAAACAACAGTCTGATCTCTTTAACATCAGTTGTCAAATTTCAGCAGTATAGGAAAGCTCCGCTAGCATTGGATTGTTACTCTGAAAGTCTGCTCTTCCTCAGTGTCTTTGTACCACATTTGTGTTTCATTTTATTGATATTCCAGACATAACTAATTTGCCTCTAAATAAAACTAGCCAAGCCATGACAAATAGCTGTTGGGCCAGAGGTGGGTAGTGAGGGGGAAGGGTAAATTGTTGGTGTCAAGAATGCTTGTGTTTATCTGTAAGGTTGCTAGGGCAACAGTAATCATGCATTAGGATGAGAGCAATGTTTTCAGAGCAAGGAATGGGGGATTACAGAAAATATGACATGACATTCCTACCGGACCAGGCCACTATCTCTTTTCATTGCCCTCTCCACCAATCCCACCATCTGAAGACCTTCTCTCCTACAGAGAGCCACACCCCACTCCCTGCAGCCTGAGTGACATTATCATCACAATCAAATGGGGGAACTCTGACATCTGACCTCTGAGCATTAGAGTGCAGGGGGAAAAGCCAAGCTGGCATTTAGGGGTTGGGGGGGCTTTATGGGGTGGAAGATTAGCTCTACTAACTGTGCAAGCGCTCCCGACATTGGCACTTTGGGCTTTAAAGTGAACCAGCACCAGACTAATTCTTAGTGGCTCACTGCTGACCTTGGACTGTAGCTATTGTTATGGGAAAATCTTCATTCCCTGTGGCATTTTTTAGTTGTTATGGTTTGATCCCTCACTATTTTTTATATATCAACAGACTCCACGAAAAGTAAATATATCCCATTTTTGTGTTTATATGCACATTTGTTGTGGATATACTTCTGTGTCTGGCTCCTTCATGTTTAGCCCTTTGGTTCTTCCATTTCTCTATTATCGTTGTAAATGTAGAAAAAAGCCAAAGAAAACCAAGTAGTCTCCAATTTTCTGAACCAGAACAGATCAGTCAGAGGAAAGGCAGTCTGCTTTGTTAAAAATCTTGATCTGGCTCTAGCCTAACCTGGAGCAGCTGTCTCCTAGCCAGGGATGAGAGCCACACAAATATTTTAAGCTTTTGTTTTGTTTAGAGGGGGAAGGCACATGAAAAAGTTAAGATGAACCAATGCCAATGTAGTGGTAATATTCTTGGACGAGAAAGCAGATAAAAACCTATTGAAGATCCTGTCCAGGGGTTCCTCGTCAAAGAAAGACAGAGCCCAAGGGCAGGCCAAAACCCAGCCTTCACCACCCTGTCATCCGCATCAGTCTGTTTCAAGAGAAGACTTGTCCTCAGAAAGGGGCTGCACTATTATTGTAGGGTTACCAGTTCATACTGGCCTTCTTTGGGCAAGCATATCCTTTTAGAATAGAAGACCAAAACGATTACCTTGTCATTGTTCTTGGAATGATTCACTAAATTGTGGTAGTTGAAAGGTGGCCCAAAGTTGGCCGATGCATACGTGTTGTTGGGGTAATAACCTTAATAACCTGTCTGTTGTTAGGAAATCTAATTTCCATCAGCTTTCTTTGTGGAGACTTAGTATAACTTTTCCCCATGCAGGACAATGCAGGCTGATCCCACAGAAAGCCTTGAAGGGGACAGCTGTGTGTTTCAATTCACCATACATGAGAAAACACACCAAATGCACGTTTACAAAATCAGCCACTTACTCTTAATTATTAAAATGTTGTATCTTGTAAAAGTAGGCCAGAGTTTGGAAACACATCCAATAAAACACAAATGCAGTATGTTCTTCTTTATTTTAAGACAATTTTTGGCATCAAGATCAGTTTGCTCACTACTGCCACCATTGGTTGGGGGGCTCTAATAAAATTGATAAAGTTTACTGCAGGGACTGGTGATGTAATGAGATGTTAAATGCATATCAAGAGATATGATGCATCTCCCATCCCTAGTGCACAGCTGGCGCTCCAACACAGGGTTTACTTGGTCACCATAAAGTGAATGTGTAGCTGAAATTAAATACAAGCCTTGTCTAGACTCACATAGGACCCTTGAAAATATTTCTTTGAAGATCTGCTCTCATGCTTGTTTGTACCATGAGAGGACTACTAGGTTCAGGTCAGGTATACACAGTTCGTATATAGCCCACCCACACAAATCAGTATCAGAGGCCTGCAATAGCTTTAGTCCTTCATCCATATCTATGTAAGATGTGTTCAGGCAGTATATTGGGTATATGTGACCCATTTTGCGACAGCAGCAGTACACAATTACTGTGGTTATTATATAAAATGGAGTAAAGTTTGCTTGAAGTGTAAGAATAGTCTTTATCTTTGCATGTATAGTGTAAATTTTATTTATAGATTTTAAAAAAGTGCATATCTTTATTTAGCAAATTTGGCAAAATGGACAACAGTAGGAGTTTCTCAAGAATGCAGATTTGTTATTTCCTTAAGATACCACTGCTCCTTCTCTTATTTAGAGCCCAAATATTTCTCATGTGAATATTTATTTCTAAGTTGTAAATTTCCAGAGCTTGGTTTTGGGTGTGTTCTTTTTTTAATATACGACAAGAGAAGAGGAAGAGGTGTGGAGAAACCGTAGCAGTACAAGAATGTTAGCTGGCTTAGACAAAAAGAAGGTTTCCAGCTGGAAATAAAAGCTTTTAAGCTGTCTTGTAAATTGAGGAAAGTGCCCTGTCCCCCATCTCCCCATTTTCATATTTTAAAGCTTGTTTGTGAGTATACTGTATATGTGTCCAATTTCATTACCATCATATTGCATGACTAGTATTTCTGAGGTAAGCTTTTTTAAACCAAATTCATTATATGTTCCAGAACTATTACTCATGCATCAGGCCTTGCCAAGGTGTCACTTAACCTTGATTGCAAAACCCAGAATATGCTGCTAGTTTGTGACCACTTTTGACCTGCAGGCGAATTATATTCTAACATGTATATGTCTGTGTATGTCCGTCCAGATGTCGCCCTGGATTCATTGGTCTTCTCTGTCAGCACCTGGATCCCTGTCATCAATCACCATGTCTAAACGGAGCAGTTTGCAAGAGCCAGGTGGTTAATGGTGTCCCACAATACTCCTGTGTGTGCCAGAGAGGGTTCAGAGGTACAGTACAAATACATCGGAATTTGTTGTAATTTAAAAAGGCAGAAAATTAAGAAAGAAAGTTTCTAATTATACTTAACACAATTCACTATTTATTCTCCAGGCCAAGACTGCTCCCTCGTTGATGCTTGTGCCACAAGTCCCTGTGCCAATGGGGCCCGTTGTGCCAATTGGAATAACCACTACAACTGTTCCTGTCCACCTGGCTTCCAAGGAAAGAACTGCCGCAATGACATTGATGAGTGCCGCAAGCCTGGTGTGTGCCTCAATGGCGGCGTCTGCATAAACACAATGGGGTCCTTTCATTGCCAGTGCCAACCTGGATATAGTGGGCGCACATGTGAGGTGTCCACCCTGCCGTGTGCACCATCCCAGTGTCTTAATGGGGGCACCTGTCGACAGACCAGTGAACATTCCTATGAATGTGCTTGCCTACCAGGTAAATGGCTTCCACACAACCAAAATCACAGTTGAAGTTGGGACCCTACTGTTTTCCCAGGGCCTCAGAACAGTGCTAAAGGGATACAGATTTCCCCAGCCTAATGACATAGCTGTTTAGTGCTGTTAGTGGGATTACTCCTCTGTCCCAGGTCCACTTCCTGTCTGCTATTAATAGCTGCTGATGGAAGATGGTATGGTGGGAGAGTTGAAGAGGCAGCACTCCTCCACTCTACTTCACTCTGCTCTGTACACAAAAAGGAATTTACTTTACAGGCCTTCTAGATTCCCACTGGGGAGCTGGGAGGAAATGTTTCTTGCCAGAGAGGAAGTCATTGAAACTGTGAGAGATTATAAAACAAGCAAACACTGCGGGGAGTGCAGACCTCTGCCTGTTTCAGAGGTCATGGCTGTTGCTGGCATGGTGTGGGAACCATAATGTGAAGATGTAAACAGTCATCTGTACACTTAAACACTGTCTGAAGTTTTTCACAGCTCACCTTGCACCACACTTCCTGTAGTATGCGACATGACTCACAGTTAACAGTAGAAATATTTAGTTTCTGGAACAGGCCCCATTGAATGTTTAATAAACTTCTAGTTTGTGTGTTAATGTGTCTGTCATAACTCATTTCTCTCTCCATCACAGGGTTTGAGGGACACAACTGTGAGAATAATGTGGATGACTGTCCAGGACACAAGTGCATGAATGGAGGAATATGTGTGGATGGAGTCAACACTTACAATTGCCAGTGTCCACCAGAATGGACAGGTACAGGCCTGTTTATCCTTAAAAAAAAAGTAAATGTGTACAATATGATAAATGCTTCTAAACCGATATCTCCTTACCACAGGACAATATTGTGCTGAGGACGTTAACGAGTGTCTTATGCAACCAAACGCCTGCCATAATGGGGGTACTTGCTTTAACACCATCGGTGGTCACACTTGTGTCTGTGTTAATGGCTGGACTGGAGATGACTGCAGTGAGAACATTGATGATTGCGCTATAGCCGTTTGCTTTAATGGGGCCACCTGCCATGACCGTGTAGCCTCCTTCTTCTGCGAGTGCCCAGTTGGTAAAACAGGTAAGTGGGGTTACCAAATGGCTCCTAGTCCGCTTTGGATCACGAGTGCTAAAATGTTTATAACTTGCATTCATGTCTGTGCTTTTACAGGTTTGCTGTGCCACCTTGATGACGCATGTGTGAGCAACCCCTGCAATGAGGGGGCAGTGTGTGACACCAACCCCCTTAATGGGCGTGCCATTTGCACTTGTCCTGCTGGCTTTGTAGGAGGTGCCTGCAACCAGGACATGGACGAATGTTCGATTGGTAAGTGTGCCTTTTTTATCCTTTATTTTCTCTTGCACTATGATTCATATATTGATCACTAGCAATCTGCCCACAGGTGCCAACCCATGTGAGCATTTTGGGAAATGTGTGAACACAGAGGGTTCTTTCCAGTGCCAGTGTGGACGGGGATATGCTGGCCCACGTTGTGAGATTGACATCAATGAATGCCTGTCAATGCCTTGCCAGAATGATGCAACTTGCCTTGACCGCATCGGAGAATTCACCTGTATCTGCATGCCAGGTATTGAGAGCTGTGTAGTTATACTTCAGCTCCGCTAATACAACTACAGTATACAGAACACCTGCTAGCCTGCTGTCATTGACATGGGATGGCACAAAACCAATGGCACAATGGAACAACCTGTTGTTTAAACTTGACCTTCTCCTCCTCAATGACAGTGTAGACGGTTATGTAATGCGTTGCCATTAACATTCAGGGTATGAAGGCACTTGCCTACTCCCAGTGCACTGTACAGCCAGACAGGGTATTAGTTTGGACTAAGTGATGGTCCGGAGACTCATTGACAAAAACATAGTGAAACTCTCACGCACATGCATCCTGGGGTTTTGGGAACTATACAAATTAGAGCTGGGAGTTGGGTCTATAGGACTGGATGTGAGAGAGGGCGAGCAGTTAGGGGGAGGAGTGTGCTGTGAATACTAATGAGGGGTAGAGTGGTGGGAATGGAGCAGAACAATAGGGCCCCTCTGTGCTCCACTTTGCACCCCTCATACTCACAGAGAGGGAAAGAAGCCTTTTCCCAGAGCCTCTCCCCCTCTGTCCCCCTCCTCCTTCATTTCCAGAGACTGGCCCTTCCTCTTCACCCTCCTCATCATCAGCCAGCCTGGCAAAGCTCATGTGGTGCAGGCTGATTATTTCTGATTCCATGCTAGACTCTCCCCAGGGGCAGAACTCTGATCCACAGTTTTCCACATCATTGAAGGAGCCCTCCATAGTTTGCAAATGTAGAATGTATAACATCCAACTGGTTATTGGGACACTGACCCAGGGAGATGTATTCTCCATGGACAACGAAACATACCTCTACGTGTCAATAGAGTGGGAACACTGGGGATTCTCTGTGGATATTTTACTATATACCATGGTTCAGAAGAGATTTCTGTCAAAACTGTTGAGAATTTTCCACAACAAAAGTTTCCCACAGTTCTTTTCCCCATCACACACAATTGCATGCACATTGTGTTGGCTGAAATAATGTACTGGTATGCAACAAGTGAACACAGTGATTCTGTTTCAACTACAAATGCATACATGGATTCATTTTGAACTTATGTCTTCTAGGATACATGGGCACTTATTGTGAGATTGACGTAGATGATTGTGAAAGCAACCCATGTGTGAATGATGGCATCTGTCGGGACATGGTCAATGGCTTCTCATGCACCTGTCAGCCAGGTAAGACTTTTACCACTAGCTTTTATATCTATTCCATGTGTTTGTTTCCTTCCTTGTTAACTAAATGACAGTAGTAGTAATAAGAACATAAAGCCAAAGTTTAAATGTCCACAGAATGAGAAGAGTGAGGGTCGCCCTTGCTACTTCTTCTTGCCTGCTGGTGTTTGGAGCCACCACTTTTATAAAAAGGCAGGCCAAAAAAAGGCCTATCCTCTTGCTTGAACAAAGACACTATTGTGACCCCCACTCTCCTCTTCTGTGGAATGTGGAAGGGACAGCAGTCTCCCTCATCCTGTCCTGTTGGTGGGGGGAACAGCAGTCCTGCTAATGAGATTCTTTTCCAGGTCCCCAATTTACATCTGGGACAGACGTCCCCCCTCAACCCCCCATCTAGCTATTGAGCCACTAGAGCTGATGCAGGAAGGGGTGGAGGGGTGGGTGGTGTGCTCCCAAAAGAGAAAACAATCCCACCGTCTCCTCTAACCCCTCCCATTTACCACCCCAAGCACCAACACAGAGACAGCTCTGACACTGTTAATCAACTGAGCAGTGTGCTAGCAATGCACCAATTCACCCCTGTCTGGCCCTTTTGCCCAATGGTTTTCCAGCCTTCTCAGTTTCTTAAACTAATAAGTAATAATAATAATAATAATAATAATAATAATTAGTAGTTATTACTATTTTTAGAAGTAGTAGTAGTAGTAATAAAATAATATCCACACTTTGTTTTGTTTTTTTATTATGAGCACAGATTTTCCAGTCGAGACCAGAAAATGTGCTGATACAAAATATATCATAATCTCAAATTTAATTTTGTTGGCCAGATATTCTACCCCACCTGATAACAATATTGAATTTATTTGATTTTAAGTTCAAAAACATTATCAAGATGGCATTTTCTATTGCATTTTTCCCTGGTCTTCTCAGCACTGTCATCAAGTGCACTGATGACATGCCCTTAACCAGTGGAGACATTGTCAAACCCAACCTTAGCCAGATGTAACTAACCCAGCCAAAGACCCCTGCCCCTTTAAGAATACACAAAGCTGCCCCCCTGACTTTAGCATGGACACTTCCACTGAACGTTTTTTCTGACCCTTCACCTCTGTGTTTGCATGTCCCAGGGTTTACTGGCACCATGTGTCAGATCGACATAGATGAGTGTGCCAGCACGCCCTGTCAGAATGGAGCAAAATGCTACGACCGTCCCAATGGATTTGAGTGCCGCTGTGCTGAAGGTAAGGACTTCTCTACCTAAAAGTTGTCAATGGATAGTTTTGAGACAATACGTTGCTTAAAATGTCTTCTCAGACAGAAGAGCAGATGCATCTTAACCACTTGTATAGCTGTGTCTTTGTTAAGTGTTTTGTGGGGTCAGCTATTTCACTGGATGTCTGCTAGCCAAGCAGACTGGCTTGAGGCCCCTAATCCCCCTCTTTCCCTCCCTGGCTCTCAGGATCATGGGGTCACTGAGGACCAGCAATTGCCAAGAAAGGATCCTTGGTCATCACCTCGACATCTGTTCATCTTTTAAACCCCCACAAACCACCTTATGCTGCATCTTAACTTTCATGCCTTTACCTAATGTCCATGTGTGAAACTAAGCCCCAATACAGTGATCCGTGGTCAATCTTGGCACGCAGGCTGCAAATATGAGCCGGCTGTGTGTGTACATTGATATTTAACATGTTTGTTTGGACCCATGCCTATGGTGGAGCTTGCCTTATTGTTTCAGTGGCCAGCTGCTTGGTATTCCCTGTGTTTGTGGGCCCCTTCTGTTGAGTGAAGTGGCCCTGTTTGACGTGGCTCAGTCTATTGTTCCCTCCACCACTGAGAACAAAAGCACGACTGGGAGGCCTCAACCCAGAATTGCACTACACACATAACACACAAACTAACACTTGCCTAACACACTCACTGTCGGTATGATAATCAGAACCCCGAACTGTCGAAGATACTAAGGACATTCAACGAAACAACAAATGGATTGGTGAAAGAGAAACTTGAAAAATTCAAGAAGAAAATTCATGATTAAAATAAGTTATCCATCTTCCACTAATCGTGTTATAGTGTGTTTGGGCTCATCTGACATTGTTCCTCTCGCCACTCTCCTTTAATCTGTGGTATTAGATGTAGAGGAAGGTTTTGTCATGCTCTACCTACGGACAGTGTTAGTCTTTTGTCGTTTCCTTCACAAATACGGCCATACCAGCGTCTTCAATGCATTTACTCTTTTGGATTACTACCCTGAAGGGGTTACTTCCCAGTGCCAAGTTCACAAGTACCCCCCACTGCAGAAAGCAGAATGATCTTAGAAGACTTTGGATCGCTGACAACTGTTTCGTCTCATAAAGCAAATGCGCCCTCTGCAGTACAAAGAATGGAATTGACAAGGAAAAGGGTTTATTGTTCATTCGGGACAGCTATTGTTCTTCTACCTGATGGCAAAAATGAAAAAGTAGCTGTGTTTACAAGATCCAATGATACATACTTTTGCAAGATGCCTTTTTGTATTGGAATATATTGAATTTAGATTTTTCAAAATTAATATTCCTACTTATCAATCTGCATGTATCCTTTTTTTTCTTTAGGTTATGAAGGAACTCTCTGTGAGAGTAATATCAACAACTGTCAGCCCGACCCATGTCACCATGGTACATGTGTAGATGGCATTGCCAGCTACACCTGTAACTGTCATGCTGGCTACACGGGCTATCGCTGTGAGAACCAGCTTAATGAGTGCCACAGCAACCCTTGTCAAAATGAAGGAAAGTGTGTGGATCTGGTCAACAAGTATATTTGCCAGTGCCAACATGGGACGTCAGGTAAGAAAAGATCATAATTATATTTAAATCTTAATTTAGAATTTTAAATTTATTCAGATCATTGCTGTAAAAAGCTACTAAATGTGGGCCACAAGTTTTAGTGCAGCTGTAGCCTGAATCCTGTTGTATGCTCTCACACATGACCAAATGCTGTTGCTGTTGGCATATTATTAATATAGAACTGGTAATAAGTAAGAAATACTCAAGTATATTTCCTGCCACGGTCAAATTTTTAACAATTTTGCCTAAACTATCCTCTTCTTTGTCAACCCAGGCACAAACTGTGAAATAAACTATGATGATTGTGCCAGTAACCCGTGTGAATATGGCATCTGCAAGGATGGCATCAACCGCTACGACTGTGTTTGCAAACCAGGTTTCAATGGTAAGCCCCTCTAAAAATAACATTAAAAAAAACATACTCCAGAAAAATGTTGACCTGACACTTTAATTACCTCTCCTGCCAGGTCCCAAGTGCAACGTGGAGATAGATGAATGTGCTTCCAGCCCCTGTAGAAATGGTGGGACATGTGTAGATGAAGAGAATGGATTTCACTGCCAGTGTCCGGAGGGCTTCAAGCCCCCGTACTGTTACTCGCAGGTGGACGAGTGTGGCAGCAGTCCATGTGTCCATGGTTCATGCAGAGAGGACATTAATGGGTATGAACTGTTAAACACACAGTTACCAGTTCCAACTTTTACAGTACAATATGGCATCTATTTAGTTATTGGTTCCTTCTGTATTTCCAGTTACCGGTGTGACTGTGAGCCTGGGTGGGTGGGGAAGAACTGTGATGCCGACAGGAACGACTGTTTGCCCAGTCCCTGCCAGAATGCTGGCACGTGCATTGACCAACTAAATGGTTTTACCTGCAAGTGTAGACAAGGCTTCAGAGGTAAGAGGATGGCATATGGCTGTGTTAAAAATGTCTAGATTTATTCATCACTGCAACCTCTGTTGTTAAGTCTAACTCCCCCACCATGTCCAACAGGTAACCTCTGCCAGGTGAACATCAATGAATGTGCTTCCAGTCCGTGTCTGAACAAGGGCACTTGTGTGGATGGTGTGGCAAGTTTCACATGTCTTTGTGAGCTTCCCTACAGTGGACCCACTTGTGCTGAGGTCCTTACGCCTTGTTCCCCCAATCCCTGTGCCAATCACGCCATCTGCATCCACACACCAAACTACTTGGGCTACCAGTGTAACTGCCAGGCAGGGTGGCAAGGTTAGGAACTTTTAGCGACTGTTCATCTATTGTGAGAGAGTCTGTTTGGAAGTTTACAGAAGCTCATTATCATTTTTATTGTGTTTTTATTGTTGTATTCTTTAGGTCAGTTGTGTAACATAGATGTGAATGAATGCATCTCAAACCCCTGCAACAACCGTGGCACTTGCACTAACACACTGGGAGGCTTCGTCTGCTCCTGTAGTTCTGGATATACTGGGCTGACTTGTGAAACGGACATTAATGACTGTACTCCTAGTAAGTCACCATGCAAATCCTGCATTACTGTATATGTGTGTAGCTGTAACACTGCACCAAGTCAATGTGTAAATATACTGTATTTGACCAAAGGCATCCTTTTTTGTCGCATCAGATCCATGTCTTAGTGGAGGGTCATGCACAGATGGTGTCAACTCCTTCAGTTGTAGCTGCCTGCCAGGTTTTACTGGGCCACGTTGTGCTTTAGAGATCAATGAATGCCAGAGTTCACCCTGCAAAAATGGAGGAACTTGCACAGACTATGTTAACTCCTACACCTGTACGTGTAGGCCTGGCTTTACTGGGATCCACTGTGAAACCAACATTCCTGACTGTACTGAAAGGTGTGTGTTTATATGTGTGTGTGTGTTTGAGTCATGCAGATATACTTTATGAGCCGGCTTAGATAAACGTAAAATTATGTATTTAAAAGAACACATACTTACTTTTTATTGTCGTAATATGTGTTCACAGCTCTTGCTTCAATGGAGGGACATGCACAGATAAAATCAACGGCTATTCCTGTACCTGCCGCTCAGGCTTCACGGGCTCACACTGCCAATACGAGGTCAATGAGTGTGATTCCCAGCCCTGCCTCAATGGAGGAATCTGTCAAGATGCCCTGGAGTCTTTCCGTTGCTCCTGTCCCAAAGGCTACACCGGCAGTCGTTGCCAGGTACACTCACAGTGACGTGTAAATGCCTTAGCTTTTTAGACCTTTATGTTTTTAGAATAATAAATGATGATAATTTTCCCATCTGCCTCTTGTCTCCCCAGACGCCAGTTGACTGGTGCAGGCTATCTTCTCCCTGCCAAAATGCAGGACGGTGTCGCCAAAAGGATGCTTCATTCATCTGTGAATGTACTAATGGCTGGTCTGGACGTTACTGTGATGTCCCTAGGGTCTCCTGTGAGAAAGCTGCTCGCCAGAGAGGTATTGTAAAGTACATTATAACATTTAGTCTCTTGGTCTGTGTTTGTGTTGAAACTGAGAAATTAAACATAAATTTCGCACCAATCTTTCCTATCAGGGCTCCAGATAGATGAGCTATGCCACCACGGTGGTCACTGTGTCAACACTGGGAATACCCACTATTGTAAATGTCCTGCTGACTACACTGGGAGTTATTGCGAAAGTCAAGTGGACCACTGTGAAGACAAGCCCTGTCGCAATGGTGCCACCTGCAGGGGATATGTTGGAGGGTATCAATGTGATGTGAGTAAATTGCTTTGTCAGTGTTGTGTGCTTCTTGGACAAACTTCAACAAAGTCACTTATTTACAATTGTGAACTTTATGTAAATGTCTAAATATTTGCATGTCATTACAGTGTATGCCAGGCTATACTGGACAAAACTGTGAGATAGAGATCAATGAGTGTCAGTCTCATCCTTGCCAAAATGGAGGAACTTGCATTGACCTAGTGGGACATTACATCTGTTCCTGCCCCCCTGGGACACTCGGTATGCAAACACATATTTAATAGAAACCCACTAAAGGGACTTCACTGTATTTGACCAAAACATAACATCATAATTGTGCATAATCCTCTCCTCAAAGGTGTTCTCTGTGAGATCAACGAAGATGACTGTGCTCCACCTCTGAGACTTCGCACTTCTCCTCCTAAGTGCCTGAACAATGGCACCTGTGTTGACAGAGTTGGTGGATACCGCTGCAATTGTCCCCCTGGGTTTACCGGAGAAAGATGTGAGGGAGACATAAATGAGTGCCTCTCTAATCCCTGCAATCCCTCCAACAGTCTTGACTGCATCCAGCTGCCTAATGACTATCAGTGTATCTGCAAGCCTGGCTTCACAGGTTAGACAACTCCTAGCAGATTTCCCTGGCCTCTCATTGTGCATTCTCTGTGTAAATTATTCCTTTTGCAATTGTAGAGCTTTACCATCGATATGCTCTTTTTAGGTCGAAGATGCCAGAACAGGTTCAGTGTATGTGAGTCTCAGCCTTGTCAGAATGGAGGGGCGTGTTCTGTATCAAGCAACTCTGCACTAGACTATACGTGCACATGTCAGCTTGTAAGTATACTTTACCGTTAAGGGTTTGAATGGTTTTTGTTTTGTAGTTTGTTTTTTGTAGCTTTTCTTATATGCATATTAAGAGCTAAATTATGACCATCTTTAGGGTTATACTGGAGCCAACTGTGAAAGAAGCATGTCCTGTCGGGAGCTCTCCTGCTACAATGGAGGTAGCTGTGCACTTACCACAAGGGGGGCACGTTGCACCTGCCTTTCAGGTTTTGGCGGGCCTCAATGTCAGCACCGTAGTAATGAAGGCTGCTCCTCACAGCCCTGCCGAAATGGAGGGGTGTGCACTGAAGAGACCAGTTTCCCATTCTTTCACTGTCAGTGTCTCAGTGGCTGGAAGGGTAAAAGGTGTGAGCAGAGCAGATCCTTTGAACCCTCAACACCCTCGTGCCCTCTAGCAGATTGTCATGGCAAAGCAAATGATGGAGTCTGTGATAAGGAATGCAACATGTTTCCTTGTCGCTGGGATGGTGGTGACTGTTCTTTAGCAGCCAACCCCTGGGCTCGTTGTGCAGACCCTCACTGCTGGCGTGTCTTCAACAACAGTCAATGTGATGAGTCCTGCAACAACGCTGACTGTCTCTATGACAACTTTGATTGCAAAAACAAGGAGAAGGTTTGCAAGTGAGTTTCCTTTTACTGGACGAGTTTACTTGTATTGCTTCTGTACACATCTAGAAATAGTTGAGCTGAACATTCTATTTGTGTTGTCTCTAGTCCAATATATGAGACCTACTGTATCGACCACTATGCTGACGGACAGTGTGACCAGGGATGCAATACAGAAGAGTGTGGCTGGGATGGGTTGGACTGTGCAGAGAAGGTTCCAGAACATCTTGCAGATGGTGTCTTGGTATTGGTAGTCCTACTGCCTCCTGAAGAGCTTCTCCGTACCAGCACAGCTTTTCTGCAAAAATTAAGTGCTATCCTTCACACTACCCTACGCTTCCGACTGGACCAAAATGGAGAAGCCATGATCCGCCCCTATACTCGCAGAGAGGCGCGTCTCAAGCGGGAGCTGCAGCCTCAACAAGAGGTCATCGGGTAAGTCATAGTAAACATAAGGTTCTGAAGTTCTGTGTGCAGATTGTACAAAACATTAAACATCTATTTCACTGCTATTTCTGTAGCTCCATAGTATACCTGGAAATAGACAACCGTCTGTGCTCTCGAGGCTCTGAGGACTGTTTCCCTACAGCTGATAGTGCTGCAGAGTACCTGGGAGCCCTATCAGCTGTAGAAATGCTCCGCTTCCCCTACCCCATCAAAGAAGCCCGTGGTGGGTATAAATACTTAAAGAAGGCAAAGAAACAAGGAATAGTGAAACTAAATAGGCAAATATATGGAATAATTATTTTTCTTCGCTCTACAGGTGAAATAATTAATGTACCTGAAGGAGTGGACAAGCTTATGCTGGTGGGGATAGCTTCTCTATTCCTTTTAATCATTCTTGTGATTGGCATGTTGATTGCTCGAAGAAAGAGAGAACACAGCACCCTTTGGTTCCCTGAGGGTTTCTTCCTCAAAAAGGAACCCAGCATCAACAAAAACCGCAGGGAACCCGTTGGCCAGGATGCTCTGGGAATGAAGTAAGTTATTTGTGTCCTTAATTTTAATACTGATGAACAGTTTTTAACTAGCATAGGTTTTTGTTTTTTTAAATTGAGTTTCCTTGGGCTAAAATTGCTTAATTTATTGATCTGTAAACAGACACATGCCAAAAACTGTGGAAGAATCGCTCCTTGGAGATCACAGTGACCAGTGGATGGACTCAGACTGTCCAGAAGCAAAAAGGCTCAAGGTCACCCACAACATCAATACATAAAAAAAAATATTATCAATTTCCATACATATACATTTGTATGTAATTTTTTTACAATAGTGCACCAGATGTATTTAGGTTAGTAATATAACTATTGTTTGCTATTGTTGGATTTCAGGTTGAAGAGCCGAGCATACTCTCAGACAGTGAAGATGCAGTGGACAGTAGACAGTGGACTCAGCATCACCTTGCAGCTGCAGACATTCGTGTGCCTCCCACCATGGCCCTCACCCCACCTCAAGGAGAGTTTGAAAGTGACTGCATGGATGTTAATGTCAGAGGCCCAGGTTAGTAGTGAGAGAATGTAAGGATAAGGTTTTCACATTTATATTTTGTTTTATACCTCTGTACCTCTTCACGTGATTTGTTATGTTTGGCACTTAGACGTAAACTCCCCTTTGCTGGTTTTTATCTTTCACCAGATGGTTTTACACCTCTGATGTTGGCATCATTCTGTGGAGGTGGCTTAGAGCCTGAAGTAGCAGAGGAAGAGGAGAATGAGGAGTGCTCCGCCAACATCATCTCTGACCTCATCTACCAGGGGGCATCCCTTGCTGCCCAGACCGATCGCACTGGTGAAACAGCGCTCCACCTGGCTGCTCGCTATGCCCGTGCTGATGCTGCAAAGAGGCTCCTGGATGCCGGGGCAGATGCCAATGCTCAGGACAACACAGGACGAACCCCACTCCATGCTGCAGTTGCTGCAGATGCACAGGGTGTCTTCCAGGTAAACCAAATGTTTTTTTGGACCCATCAGTGATTAAAATAACAGTAACAAATCTAAGCAGTTACAAATTATGTTAATCCCAATCTTCACCATTGTCCTAGATTCTGATTCGAAACCGAGCTACAGATCTTGACTCTCGTATGTATGATGGCTCCACTGCACTCATCCTGGCTGCACGGCTAGCAGTAGAGGGCATGGTGGAAGAACTAATTACTTGTCACGCTGATGTCAATGCTGTTGATGAATTGGGTAAGCCAATTTAATTAATAAGATGTATGACAAAACTATTTATTAAGACCACAGATTTGTAATCAAATTGTCGTCTCTTTTAGGTAAATCTGCCTTGCATTGGGCTGCTGCTGTTAACAATGTGGAGGCAACTGTTGCCCTGCTAAAGAATGGAGCAAACAAAGACATGCAAGATCTCAAGGTGTGGCATTTACTTACCAACAGTTTAACTACATTTGAGCGTGTCCGAATCAAGGTTTGGTTTTATCTAACATGGCCTGTGTTCATTTTTTGCTCTATTTTTCTTTTCAGGAGGAGACCCCTCTGTTTCTTGCAGCACGTGAAGGCAGCTTGGAGGCTGTGAAGGTGCTTCTAGCTCATTTTGCAAACAGAGAGATTACAGACCATATGGATAGATTGCCAAGAGACATTGCTCAGGAGCGAATGCACCATGACATTGTTCAGCTTCTTGATGAGTACAATACAGTAAGAAGTCCTCAAGGCCATGGCGGAGCTGGCCACCACCTTACTGGGGGACACACTCTTTCTCCTCTTATGTGTCCTCCCAGTGCCTTCCTGCCTAGCCTGAAGAACACCCCGCAGGGCAAGAAGAATCGTCGGCCTGGGGCCAAGGGGTCTAGCCTGGGAGGCCAACATGCTACCAGTCTTAAGGAGTCAGTCAAGGCCCGCAATAAGAAGCTGACCTTGGACATGCAGAGTGCCTTACTGGAGAGCTCAGTCACGCTTTCCCCAGTTGACTCACTGGACTCACCACATGGGGGAGCCAGCAATGCTGGCTACATCACCAACCCCACATCCCCTGTGGCCATGCAGTCACCAGGGCTCTTCCACTCCTCCATGTCTGTTCCAAACACCCCAATGGTACATAGTGGCATGTTGGAGGGAGGTGGCCCTTTTGCTGTGTCTTTAGCACAACTCAGTGACCTGGGAGCCGGAGGAATGTCCTTGCAGGGACGAGTCTCCATGGATTCAGATGTCAGCCACGGCTATGTATTGAGTTCAGGCCAGATAGGGCTCAACATGGGCATGGTTAGTCCTGTCAGCGTGCCATTTGACTGGCACAACCGGATGCCCCCCTCCTCCCAGTGTGGTCAGCAGGTGATGAATCTTGTACAGAGTAGCCAAGCAGGCATGCACCCCCAGAGCACAGCCATGCAGCAGCAGAACATGCTGATGCACCAACAGCAGCAGCTCTACCGAAATACCATGCTCCAGCCTACACCTGTTACCTCCACACCCACTATCAGCCCTGTCAAGCTACCCTCCATTGCTGAGCAGCAGCAGCAGCAACAGCAGCAGCAGCAGCAGCAGCTCATCAACCACACCATCAGTAATCAACAGAACACAGCCCGCATGGCCACCTCCACCCCACCTACACCCCAGACATCACAGCCTCCACCGTCCTTCTTCCAGCAGCAACCTCCTCAGCCCCAGCCTGCCGCTCAGCCCCCACAAGCAGTCACGCCAGCAGCTCAGGCCACACAGGGTCTGCCCTCCCAGCCTAGCAGCAGCACTGCAGGGACAGAGGATTACCCAACCCCTCCCTCCCAGCACAGCTACTCATCTACGCTAGATGCCACACCCAAGCATTACCTTCATTTGCCCAGTGAGCACCCCTACCTGACCCCCTCCCCAGAGTCTCCTGAGCCCTGGTCCAGCCCGTCTCCTCACTGCGTCTCTGATTGGTCAGATTCAACACCCAGCCCAGCTGTTGCTGGCACTGCCCAGACCCAAATTACTCAAATCCCAGAGGCTAATGGCAAAATGCAGGTGTTTGCATGAAGCCTCTGCTTAAAAAGGGACCTTGGTTAAAAGAAATTAAGGACTGGCTTTTGGGCCTGTCTGTGTTTATGTGTCAGCCTGTTTCCAAGATTTTCTTTGGATTTGGATTGACTGTTTATCACGAGGACTGTCTGCTAGTGATTTTTGCAGAGAAAAAAGTAAAAGGGAAATGTGTGTTGTCTGAAAAAACTACAGACAATTTAATGAAGTAATTCTGTCACAGATGGACTTGTTTTTATTATAAAAGAAAAAGTATATGAAGAAAACCAAGTCTTTCATTTCAAAGACTTAGGGATGCTCTCCTGAAAACTAACAAACATTTTAAAAGTAGATAAGAGAAAAAATTAAAATGTTGAAGGGATTTCATTTATTTCTATTTATTGTTTTTATTTCTCCGAACTGCTCAAATTAGTTTATTTCACCCTCTTTCTGACTTAGTGTTTCACATATCTGACAACCCCCTTCCTATTTTATTAAGACTGCCTACATTTCTATCTAGCCAGTGTGGCCAATGGTAAAGGAATTTAATTCATTACTCAGACCAATTATCAAAGAGAATGAGGAGGTTTCACCTTTTGACTGATATTTATTTAGGCTGACGACAACTGGTAAAGATAACAAACTGGTCCTAGAAATTTATATTAAGAGTTGCTCTGCGGTAGTGACATGTTCTGAAATAACGGAATTGTGGAATGATTATTTTCCATATGAGTATTATAAAAAAGAATGTAGATGAGTGTCTCTGAAGCACTTCCAGTGACCAGCTTCACAGGGCAAGTATGGGTCAAACACAACACTTAACGGCAATGTATATGTGGAATATATGGGTGGCATTTAATTCATAGCAACTCTACTTTTCAGACTAAATGAGCAGAGTAACGTTAAGTATGATGTTTATGTTTCAATTGCAGCGTCTCACTGCCTCTACAGGACTTTGATTTTCAGTATGGTTGCCAGCCCTGATACCTTCAAGTGTGTCTTTGTTCACTTTTAACAGAGAATTGTTATATAAAATCAGCCTGTCACTGCCCTTTTTAGTTTGTTACAATATTTGTTTGTTTGAATTGTTTTATACTCTGTATATTTGTGGAAGCCTTGGATACCTTTTTTAATACCACTTCGGATGTACTAAGCTATGCTTATCAGCTGCTATTTTATATCACTCTTCCCTGCAAACATTCCTACATTTTGTCAGTCTTGTTACTGTAAGTCTGAACATTGTGCCTTTTAGCAGCATCCAACACTGAGTGGAGCCAGACGACAGACAGGTAGTCTTATTTGTCGAGGCCACATCGTGTCCTCGGACGGACGATCTGCGGCAGTGGAAGCTGAAACTCTCAGCATGTGTCTCTTTGTGGTGGAGTAAAGGTCAGTAGACGTGTGGCTGCTGGGCTGTGTCTGCTTATGCCCTGTCACTCCTTAGGGAGGTGTTTTATGGCATGCAGTGGGACAGTTCCACTGCATCTATAGTAGCTTCCAGTCCAGGAGCTGTGGAGTTGCATCTTAAGATGATTGTTTGAAGAGACCGAAGTTAAAACACTACTATGTAGTGCTGCACCATTTCACTTTTTACAAAGTTCTGAGATGACACTCCCAGCCACCCAGCTAACACCTTGTGTAAAGTCTGACCAGCTCATGACCTGAGTTTCAGCATTAAAACAACTGATACTAGAAGAACCTTGAGAGAACATACAAAAAACAAATTTAGTTTTATCTCGTGACATTTTGAATACAAATACCTAGGCTCCACTCTCGCCTTCTACTTCGGTGGTGCCCTAACACTGCCCCTAGCTGTGTCATAGACTGAGTTTATCTTTTACTCAATGTTTTATTGTGTTCAATCTAGACTGTGCTGTCAGACCTGGGAAATTTTTGCTGTTGTTCACAGTTCAGTCCAAAATTCATTAAAAGGAAAGCTGTTTTTTCTTGTTTTTTTAAATATATATATATATATATATATACGTATATAACTGGTCTTCCAATTTCCCTACTAGGTCGCACTAAGTGTTTTGTACATTTCAACAATTTCTGCTTGTAAATATGTTTTTTTTTCTGGGTAGATCTTTGCTCGAGAAGTCTTACATTTCTAAAATGATTGTTATGTACTAAAAATGACAAAAATAAAACATACTTCATTTAGCATTATTTGAAGATAAGGCTGTGACTGATATTTTATTGGTCCTGTGTTGTTAGAGCAGTCATAGATATTTTCTATCATAAATGTCAATACTTGTTTAAAAGTAGTTAAAAATCATTGTACATAAAACCTTCCCACAGTTTTTCATTACACAGTCAAAAGTTGTAAAATAAGTTACTTATAATAAAGCAGTAGGGAACTACATTTTTGTGTCTTTGTGTCATTATCATCAATAAAATATCTGAGAATATTTAGAAAATGTAAAACAGTTTAGTAATTTACAGTGTTACTGACAATAGATAACTATAGATAATTATTATTTGTTCGGTTTCATAACATATTAATTCTTTATTTGTTTGCCAGTCTGTTTGCTTACAGGATAAAACACATGTTAATATTGGTCTTTACTTTCAAAATGAAGAATAAAACATAGAAGCTTGAACTAGAGTAGAAAACAGAACTATCAATACTATATGTTTTAAGTGTGTTTTACGTCTCACAGTATTTTTTCCTACAAATCTATAGAAAGATTTTATACATTCTTGCTCAGCAAGAATGAAAGTCTATACAAGTGCATGTTCATTACTCTAGTTGCTGTCTATTGTTACTGTCTCAGACACACAACAGACAGAAAACATCCTACAGCCCCAATCCAGATTCATTACTGCTCAGAAAGACATTACATCACCTTACAGTTAAACCTTATCAACACATTTTACCTAATAAAGTCACTCACTGTCTCTGCACAACTCAAATTTTTATCTCTTCCCCACCCTCCTCTGCACCATGCGCAGCAACCCGAGGGTAGCGCTGAACACGGCGTCGTGTTTAAATATCATCTTATAGAAAGCGTCCAGAGGAAGTCGACCTGTTGGGTCTGCATGCTTCAGCGCTGTCATGGGCATGTACAGGCGGTTTGTCTGGTGGCGTAGAGGAGGCTCCTCAGCTGTGATCACGTTAACTGTTTGCTAAACAAGAAAAGAAAAAAAACTTCTCACTACTAGACCGGTGGTATCACTGGAAAAAGTTAAAGCCGCTCATTTTAACTGATTTTGTAGTTAAATAGAAGTCATTGCTGTTGTCAATTACCTCAGCAACGTCCTCTGGTGTCTGGCCTAACGAGGTGAAAATCTTTTTGGAGTATGGCAGGTAAACTTCACGGAATATTTTGGCCGTCTCCTCGTCCGTCTCCGATAGATCCATCTTCTCAGCATCCTCATACACTTTCCTTTCAAACTCAGTCACCACAGGGCCAGGTTCCACTAGAGTTGTCCTTGTGACAGAGATAGTAAAATCACATAAAAATACACACTGTATAGGACTGCCTGTACCTGTGGGAGATTACACTCAGTTTTTAAAGTAAATATACATTTCAGGACACATAATCACTTGATGTTAAACTTCATTGCTTGCACTGCCAGACTTTCACAAAATCCTTCCACAGCAAATTTGGAGGCAGAGTAGACGTCATTGAACAGAAGCCCTAAATGGAAATATAAGAAAACCAAGTTTGCAAACTTTAACTTTCTTTTAATTGTTGGCTTCTTGTGCAATTTCATTGAAACGAGCAAACAAACCTTGTATTCCCATGACGCTGCTCATCACCACAATGTGGCCGCTCTGCCGCCGCTTCATGTCAGGCAGCACCTCTTTCACCAACCGTGCCATACCAAAGAAGTTTGTGTCAAATAGTTCTTTCATTGCACCAATACTTTGGCATTCCAGGGGTCCGATCATACCAACACCTGCATTGCTCACTAGAAAAGCAGAATACACTACACGTTCGTATAACGTAGGCTTGCGAGGAGAGCTTAAAAAGGGTCAGTGTGAGGGGACTAACCAAGAATATCCACCCGTCTATCGGGCAGGCTGTTGACACACTCTCTGATAGATGCTTCACAGCAGGCGTCTAACTGTTTGATTTCCAGATTTGTGTTTAAGGAGTCACCTGCTGCTTTCTCCAGAGCCATCCGTTTCCCAAGATCCCTCATTGTGGCAATCACTGCCTCAGATAAAAAACAAAAACACTGGGTGTCAGTAGTTGTGGTTTTTTCTATCATCTCTTCTACTATATGTCATTTTGTTGGCCTTTTCTGACCTTTAAACCGCTTCAGCTCATCCTTGGCCAACCGTGCAGCCACAGCCAAGCCGATGCCAGACGAGCAGCCGGTCACTAGCACCCTCCTGGTCCCCATGGCTTTTTAATTCTGGTTGGCGAGTCAAAGAAATGCTGCACACAGGGTATTAAAAACATTTATCTAACAATATTAAGTTATCAAACTATCTGGAAAAAAATGATGCGATGAATTTAATTACTACTGATGCCTTAGCTGCTTAACTGCCTTCCATATAATAGAAAATATTCAAATCTTAATTTAGAATCTTGATTTTCTGTGTTTGAATTTGATGATGTTAGTCTAGGCAAACACATTCGGTATTACCTAACTCAATGTCTAAAACCTAAATTTAGCTTATTAAACTTAATTTAGATTTTGATAATATATTTGTGAACTCTTGAAAATTGAGTCTTGAAAATTATATCTCAGTTATTAATAGTTTAGACCAACCTAATTTCTGATTTTACAAAATAAAATATTTCAATACTATAGTGTTCAACAACAACACAGATAGACACAAACAGATACTACAGACACTGTAAATCCCCAAAGAATGAAATAACCGCATCCAGGTCCACACTTCGAGGCCTGTAGGTTTGTTAGTGGGTGGTGCTGCAATCATCCAACCCGAACAAGGAGCAGCGTGTCCTCCGCAGAGGCAAAACAGGGAAACAAAGACCGTCAGTCAGTCAGTAGTAATCAAAGGACCGAGAAACTTACTTTACTGCAGCATTCAGAGCGGAGAAACACCACCAAGTCCCATCGAGGGCAAGCGGCTGCAAAATAAGCCCGGCGATTATCTAAATGGGTCACTAAGGCCAGTACGTGGGACTTGTAGTTCTTCCCAGTCGTGTCTGTACTGGACGCATTGTTATAAGACTGTAGGCCACAGAACAGGCCGTGTATCATTATATACTATATTGTTAGTCTATAAGAACAAAGTGTACTTAATTTTCAATACTTTCATTTTTTTTGTGTTTTTAAAGACCTAGTCTAAACCGTGGGCATTTGGACGTGGTGTTTGAGTGTTATGTAAATTATTATCAATAAATAATTATAAAAAGCTTAATTTCATTTTTTTATTCATTTATTCTTGTTCATCGTGCAGGGTTAGTGTGAGATAATATATGGCTGGCAAATATTTAGTCTGTCATCAATGAGGCTGCAGGTTTTCATATTGTTTAATGAAGCCTTATTAAAAGATTAAACCTTAGTGACTATGAAAGTCGCTGCTTTTCTAAAGTAAGAAGTAGAACAAAAATCTGTAATATCCTCAGTGAAAATGTGAAGCTTAACTTTTAAATCGCTCCAATTTGGCTGTTTTATTTTGAAAGTACTTACCGGAAATATGTGGATGTAAACACGTTCCCCTTTCTGTCAGCCAACATAGGTCTCCACACAAGAAAGTATTTTTAAATTATAATTAAATTTATTGTGTTATGGGTTATTACATTGTTTTAACCACTAGTGTAATATAATTAATATTCACAATTTCAACAGCATCAAAACAACTACGCTTTTAGCATTGATGCCAGCTTGACGAACTGATGGTGTTGCAGTTCTTCATTGTGGCCACAAGAGGGCGGTAAACACCCATTGGCTCAATGTGACAGTGTGTGATCAAGTTGAATTAGCTGAAGTTCCTCACTGTGAGAGAGGGGTCACTACATCCGGTCAAGTCTATCAAAATAAAATGGTAAAAATAAGTTACCTCTCGTTTGAAATGAACACAGTGATGAGTTGACCTATTAAGTTGATGTACATGTTTTGTTTAATATGTGTCCAGTTTACCTTAGACCAGAGTTAAAATTGAGCACATTCATGAAGGGAACTTTGTGATACATGCTCTAATTGATATAATTGAACATTTATTATTATTGTTGAACTACTTGATAAAGCAGACTAATATTATTCAAAAACAGCAAAAGAATCAGCAGCTGTATAACCAGTTTTAATGTTAATGTTATTTGCACTATTTGAAGAATGACAAAATCATTAAGAATATTTTGGAGTAGGACTGTGGCCTAAGAAGTCTCTCACAGTCTATCTTATCATTGTCTCTCTCTTTGTCACCAATGAAAAGAGAAAATGTTTGTAACCGTCCGCTGCTGTAGCTACTCAGGTTACAGTACCTTTATCTAGAGTTCATTTACAAAACAGGGGTAATAAAGATGTGGTTACTGATAAGATGTTAGAAACAAGCTGAAGATATATGGTGGAAAACAACAATTGTAACATCAGACGGGTGATATACAGAAAAAAAGTATGTTCATATTTTTTGTTCAAATGATTAAATTATGTTTAAAAACTTACCTAACCTAGGCCTAACCCTAAATTATAAATTTAAAAGAATTGTTATTACAAAGCCTTTTTAAGTGAGTTAAGTCTTGGACAGAAAAAATTGATTTGAAGCATAATCCATATTACTGTCTTTAATGTTAACATAAAAAATATAATAAATAATCAGAGTGTAAAGAGACTTTAGGCTTGTCCAAACACATTATCTGTGTCAGTAAATCACAAATGTCCCCACTATATTCTAAAGTTCCTTATCTCAACTAAGGAAATAAGAATGTCCAGGAAAATTGTCTTCAGAGAGATGAAAATTAGCATTCTAATATGTTGCAGTGTTTTGTTATTTTTTTCCATTTGTGCTGGTATTTTTGTGTAGTTTCCATCATGATGATCATTTGAAATAAACACACTATTGACAATTATAATTAATGATGGATTTACTAGTAAAAAATCAACAGTGTCACACTGATTTATCCAGTTTTATTTAAAAATTACTGTGGAAGCTCATGATTGTAAACTAAATCCTCTGGTCTGTTGTTGTTGTTGTGGGTGTGATTGGACCTGTTGTCTCATGGTTGGATGGATTTTCTAGACATGGGAACAAACTCAGGGGATTTGCTTTTCCGCAGGTTTACAAAATGGGTATCATGTGGTCTCCAGCAACAAAAGGGGCTATGAAAGTTATTCTCTCGTGACATGAATACTGTTATAGTCAGTCCATCGTTTGTGTCTGACCCATTGTGTATAGCTTAGGCAAGAATGGTCATGTAGGTCAATTTGTACAATGTGGTGATAAATAATATTGCATGAGAACTAGGTGTTTCAGTCATTATTAAGAGTAAAAAAAATAAGCCGCCACCCATCATCTGTATCAGCTCTTGTCCAGTTAATTACCTTAATTTTCACTTGTTCAGTGCTTTAGATTGAACTTTAAAGTTAACCACATTATATTTTTTAATTGTAGAGTGACAGATCAGCTGACATATTGATTTGTTTCCTTTTGATTGAATGTTTTTTCCTATTTGATGTTATCTTAGATAATAATTCAATACGTACCCTCTCCACCTTCACCTTCAGGCTTCTGATTGACTGAACACACTTGATCCAGGTGATCAGCAGGGGGTTGAGCATGGATAGTTGAACAGGCAGAGCAGGAGTCCTTGAAGACCAGCACTAAGAAGCAAGATTTCAAGTACAGAAGTTAAAGTACAAAGGGGTCAGTAAAGATTTATACAATTTCAAGTTGTTTTTGATGCTGTGCAATTCGAATCCAGACTCGTTTGACAAACTGATAAAAAAGACAGAAGTTACTAAGAAAAGAAAGGGTGAAGGATGCTAGTATCCAGAGATGTGAATTTGGTACTGAAACAGCACAGCTGGGCTCCAAAGGTGGAGCTGCTAACAACAGTTTTTTTCTTAGAGATGGTTGATAAATAAAAATATATGTAATTTCTCTCGGCAAAGTAAACAAAACCCACATATCTGTAGTTGAGTGAAACATACAATATTTTTCAGTACATAATATAGTGTAATTAGTTGATTAAATCCTCAGTTACAACCTTGTTGGTCTGCCACTCTGGCTCAGTCAAAACTACACTATTCTTTTAGAGTTGTTGGATTTGTGTGGTAAACACTTCAAACTAGATATTTTTGATGTTTAAATCAAATGCAGCATATTGCAGATATGTTATTGCAAAAGCTACAAAACATGCATGTATGTATGTGAGTCTGTTTGGTTTTAGGTTCCTCTTGTCCTCATTGGCCCTGATCCTCCACTGTCTGGTATGTGTTATGGATTCAGGGAGGGGCCAGTTTTCTTTTCATAACCTGTGTTAAGAATAAATAGTTCCTCTGGACCAAAGTTAAATGATCCAGTTTGTGAAGGAACTGAACCCAACACTGCCACAATGTAAGTATCATTTGACTGTTTAGACTGTGTAAGACTAAAGTCACCAAAGAGAAATGCCTGCGTTGTCGTGAACTAATTTTAAATTGTTATATGGAAGATATTTTTACACTAGATGGAGAAAAAATGGCTTGTTAAGTCGTGTTATTGTGTGTCTCAGGATTTATCTGTCAGGGCTGATTGGCTTTCTGCTGGTGCTGTCAGCTGAAGCCAAAGTTGGGTAAGAAACTCAAATTTGAAAACTGTAGAATGTTGCACGGGATAAAATGCAGAGCAAAAGTCTCAATTCTGGCAAACCTGTAATTAACAAAAAAAAAAAAAAAATTGTTTTGTTTGTTGAAATATACAATGAGCTTAATCCAATGGTTTATTTATTTATACACATAAGCATTATGTTTTACATTATACAGTGTGCACTTTATAGAAAAGATCTAAACTGAGTGATATCAGTCAGTGAATTTCCCCTTTTTCTCCTCTCTCCTAAACTCATAAGAGGACAAAACTGGTTGAGAGATTGATTTTAACATCAACTTTTTTTCTAATTAGTTACTTTGTTAGAATAAGCAGATTTATTTATTTATTTGTTTTTGAGGAGCCCATGTAGTTTTGTACTCACAACATCACAGCATGTACTTCATACTCAACCTGAGCAAATAATGCGAATTGGTGCTTTAACTTTTTAGGCAGCTATTTGCACGTTTGCCTTTCTGTTTGCCACCTCTGTAGATCAGCTTATGGATTAAACTGGTTAACAATGAACTGATACTGTTAATCACATTTTTGTTCTCACCGTTTGTACCTCCTAATATCTGTATAGATGCCTTTTAAAAAATATTTTCTCTCTAATTTGCCAGAAATTCCTCTCAGCTACCATTCTGCTTTGAGACAAAACAATGCCTGCTATTTAATATTTTGTGTAAGACTGACGAATATGAGGTGAGTGTCTCCAAATGACAAAAACCCTTTTCACATTTTAGGTGCCAGAATCTTTTTAAAAGCCCAATCCACTTGTGTTTGCTCATGTCCCTCAGGTCCGTCACTATGACTCTGTGAAATGGGTTTCAACTGATGAGTCGTCATTTTTAATGGAGGTTGCAATATACAAATCATCTCAACGACTGTACGAGTACATTGGTGGTGCCAATCAGATTGGTGTGTGTGTGCAGCTTTTATTGAAACATGTGGGAAAACAGATACCATTCAAAATCACTGTGCACAATGTAATGAGATTGAGACAAAGCTGTTTGAGACATTTTAACTACAAAAACATTTTGTAACTGATTACATTTCTGTGGTGAGTAGTATTTAAAGCCATTCTTCCAAACTCTGTTAGAACATGTGGTAAGCTAAAAAAAAATGTCCCTTTGACCAGCCATCATAATTACTGTATTTAGTTATGGTCACAGAGCAAAAAAGGTTTAGTGGTTTCGAGTCAGAACAACTATGTTTATTTTATTCTGTTTTCTTCTGCTACTATGTGCATTTATTGTTGTTTCCAATTTGTAAAATTTCTTAAAAACAACCATTTTTTTAATTGTTTACATTAGGACAGAAAATTGACATGGCAGCTCCTATCATTGTAAAAATTCCTGAGAAGAGATTTTGGGAAACGGGTACATACACTATGAGTATTTTGCTGCCAGCTGAATATCAGAGGAATCCCCCCAAACCTACTGATAACAAGGTAATCTTCTCCAGCACAATTACATGGCAGGACAAAGACCAGCAAGATGAATCATTTCCTTGTCTGTGTTAGAACTGGTCTAGTATGAAACTGCACTGATTTGCAGGTTTACATCAGTGGAACCCCAGATCTGACTGTGTATGTGAAGAGCTATGGAGGCTGGGTGACATCCGTATCTGACAAAAACACTGTAAACAGGCTGACGTCTGTCCTTGATTTAGTTGGTGCAGAATACATCAAAGGCTTCCACTTTGTTGCTGGCTATAACAGGTAATCCAGTCATTAATATTGTCTATAATTTTAGAAAAAACTGAAATGAAACAGGCAAATGAAATTTTCTATCCTTCATTAAATTGGGTATGTGTGTATTTGTCTCTTGCAGTCCAATCACAATCTTTAACAGGCACAATGAGGCGTGGGTTGTTGCTTCAGATGACCCGGTGTGTACCAGCAGTGAAGAATGGTACTCTTGAATATTCTAAGACTTGTGCAGCAGCAGCAGATGGTGTCTGGACAGTTGTTTCATATAAACTGTCAGTCAGGCCCAAAACGTCCAAATGTTAACTGAGTTAAATACACCCTATGATACATCGGATGATGGTTTTACACTTGCATGTTATATTATATTCAATAAAGTCTTTTTGCAGTATTTTTGGCTTGTTTGTTCGTTTGTTTGTCATATAGTTAAACATATTTAAACTAGCTGCTTTAACATGCAGTCGAAAAATCCAGTCTCACTCCAGTTTAGAACAGTGTTACTCTACAATACCACAAGATGGCCCTGCTGAGTTCACTAAGACCGTGTGTGCTCATCTATACACTTTCAGACATTCAGGCTTTTCAGTGACAAGCATTAACAAGAGATACTAAATGTTTTTCATTCCATGAATATTCATCTGAGGCAGGAGAGATTGTTTCAGGTGTCAGACACAAACACAGTGATACAAATACTAGAGAGACTATTTTATTGATGAATGTCATAACCCATTTACAAGCTAATGTGCAAGTTTCATAACTATCCACCCTTGAACTGCCCTCCCTATCGCTTTGGCGTCACCTTGAGCTTCATCAAAGCTGACTGTGTCATCTGGGCTGTTGGATAGCACCTTATCACCTTAGGCATTGGCTGGGAATGTGGAAATATGTTATTTCTATGGTGGGGTGATATTATATAATACTGAGTAAAGTTTCAGATTTAATTATCATTTCCCTGAAGGCATTTTTAAGTTGATTACATTACATTTGGCTCAAGGATCAACAACATTCTTACTCAAAGGCCTTATTGCATAAATTGAGATACTGCACATGAGTCCCACCATGATTTATTATATCTAACAGGTATACTGTAGGTAACTTTGCAGGTTGCCACTTTGGGTGGCTGGAGCTCACTTTGGAAGACAGTCAGTCACAAACCACAGGGTCATTGGTTTGATTCCCTGTTTCTCCTTCTGACTACATGTTGAAGTGGCATTAGGCAAGAAAGTGGATCAGGCGAGCACCATGCATGGCAGCCGTCACCACTGTGTGAATGGGTCACAGTGAAATAACGTTGTAAAGTGCTTTGGAGAAAAGTGCTATACAAACAGACCATTTACCACAAACACATGATCATCTTTTAAAATACAGTTTAAATGAGTGACTCATAGATTTGATTTGTTTTGAGTTTTTTGCCTGTAACCTCTGACTTAGTGAAATTTCACTGGGTTGTTTGATTTACATTTGGAGTTGTTAGTGGAAGTGTGTGGAACTGAACTTCTATTTTTTTAATTCATTTATTTATTTTTCCCTTAGAAATGCCTTAGACTTATTTTTTATATATTTGAATAGGGGCCTTCCTAAAGGCTAAGAAACTTTGGATAAAACTACATGACTATGTACAGTTTAAAACACTGGTTACTTTTACTTTTGATATTTCTAATGTCGTACTAATGTAAGTTCTATTTTCTGATTGGCTGTCTGCTTGCTGACTTCCCAACTAGGTGGGAGCGCCAATCAGGAGAGGTTTTATGACACTCACTCCAGATCGAAGTCCACTTGATGTCCTCACACAATCACCAGTCCATCGGGGCTGTTGGGCCGGCCTGTCAGCCTTTCGCTGGGTTGCCTGTTTGCCAGTTTCTGGTCTCCTGATGTTAGCGACAATGAAGATCATGGACTGACTTAGGAGTTCATGTCCCACGGCCAGAATGGACCTACCTGGTTATCACCCACGGCCGCCCCAGTCTCTTGTCCCTCACCCTGGCAACTACACAGACGATCTTTTAAATTTGGAAGGATCATCAGCATGTGAGTGCTAGAGTGGAGGTGCACTATGGGTAAATAGTGGACTTCTACACATGCGTCAGAAGAAATTGTTAAAACCTGTACAGTGTTATAAAGATATCAGTGTTTTTAATGTCTTGTTTTGAAAGTTGAAGTATAAGGACAATATTCACCTGCACATGAAATTGCAAATACGAAGGAAAAGTAATTAGAACTACTTTAACTACTGTGCAGTGTTTTATTCATTTGGGAGACTGGTTTCTGTCATAACCAGTGATCTCAGGGAATTATGTAACTTTGTACCTGTAATCACACTAAAAATCTAGAGGAGTAATGGTTCTGAACAGCTCATCATTCTGTCATCCAAATACCAAACATATCCATATTTCCTAACAAAAACTACACAAAGCAGTGGCAACTCATCTTTGGCATTTCTGCATTAAACTAAAAGATTCAGATTTAAAATCTCAGCTTAACAATCAGCACTTGTTATCTCACTTTGTGCCACGTTGGCAAGCTTGTGTCATACGGAGCGTTTTAATTAATGATATCTGTGGTGTGGTTTTCCAGGTCAGGAATTAAAGGCCGAGCTGGATGCTAGACCAGAATCAAGGGAGAGCTGTCCTGTCTGTGGAGACAAAGTGTCAGGATACCACTATGGACTGCTCACTTGTGAAAGCTGCAAGGTTAAAAAGGTTTTTTTAAGGCTCTTAAACCATCTGGAAACTATAAAATTAATATATATTATTGTTTAAGCCAGAATTATTCAAATCTTGTATTATAACTTTCTCATAATCTGTTGAAAAGGAAGCAACAGCCTCACAGTCTGATACTGTCTTCGCAGGGATTCTTCAAACGCTCAGTGCAGAATAACAAGCACTACACATGTGCAGAGAACCAGAGCTGCCCCATGAACCCTTCCCAGAGGAAACGTTGCCCTTTCTGCCGCTTCCAGAAATGTTTGGCAGTGGGCATGAAAAGAGAAGGTGAACGCACTGCTCAATCAAAATACAGTCCCCACTCAGAAAGAGATTTCTACATGTTTACTGCTTCCTTGAGACATACTTTGTGTTCCACTCGTTTTGATGCAGTTTTTTTCTCAATGACTTATCTAAACCAGTACTCCATGAAATGACCTATTTTCTTTAGGATGACTTGTATGTGATGCGGAGACATAATAAGGTTTATTAACGTCAGTGGAAATGTCAGGAATTTTGTTGTAAAACTTTGATCATGTATTTTATGTCCTGTCAACAGCCGTGAGAGCAGATCGTATGAGAGGCGGCAGGAATAAATTTGGCCCTTTGTATCGACGGGACAGGCAGATGAAAAAGCTTCCTCCAAAGTTTCCTCAGGCAAACGCTGCTCCCTACAGGATTAAGATAGAAAATGCACACACACGCCGACCCACAGCTCCAAGTGGCCTTCACATTTTAAGCAGTCCCTCCAGCACATCATTTTCCTCTGATGCCTTACATCAGTCCCACATGTATACCTCTAGCATGGTGCAGTCAGGTGCACCCATGCGTATGGACTGCACTCTGAATGAAGACAGGGTCCTCACTCCGCCACCCCTGCCCTACCCTGGCCTGTACTGCCGCAGCTTGTCGGGATTTGTCCAGGAGAAAGGAGAAATGCCATTTAGCAGCACCTTGGCTCCAGCAAATTATTCATGGCATCCAAACCCAGACAGTTCTTTTACACCCAGCAGCAAACCAGTCTCAGCCAGCATCAGTCCAACAAGCTTAAACACCCCAATTTCACAAGCACACACCAAAACTCTACACACTCCCTCATCAGCAACTCTTTCAACCAACTTTTTAAGCCAACTCCTGGAGGGGGAGCAGGAGGAGAGCCAGCTTTGCGCCAAAGTCCTTGCAAGCCTGCAGAGAGAACAGGCCAGCCGTGGCAAACATGATCGTTTGAATACATTCAGCATCATGTGCAAAATGGCCGACCAGACTCTGTTTGGGCTTGTGGAGTGGGCCAGGAACAGTGCACTCTTCAAGGAGCTAAAGGTGATTAATTATGAAACAGGACATGGTGTTGGATAAAAGCATATGTTAAGCTTGTTAACAAGTAGAAGTCTCTGATTGTCTCTGTGAGGAGACATGACTTTGACTCTGTTTTCTGTAAAAGTAGTAGCTTACAATTTGTATTTACATCATATTAACCTTTCATGGCTCCCACAGGTGGAAGACCAGATGGTGTTGCTGCAGAGCTGCTGGAGTGAGTTGCTGGTCCTCGATCACCTCTGCAGACAGGTCACTTATGGCAAAGTGGGCTGCATATACCTGGTCACAGGACAACAGGTGAAGTCCAATGTTACCTGCACAAAATGTGGCATTCTTCTAAATTGTCTTTGGCAAGACAACTACCTATCATAGAGAGACTTAAATTGTGACCGCTTTTCTCTTATTCTGATAGATTGAGGTGTCAACCATCATCTCTCAGGCAGGAGTGACACTGAGCAGCCTGGTGTCCAGAACCCAAGACCTGGTGTCCAAGCTGAAGGCCCTCCAGTTCGACAGGCATGAGTTTGTGTGTCTCAAATACTTGGTGCTATTCAACCCTGGTGAGCATTTTCTTTTGATCCCTTTTTTGAGTTTTTAGTTGTATGTGAAATGCTGTGCGTTTTGCATGTTAACGGTAATGTTCCTTCCTCTCAAGATGTGAAGTCTGTCCAGAGTCGAAGACAGGTGGAGCAGACTCAAGAGAGGGTAAACAGGGCCCTGATGGATCACACACAGCAGAGTTATCCAGGACACTCTGACAAGTTTGGCCAACTGCTGCTGCGGCTACCGGAAATACGCAGCATAAGCTTACAAGTTGAGGAGTATTTGTACCAGCGCCATCTTCTGGGAGATTTACCTTGCAACTCTTTACTCACTGAAATGCTTCACACAAAGCACAGTTAAAAAAAAAAAAACTCTACTGTGTCATCAAGCAGAAGAGTGACCTGAATTGCTGCTAACATTTTTTTTTTAAATTTGTCTTCTGATGAAACAGGCACCTTTCTTTAAAACAGCCCTTCAATCAGCTTTGAATCACAGAAGTGACAGAATATGTAAACCCGTATTAGCATTGAAGGGTATATTTACTTACGATGTGCAATCCTGTTCCAAAGTTCCCAGAGTCTTCGAAATTTTAATATTGGCTCTCCATCACAGCAAATTATATACAATATCCCAGAAATTGGACATCTACTTAGTTCTCATTATAAAGCGGACCGCAGGCTTTACAGTAGCAAAACAACAGCGTGTCCTCATAGGTGTAGCATGAGCTGTCAGCAACAGCTCAGGTGCTTTTTGTCTGAGGTGAAGCAAACAGAAAGAACAAGCAGTGACTCTTCAAAGATGAAATAAAAATGTACAACTGAAAAAAGGCATTGGTTTGTGCTATGTACTAGAAAACAGAATTTTACTTAAGTGTGTATCAACATTCATCACGACTCTTCTCTGCAGGTTCATAGTTCATGCAGACAGTATAGATAATCAGAATACCTAATACATTTTTTAAATGTAGAAGTAAATGGAAAATGAAATATAAAAATGGGGGGAAAACAGATTATGATGATTTAAAAAGGATTTTTATTTGCGTGGTCCAGTTTCCAAAAGTAGTCAATTTTTTAAATCAACATACATGTGCTGGCACAGAATAAATGACATAACAGAAGGAAAACACATGAAAACTTTTATGAAATGAATGAGTGACTTGCCACCATAACCAAAGGAAAAAAAAGGACACTGAAACTAAACTTCAAATGCAAAATCTAATGCAAACAAAATAAATACACCTCTGGGTGATGTGGGGGTTTCTAGGGGAGAATTGCACAGAATCAAAATAAAGTGTTAAACTAACATTCTACTCTTTACAACACATAAATACATCCACCTTCATTATGCTCCAACACACACACACACTTTTAATGAGTTATCATTTTTTCTAAACGCTGCTCTCGAAATCCTTTCACATCTGTATTGGAATAGTTCATGCAGCACATCTGTTGGATGCAGACAGTGACTTCAGAGAAGACAGCTGCACCATGGCAGCTGCTGTAGTGCCAAAGACTGAAAAGGAAGTGAAGAGGGCCAATTTTCCACAGATCAAGTTATTGATATTGACCTGATTACATACAACCAACTGCAGTGTCAAAGTGTTTATAGCATGAACACAAGGAAATAAAAGAAAAAAACTGTTTGGCATTGTACATTCCCCTAGTTATTCATGAAGGAGTCTACAGAGAGAGTGTGGGGAAGACGAGGGCTGCTACAGTCTGGAAGTTTTCTTCATCAAGTAATCTACTGTTTATATGCCAGGACACACAAACAGGGAACATATAATAGGAAACAGACTCCTGGTGACCTAAAGGGTTTATTAATCCCAAAGGGTTTTAACAATTTTCAGCTGTTTGACAATTTGTAATCATTCTCATTCACTCATTCTCATCAAACATACATCTCACTAACGCTAAAGCAGCAGGCTAGCTTATTCATAGCTTACAAAGGTCAACTAACTTTTTACAAATCATTGTCAAAAAAATCAGTTATCAGCATTCAGTATATATTAAATCAGAATTAATTATTTTTAAACAGTTGTATCCAAGTAATGACAGACAACAGACAAAGCCCTCCTTTGTGTTTTCCAGTATTGTTTTTTTTAGACAAGCTCAGCTAACATTTCATTTCATCACATTGAAAATGAGAAAGCAAATTAAGAGAAAAAAACACATCATAGGAATTTCATTCTTTTTTCAGCTCATAAAAGCTAAAGTAAATTACCTAGCAAAAACATGTGAAAAAAGTATTAAAAAAACATCCAGATGTCTACAGCTGAAAGAGTGTTGGAGTGGAGTGGAGTGCATGAATGATGGGGACACAGGCAGTCCACTGACAACAACAGCAGCCACCACCCAACAATGAACCCACCCACTATGGTATGTTCTGGTCCTGGGTGAAAACACCCCCGAATGGAATGAGTGGTTAGTGTGTGCCCTACATTCATATGAGGAAATTGTTACCTGCTATTAATTTTCAGCTGATATCTCTTATCAGAACTGAGAACTGAGCCACTTGTCTCAGAAGACGAGAGAGATAGAAAGAGAGAAAGAGAAAGAGAGAGAGAGACGAGAGACCTGGAAGAAGAAAAGGCAGCAGAAGGAAAAGCAAGCAGAACTGAGAGGGGCAGGAACTACTCTGACCCAAAATACTGTTGTGTGGGCAAAGGCAGTGTGGTTGTCCCCTCTTTTTCTTACCTAGGAGTCGCAAAAAAATACTCCGTGGGCAGGGTAAGGCAAGGCATAGGGAGGCAGGGTGGAAAGGAAAGAGAATTCTTCATCCTGACAAAACCTTTCACTTCACGTTGTACAATCTAGGCACAGCCAATCAGAAGCTCTCAAAATAAAAAACAAATGAGTGAGTGATTGGCCCTTTGCCTTAGCATGTAGAGTTGTGATTGTTCTTAGGGTCTAGGCTTATAGCTCAGTCATGCTGCCGACTGCTAGTCTAACTGGGTAAGGAACAATTTTAAGTGCCTCACTGGTCAAAATATAGGACATAAAGAGTAAAGTCAGGAGTTGGTTCCCTGAATGGTAATATCTCTACCAATCTTACATTTGTCATTATTTGGGGGTGCCAAGCTTCTTCGGAGTTCCTGGGCGCTTTTGCCAAAAGTGACCAGGGATGGTGAAGGCATCGACACTCATTGACATGGTTTTGGACGGGATGACGGTGAACTGCTTGCGGTCAGAGCTGTACTTGTATATGGACTCCACCATTTCAGGTGTGATGACGCGGGGGCCAATGCCAGTGAGCCGTACCATCTCGTCTGTTTCAGGGTTCATGGTGTAAACTGCTCTAAATTGGCAGCTGGTATCTCTGAATAGAATGAGAAAGTGATTGGCTGTGCTTTTCTCCATTTCCTAAAGAGAGGCAAAGAAAAAAAAAAACATGAAAAGCTGCACACAACTGAATTAACAGTCAATTACTGTCCAATTAAGAATGACCTCTTTGTTGAAAGAAGCAGGATAGCTTACCTCGACAATCTTGTTTTTTTGTGGTTCGTTGACTTTCCCAGCCAGGCAGCAGCGAGTAATGGCATTATGGATGATAAACTTATTGGACTTAAAGCTCGGCTCCTTGTACAACTTTGGTCCTATAAAAACAGCATATCCAAATGTCATAGATGAAACAAGGATGCTTTCGTAATATTCTTCTAATCCTATTATGATGGTAAAATATCACGGACCTGTGTACTCTGGGATAGAGGCAGGGGAGGAAATAGTGGAGCCATTCTCCCAGTCCCTCTCTCCATTCTGAGCACCCACTCGTCCCGGTGACATTAACCGCGAAGGGGAGTGTGAACGGCTAGAGAGAGAAGGGTTTTAGTGAGAAAAGCTGGTAATAGAGCTTGAGACTGGGGTTCAATTTATGCCCATCTGCCCTAAAAATAAATACAATAGGGTCAAATTTCTGTAGTGTCGCCCATTGTACCAGCATGTACCTCATAAACAAGCACTTTTGGACCAGAGAAACCTTTTCATAAATCTTTCAGAACTGTTCATGGTAGTTCCCTAGTTTTTGTTGTGTCTGCACTGCAGAAACTGCCAACTTATTAATTATTCATTCAGCCTGCTACTATGTCACTTTCATTTTTTTCATGAGGAAAGTAACAATTTAGATTTACAAGATGTGGTCAATTTACCCAAACCAAGCTATGTTACATCACTTCAGCATCTTCTACTAGTGGCAAAAAAAAAAAAAAAAACTTCTCAGGTGAGCTCCTCAGTGGGGAGTCCCTAGAACTGTATCATTCAAAAGCACCATTATAAATGTGTAGGTTACCTGGGAGACTTTCGGACTGTCAGGCCTCCAGAGTCATTAGCCATTGAGTATAAATTCATGGATGAATGAGAATACACTTTGTTCAGCTTGGTGCCTAAAAATGGTAGAGAGATTTAAATTAAAAAATTAAATACACCTCAGTTTACAAACGGGCATACAACAAACACTAAGACCACTTTATGTAAACAATATTTACCCATCAAACCCTTGACAGGGCTTTGAAAGAGGACGGAGTCATCTCTGAACACAGTCTTAGGTCTCTGCTTCTTGACCCCACGAACTGTGGTGGGTTTCTGCCTCAACACCTTGTCTAGGTCTTCCATGAGCTTCAGCTGCTGTCTCCTTTCATACTCCTGCCTAGTGAAGTCTCCTCTGCGCTGTGGAGTCCCCTCAACTGGTGGGGTGCATGATGCTGGAGGGGTCCCTGGGGTCTGCGGCCTGTCCTCAGTCTTATTCCCCCATCCCTCAATGATCATCCACTGAGGCTTGCTGAAAATACAGAAAGATAATGGTTAAATGTGTGATACTGACATGTCAAAACCAATGACAAATGAACAAGGTATCATAAAGGTAATAACAACATGCAATCTCATTTACTAAACATTACGATAAAAATCCTCATTATCAAATGTTGCAAAAACACAGCTTCAATAAAAGTTAAAACTAAACCTACAAATTTGATATACACCCTTTAGTTGATCGTAAACATTGGTGTTAAATGAAAAAGGGTCTTACTTTGATTCTTTTTCTTTTTCCTGCTCAAGTTTGCGTCTTTTGATCTCTTCTGCTCTCTTCTGCTGTTTCTCCAGCAAAGCTGCTCTTCGCTGGGCCATCTCATCTTCCGGTCGCTCCTGGTCATCCTAATGACAAAACAATTTTTTTTAAAAGACATAAATGCCTCATCCTAACAAAAAGAGAAAATTTAGAATGACATGTTGAGTAACAATTATTAAACACCAACCTTGAAAAAGAAGCCAACGCCTTTTGTCTCTGGTTCTGTCCGGTCACTCATTGAGTCAGAGAAGGGGTCAGGTTGTTGGTCATCCTCGTCTCTGTCTACTCGCAGGGAAGATAGCGAGATCTCTATAAGACTGCCACGTTTGCCATTCAACATCCCTGCAGTGGCATCACTCTCAAAGGAGCACTCTGATGGAGCGCCAGAGCTGCATCCCCCAAGCCCTTCCTTTTTAGCATGTGAGGGCCCTGTCTCCAAGTCCATGCTAAATATACTATGGTCGTCATTGGAGCCAACCTCTGACAAGGAATCATCTGTGGCTGGACGGGGAGTTGGGGTTGGTGTTGGAATAGGGGTGTGAACTGGCGTAGGCACAGGAGTTGACCCAGCTAGGCGCAGCTCATCTAGGCTGTTAGAGTCACCAATTGAAAACGAGGATGAGGTCTGGACTTGGGATTGCCAGTGATTTGCACGCCGAAGGCGGGGAATGCGGTCTACATTTTGAGGTGGGGTGAGAACCCTAGACAGGGTTGGTACCTTAACGTCCAAGGGACGACTGTGTTGGGGATGTTTGGGGCTTTTAGGGGGCACCGAATGCGCTCGACGGTGAACTTGAGGGGATTTAGGAGGAGTGGTGTGGTTTTTGATTTTGCGAGAAGGAGATGGAGAGGAGGCGGCGGAATTTAAATCTCGAGTGGTTTCTCTAGACACGCGTGCAGGGGGAGGAGCTGAGGTGGAGGTTTTAGGACTTGCTGGAATAACCCAGGATTTGTTGCTGGAAGCTTTCTTTTGGATTAACTGGTTCTGCTGCTCAGTCAGCCGCTGCATGTCACTCTGCAGGGAGCTAAGAGCTGCAGTCAGCTTTGATACAGCATTATTATAGTCCCCTAGTGGAGCTACCATTTTTTCCCCTGGTGTACCTGCCTTTTCAGAAGGACTGACTTGTTTGTTGAGTTTAGGTCCTCCTTTGACATTCCCCTCATACTCCACTGAAGGGTGCTGTTCATCTTGCTCCCGCTGCTCTTCCTCCTCCATTCGAGCCAGTCTATCTTCAAGTGTCAAGTGAGAGAGATCTTCTGTGGATGAAGTGCGTGCCTGGCCATCTACACTTTCCCCCTCATGTCCATCCTCATGCTGTCCTTTTTTTAACTGCAAAAAGGCACTCTTTCCTAGTCTTTGCCGGTGCTTAGCAAAAATGGCTTCAATGCGTTTCTTCTGGGCTTCAATGGCTTTGCGCTTTTCTTCCAACCGAGCTCCCAGCTCTGACATCTCATTGTTTAGTTGTGGGCTCTTGCTGGGGCTTTCCTCAGACTTTTGTGCCCAAGTGGTCATCTGAGGAGGAGAATCGCTGGCTTTTGGAGAATCCATAATCTGTTTCTTTTTACGTTCTGCAAAGCTGGTCATCTTCACGCCACTATCAGACATGTCTTTGTCATGGCCTCTAGCAGAGTCTGCACCAGTAGCCAGCGGGGTTGGAGTGGACTGGAACTTTGGCAGATCCTCAGATGCATCTGAATCCACACTACCGTCTCTCAAGACAGAATCATCATCTCGTGAACATTCAGAAGCATTTCTGGTGCGACCCCCCGTCGGCCTATACATCAATCCTGAGCGTGTAGGGGCAGAACAGCTAATGGGAATGGGTGCTGCAAATTTATGTCTAGAACTAGCAGGGTCATCAGGAGAGTGGAGGTAGAAGCCGTCAGGAGCACCATCGGGGTGTAAACGAGGCTCCAGCTTGCTCTCGTTGTGGATAATTTGGAGCGCTTCTTCAATGGTAGGTAGCTCTCCTGTTTCATTTGCTGCAACGCCATTCTCCTCTGCCACCCTTGGAATACTCGGCGTCTGGGTGGTCCATGAAGCTCTCTGTGGACCACTAGGGACAGGGGATTTGCCAATCAAATGGCTGAGGTCTTCAGGGGGAGTGTAGGGCACCCGAGTTGTGTTTTGACCTGGTGGGTTAAGCTGGTCTGAGCTCACAGAGCGCGTTATCAAAGGGTTGCCCATCACAATATCAACATCACTGTCCAGGCCAAAAGGAATGCTGAAGGATACAGCTGACAAGGGGCGGCTAAGAAGAAGAAGAAGAAGAAAAAAAAACAGTTATACAATAAGTAATATATAATTTAAAAAGGGTAAAAGGTACTGGGTAAGCAGGCCCTACCTTAGTGGTTTCTTGCCCCATGTCTTTCCAACTCCTTCTATATGAGACATTGAGGTAGACTGAGTCAAAGGTCCTGAGTACAATAGGACACACAGACACATAAACGCATGCACACCACACAGATGCACAAATCAACCAAGGACTTCACTAATAAAAATAACATTTATGTATATTTTTCCAACAAAAAGCAAAAAAAAAAAAAAAAAAAAAAAAAAAACAATACTAGCATTCAACACATATTATAAATAAAAGACAAACAAGCATTGAGGGAAATGACAGATTGAAAAATGATGAAACATGTGCATAACACTGTACAGTTTCTTGTTGTAATGATGACAGGACTAAATCTTACCTGACACAGAGGAGGAGATTGGGAGAAAAGGCTTCTTAAAGATAGAAGGGGAGGTACTGAACAGCAAAGAAACAAACATTTCAACATTTAAACACATCCAAATCCAGATAAGTACTGCAAAATCAAAACTGCATTCAGAGGCTTTTGTACCTGTTACCACTCAAGCTACTTGGTGTTACTGGTATAGATCCATCTGACAAAAAGAAGAAAACAAAAAAAACACAGTAAGAATTGCTCACATATTTAATATGGTCTTATATATACGATTTTACATAGTATTTCCAAAGCATCACAAAATGAGTGACACTCACCTAATGTATCTATTGTCTGAACAAATTCTGGCCTTTGAACTTCAAACCAGTTAAGCAGTTCTGCTAGAAAACTCAGGATGTTGACCTTAAAAAAATGACACGTAATTAAATTAGATATAAACAAGATACATTTTTGTCACATGTCATTTAATTGATTAAGGGGTTAAGTGTGAATGTAAGTACCTGAAGCTCCTGTGGTGTATATAGCATATCCTCTAGTGCCAAGTGACAACAGCTCTTCAGGCAGCTGTCACAAAATTCACGAAGAAACTGCAGGTTGTACAGGCTCTCGGATACAGACAAGGAATCCTTCATACAAACATCTTACAAAGAGAGAAAAAATGTTAAAACCTGCTTAAAACAATAAGTGCAAACAAGTGTGCAGACTTTTATTCTTACAGTTGAGGGTTAGAATGTTTGTTGGTACCTTCAAGTCTTAGCAAGCCAGGGCAATAGTAATGTATGACAGCAGCAACAGCACATCCACTGGATAAGTCTTTGACTGCATTCACCACTGGAAAGATGGGTTTTTGTTTTGGCTGAGTTTTATCCTTCCTGTAGCGTAGCTAAAGACGACAACAACAGACAAACAAGACCTTTAAATGCATGCACGACCGCAATATTTATGCCAAATATTTTACATATGAGTTAATGCAAAACGGGCTTTCAAATGATTAAAACTTTAATCACAATTAATTTCAGACTGTGTGTAGTAAATGACAGTTTATTGTAATTTGTATGTTGTAGTTGATGAATAAAAATGGTCAAGGAGTGTATAAGTATAAGTAAGTTAAATTGAGCTTGTATTTGCTGAGTGCAACAAAAACAATGCCATGATAAAAACAGCTTTCTGAAGATGTCAAAATTAGATAAACCTTTATAAAGGTGGAGAGGGATATAAAAGGAAAAAACCTGGACACAGGACAGACCTTCCAAGTGGAACATCAAGACAAATAAGTGAAAGGCATTAGGAAACTTGCTTGAGAGCTAAATAAAAATCCAGACCATACAGCAGGGGACCTGACCAAAGCCTTAAAGGCAAATGGAATAAAAGTACACATCACCACAGTCAAGTATTGGCTGCACAAGTCTGTGAGTAAACAAATGTACAGAGAAACCCACTGCTTACTTCTAGACATAGTCTTTAATAAGACAATGATCCAATGCACGTCTCAGACTTTACTCATTGAATACCTGTAAATTTGAAGATTTGAATACAGATTTGAAGAAGAATCCAGATTTGTACATGGCATAGAATGTTGTAATCTTGATAAAACAGCACCATGAGCTAAGAATACAACTGAAACAATGCACACTCTCATTAAAGTGTACGCAAGGAAGTTGGAGTTGGTTGACAAATTATAAGTTAATTTCATAAAGGGGAATCCAAAGCTTTGCAGCTATATGATTTTCATTTTATAAACTCCTGGACCATTTTTATTACTTCTGATAATGAAGGAACATTTGTAGTGGATTTAATAGCAAAAACAAAAATAAAAATTTTAAGTAAGGGGATGCAAGGTTATGCACTCAATAATAGCAGAAAATGCTATAAAAGAATAATAAAGGCCATGCTAGTATCTAACACAGCCCAACTTAGGTGAACAAATGACAAATGCAGACGCAGGAATGACAGCTTAAAGAATGAAGGTTTTGTCAGAAGAAAGTGGGACAAGTCAGTATCAGGAGGCAGAGGAAAAGCAAAAGAGAAAAACTGTGTTGGGTACAACTGCATTAGCCAAACAGAACACCTTTAGTGGGGATCAGCTGACTAAGAGGCTGTCTCTGTTAACCTCCATAACCATTCACACACAAACACACCTCTGTCATCCTGACAACCAGAGGAACCAGTTGGGCATTGTAGTTTCAGGGCCTGCTTCAGTACCAACTGTGATTCATGCAGCACTCGTGTGACAACAACAGCACTACTGTCTTGCCCCGCCCCGTGACATCGATGCTTTGACGTGCAAATAATTTTACAGTCGGGTGTGATGCACACTAGCATTCTTATAAAAGGCTATGGAGGGAGAACAAAAAAAACACAGACACACCTGACCATAAAATATTTGCTGATAAATTTGATGAAACTGGAAGGATGGAGGGACAGGGACAAGAAGCAGAAGAAAGGAGGGAACTTACAGGAACAAGTTTCCAGTACCAGCGATTAGGACACTGTCAGAGAGGAGAAGGGACAGGAAATAGAGAAAGACAAGGAAATGGAGAACAGGGGAACAAGGAGAGCTATTACACCTACAGTGGAGGAACTAGACAAACAGGAGAAAGGGCTGTGATGACGCTTATTTCCTGGCATGACAAGACAAACTTGTTGACAAAGGAATGACACAGTCCTTAGTTTTATTGTGTCAACCAGTAAGAGTGATTAAAAGGCCTGCGAATGCATCCAACATGGTGTCTAGAGATAGAAATACACTGGGTGTCTAAAGCCATACTCACAGAGGGTTGAAGAGGTTGGGGCTCTGCATTGGCCTGAGATGAGTCATTCTGGGCTCCTTCAGTATGTTCTCTTAACTTCTGGTTTAACTGAGAGCATGGCAAGAAACAATGGTTAACAGACACTGATCAAAGTTATCTCATATGTGTTGTCACATTATTAAAATATGCTAGAACAATGAGTGGATTCTAATAGGTCCTTGTTACAGGTCCTTGTTTTTCTCTGGCTTGTCCTTACCCTATTAACCCAATGAAGCAGAGCATCCTCCCAGCTGGAGGCTCCACCCAGCAACTCAGCAGAACCATACGTCTTCACCGCATTCACCGTCTCCATGGCTCCCACAGCCATCAGGGCATCTATAACTGCCAGGTGAGCACTCTGCAACAATAAAATGGGAGAAAGAAGGTGTTTTGTCAAATAAGGGACCATTCAAACGAACATTTGAGAGTCCGGACTGCACTAACCAATAACAGTTAGCATATAAAGTGTAGACACTGACATTTCTTCTGCTCTAGTTGGGCGCCTCTTGATGCAAACACAGATCACCCTTGCTTGCAAACACTTGCACGCTGTTATTTACCAGCTGCATCCTCTAGAGGTCAGCAGAAGTCAGCTGTGAGTCAGCAGAATCTCTGACAGGAGTTCTCATGAAACAAACAGACACATCACTAGATGCCAGTGAACTTTGGACCCGTGTTTGTACAATCATTACATAGACCTGTAATTACAATGGGTCCCAGGACTGTCATTCAAACCTACTTGTCAGTTCTTCCCACACAAATACAACATTTAATCAAAACATTCTTGCTTACATATATTTTTTATTCTCAAGCATTAATGTCTATACTATTTAATGTACTTCATTGTTTCTGTTTAAGATGGACTTATGTTTTTGTTCCAGAAAACACATCTTATCCAAAAGAAATTTTCTTGACAGGCCATCACAAAGCACTTTCTCATGACCAGAGCCCATTAAAATGCACCTCCAATATTATCAGCTCAGTCACAGAGATCGGTTTAACACTATAAACCTGTTATCTCATTACAGGTTGTGCTCCTTTCATTCCACGGAGCTACAACCAACAGTAAGTCTAACCCCCATATTGCCTTAAATGATTCCAGTTTTTAATATATGGAGTGCATTTAATTCACACAGTCACTTAAATAAAATGTTACATTTAATTATTACAAAAAATAAACAATAAATAAAGTTAAATAAATAGATTGATCCTACTGTCTGGCCTCTAACTTTTTTCCACCATGTATTATGCCTTACTGTGAAGTATTTTTCAACCTTTGTCTCCTCTGTTTCACTTTTAGCTGCCTTCAACAACAGCACTGGGGCCCCTCTTGCCTCTATTGGCTAAGTGCAACAAGCTCCTTGTTATAATAATTACTTCTGGCCAGTAGAGAGGACAGGCAGGTTGCAAATAGCACATTCCTTTCCCTCCTTCAATCTCCAATCATGTGTATTGAGCCTAATCTGTGCAATTCAGTGCCTGTTCCCTTTTACTACTTACAAACTCCACTTTAGAGGCCAGACAGACATTCTTACTTTAGCCTTGTACGTTGCCCCAGATGGGGGCTGGTTGCAGTCCAGCTGCGTGCATAAACACTATCTGCATGTCTGCCTACTAAAGCCTGATGTAAAGTGCTGACATTGGTAGACCCAGAGCTGGGGCAGGCAAGGCAAGCTATGCCAGGCTATGCCAGCAAAGGCTTGTCAGACAGTGTTTGGCCAAGCTCTGTGGATGTGTTGCAGTCAGTCACTGGGAGCTTTGTGGCCCTGGCTGACTTGACCTCTCATATGGGCAGGCTAAATGGGATGCGACTTGTCTGTTCCCTAGAAATGTCTGTGTTAACAAAGGGGAAAAACAGCGTAATACAGGAGATTGTGATTAGGTCTGAGAAACCCTATCACAATCTGATTCAGAGTATTACTAATTAGTAGTATCAAAAGACGGCTGGATATAAATTAAATGTCATTACTATGAATCCGCTGTTTGCAAATTTGCACAAAATGAAAAAATGTATGGTCTAGCTAGTAGAGGTCTAGCTGACTAGCACAACACAGTTCTTTATACTAAGCATCAATGATTTACTTTGGCATGTGTTTCTCACATACATTTGCCATACATATATAATCAGCAGTAATATACCAATCAAATACCGATTTCAATTAGACTCCCTAATAGAAAAAAAAACATCACTCTTAGTCCTGCAATGTGGGTCAGTAATGTTATAAAAAGCTGTGTTTGGGACTCTGCGTTGAAACAAGTGAAGTGATTTAAGGTGTGAAGATATTTCTCCACTTAGCCACAAAGTGTAATCATAGGTTAGAAATATTGTGACAGTGTGAAAGCCATAAGTGAGTGTAAAAGAGGAAATGAACAGAAGACAATGAAGAAAAGTGGCCGACCATGTAGTCATACTGTACAGTAATTATTCAGAGAGAGAGTTGAGGGTAATTCATGACAAAGAGTGCAGAATGAAAGGGGAGAAGGGGGGTTGCTTGTGGATTTCCCGTTGCAAACCCAGGGGAGCTTACTAAGCTCCATAATGAGAGGGGAGAGAGGAGCAACTTAGGAATACAGCATAAAGCCTGCCAGGTCACCATAACAACCAACCAAATGACCCACAATGCACTTCAACACAACCCTGACCGCAGTACTGTTCCATGCGTCTGGATTAACACCAGTTCTGTACTCATAAGCATCAAGCCAGGAAAGTTAGCACTCCTGTCACCAGTGTGATAGAGCAATGAACCTGAAATCTTTAGTCATTCAGCAAATCTGCTTACACAACCATTTCGACATTGTGCCAAAGAAAGAATGCAAATGTATATTGTGGATCATTCAGATTGTGATGAGGGCAAAATCTGATTATGTCTAAAATACCACTTAACCCCACCACTCTACCCTGCCTAGTACCTACTGGGATGGAGACAAACATCAGATCAGGCAGGACTGGGGCAGAGCTCATGCAGGCACTGATATGTACATGAATTGCATGCTTAACGAGAGAAAACCAGTCTATTTTAACACCATACCAATTAAACATATGATAGAGAAAAGTAATTACTACACCACAATTGGTGCCAATCAGTGAAACTCAAAGCAGAACAAATAGTGTAAGATGATGGTTAGTGTTTCTGATAGTCTGACACTTTTTAACTACGCCCCTAACTGATGCTCACTTGACCAAAAACCTGCCAACACAGCAGTATGATTTAAGACAAAGTGTCAGTGCCTATGCAAAAGCACCAGGGGACAGGAAGAGGGTTAGCAGCATTATGGCTTCATGACATTCTATGTCACTGTGGGAATAAATGCATAAACCCACATCTAGTGTATTCAATGTATGTTTGCAATGGATGATTATGATTACATTCTCCTGTCTCAGATGTCCCAGATGTAACAAATAACTGTGATGTTGTGAGACATGTTCGCTGAATGGTGAGTCATTGGTCATCCCTGTCATCCCTGTCAGTCATGGATGATGATGTTCAGTCTGCACAGCAGATTATCTTTAATCTTCACATATCTTTGCTCCCAATCTGAGCGGTAGGGGCTAGTGGTTGACCAATATGTTTTTCAATTGCTGATGCCATTCTTTAGAGAGGAGAGAGGCAGATGGGTATATAATGTATAATGCTGTTGTATGACACACATCCCAATCTTTAATGAACATGCAATGAATACAGAAAATATGAGATCTATTTCAAGTGAATAATAGAAAATAATTTTATATATTGGTTCCCTGGAATATTTGGAGAGCAGTAAAAAAATATTCTGTAAACCTACTTTACAGTGATTTAGCTAAAATGCAAACAATTGGTTGAGAACACATAACTTAAACTAATCGACTCTAATAAATCTTCATAGTCTAGCTTCTTAGCCTAAAATACAGTTTAATATGAACCTAATTCGACTGGACGGAGGCTGTAGTGTTTTACTTTATACTGCAACAGTCCAGAAGTCCTCACCTGACCCACTGGGATACTTCAACTAGGACACTTTAACACATAAACAGCTTAATGTAAACAACTGCAAGATAATATCTATTATATATTAAACATTGTAACGCACAGTCCATTATATTATTGTCAGTACCATGTACAAAATGTTCCGTGTGCAGTGATTACAAGACTCTAAAATGGCCATAGGTGTGACCCTGAATGGTCTGTCTATTTGTGTCAGCCATGTGATAAAAGTGGTGGCTGGATCCGCTCTAGAGGTAGAGGTATTTTGGCAGCTACCTCTTGATGTTTCAGTTTTACTTTAAAATGATTATCAGGAGCAGGCTAAGCAATCAGATGACACATCCAATAAGCTGCTGTTTCCTTGTTACCTTTAATCCTTCTGAAGGGTGTTTTAAAGTAAAACTGAAAAAACTACAATTCCTGTTTTTTAAGTAATTTTATTTTTTAGGTGTTAAATAATGTATGTACTCTTGGTTTAACTTAAACTACTACAGCAAGCTTTACAGTACTACACATTTGTGGAAAATTACGTTAAAACAAACAGACATTTTGTATTATTTTCTAATGTTATTGAGTGAAAAGATTTTTTTTAAATGTGACCCTTGAATATTACATACAGTTCAAAGGAAAGCAGCATTCACATTGCATTTGGCCTAGATTATACAGCTCGCTGTACATGCTACGTTATTCTCATGTTTGACATAGATATTTGAAGCTGTAATATATGGCAGCGTTGCAGCAGATTGCTGCAGCTCCAAAGCTGGCCAAGACCCACATTGATGCTCCATCCTTCTAATGCTACTGCAGCATGACCTACTTTTCTTGTTTGCAACTCTGTAGCTACAATGCCAGTTAGTGGGAGCCAAACTCAGGGAGCAGTCTAAGGCCAGTCATTGGCTGGTTCGAAAGTTTTAGTCCCCTCACTCATTTTAAATAGGGTGGCCAAAACATATCAAAAATCTCTTAATAGAGCTCTGACACTTTTGTTTTTTACCACTTTTGTCAATTAATACCTTCTTGGTGCTGTTAAATTACATCTGCCAAGGGGTACCTATCAGACATCCTACAAGTGAAAGAGCTCAGATCTGTTATATGACCCTTGACCACTGATTCCGTTTAAATGGAGGGTGCATGTGACATGCTTGAGGATGCAGATTTTATCAAAGCACTAAACCAGGCACTATCAATACAGCATACCTGAAAAGTACAAAAATGGACTGCTGAAAGAGATAATGAAACTAATTGATTAATTATAACAAAAAAAAAAATACTACAGAATAAGGCAAGAAAAAGGCAGAAATAATTCTGCTAGTATTTATATTTATTTACTTAAATCGCATATAGCTATATTACAATAGTAAGCTAGGACCCACATTGTCCACTGGCAATGGTCATACACTTTCTATGCCATCTAGTTTAGAACTGGCTTTCTCAAACTTAAGGTTGCAACCCAAAATAAGTAACCAACCTGTTTTTACTGAACTGGTTATGTTAAATATATAACAATGCTATCATAGATGCAGTACAGTGAGGCAAAGCCATGAGGCACCCTGCAGCTAACCATGGGGGAGAGGCAGGGCTGCCCGATTATGGTCATTCGTGGTCAACTGCCCCTAGAACAGACCAGAAGGTGCATATTGATACTAAATGACGCCAACAACATACAACAATGTCAGATAAATTGAAGCAGTTCTCTAGGTTCAGACATAGCCATCGCATCCTCAGCATCAGTTATTATACGTCTCATACATTTGACCTGAACATTGCTCCTTTAAGATACTGTGTCACACAAAGAATGTAGAACTGTTGGGATTTGCAGATCTGAGTACAAACAGCAGCTTTTTTTAAAAATACATGAACCTTTTTCAAAATGATGGCACATACACACTACTAACAGCAGACCAAACAGATCAGATCTTTCAGTTGAACCATCCCACCCCTACAGACTGTAGGTAATCCCTGTTTTGAAATAACCCAATAACCTTAATATGTGACGAATACATAAGGCGTACAGTGTTAGTCCTCTGCATTGCAGCTACAGCACCTAAACAGTGCATAAACTACCTGAAAACCAAGGGAACAACCTGAAATGTAATAACACAAATAACTTGCAGCTATTTTTATCATTTAATAGACCTGCTCAATTTTTTCCACCTGCCTTTAAAACAAAATCATAAACGGGATGTGTTATGAGTCATCTGGGAACTGGTACCTGTGTAAAATAAGCACGAAGCACCTTAGAGGCAGCATTTATTAGTTTAGTGTAAATTGACAGAGGCACCTTAAAGAAGGGCCAGCTGAACACCAATACAGCTGTGTTTCTGTATAAACAGTGACAGAGAGAGAGAAAGACAGAAAGAGAGTGAGAGAGATTCATTGTCAATGCTAAGAGGACAAACCAGTTTCTCTTGATTTCCCTCACTCAGCCCAGAGTACTCCATCAACACAGTATCTAAAGTTTCACTAGAACTGGTTAGCCATTGTTCTGATCTGTACCATCTATTGTATCTAGGCTCTCCCTCCCTTTCCCACCCTGGAATTAAAGTGGTCTCCTCTTGTGTCACCATGACTGCCCTAGTCGTAGCAGCTGGATCCACTCATCCTGCGGGATCAGCTGGGGCAGCACAGTGGAACAGGGGCAGGGATGAATGAGTGGGGGTCTTTTTGATCTTCTTTAATCCGTAAAATCAAAGCATAAACAAGCCCCTATATCAACAACAATTCCACTCAACCCAGTTTGCTTTTCGACAGACTCATAATAGAGTATCTGGTTGCAATTGGTGAAACATTTACCCCTTTCTTGTAGTATCTATGTGTTTACTGTTCATACTGTCACATATTAAAATCCCCACATAAGCAACACAACTTTACCATTTTGATGGGTTTATATCGGAGGTCTGCATCAGTCACCAGTGTATCCTGGTCTTTGGGGACTATGTGTCTCTCAGAGAGAAGCTGCAGCAGGGCAACATAGTCTTTGGGGTGGGCCTCGGCTCTGGTCTCCCCCAGTAGTAGGCTAAAGTCCGGCCATAGAGCTCTGAGGACTGCAGAAGGCGAGTGACTGGTGGCTTAAGGTGCTCCTGCTCATACTGGTCACAGTAGAAGGGGTCACGCAGCTCTGCAGGAACATTATCTACCAAGAGAAAAGAATATAGACACAGTGTGATACACTTCTGGAGCAATTGTGCTACAAGAGAACTGGGTGCACAATTTACACCACAAAACACTGAAGACAACATTGATAAAATTAAGTTCTAGGGGTTCTGAAAATAAGAGGACTATTTCCATTTCCAGTTTCCGTTACCAGTCTCTTTATTTCCTTAATTAAATATTATCATGGACATGCTCTACTGTTGCTGGCTTGGCAACCTGTTTTTTGCCATGTTCGGTGGATGATTAAAACAGCTGGTGTATGCCCTAGAGCCTTAATCATTTGAGTAGAGCGGAGCAACCATCAAGGTCACTAGGGCATGATGAGCTCTGAGGTTGAAATCGGCAGATTACAAGATGCTCTGCCACTTGTTTCTTCTCTTCTTTTTAAAACCTTTGGCGTCATTTTAGACAGGGTTTGTGTGAAAGATTATTTTATTTAGTAAATATCCTACGTATAAATGGGAAAGCTCAAAACTAACAATAAAAAATAGAATGAAAATTCGGTCTCACTTCAGAAAAAGAAAGCTGGGCAAAAGAGCACTGTCTTTATGTGGCTAGTTGAGGATTCCTAAATGATCTGTTCAAGCTTTTGTAAATAAGATGAGCACAGCAAATACTGTCCACACCCTCTGATGCAGAGAAACCAGTTTCCCAAAGTAAATTGGAAGCAAAGTTAACAGCCTGTGCATACAAACATACTCAGAATAAAGTTCTCACTGTTTAAGGAAAAAAGTGAGATTACCACAAATTACCGTAAAACTTATAGAAGAAAGTAATGTTTAATTGTGAGCACCTGAGGATATCTTACAGAAAAACAAAGGGATTACTACAAGGGAGGTGTCATGTTATGCTGGGGTTTTTTTTTTTTATAACTATAAGTCATATAGTAAACATACGCCCAGTTTCATAGATGAAACAATGCCTTTGCTTAGTTTGTTGTCTCAAACTCCATGATAATTATAGGAGTCAGACAATACTATCCCTTGTGCCACGTGGTCTATTTTGTTGTAAATATACTTGTGTGCTAAAAATAAAACACTTACTTTACTGCTGTAAACATTGTGACACAGCAACCAAAATTTAGCCCTTCGGTCTGAGGTCCTAACTGTTACATAAAACAATAAAATTCTTCCCACGATGACGTGTATGAAGGAAAAAAATAAAAGAAACTTTCCCAGAAGGCAAAGCAGTATGCAAATGTCACAACTCAGTAAGATGAGAGAGATGATATGAACATCATTTCCCTACAGGACAGTCTGGCCATGAATGATGACTTTGTTTCACATAAAGTGCATCACAAAGACAAACTAGAAACAAACTTAAAGTTGCGAATCCATGAACAATTAGTCCAAAACTACAGACCAGCATAATAGAATTAGCAGAAATTATTAGACGAAGCACAAGGAAGACATGGAACAGGTTGAGAGAGAGAGACAGAGACAGAGAGAAAGAGGAAGAAAACATTTTTCAGTCTCTGTAATTAAGCCTGAGCAAAGAGGAGTGTGAAGCTTCTATAACGCTAACATGAATACACTTCCACGGAAATAACCAGATCGACAACACACATTTTGTTTGAAGCAGTAACTGGAGCAAACAATCCTTAGGTCACGGTTTTATACTTTATCTACTTTCCTATGTAAAAAGACAAAGTGCAAGTGCGCACAAAGTTCATTAGCACATTATCATAGTGGGTTAACAGAGAGCTCCCTACAACAAGCATTTAACCTCTACTGAGGGTGAACGACCTGCAGGAGCTGTGCTGGAACTGACCTTGATCTCTTACCTTCCTGTGTAGAAGGAAAGCAAATAGTTTTTTTTTTCCTACAGCAGCGTCATATTGTTATTTTCCTCATAACATTAAACAAATCAGCAACCTAAGACAGATTACAGCACCGCTTCAGTGATGGGGCAGAACAACATTTAATACTGTAATATTTCCTAAACTGGTTACATTTAATTTGAACAAATGCAGCTCGTCATGGTGGCTGAAGTCAAATCAGCCTTCTTAGTCCCAAACTGTACTGACTTGCATTGCTTGATGACCTGCTAACAACATGAGCCACGTGTCTTTCTACTTCATTGAGTGGTTGAGCCCTCCTGCTAGACATTTCACAGACATTACCATTTGTCTGACATAAATCAACAGACACCGAGCATATAAACACATCCAAACAAAGTTGGTTGGTATCAGCCACAGCTTAACCAAGATGGCTTAGCAGGAAGAAAAATGTTGGAACCCATTGCCCACACCTTCTTACATTATATATAAGTGAAACACTCAGCCTCTTATATTAAGTGCTGTCACTGTAATAGTGAGCATTAATATCTCTTGATTGTCTTGATTATTAATACTGCAAAGCAGTTTGGAAAACCAGCTGGATTTGACAATCACTGGAACCCTTGCATAGATTTAAATATACACAAAACCTCAAATACACAAATAGAAAATTTAAATAACATTCTTAGCCATTGCCACTTCAATGTCATGTTCAGGCATTAGCATATACCCGCCCAATAAATAAACAAATAATCATTCTTTTCCTACATCACTTCTGGAGAGGCTTGTTTGAGATTAATAACTCACAGCATTACACTTTTTGATAATGCTGTAAATTCTAAATGTGCCAGGGAAAACTGAGCTATCAACACCCTGATCATGTGGTGAAAGGTTCAAACACAGATGATTATGTGCTCTCATTTTAGAACAAAGCAGGTTGTGTTTTGCTGCCACAAAATCTAGCCATGGCAAGAGGGGCTATGTTAACACCCTACCTTACATGTGACCGCTAGTTCTGGAAGAAATGCTAATTCTATTATAAAGATTACACAACATCTTAGATAACTTAAACAAGACTCACAAGTCATCAGACGTGTGTACATGTCAAGGATGTGCTGTTGCTTTTCAAATAATAACTTCAGGACACTTCAATAGGCAACTAAAAAAGCATTTATCAAATGATTATTATCTACAAGCTTAAAGAAATATGTCAAACCATCAGGAAACCTAACTGATTTTACTGCATTCATCAGGTCAGTTGATGGGACTAAAACATATATTTGTAATGACTTGAGGCAAATTCTAACAGTCCTTGTCTGTGGCAAGTGACTGTTCTTAAAATTTTTTAAAATTTTTCAAACAACACTGTGCAACTCAGTAACTGTGTCAAGGTGTTATCCTAAGCCTGGAAGAGCGTCATATCATTTACCAATTGGACGTCCTACCTCTTGAGTAAACACAAAATGTAATAGTAGAAAACATCCTCCTCAGGTCCTTGTCTCTTGTTGACTCACCGTAGTTACGGTGATTGGGAGACAGCGAGCACCCATTCCAATAGGATTTCAGTATGATCAGGCAGCTTTGTAACTGGGTGGAGCTAACATGCTAAAGAAACACAAGGTTTAAAGCTGGGCCTCAGGTTGTTTTGTAAGTGGTGGTTAAATCTACACTGATATGCAATTTAAGTTAGCATGTGACTAGAAATCACTCCATTCTGGGCTGCCCAGGTGTGCTTAATCTGCTATGTTTTGTCATGCTCTGAGTTAGTTATTATGAAATAACAATAAATGAGAAGCTGCAAAACTTACAAATCAAGCAGAAATCATTGACATTCTCTGATTAGTTAGAAGGGCAAGCCTCACACAAAAACTGTTAGAAGTGAATATCTGTGTACTTCACCCATTACTGTTGAGTAATGTATGAGTCTGCCTTCACAGGACCCTATAACAGCATCTTCCACAATAAGATGGGGTGGGTGGGCACCTCTTTGGTGCTGAAAGACAGCATACATATTTGTTTTCTTTTTGCTCATATTTTTATCATTAGGAATAATGATGAAAACATTATTTTCACTGTTAACATTTTCTCTGTCAATTTTTCAATTCTGATCACATAAAGGTGAAAAAAGTGAGCTCCCCGAAAGCCATGTAATTTTTGCACAGTTCTTGTACTTGTATCACAAAGTTACCAACTGTAACTTTAAATGTACTTAAAGTGTTTACAGTTGGATAACTTAAAAAAAAACAATCTGAACTAAAACCTAAAAACCTAATTTGTAAATCGTCATTATAAACATGGCAACTTCCTCCTAAGCCTACAAACTAGTGAATCAAGTTTCTGGTTTCATTCTAATGTACAGGCTCAAAGCAGTCTAAGTCACCCTCAAGGGATCGGTTACAAGAGAAGGTCTCTTAACACATGCTTGAATTCTATGTTTTCCTGGCTTAAGGAGATGTTTTGCAGCCCTTTTTGATATCATTAAGATAATACGACATGGTTTTCTATTTCAAATGGTTGTGGTTAGACAACCTTTAGGTTTTGTTGCGATGAAACTGACTAATAATGTGTGGATTTTCATGTTTCAGTGCCGTGTGCACTTGTTGTCCTGAGCTGGAAAAAATAAAGATTGCTGGATAGATGGATGATGTATTCATTAAGGACAGTTTCAATAAAGCCACTCATTTTTCTGTGTAGTTTTATTTTAATGTCAATATAAAGTAGGTCTTTGCCAGTTTTCTTTAAAGCTACTTTAAACATTCCTCTCACTAAATATAAAGCCTGAGGTATACAATACATGGTCCATATCAAAGTTGAATGTTAAAGTCAATTTGGTTTCGTAAAGAATCAAAGACTAAAATGCCATCCTTAGTTTAATTGACCTGAAAGAACTGCGGACTAGATGACCTGGTCTGGTTCCTGCTGTGCTTCCCAGCAGAGTGTCTGGGGAGTGACTGGATGATGTCATCTTGATTTGACTGGACAGAAACTATCAGGGAGGTCACTGAGTCGATTAAGACAAAAAATACACATATTCCTATGAGCTGACATAGACAGTGACTTTGACCAGATTGTGGGGTTAAGGTGCTAAACAGAGCCTGAGTCCTGGATCTAGGGACTTGCCTGGGATATGAAAATCATGTTAACATTAAACCTTTTCCTGCCAAAACTCTACACATTGGCCATCATCTCCAATTGATTTACATGGGTATTTCAGGAGTGTCAACATCTGTAAAGTTCTGTGAAAATACATTTGAGCACATCATGTCTTTCCCAACCAGGACTGTTTTGGTGTCTTCTCTGTGAAAACTAATCTTTAGCAGATATGGTTTAAACAAAGGGACTTGTTATCACCCCAGGGTCAAAGCTGACGCTGTGCTAAGTCAAAGCATAAGACTGTCTAAAGATATGCTCTATGCAGCGAAATTATTTCCTCAAGGTGGGTGTGTTACAGAGTTTGGGTGGCTTCAAACGCCTCTTGAGGTTTGTTGATTATTGGCAGAGAGCCGCCAGTATGAGTGTGTAACTGGATCAAAAACGTACACAGTAGCCAGCAATTTCTGACCGAAGCCAGTTAACGTGATAAGGCCTAGGGAGGAGGCCCGTTTCTCTGAAATATATAAAACGTGACCACCCACTGAGTGAGAACAAATGACATGTGTCAGAGTTGAAAAAATGCATTCAGCGCATGGCCCCCTTTCATATTCGGCTCTTTGTGCTGGAAATCGCTGAGCTCCACATACTGCAGCGCCGCGACATGCATGTACTTTTGACGGTGTGTGCGGTTTCATCCACACATCCCCGAACAACAGAAGAAGCTCGGAATAATAATGTGACTTACCAGGCCTGCGGCCTAAACTCAAACCTACCTGCACCGCCGTAGGACTTTGCCAACAGCCATCCGACACTTGCGCATATTTTGGCTTTAGTGCAGTCGTACAAATCCAATGGCTTTATGTCTGGGACCACAAAAGTCTTCCTCGTGCCAGAG